>JAKFHU010000776.1:33587500-34187500 GCA_023783475.1 Daubentonia madagascariensis | reverse complement strand
TTATTTTAAATAAAAGTCACTGGAGAGTTTTGAGCCAAGGAGTAATCTGACCTGTGTATTTACAGAGTCATTCTAGTTGCTTGGTAGAAAAAAGATTGGGTTGGAGATGACAAGGGCAGGAGGAGAGAGGTGTTAGGTTTTTGCAGTAATTCAGGTGAGTGATGCCAGAGATGATGGTGGCTTGGACAAGTTGATGGTAGTGAAAGTAGTGAAATGGGTGGTATTCTGTACACATACACTCTGTATGTGTGTTTGTATTTTAATTTGTTTATTGAGGTGTTAACATACAGTGAAATATGCAAAGTGTACTAATCTTGATGGAATTTTTTATATATATATACACACACACACATATATATGTGTGTGTATATATATATGTGTGTGTGTATATACACACCCATGTATTTCCTGCCCAGATCAAGACATAGACCATTTCCAGTCAGTACTTGCCTCCTTTCCCCCAAGGTAAACACTGATATATTTTGAACCCAGAGCCAATGGGATTTATTGACAGGTTGGGTATGGGGTGCTAGAGGAAGAGAAGGGCTAAGGATGGTTCCAGAGTTTTTGACCTGAGTGCCTGGAAAATGGATTTGTCCTTTATTGAAATGAGGAAGACAATAGGAGAGACTGCTAGGAACTTCTTTTTGGAAATGTTAATTTGGAAACTTTTATATTTTTAAAATTAAAAAAAATTTTTTTTTTAAATAGGATCTCACTCTGTTGGCTGGGCTAGAGTGCAGTGGTATCATCATAGCTCCCTGCAACCTCAAACTCCTGGGCTCAAGCGGTCCTCCTGCCTCAGCCTCCTGAGTAGCTGGGACTATAGGCCCCTACCACCAAGCCCAGCTAATTTTTCCATTTTTTGTGGTTACAGGATCTGGCTCAGGCTGGTCTCGAACTCCTGAACTCAAGCAATCCTCCAGCCTTGGCCTCCCAAAGTGTTAGGATTACAGGCATAAGCCACTGTGCCTGGCCTGGAAATTTTTTTTAGATACCTAAGTGGAGACATTTATCTAGCTTTTGATCCAGTTTTGAATTATAATCTTCATAGTTTAAAAATTGAATGGAATTTTCCTATAATTTGTCTTCTCAGCAACTTTATATTGTATTCTAGTAATGTTAATTGGCTTTTTATTTTATTTTATTTTTTCGAGATAGGGTTTCACTCTGTTGCCTGGGCTAGAGGGCAGTGATGACATCCTAGCTCAGTGAACCTCAAACTCCTGGGCTCTAGTGATGCTCTTGCCTTAGCCTCCCGAGTAGCTGGGACTACAGGCATGCTCTTTGCCATGCCTGGCTAATTTTTTTTTTTTTTTTTAAATATTTTGTCACTGTTTTTCCCAGGCTGGTCTTGAACTCCTGTCTTCAAGCAATCCTCCTGCCTCGACCTCCCAAAGTGCTAGGATTACAGGTGTGAGCCACTGCGCCTGACCTAGTAATGTTAGTTGTAAAGCAAATTTAACTGCAGGGTAATCGTAAAGCAAATTTCTAGAGTGAATTCTGTTTTCTTTTTGATTACAGAGTTAGAGATATATTATTATAGTAAAAAAACCCAAAAACTTCAGCTAGACATTGGATGAGAAGAGGCTGGAGTCTGTGGCTAACACTTTGGAAGCAATAGGAAGAAAGAGCCACAAACTTCCAGGAATATATAGTTCGACAGATGAAAGTATATAAAAAGTTTATAAAAAGATATTTGTGCCTAATTCCTTGCTTATGTCTTCATAATACATTTTCCTATATTTAGGTGGCTTTGCAAAGGTCAAACTTGCCTGCCATATCCTTACTGGAGAAATGGTAGCTATAAAAATCATGGATAAAAATGCACTAGGGGTAAGTTTAAAATTATTTTTTTAATATTCTACCTATGGATCAATTTTGTGAATTAAAATCCGAATTTGTTTTCATGTTCTAGTAACTGTTCTTTTCTTAGAATATTATTTTTGTGCCTTTTTAAAAATGTATAGATCTGTGGTTTTAAAAAGTAATCCAGGGGAAGGGATTACTTTATCCTTCAGATTTTAATGTAGGGCAGTGGCATATATTTGAAATCTGTGGCATCCGTTTTTCAGTAGTTGTTTCATAGTCTTGTAGATGTTTCAGGGTATTAATATGTCTCGTCTTATTTTTTCATGATATTCTTACTAAATGTTGATCTACTTTGTAGTATAGATAGGTAGGTAGATAAATCTTATGTCCCAGCATTTTATTCAAAGTGACCTTAGAAGTTATCTAATGAAATCCTTTTTCTAATCAGCCTCTTATTCCTCTACATGAATGCTTCCAGAAGTTAGCAGCTCATTACCTCTTAAAGTAGGCCGTTCAATTTGTAGTTTTGGCTACAATGTACATTATTTATTTTTTATATTGAGGTAAAAAAGCCTGTCTCTTTTGATGGTCTTCTTGGGCCTTCTATACCTTTTCCAGTGTTTGAAGTCACCCTGAGTCATTTGTTTTTTCTGATTCTTTTTTCTGCTCTTCATTTTGTGTGGTTTCTAGGTTTTTCCTTGTTCTGATTTCCTTCTGCTGAGAATTCACTAGAGTTGCACGATGTATCTGTGGCTATTTCTTTTTTTGAAGATAAATTTAAAAAATTAATTTTTTTTCTCTGATCACAAACCTCTAAGTGTTAAAAAAGAAAAAAATTTTTTCGTCTTGATTGAGTTAGCATTATAATCATTAGTAGTATACAATTGAGTAAAACAACATAAACATTTTTAAATGTTCTTAATTATTAAACATAAAAAATAATTTTTTAATTTAATGGCTTCCTTATTGCTGGAATGAGACAGGGTTTAACATCACTTGTTATCTTATTTTTTATTTTTAAGAATATAAGTGCTGATTAACATGTATAAATAAGTCAAAAGAAACGTGAGTAGTTTTGTTATAGCAACGTCATCCGATTCTTTAAATTCCTTCCAAAATATGCTAAAATCACACAGTGACCTATATTAGAAGTTATTTTTAATCTATCAATTGACAATTCAGGCTCTTCTTCAACTTTTTTGTATTTTAGTGTTCAATATTGTATTTATTAATCTAATAAAAAGCATTAAAAACCATTTTTTCTTGGGTATTTAAACATTGGGTACAAATTTGTTTAATTCCTTTAAGCAATTTAAACTTTAGTTACAACTTTAGCTTGACTTACCTTAACACTTCAAATGCTTAAATAGTAAACAAAATGTGTTCTGTTATTACAAAATATATTATCATACTGATACTCAAAACTTACTCTAAAGCATCAATATCATGACATTAATTCATTATTTCTACATTTGTTTTTGTATTTTCTATTGTTACTTATTTTAGTTACTTCCTAGGATTTTAATAATATTTTGATTACTTCCATGGTTTTAGTCATCAGGTTCCCCAACCTGCCCCCCAAGAAAGAAAAAGAAAGTTTATCATATCAGAATGGTCAAAGTTGCAGTTGGTTCTTGATCAAGACCTGACATCTGGTTGCATAGTCTTAGATAATTAGATCTTGAGCCACTGATCATTAGATTGAGTCCCTTTTTATAATAAAGTTTTATTTTTTACTTCAGGGGATTTCTAGGTTTCTGTTTTTTAAAATTTTTTCAGCTTGGCTTATCCTCCTCCCCAACTAACTTTTTATTTTGAAAATTTTCTTTTTTAAAACAAATTTTAAAAATTAAAAAAATTTCTAAAAATTAAAAAAATTGTTAAAAAATTTCTTTATTTTTATTTTTGTAGAGACAAAGTCTCCCTCTGTCGCCCAGGCTGGGATGCAGTGGCAGGATCGTAGCTCACTATAACCTTGAAGTCCTGGGCTCAAGTGATCCTCCCACCTCAGCCTCCCAGGTAGCTGGGGCTACAGTCATGCACTACCATGCCTGGCTAATTTTTAAATATTTTTGTAGAGACAGGGTCTCGATACGTTGCCCAGGTTGGTCTTTAACTCCTGGGCTCAAGTGATCTTCCCACCTTGGCCTGGCATTACAGGTGTGAGCTCCTCGCACCAACCCCTGGGCCTACTTTGAAAATTTTCAAGGCTCCAAAACAGTTAGGAGACTGAGACAGTGAATAGCCACATACCTTTCACCTAAATTCACTGGTTTTTAGCTCAGCATGCTTCCAAAGGGGTATTGCTGAGACCAAAAGTGGTAGCATAGGCATGACAACTGAGTAAAGTATTTCTGTCATTTTCCTTTTTGGGAATGCTAACCTTGTAAAGGAGTCTGAGATTGTTTTCTGGACATTGTACTATCGACCCACATTGAACTTGTCTTTCATAAAATCCCTAAGGCCTTTTTTATGTACATACAAATAAGTTTGGTTATAGTATTCTGTATTGTTGAACAATTTGTTTTGGGGCTGTTGATAGCTTTCGCTACTTAGTATTAAAGCTGTTGATATTGATACTTGGAACACAACCTAAATACATTTATTGCTCATTCCATATGATGTTTTGTCATAGAGTGATTTGCCCCGGATCAAAACGGAGATTGATGCCTTGAAGAACCTGAGACATCAGCATATATGTCAACTCTACCATGTGCTAGAGACAGCCAACAAAATATTCATGGTTCTCGAGGTTAGTAGTATATTCCAGAGACCTGAAAACATTTGGTCACTTTATCAATAGTTAAGAGAAAAGTATGCCAGGTGCAGTGGCTCATGCCAGTAATCTTAGCACTTTGGGAGGCCAAGGCAGGAGGATCACTTGAGGCCAGGAATTCAAAACCAGCCTGGGCAATAGTGAGACCCTGTCTGTACCAAAAAAAAAAAAAAATAGCTGGGCATGGTGGCACATGCTTATCATCCCAGCTACTTGGGAGGCTAAGGTAGGAGGATTGCTTGGGCCCAGGAGTTTGAGGTTGTAGTGAGCTGTGATTGTGCCACTGCTCTCCAGCCTGGGTGACAGAGTGAGACCCTGTCTCAAAAAAAAAAGAGAAAAGTACATTTCACCTGGAAGATTAGAATAAATGTTAAGTGGCTTACCTGTTCTGTTCTGTCTGTAACAGTTTAGGTCAAGCAGACATAGATAATAAATTGGAAATTCATTGCAAATATAATCTTTCTAATATACCTCTAATGGGGTGGTGTGGTTTTGTGGATAGAATATGTTAGAATTTTTTCCTAGAGGGAAGGATTTGTTTCTGTTTTATATGATGTATTAATGTCTTAGGGCTGTTGTAACAAATTACTACAAACTTAGTGGTTGAAAAACAACAGAAATGTATTGTCTCACAGTTCTGGAGGCTGAAAGTCTGAAATCAAGGTGTAGACTAGGTTGGGTTCTTCTGGAGATTTCTGAGGGCAAATCTGTTACATGCCTCTTTCCTAGTTTCTGGTGGTTGCTGGTAGTCCTTGGCATTTGTTAGCTTAGAGATGAACCACTCCAATCTCTGCCTCCATCTTCAAATGGTATTTTCCTCTCTGTGTGTCTGTGTCTCTGTCCAAATTTCCCTCTTCTTTAAAGGACACAAGTCATTGGATTAGGGCCCATCCTAATCCAGTATGACCTCTTAACTTGATTACATCTGTAAAAACCCTCTTTACAAATAAGGTCACATTCACAGATACCTAATACTAAGACTTGAATATATCTTTTGGGGTGACACAGTTCAAGCTGCAGCATATGAGTAGCTTCCAGTGCATGTTATGCAAAAGCTCTTTCAAGTTTTAACCTGCCTTTTTTGGCTTGAAACATAAAGTCTTTATAACTTGCATCATTCATCTCTTGTTTCATTTTTCTTAGTCTCAGCCAAATGTTTTGTAACTGCACATGATTTTCACAGATTAGCGCTGTTTCCAAAGCGTATTTTAAAATTCATAGTGTTGAAAGTTTTGGACCTAGAGCTATTTTTTTTTTTTAACTATACTGTAGATTCACCCACATGGTCTACACTGATGATTTTAAACCTTTTTTATTTTTAGCCAATCCCTTTGTTCAAATTAAATTCTTAGAAAACAAACAAAACCCTCAAATCCTCCATTAACCTGAGATAAAATTTAAAAGGTACAAGAGGATATATATTAAAAATTAAAATCTTCTCTGCCCTGTGACCCAGCCATCCAACTCCCTTTCCTCTAAGTGATTCACTTACTTTTCTTGTATCTCCTATAGATATCTATGTATATTTTATGTGTATGTTTGTGTGTGTGTGTGTGTGTGTGTGTGTGTGTAGCCTATTGGTTTCTGTTTCACAAATGGTCAAAAACTCTGTACCTTGTTTTTTCCCCACTTAACATTTTAGTTTGGAGACATTTTAGCTTGGGGACCATCTATGTACATTTGTAGAGATTTTAGATATTTTTATTTCTCTTTACTTTGTATTTCTTTATTTGAAAATATGAAGTAGGCAGGTATGCAGTTTGACAAATGTACGTACTTCCCACCCCAAAGTATAAAACATTTCCATCACCCCAGCAAGTTTTCTCCTGTCCCTTTGAAGTTCATCCCTGTAACTGCACCTACCCTGCCCTTATAAACAACTACTGACCTGATTTCTGTCACTATAGATTAGTTTTACTTACTATAGAATTTAATGTAAATGAATCTTACAGTCTGTATTCTTTTGTGTCTGGCTTCTTTTGCTCAACATAATGCTTTTGCAAGTCACCATATCAATATATACTCTTGTACTAGAGATTCTTCCATATCAGTTTGTAAAAAGCTTCCTCTTTTTTTTTTAAATTGTTGCCTAGAATTCCATTTTATAGCTGTGTCATAATTTATATAGTTTAGGTTGTTGCTATGGTCTGAGTGTTAGTGTCCACCCAACATTCATATGTTGGAACTTAATCCTTGATGTGATAGTATTAAGAGGTGGGGCCTTCAGTAGGTAATGCTTTCATGAATGGGATTAGCGCCCTTATAAAAGAGGCTTGAGGGAGCCTGTTTGCTCCCTTCTACCATGTGAGGACACGTAACGGTTGCTAACTATGAGCAATAGGACTTCACCAGGCACTTAATCTTCTGGCTCCTTTATGTTGGACTTCCCAGCCTCCAGAACTGTGAACAATAAATTTCTGGTGTTTATAAATTACCCAAGGTAAGGTGTTTTGTTATAGCCGCCTAAAGGAACTAAGACAGTTGTTTCCAGTCTTTTGCTTTTACACATATTGCTGCTGTAGCAAATGATCTTTAACATGCATTGTTTTTTGATGTGAGTACATCTGTAGGAAAAATTTCTAAATGTGGAACTATGAGGCCAGAAACTATATGCATTTGTAATTTTAATTGATATTGCTAAAATGGAATGAATCTGGAATAGAAACCCAGTTTATAGAACAGTGGGGCTGCTCTGGAGAAGGGATGGAAAGCCTCAGGCTCTGCTCTGGCACCTATTCTCCCATAGCCGCTGAGGTACTTCTGTAGACCTGGGCTCCTTCTGGTACAGATTGAAAACCGCTAGTCTTTGGGATGGAGAAACAATAATTATTGCTGGGTTTTTAAATTTTAGGTAATTACACTAAATGCGAGTACATTAAGATGAGAATGGGTTTTACTACTTTGCTATAAAAATATAAAACCCTGAGTGAGCTGTTTAAAATCACAGTGGTAGTTGGTTTTACTTCTACTTACTGGTAATAAAACCGCTTGAGGAAAGAGTTATCGTTCTCATTACTGGAATAATTATTGACTTGTTTTGATCCTGAGAGTGTATTTTTGAATATGCCTTACTCAGTTCCCTTGCCTATAAAGTTGAATTAATAATATCTCTGAGTTAAATAATAATTTTTTATTTTAAATTCTTGTGAAGTGATTTTGTAAGTTGTAATGATTTCTGTGTCATTGTGTTGCTATTGAAGTACTGCCCTGGAGGAGAGCTGTTTGACTACATAATTTCCCAGGATCGCCTGTCAGAAGAGGAGACCCGCGTTGTGTTCCGTCAGATAGTCTCTGCTGTTGCGTACGTGCACAGTCAGGGCTATGCTCACAGGGACCTCAAACCAGTAAGTGACTACATCACAGCTAGATGCTTACCTGAGCGTTCAGTACCATTTACCTGTCATTTTTAGGTTTCCAAATGTTTTTCTGTTTAGGAATCTATCTTAGCTTTGCTGCTTTTTTTTTTTGTTGTTCTAGCCAGAATCTTTCACATTTCTTTTTTTCTCCTTCACCTTTGACTTTTGGTAGGCTTTTTGGGTGGATTTATTAGCGTTCGATTTATTTGTCAATTGTGCGTGACATTTGTCTTTGTAATAAGGATTTTATCTCTGGAAAAGAAGAGTATTGAGTATTTTCTATGAGTATATTGTGTACTTGAGCATTTTCCATTCAGTGCCATTTTCCTAACCACGTCTTCCTTTAATTTTAATCGCATTATTCCTCAGAAAGGAACAGTTCAGTGTAATCAACAGACTCTACTTTTTAAGGAGAGAATAAAAATGTGGATACTCTTTAAGTCTGCAGGCTCTGACTAATGTGGGGGATAGTGAATATGGACTTTAATGTTACTTCATACCAGAGTCAGGGACCTAGAATTGGTCTGAGAAAATATCCTTTTCTGTCTGTTTAAACCCAACTCTTTGATTTGAGCTCACTCTTTTGGTTTAAACATGCTTTTGGCACAAATTGTATTTGCTTGTAGTTGAACCTCAGAGCACGAAGGAGAAAATGGTTTATGCTAGTGTGTGTTGAGGGGAATTGTTAGAGTTATCAACATTCTTCCTCTTTCCTCTTCTATACTTCTTGTCATTCCATTAATTTTTAGTGATTTTTCACTCTATTGTACCCAGGCTTTTTAATGTAAATAACCTTAAATCATTTTTAGAAATGGCTAGAGGTGGGATGTGATACAAAGAAGTCAGTATACAATTATCAAAATATCTTTGTTTTCCCAGGAAAATTTGTTGTTTGATGAATATCATAAATTAAAGCTGATTGACTTTGGTCTGTGTGCAAAACCTAAGGTAAGTGCAGAAATGACAATGCATTTATTTTCTTTGTAAATGCATCTCTTAGTGTGTTATCTTGTGTTGACTTCCACTTAGTCTTTATTGAGCCTGGTTTCATCCATTGCGAAGAATGTTAAATTTCATTCCTGGCATCAGTAATTTTTTGTAGGTTCTCTAGATGATTCTAATATATAACCAAGATTGAGAGCCACTGCTCTAGTACTAGAGTTGGTCCTGCTAAAGACCCCAGTAGGTATACTGTGAGAGAATTTACAGTGTGGAGGTGACATGAGGCCATTACATATAGCAGGAATGCTGAATTTACCATGTACTTGAAGTTTGAGTATGTTGCCACTAGTTGATGGCTTTGTTTATTTAGATTTGAGTTGAAAATTTAATGTAAGCCTATTCTTTGTTATCCAAATGGTTATATAACAATTAGTTACATTTTGAGAGATAATGCCCTTTTCTTGTAAAAGGAGGAGGAAAAAGTCCATATGCACGTCTGAATTTATATTGTTATGTATTTCCTTAATTTGTATTCCATAGTTAAGTACTGGTGTTCTCCAGCATAACTTCTCTTTGAGGTGACTTTGATCTTTCCAGCTCTGCTCTCTGCTGCAGATCTCCTGTGTGACTGCCTGTTGGAGGCTTCCTCCTGAGTTCTCTAATGATGGTACTCACAATCTCTAAAATGAGCTGTCTACACTCATTAAGAATGTTGAAATTGCATATTTGTCTCAGCCCTTTGTAGTCCCATGATTATTTCCTGCCCCAATCAGAATTAGCTAGGGTGCAGAGGGAAGCAGATTTTGCCCCTTTGGTTGAATGTCTGATTCTTTCTGATTCTCCTCTCCCTCCCTTGGCTCTTTAGAGATTATCAATGGAGCCTTTTTTCTGGGAACCAAATGTGAGAGGGTAGTTTTTTTTGATCGGCAGACATATAAGGAGAAAACATACTTTGAACAGATAAACTTGTTTAAGTCATGTTCTCCACAGGAGGCCATGGAGAAGGTTTGTGACAGACTCTGTGAGCCTTTCTTTATGGCTGCCACAGATTCAACCAACATAGACACCATCTAAGAAAGCAGGGGTGGTCTGGGAGAGGCTTGCCTTAGCCTTCTGCTGAGGAACTCACTCTTGGGCATGTTGTTTCAGTTGTAAATGAAATCTCACAACTTCACAAGTCCTTTGCCTGCTGTAGAACTTTATATAGGTGTTGGGCAGTAGCTTCATTTTCATTATGCCTCAATATTTCTGTGGGAGGGCAGAGGAGGATGAGCAGATTTGTCATTTTAACAGATCTGGAAGCTAAAGTAGTGATTAGTCTTATAACTGAGTCTAGAAAACAGACTCTCAAGGCACTGTTCTATGTACCACATTGCTTTTTTTCCCTTTAAGGAAAAAGAAGCTTTTCTGTATTTGTAAAGATGCGATATTGGAGATAGAGTCCAGTAAAGAAATAATTTTTTTGTCCCGAGTACTTGGGAGTGGGAAGACACTGGGTGTCTTGAATGTATGCTAGGCTGATTGTTATGTGAATGGACTTGACTGAGCTAAGGGGAAAAATATTTGTGCCAGGTCGTAGTGGTATTGGAAATCTAGAAAAGCAGAGACCATACATGCATGTGTGTGTGCACAGACTATTGGGTTGGTTGCAGGAGTCCCTTATTATTTGGGGATAGTGCTTCATCTAGCTTCACTTTGCTTGTGCTCAAAGAATGTTTATCAAGGTTTAATTCTCTTAAGGGCCATAATTATTAAGTGTTTCATTTTTATCTTCTTGGCAGGGTGACAAGGATTACCATCTACAGACATGCTGTGGAAGTCTTGCTTATGCAGCACCTGAATTAATACAAGGCAAATCATATCTTGGATCAGAGGTAATTATTCATTGATTAATTCAATATAGAATCAACATACATTTATTGGTGACCTGTAGTGAGTCAGGCACTGTGCATTGGGGGTATAACAATGAAATAAGAAATAATCTTGTTAATCAAAGAATTTAGTCTATTTGGAGAGTAAGAGATGTAAACTAATAAATGGAATGAGTAACTTGTGATAAACATAATAACACATAATACACTTATGAAACAGGGATGTATTTCTGGTGTCCTTGTTGTGGTTGCCTTTGTATTAAACAGGGCCTAGTTTGGACTGGTTAGTCTGGCTGGGTAGAGCACAAGGCTAGGGTTGCAGGCTCAGTTTCAGATGGATGCTGGTTAGCACAGAGAAAACCTGTACTTGTTCATAGCCGAGGCCAGCAGTCCTGTGTAGGAGTCCAGGCTCAAAAGGCCTGGGCTTTGCCTGCTTTACACTTGCTAGCTCAAGCTAGTCAGCTCCTCCCATTCTCTGGCGCACTGGTTTTGCTGATGTTGGAATCATAAGGTTAAAAAAAACCCCAAACCTTTAGCTATCAGAAGCTCAGGAAGTGCTGTGTTGAACAGGGTTCTTATTTCAGGACATCTTCAGATCTTTAATATGCTCTTGTACAATGTGATCCTTTGGGAAGTGAACATCACAGATAGCCGCTGGTCCTGATTTTATTTGCCACGGAATCTACTTTTTATGTGGAACATCTTTTGGAATTAGTGTTGTGTAGGAGCAGCTTACTTCATAACATGAGAAGGTGGGAACTCACTTGTTTCTGGTGACTTTTTATTTTGATATAATCTCAAACTTACAGAATAGTGCAAAAATAGAATGAGGAACTTTGGTATATCTTTTACTCACATTCACAGTTGTTTACATTTTTCCCTATTTGCTTTATCAATCTCACTCTCTGTTTATATATATGTGCATATATAAATGCATAGTACATTTTTGAATCATTTGAAAGTAAGCTGGAGACATCATATTCCTTTATTTGTATATATTTCCTTAAGCAAGGGCCTTTTCTTTTATAACCACACTTTAGTTATCAAAATCAGGGAATTTAACATTGATACAATTTATTTAATCCACAGTCCATATTCAAGTGGTGTTAATTGTACCAATAATGTCCTTTATAGTTTTATTTTCCCCTCAGTCTAGGATTCAGTCCAGGATCATGCATTGCATTTAGTTATTGTGTCTCTTTAGTCCTCTTTAATCTGAAGGACTTCCTTAGGCTTTCTTTATTTTCCTTGACCTTGATGTTTTTGAAGAAGCCGGTTAGTAGAATGTCCATCAGTTTGAATTTGTTTGATGTTTCCTTATGATTAGATTCAGGTTATGCATTTTTGGCAGAAAACCACAGAAGTGATGTTGTGGCCCTCTTAGTGCATCATAGGAAAGGGAACAAACTTTTACTGAGCATTTATAGTCCTGGAATCATGCTAGATGCTTTTTATTTTTAATTGTGGTAAAATACACATAAAACTTACCATCTTAACAATTTTTAAGTGTACAGTTCAGTACTGTTACATACATTCACATTATTGTGCAACTAATCTCCAGAGCTATTTTCATCTTGCAAAACTGAAAGTCTATACCCATTAAACAATAACTCCCCATTCCTGCCTACCCCATGTGCCTGGCAACTACCCTTCTACTTTCTGTCTCTGAATTTGACTACTCTAGGTAGCTCACAAAAATCGAATCGTACAGTATTTGCCTTTTTGTGACTGGCTTAGTTCACTTAGCATAATGTCCTCAAGGTTCATCCACATTGTAGCGTGTGTCAGAATTTCCTTCTTTTTTAAGACTGAATAATATTCCATTGTTTCTACCACATTTTGTTTATCTATTCATCTCTTGATGGACATTTGGGCTACTTCTATCTTTTGGCTATTGTGAATAATGTTGCTAGGAATATGGGTGTACAAATATTTCTTTGAGAACCTGCTTTCAATTCTTTTGGGTATGTAGATAGCCTGAAGTGGAATTGCTGGATCATATGGTAATTCTATTTTAAATTTTTTGTGGAACCTCTACTATTTTCTATAGTGGCTGCACCATTTTACATTTTCACCAATGTAATTTTCACAGTGCACAGGAGTTTCACATGCTAGGTACCTTTTATAGTTTTCATTTAAGCCCCACAAAAATCCTATGAAGTAAATACTATTACTCTATTCCATAAGATAAGGAAGATGAAGAAACTGAGACACAGAAATTAGGTGCCTTTGTAGGGTCACACAGTTGGTAACTATGGGTCAAGATTTGATCTGAGTGAGGTGTGCTTTCCACTGTTCCATCCAGTTTCCCAGAAGGAGTAATAATCATGTGCCTAATCTCACGAGATTCCTAGAGGGCTGGTGATGAGCCCCTGCTGGTTTGAGTGTATCTGAGTTTTTCCATGTGATCTTACGTTTTCTTGTCCACGTTAGTTCGACTTTCCATCCTTCTAAGACAGTGTCTTAAGGGCAGTGTACCAAGGAATCATCTGGGGCACTGGTTAAAAGAGACAGAGCTCAGGGTGGCGATACCCTCAGAGATTTTAGTTTTGTTTTCTAAGGTAGGGTTTTAAGAATCCTTATTTAAAAATAATAAAATATTTGATTCTGATGCTCATGGTCCAGATCATGCATTAAGGATATGTTCTGTGGTAAATATCTCTAATTCCTTCAGTAATTTGTCACAGGAAATGTTTTCAAACCCCTCTTCTCCCAATCCTATTTTCTTGTCAATTGGTAGGTTATGGATTTACTTGCATTTGCTTTGGTTTATGATTTTAGTTGATTAATTTATTCTCTACCTAATTCAAAATAGTGCAGTGAAGGTGCTTTGATGAAGTAATGGAAGAGTACTTTTTCTGCTTTCCTCTCTCTAGTATGCTTTGATAGATTTCTATGGGGATGTTACTGTCATTTTCTTCATCTTTTAGTTTAACTCCAGACATAATCTCTCTGTTGACCTCTTACAGTGTTTGATGAAGCCACATTAACTCACTCTTCCCTGTGTAGCCTGTTTGCTCTGAATTTAACACCCTGGTCATGAGTGCCATGCCATCATGCCTCAATTGTGGATTAAATATTTGATATTTCTGAGGTATAAATGGTCAGTTTCTGACCTCCTGCAACTTGAAAGGGAAATCAGGTGTTTGCTTCAAAGCAAATTGTTCACTTGAGGTATCATAATAGAATCCTAATAATTTGATGTGATTCAGTAGATGAGACTAGGAGTCAGATTTGGGTTACTTAGTATAGGTGCTACCTAAATGTGTGATGCTGCTCCAGTTATTTTAACTCTTTCTTTCTTTCTTTCCTTTCTTTCCTGCTGTTCTTATCTCTTAAAATTTTCCTAAGGCTCAAATGAGGGTGGGAGCTATGACTTCTCCTTAGCTAATGATGGTGTCCTTATTGACAAAGGCCAAATACTGCATGAATAAATAGTTACTGCTCAGGACTCATGGGACACATGGATATTTCATATAAAGGTTAAGCTCCTTTCTGGGATTTTGAGATTTGTAGGACTATTTGTACTGGCAGACTAATTTCTAGCCTTTATATTTAAAAAGTCAATCATTGAACTTTATTAAAGTTTCTCTACATAGAGAGGATTTCACAGTGCAGCTTAGTCATATTTGCAGATTATCAATATATTTTAAGACTTGTTTGCCATCCTCATGCCTGTTTACATAATCCTCATATGTAACCTAAACCTTCAGTAGGACTGTAGAGTTGTCTTTCAGAATTAGAGACCTGGCCTCATCTGCCTGTCATGTCCAATCCAGCCCAGCCAACTGGAAATTACTTCCTATTAAGTATTAGAGTCCAGCTACAGGAGAGTGCAATGAACTGGAATCAGGAGGCCTTCTGGGGTGGCCTGCCATTGACTGGGTGACTTTGGATGAGCCTGCTTTTCTGGGCTTCAGGTTTCCCAACTGTAGACTGAGCAGGTTGAAGTGAATGATCTCTGAGCTCTTTTCCAGCTTTGTGAAGATTCTGTGATTCTGTTAAGTGTTCTACCATTTTGAAATATGCTCTGAATTTTTGAGTGATTTTTTTTTCTTTCTCCCTCTTAGGCTGATGTGTGGAGCATGGGCATACTCTTATATGTACTTATGTGTGGATTTCTACCATTTGATGATGACAATGTCATGGCTTTATACAAGAAGATTATGGTGAGTATTACAAGGCATAGAATTTCAATGTAAAAGTTTTCTATACTGTATAGTGTATGCTTCCATTTATAAAAGTATAAAGAGAGGCAAAAGTAATCTATGCTATTAGAAGTCAAGGCAGTAGTTATTCTTTGGGAGTAGTTATGGGAGCAGTTGCGGGGCTTCCGTTTCTTGATTGGGGTGCTGGTTACATTTGTATGTAGTAGTCCCCCCTTATCTGTGGTTTCACTTTCTGCGGTTTCAGTTAGTTACACAAGGTCAACTGAAGTCTGAAAATAGGTGAGTATAGTACAATAAGATATCTTGAGGGAGA
This sequence comes from Daubentonia madagascariensis, assembly GCA_023783475.1. Lineage (NCBI taxonomy): Eukaryota > Metazoa > Chordata > Mammalia > Primates > Daubentoniidae > Daubentonia > Daubentonia madagascariensis. Next base: position 34,172,261 of record JAKFHU010000776.1, on the reverse strand, counting down.
GAGAGAGATCATATTCACATAACATTTATTATAGTATATTGTTATAATTGTTCTTTTATCATTATTTATTGTTAATCTCTTACCGTGCCTAATTTATAAATTAAACCTTATCATAGGTATGTATGTATAGGAAAAAACATAGTATATATAGGGTTCTGTACTAGCCACCGTTTCAGGTACCCATTGGGTGTCTTGGAACGTATCACCCACTGATAAAAGGGGACTATTATAGTCAGTTTATGAAAACTTGTCAAGGTGTACTCTTATGATATGTGCATTTCTGTATGTATATTATACTTCTTCAATAAAAAGCTTAACAAAACAAAAACAAACAGAAGGTGTTCGGTATTTTAGGCTGTCCCAAAATTGAGGTAATTAAACTTGTAAGATGATTTTTGTGGTAAGAATTTTTGTTTTATATCCTGAAATGATACCTTAGTAAGTTTCTATGTTAAATCACATTTTCCTGTTGAGTTATGGTAACATAAGAACCTCTCCTTTTGTTTTTGGAAGGTAAAAATTTGGCTTTCAGGTATAATAAAACCACAGTTAAGATAACCTACCATAAGCTTTGTTAAAATCATATATAGCAGAAACAGAAAGTAGGTTAGTTGTTGCATGGGGGTGGTGGTGGGGAGTGACTGCCAATGGACGTGGGGATTTTTTGGTGGATGATGAAAACATTCTGGTATTAGTGGTAACGATTGTACAACTTTGTAAATATATTAAAACCCACACTTTAAAAGGGTGAATTTTATGGTATATGAGTTATATTCAGTTAAAAAAATCAGAAAAAAAATTATATATAGCAAGGAAAATAGTAAAATTCTTTTAAAGTGTTCATATTCAAATCAAGCTAAGAAAAGAAGATATATAAAGAGGAAAAAAGAGCATTATATTGTGTCCCATAGCAAACCAAGGCCGGACTGGCAGACCAGCTTCTCTGAATACTGCTTGAATCCAATTCTGTTTGTCAAATATTTCCTGAATGTCTCCTTTGTATGAGATACTGAGAGACGTGGACAAAGATCTATGAAATTTGATTGTTGTCCACTAGGGCTGGATTTCTTGTTGGAGACAGCTATAAGGCTGTCTGAAAAGGGCAAAGGGTGAGGAATGCCGTATTATAACAGAAATATAAATGAAGGTAATATAAGAATTGGGGTGGGATCTGAGAGGATATCTTAGTGGAAGTGAGGTTTGAGCAAAGCTTTAAAAGAAGGGTAGAAGTGCTTCACAAACGGATGTGGGCGAGAGCATTCGTGGTAGCCGGACAGTAGGAACAAAGGCATAGAGATGGGAGATACATGGGGAGCGATGGTCAGAAGTTTTATGTGGCTAGACCATTGAGTCTCTAACACGCTTAGGCAGGGAGACCACCTAAGTCAACTCTCATTTCTGGGAAGTGGCACACAGAATTGAAAGTGGTAGTCCCAGTTGGCTTGTTGCCCACTCCATAGAACACCAAGTCTAAGTGCACTGAGTTCAATCTTCAATTTTTGCTTGACTTACCAGTTTTTTCTATATCCCACTTTGGAAAGCCCTTTAAAATTGATGCCCAAACTTCAGAGAATAGTTTTGGGAAGAGTTGAAATTGCATGTTCCAACCCCTTGAAGGCCGAGGAACTCTAATTTTGCAGGTCAAAGGGAAGTGGTGTTAGCAGTAGCTACTTTGGGGAGCCGTGTGTGCACATGCTTCTCCCTGGGAAGGGGAGACAGATGTGGCAGTGGGCTGGAGGCCTGCTGGTGGGGCCAAGACAGCTTGTATTTCCTCCCTTACCTTTTCGAGCGTCCTCTAAGCTTTGCGGGGTAGCAACTGTTGCTTTGGCTCCTGCTTGCTGACTGGCAGCAGTTTGGACTATATAGAGCCACACCCTACTGTGTCAACAGCAGGGTACAGAGGAGGGTAGTGTTAGGATTGCTTTGTGGCTTCACTTTAGTCAATAGAAGTGGAAGCATGGTCTTTGGGCATGCTGCTCAGTAACATTTTTCCAGTTATACTTTTTTGTTTTTTTTAAAGGCAGGGTCTTGCTCTATCGCCCAGACTAGAGTACAGTGGCATGATCATAGCTCACTATAACCTCGAACTCCTGGGCTCAGGTGATCCTCTTGCCTTAGCCTCCTGAGTAGCTGGGACTACAGGCATGTGCCACTGTGCCCGGCTAATTTTTTAAAATTTTTTTGTAGAGAACGGAGTCTTTCTGTGTTGCTCAGACTTGTCTCACATTCCTGGCCTCAAGCAATCCTCCTGCCTTGGCCTCCCAAAGTGCTGAGATGATAGCACCGTGCCTGGCCTGTGGTTTCTTGACTTTAAATATCACTAAAAAAACTGTAGAGATTTATTTTTATATTCTGGATTCTGGATTTTAAAGATCTAATTGTGATGGCAACATAGCCATATATGCTTAAGATTGAGGTTCATTGTTAATAATAGTGTATATAAGTCCTTATTTTAAATAGTCTTGCTAATTTCAAGTTTTACAGACAACTTGTTAGCTCTGATTAGGTCTTTTTTTAACCTTGTGTTTTGGCTAGCACTAAGAGTAGAGGTGTCAGCTCTGTTATTGCTTGCTTGTGCTTGTATTCATAGTCTTTTTAATTCACGATTTCTTTGCAAGAGTCTTCTTGAGCCACTTGGCTGTTTCATGAGGATTTAGTTTAGTTAAACCAAATACTGTAATCTGTAAATCCATTTAACTGGGCTTGTGTAAAGCATAGTACTTCGTAATACACAGAGTGGTGAAAGATGCTGCCACTGTCTTCTGTCATGTGTCACTGTGACACTCAGAGACGAATGTGGTGTTTCCATTCTTCCTTAAGGGTACTTCATACTTCATATAGGGAGTAGTAAGGGTACCAGTGTTGATCCATGTACTATTAATAAAGCTTAATTTCTTCTTATTTTTTAGATAGAAAATGAATATAAATAGAAGTCCTAACATATTCTTCCCACAATCCAGTGTATCACCTTGCATGTTCTCTGGGGTGCACATGCCCCAAGTTTGAAGACCACCACTCAAGAAGAGTAAATGGTCAACTCCACATATTCTTTAGGCAGTCCCTCCGTTAGTATAACCCTTTCAGCCAAGTTATTGAGTGTCAGTAAATTAGAGATTATTGTCCCTGGAAATTACCTCAGATTATGTCTGTTCTATCATACTGAATAAGAACTAGAGGGGCCATTGCTATAACTGGGGCTAGGATTGACATTCTTCTTTGAACATGGAGCCTTCTAATAATACTTAACTTCTTGGTTATGAGTATTTGAGGACTACAATATAATATTATGCCACAAAGGATTATAAGAATCATTTTATAGAGCTAAAGTTTTGAATACTTCCCTTGACCATATAAAGTCTCAATAAAGATGTATAACCTTGAGCAGTATAGCTTCCATATATTTCTTAGATATACACCAGTAAAATAAAGGGAGGAAATGTATGGATTTACTACCTATAAACTTCAATTTTAGAATAATTATATATCTTCTTTATAGTGATGATTATTCAAGGCTATAAACTTTGCTTTACAATGTTAAAATGATATAATTCACATTTCAGAAGAGTGGTTGGCAGGAAGGCATGTGTTCAGCTCTTCCAGGTAATGTCCAGGCATTGGGGCAAGTTAAACAGAAGGAATAGATTGGCAGAGGCATATCTCTGTCTTAACTTACTGGAAAGTACTAGCAGATCTGTTAAGAAATCATTCCTACCAACCCTGACTCTTGAGTAATGATACTCCTGTGATGTGTGAATATATAGGAGTCTGTGTTGCATCTTAACTTATTCCTTTCTACATGCTAAAGGCAAGGAAAGATTGGTCAAAACCATAATCAGTCTTCTTGGCTAGGTGATATAGAGCAGGGATTGGCAAACTATGGCCAAATCTGGCCTACCACCTGTTTGTTTAAATAAAATATGATCAGAACACAGCCATACCTGTTACCACAACAACGATGGAGTTGAGTAGTTGTGACAGAGATTGTATGACCTGCAAAACCAAAAGTACTTATTAATACTATCTGTCCCTTTACAGGAAAACCTTGTTTACAATGAACTGTATACCCTGGTATAGAGTTAGTGATTTGTAGAATGATACTCTCCTAAAAGTCAGTCTGTTCCTTTCCTAGAACATTGGCCTGAAAAACCCAGGTTTGTAGTTTATTAAGCAAGAAACTGGCATTCGGTTAATTTTTTTTTTTTAGTAATGAGAAACAAAGTGTATGGAGTTAAAACAATACTAAAGGAGTTAAAAAAGCCTTTTCCCATCCAGCCCTCTCTTTTCTTCCACAGAGGCAACTATTTGAAATTTCTTCTGTATTATACATTTGTAGGAATTATCTGTATTTATATAAACCTTTATATATTACTTTTTATATATATATAATACTTTATATATATATATACACACTTTATATATATATACATATATATGTATATATTCTTTGGGATTATATAATCCACACAGTTAATGGATTTTGACCCTCTTTGTTTTAAAATTTAATGTTTTACTTTGAAGATTGTTTCATATTGGTATATAGCAGCATGTATAGGTTTTCATTATTTTTTTAATGGCTGCGTAGTATTTCATTGTGAAATATCCATTATTCTGTTTGTGTATATAATTTAAAAATTTTCAATTATACAAGTGGTGCATAAAAACATTCTATATAAAGAATTAAGACATTACAGATAACTGAAGTTCCTCTGACCACTATTCCATTGTATGTCTCCCATCCCTTACGTAGGTAACTACTGTTATCATTTTGGTTCTTCCAGATCTTTTATTTGTATTTACATGTATATAATTATACCTATAAAGTATGTGTAGTAGTATTTTGTACTTTTTCTTAACATGAATGGTATCATACTAATTATATGTATTATTCTGTACCTTCCTTTCTTTACTCAACAGTTTGTGCCGTGATGCATATAGCTCTAACTCACTTTTATAAATAGTGTAGGTATATCACAGTTTAGCCATTTTCTTGTTGAACATTTTAGATTATTTTCTAGTTTTTTTGCTACTATAAGTGATGCTGAGTGAATATCCTTGTGCATACCTCTTTGGACACATGTACTGAGTAGTAGAATTTCTGGATCATAGGTATAACATTCAAAAAATTAAGAGATATTGTCAAATTATGCCCCAGCATTGTTTTTCCGAATTATACTCCTACCAGCAGTGTATGAGAGTGCCTGTTTCCCCACACGTTGTCCAATATTGTTATTTATCAAAATGTTGGATCTTGGCCAATTGAATGGGTGATAAATGGCATCTGATATTTTAATTCATGTGTTTTTAATAATTAGAGTTTGAACTTATTTTAAATGTGTGTATGTATTCTTTTTTTTTTTGCTATGAATGCCTGTTTGTGGCACTGTTTTTCTCTGAGGTTGTTGATATTTTTCTTATTAAATTGTAAGAAAGCTTCTATATTAAGGAATAATAATTGTCATTTATTGTTTACTGTGTGCCAAGGGTTGCTATATGCAGTCTACCTAGATTAGCTCATTTAATCCTCATGATAGTCCAATGTGCTAGATATTGCTATCATCCCCATTTTAAAGATGAAAGTGAAGCATAGAGAGGAAAAGTAATTTGCCTAAAATTATCCAACTATTAATAGTTACTGGCAGGATTGAGATGTGAACTCCAGTAGTCTGGATTCAGAGCCTGTATTCGTAATTACAGATGAAATTTCGCTCTCCTGCTGCTCACCTCCTGCTGTGTGGCCCCCCAGTTCCACAGTTTCGTGGAAGACAATTTTTCCACCAATATGGGTGGGGGAGGTGGGGGTGGGGGTGGGGTGATGGAGCTCTGCAGTCTGGTCTCTAACAGGCCACAGACTGGTAGTGTTGCCTGGGTGTTGGAGACCACAGCTTTAGATCATCCTAAGGACATTAACACTTTGTCCCATGTGTTGCAATCTATATATTTAAGTTTTTCTCTAGTACTTTTACATATTTTATTACAAATTCTTTGTTCAACTGGGAATTAACTTTGGTATAAGAAGTGGTAGGGACCCAGCTTTTTTCTTTTTAATAAACCTTTTATTTTAAAATAGATTTAGATTTTAGAAAAGTTGCAAAGACAACAGAGTTTCCACTTAACCCTCACTCAGTTTTCCCCATTGTTAACATCTTACATTACTATGGTACATTTGTTACAACTAAGGAATCAACACTGGTACATCTGCCCTTTATTTGAATTTCATTAGTTTTTCCCTAATGTCCTTTTTCTTTTCCAGGATGCTTCCAGGATACCATATTACATTTAGTCATCATGTCTCCTTACCCTCTTCTGATCTGTGATAATTTCTAGGGATCCAGTATTATTTTTTATCAGCTGGTTAGCTGGTTGTGCCACTACTATTTATTGAGTAATCCATCATTTTCTCAAATATTTGAAATGATGGTTTTATTATGTACTAAATTTCTATATTTATACATTTCTTTTTCTGGGCTCTTTATTGTATTTATCTTTTTGTCTATTCTTGTCTTATACCCAATTGTTTTAATTACTGTACCATTATAATACCATTTATTTAATGCCAGTTAGTATTAGCTTCCTCTTATTATTCTGTTTTTCCATTAGAATTTGCCTGATTGTTTTTCCCTGGTGTATTTTTTAAATGGAATGTTTGGAAAACTAGTGGGTCCATAATTTGATGGAATAAAGTCTATTCCATTTTTTAAAAAGGGATAGTTTGGTAGCATATCTGTAGTGTTGATAATGGTAAACGAATGAACCAGGGAGACCTGGTGTTGGGTGTTCTTTTGGGTTGTGTGACGTTCAAACCTCGTCCAGGGATCTGTATTCTCATAGCATAGTAACACAGTGCTATTTACTACTTAACCTTTTTATTTCTTAGTTCTTTGTGGGTCTATGGGTCTTATTAGTGCTTTATTCTTCTTTTGAAAAATGTTAAATTATATACATCTTTATTGTGGAATACTCTGTAGCCATAAAAATTAGGGAGGAAGCACTTTAAATACTGATAGTGATATCCAAGATATATTGTTAAGTAAAAAAGCAAGGTGTAGAAAAGTGTGTCTAGTGTACTGTCATTTTTGTAAAACATAAAGGAATTGGAAGCATATTTATATTATTTGCTTACATGTAGAAGGAGATACCAGAAGTTGGTAATTGTCATTCTTCTCTGGGGAAGAAAACTAGGGGAAAGGGAGGCATAGAAGGGAGACTTTTCATTCCATGCCCTTTTGTATCTCTTAAATTTTGAATCATGTAAAAGTTTTACTTCTTGCTTACCTAATTGCTCTGGCAAGGACTTCCATTACTGTGTTGAGTAGAAGTGGTGAAAGCGGGAATCCTTATTTTGTTCTTGATCTTAGAGGAAAAGCTTTCAGTCTTTCACCATTGCATATGATGTTAACTGTGGGTTTTTCATGTATGGCTTTTATTTTGTTGAGGTAGTTTCCCTCTATTCCTAGTTTGTTAAGTGTTTTTATCATGAAAGGGTGTTGAATTTTGTCAAATGCTTTTTCTGCATCAATTTGGATGATCATGTGGTTTTTCCTTCATTTGTTAAGGTAGTGTATTACATTGATTGATTTTAGTATGTTGAACCATCCTTGCATTCCAGTGATAAATCCCACTTGGTCATGGTGTATAATCCTTTTAATATGCCGTTGAATTTGGTTTGTTAGTGTTGATTTTTTAAAAAGTAGAATAATAAAGTTTTCAGTGAGTTTTGAACCCTAAAAACTGATGTGGAAAGTGGGGGAGGTACCTTATACAGGTCAGATCTGAGTCTCTGTAGGTGTACAGAAATAGACCTATATGTTTATTTCAGTTGTGCTGAAATCTATTCTGTCTAGAGTATTGGTATCAGTCTTTTTATTACTGAATTTTTTTTCCTTTTCTCCCCCCTCCAAGGGGATAGAGTTTTCTGAAGTGTGTATGTTGCATATCTTTGTGTCCCTTGCACATGGTTGCTCAGAAAAAAAAAAATGTTTGCTGGCATGCATATTTTCCTTCAATTGTTACAAAAGTAATACTTAACATTCATGAGCTTTTGTTATTTGCCAGGCAGGCTCTGCTCTAAGTGAGGCAGCTGTTATCATTGTCTTCCTCTTACAGATGAGGAAACTAAGGGGCAGAGACCTTAAATAACTTACTCATGGTCTTATAGCTAGTAAGTAGCAGAGCTGGAGTTTAGTTTAGTTTAGTTTTGTTTTGTTTTGAGAAAGAGTCTCACTGTTGCCCAGGCTGGAGTGCAGTGGTGTGATCTTTGCTTACTGCAGGCTTAAAGTCCTGGGCTCAGGCGATCCTTCCACCTCAGCCTCCCCAGTCACTGGGATTACAGAGGTGAGTTACCACACCTGGCTCCAGAGCTGAAATTGGAACCCATGTAGTCAAGCTCAGAGCCCATTTTCATAACCACCATGAAATATTGTTTTTCAGCTCTGGTTGCTAGTCTCATGAGAATCACAGATGCTTACAGGAAGAGTGATCCCCATTCCAAGCTTCTTTTTGTGCCCATTAACTTGGGAATGCTTCCAGACATCCCATCTTTTCAGATTTACCAAGGCTACAAGTTAGTTTTTCTAATTCATAGTATGTATTGTTGTGTATCAGCTTTTCTACTCTTTAGGTGTCACCCCAGAAGGGCACTTACTGGTTCTTGTTTCCTTTATCAGTTGGGTTAGAGCATTACAGAAACCAGTACTTCCAAGATCCATTCCAGCTGTGGAGTAGCTATAAGTTCTTTGACTTCTGTTTATTCACATACGGTTTTTCTTATTTCAACCTAGCATTCTCTTCTGTTGTTTGAATCTTGATTCTGCACTGATGTAATAATAGCTGTCCCTGCCAGCATTGTGCTACTTGCACGCTTCTTAAAGATCTAAGTTGTTGTTGATTAAAAAACTGAATAGAACAAAACCACTCCTAAGTTTTCTGGGTATTGGTTTTTAGTCTGTATCAGATGTACTTAACCAAGATTTTGTAGACTTATCCACAAAGATAAAATAAATGACTGTTAATACTCTATTGAAATTGAACTACATTATGTCCATGGTGTTCCTAATTTATTGACTTAACCCTAAGCATTGCTTTATTTTTACCTATCTGGACCATATACTTCTATGCTGTTTATTTGTCTTCATTTGTTGTTACTACAAGTTAACATTCATATGGCAGCCATAGAATTAATGCTATTATTTATTAATATATTGTTTCATCAATAAAAGGTGAATGTACCAACATACAAACTTCAGTGTTTTCTACTTTTATTTATTTATTTATTTATTTGAATGTACTAGTGGATCCTGGATTAATCCTTTGAGGGAGGGCGCTTACCTTTAAATAATACAAAAGTGGTACATCCTAATAGTAGATGTTAGATCCAAGTTCTGATATTTTTGGAAAATCAAATATCTTTGAAGTGGAATGAATATGATAGAAAATGTCTAATTCTTGTTCAGGAGAGATTTGGCCTTCCTAATTAATATTATTTACTAATGCTGTATATACTTTGTTTCTTCTACTCTGAATTTCATTTTTTAGTTTTTCATGTATTTGCAAGTTGAAAATTGATTCAAATTAGGACTTTTATGCATTATTGTGGAATTTAATTTCACACATTATAGATTTTGAAATTTATTGTAATCTTGGCTCAGAACTATTGTTCCGAGTCGCAGTGTAATACAGTCTGCTGGTTGAATCTAATTAAGGTGTCGTATCACTTGCATGCAGTATGTATCTTTGCCTAGGATGTTCTAAAATTCCTCACTTGGGAATAACACTTCCCTCAGTTCTTGGTTTGATTGAAAAACCCAGCAATATTTGACGCACTGTATGTAACTCTTGTTTAAGAGGCAGACTTTGTTTAGCTTTTGCATTTGTTGACTATTTTAACAAAAACGCTGAACTGCAATTTCCAGCATGATTACTAATAGATTGAGTATTAATCTTATTAATGTCACCTATATTCATTTGCCATCACTGCATTCAAAGACAAGCATGACTGTGCTCCAGTTCTGGTGTACAAATATTAGGGAAATATAAATAATGTAGTAAATGAAAGTTGAGTAGCTTGAAAGTAAAATTGCTTCCTAACAATTATAATTTATAATTTTAAAGAAAATGAGCAAGTTGTCTCTTTATGAGATTATATTTTTGCAATTATAGAGTTGACTACAGTACTATGATTATGTGTTGAAGAAATCGCCTGCCTTTCTTAGAACCATGTGAAAAATGAACAATTTCAAGTCACTATAATTCCCAGAATTATCTTGCTTAGCTCACAGATCTTTTCTCTCCCCCCCCACCCCCCACTTGCATTTCTCCCACTGTTATCCCTTTCTTGCTCTCATTTGCAAAGTAATTGTCCCTTAAATAAACAAACAAGAATTCTTTAAAGAATGAGCAAAGAGTAAGGTTTAGGTGGCTCAACCCTGGTTGACACAGAGCCTTTTGTGGAGATGCTCTTCCCCAGCGGTACTGTCCCTTTCAAGGTCTTTTCTGTTTGATCTTTGGATATATATTTTAATATTTAAATAAGTAGCCTTTCTCTCTCTACTTATGAGCTTCCTTAGGCCTTCTAGCACAGAATAATAGAAAAAGTACTGTATCTCTCTTCTGGTCCTATCTCTAGCGCTTTTTTGCTCTATAACAATGTTTCTCAACCTCAGCATTATTGACATTTTGGACCAGATAATTCCTTGTTGTGGGGGCTGTCCTATGCCTTGTAGGATGTTTAGCAGCATCCATGTCTTTACCCATCTGAGGCTAATAGTAGCTCCCAAGTTGTGACAATCAAAAATGTCTCCAGACATAGCCAGATGTCCCCTGCAGGACAAATCATCCCCACTTTAGAACCAATGGGCCCTAAAATATTAAACAAGTATTTAATCTTCTTAGCTGAGACTTGGTTTCTTCATTTGTGTAATGTGGTTAATAATCCCTCCCTACTGTGCAGGGTGAAATATATGTATAAGTGTTCTGTGCATTTTAAAGTACTGTGTATTAATAAGAGGTTGGGTTGAGGCTAGGAGCAAACTCAGCTCTGGACTCTATTTCTGCTGGCATTTCAGTGCTGAGAATGAAGCTGAGGATGTCAGGACATAGAAATGCATCACAGGCTTTATGACTTGCTTGTGGATGATACTCTACAGAGGTGTTCTGTCCAAACAGGCAAAATGGGTGGGTGCATTTCAGGAGGTTATGTGAACAGGGCTTGACTAGATGATGTATTCTTTACCAGATAATCCTGAGATTCTGTGGTAGCTACAGTGGGGCAAAGCTCCATTAGGAAGGCATGTGACATTCCCCAGAATGGCTTTAGCCTTTCTTACTATACTGAGTATTTAGCACTTTGGAATACATGGCTTTTGGCCAACATGCCCATCTCTGGTCCACTACTTTTTTTCCATCTCCTATTTATTTCGTGATCAATGAACATTTATTGTCTCTTGTGCAAGGCATTGTGCTGAGTGCTTTCATGTACATTCTCTTTTATTCCTATAATCCTATAAGTGGCATTAATTGTTTTACAGATAGTAACAATAGGAGAAGTAGTAGAAGAAACTAACATTTATCCGATTCTTATGTGTCTCTGGCACTGTTCTAAATACTTTATATATATTAAATCATTGAATCCTTGCAAGAATTCTATGCAGTAGGTGCTATTATTATACTTCTTTTTATAGATGAAGAAACTGAGGCTCAGCAAGCTTAAATAGCTCATCTGAAGTCACACAGATAGTAAGTGATAGATCCGGGATTTGAACCTGGGCAATTTGTTTTTAGAGGCTGCTCTCTTAGGAAAAAGAATCAGAGAGATTAAATAACTTGTATGAGTTCATGGAGCCAGTAAGAGACAGAACTAGGATTCAGACATAATGTATGACTCCAATCCATTGCTGTTTCCAATGTGCCAAACACCACACTTCTCATTTACTTGTTTGATTCTTTTTGGGTAGGATTTCTTCCATGGTGCTAGCTTATAGCAAAGCACAGGGGATCTGGTAAAAGACACTTCATGAATTCAAAATGAGATGATAAAAAGGGGTGATAAAAAGAGGCAAAAAAGAACTTGGAATTAATCCTGTGGATCTCTCTTTATTCAGTACTTTGGTCTGATTATTTGTTCTTACGTCTGGTTTCTGTGGAGTCCTCTTACTTTTAGTTAAGAGTACTTTGTTTTGGATGGTAGGTTCTGAATTTAAAGGCATAATATCTGTTATATTATTATAGGTCTGGTTATGAGCCTGTTATCTGTATGTTGGGGCAGAGCAGAAAGGGCTGGACCCTGGAACCAGACTTGTCCTTGAGGTGGGAAGAGGCTGGTGGGAGAGAGGTAAGGTGAGGAAGCTAAGCCCTTATAGATGGCGTATCAGTTTGCTAGGGTTGTAACAAAGTACTACAGAGTGGTGACTTAAAACAACAGAAATTTATTCTCACACAGTTGGGGGAATACTATTCAACTCAGTACAGATAATATCCAGAGAGTAAGCAGCAAATGGCCCTGTAAACAATCAGCATGAGGGAAAACTGCCCAGAGTACATGAAGGTCCTGACCAGTGAGTGAAGCATGACAGAGGACACTCTGGAGTAGGTTGTGATCAGAGACTCAGGCAGGTCATGACCATTTGAACAGCAGGTAGGAGGGTCCTTGTCCCGGGTTGGTCTCCACATTCTGTATGGGGCCCTGGCAAGAGCAAGCTAAAACGTTTGAGAGACCAGGAAAATGGGCAGTTTGCCAAGAAAAAGAACAAGTCAAGTCCTCAGGATTGGAATCATGAGACAGCTTGGTCTTGGGAATAAGTAAAAGCTCAGACAAGGGAGTGGGGCCAACTAGGTCAGGGCCAGTCATGCAGCAACTGTGACTTACTGCTGAGTCCCAGAGAGCTGGCCAAAGCACCTAAAAATCCTTCCTTCCCAGGGATAGGTATGGAGCCCAGGCAGTACTGAGCCTTCAGGTTGGGGTTCAGCTGGCTGTAGATGAGGGACAGTAGGGAGAAATGAATTAGAGGCTTTATCACTATAATTCAAAAACAAGCTTTGTCAAATTTTGACTCTGACAAGTATTAAGGTCTCCTGGCAAGGTGTAAATAAGAATGGGCTCTCTGGGTAATACTGAGTGCTTTCCTTTAGATAAAGGAAATGAAAAATTTAATAATAATAAATGTCATTTATAAAATGAAAGCTGTGGTCCTTCCTAGGAAACACTTGTAGGTCAGAGGTTGAGTTTTGACATTGATACCTTTTTGAGTTCATTGATTGACAATGCTTTGGGACTTTGATAACTTATTTAACATAATCAAAATTCTAAGGACTCTGAATAACCCATACCTGTCTATTTCTCCCCTCATTTTTAAGCTGGACTGATTTCTGTAAGAATTATATCCTAGACGGTTCATAAGAACAGAGAAACCCAATGCTGGTGCTAGTCAATGGCTTCTCCACCTACCTGCCTCCACCCTTCTAGCCTCATTCTATTACAGTTGGCTGGGGGTTTTTTTGTACTTGTCCTTCTCTCCCTTGGACTTATATTTCTCACCCAGAATCCTTATTCAGTAGATTTTGTCTTCATTAGTTTTGAAGCCCCTCTGGAGTTTGCCGTATACTAGTTCCTTAGTTTCTAATTGTATCATAAACAATTCTGTAATGAGTGTTACTATTCATAAATTTTTGTGTGCCAAATTATTTGCTTAGGATAAATTGCTTGAAATGAAGTTGCTGGATCAACGATAGGCAATTTTGAATGCTCTTTATACATATTTCCAAATTACTTTTCAGAAAAGTTTATATTCTCTAGTTATATATATAAGCAGTCTTGTCCCTGAATTCTGACTAATGTTGGATGGTTTTTTTTAAGTTTTTCAGTTTGATAGACAACAGGTGGTATCATATTTTTGTTTAAATTAATTTTTATACCTAGATTAGTTAAACATATTTTCATGTTTACTGGCCATTTAAAAGTTCTTTTTTGGAATTACTTGTGAATGTCCTTTGTCCATTTTCTTTTGGAATGTATGCTTTTTATCCCATTCCTTCATTTATTCAACACATATTAATTGAGTACCTTTTATATACTAGGGCCAGACACTGTTCTATGTGAACAAAATAGACAAAAATCCCTGTGATTAAGGAGCTTATATTCCAATGTAGTGAGGCAGAAAGTAAATAAATAAAATACAGTATGAAAAGTGGTGATAAGGATAGTAAAGACAATTAGGCATGGGAAGGAGGCAGAGAATGATCGTGGAGGTGCTGTGTTATAAAGGTGGTCAGGGGAGAACTCACTGATATCACAGATGTTTAAGTGGAGAACTGCAGAAGATAAAGCTTAAGCTCTGCTGATATCTGGGAAAAGCACTGTAGGCAGAGGGAACAATGAGTGCAAAGGCCCTAAGGCAAGACTGTGTTTCACAAGGGGCAGTAGTTTGGCAAGTGAGGGGGAGAGTTTGCTGTGAGAGGCAGCAAGGAGTGGGATGGGGTTACAGATCACACAGAGCCTTGGAGCCAGGGTGAGGAATTTGGATTTCATTCTGAGCAAGATGGGAGCCACTGGAAAGTTTTGAGTAAAGTAACATGACTTGACTCAATGTTTTATAAGAACATTGATGGTAGTGAGTGGAGACTAGACTTTGGGGGACAGTGGTAAAATCTGGAAGACCAGTTAGTAGGAGCCTATTGTAATATGCCAGATGAGAGACACTAGTGGCTTGAATGAGGTTGTGGTGGTGGAGGTAGTGACAAGTGATTCTAGATATTTTGAACATAGAGCCAAAAGATGTTGATGAATTGGATATGGGGTGTGAGAGGAAGAGGAGTTCGAGATGACTTCAAGGTTTTTGTCGTGAGCGACTGCTAGAATGCAGTTCCCATTTACTGAGATGGGGAGAAATGTGAGAAGAACAGGTTTGGTGGTGGTGGTAGCGATGTCTTCATGATTTGTGAGAGCTTTGTATGTGATTAAGTATATTAACCTTTTGTCATTTAGGTGGAAAAGGTTTTTTCCCAATTTCTTGTTAGTTAACTTTGTTAGTGGTATTTTGTTGTACAGAAATGTCAAATTTTTATTTTGTCATGTATTAGTCTTTATAGTTTTTGGCTTTGCTATCATGTCTAGAGAGATTCTAAAAATAATCACCCATGCTTTCTTTAAGTACTCTTATCGTTTTGTATTTGCATTTAATCTGGGTGGAATTAACTTTGGTATGTACTCTGAATTATAGTTCAATCAATTTTTCTCAGCTAATCAACCTGGTATCTGAGCATCTTTAAACAGTGTCATCTTGTTGTGAGAAATAATTGTATAATTTCCTCTGAATTGCGAAAGGGGGTGTGTGTGGCACATTGTGTAAAGAGGTATTCCATCACATATGTGTTTAGCAAGTACCTGCTCTTATCTTTGGTTGATGACTTAGTGATCATCATTTCTGAGTATATGTGGTTGTAAACATTGTCTCCTGAGTCTCTACCATTCCCAAAAGGTACTTACCTTAGAAAACAGCTTTCATTGTTTCTCTCAGTGATTGTTAATTCTGCCATGTGGATGGGACCTGTTTTTAACAATAGTCTGTGCCCTGCCACCAAATAATGCTTTATACTGCTTCATTTTGTCAGTTGATAATTACTCTGAGATTATAAGCTAAAATTTGCTTCAACAATACAAAAATTGACTACAATGTATACTTGCTGTTCATTTAATCATGCTGTAGATTCCAAAGCCCTGTAACATTTATGTTTTCCACTGTTACATTCTCTGCTCTAGCCCGTCTCTGATGTGTGGATAATTTAGAGGTGAAAATAGTATTTAGTTTACTGGATATTGTTCTTTAAGGCAAGAAATGGATTTCTTACTGTTAATAATGTTTACCAAGTCTTATACTTGGGTGAAGTCTTTAAGCTTGGAAGTAAACCTCCAGCATGTTATTACCTTAGAAATTTGTATAAAGGCTGATTGAACCTAAATCTCTTAAACATTTTGTTTTTTATAGAGAGGAAAATATGATGTTCCTAAGTGGCTTTCTCCCAGTAGCATTCTGCTTCTTCAACAAATGCTACAGGTAAACTTTGTTATTTATTTTAAAATAATAAAAGTCTATTGCAATTGTTTGATCCAGGTTTTAAGATATCTGTTGTGCTACTACCTTTACCATGATCTATTAGCTTGGAAACATTCCATTCATCATATATCTACCTTGCACGTATCCTCTACTAGATCCTTAATTATGTTGTATACCCATTTTTTTTTTTTTTAGATATCTACCATATGTCTTTGCTGGTATGGTTTTTCTTTTTCTTGAGCATTGTCTAACAGCTCTTACTCCACTCTTTTATTTTCTTGTTACCACTCTTGCACATTAGTTATGTAACAGATACTGAGTAAATGTTTGAATGAGTTGATGCACAATTGAATGGGCCCTATGATCTAGTGCAGTGGCTCTCTTTAACAGGTATCAGAATTACCCTATGGGCTTGTTAAAACACAGATTGCTGAGCCCTACCCCCAGAGTGTCTGCTTCAATAGATCTGGGGTAAGACTAAAAATTTGCATTTCTTGCAAGTTCCCAGATGATGCTGATGCTGCTAGTCTTGGGACCACACTTTGAGAACCACTTGTTTAGTGTAATGAGTCTCTGAGGGTGAAAAATAGGAGTGCTGAAGTCTAGGTACCCACCCTACTGATCAATAGGCATATCACCTACACTGGTTCTCATCTATAAAATGGGAGCCTCACTGCTATGTAGTGTTATAAGGATAAAATGAGATTGATAGGAAATGCTTTGAAAATATGAGTACCTTATTAGTGCAATATTTTTTTCATTATGTACTCAGAATATCTTCCATTTTTTCCATCTATTAAGTCACCTCCACCTATTATTCAAAATTTACCTCAGGCTCACCTACCTTGATTAAGTAGGGCCAGGCTACCAAATCTCCATAATGAGATTGAAAATGCCTCAC
This sequence comes from Daubentonia madagascariensis, assembly GCA_023783475.1. NCBI lineage: Eukaryota > Metazoa > Chordata > Mammalia > Primates > Daubentoniidae > Daubentonia > Daubentonia madagascariensis. Next base: position 34,155,317 of record JAKFHU010000776.1, on the reverse strand, counting down.
TCTTTCTTCTAGACTCCAATAAATGTAATCTTTGTTAATTTTTCTCTCCATATTTGAAAATTACAAATGGAAAGGAAAGGTGTGCTTTTCAACTTGTTCTATGTGATTGTAAGCTCATTGGAGGCAGAGATTGCATATTCAGTATGAATGCCCTGCTTTGTGGCTGCTTGAATATTAAATTGGTGACTATTTCCCATGAATAGGTTTTCCAGCAAAAGACTATTACATCATACAATAGATTGACTGAACTTCATGAATAATGTCCATACCAATGAAGTTCATGTTTGTTAAACATTTGTCTTCTAAGCCTACGGTGGTTGCTATAGTTTTCTTGCCTCTATTGCCTTTTTTAAAGAATTTATTCCAAGGCCATTTTAAGGTCTTTGACAACATTTTTGCGATGATAAAGTTTACATCTGTTCTGATGCATTTTGAGTTCTCAGGAGGAAAAGTGTTCTATATCCTCTATTTGAAATGCTAATCTCTATCTACTTCTTAATGGCCACTAGGTGGACCCAAAGAAACGAATTTCTGTGAAAAATCTATTGAACCATCCCTGGATCATGCAGGATTACAACTGTCCTGTTGAGTGGCAAAGCAAGAATCCTGTAAGTAAAATGAAACCCAGTAGAATTTTTTTTTTAACTTTGTATGATCTTTGTGTGAATTCAGAGCCTACAATGATATGGTCTAAATATAAAAGAAAATATATTTTGTAGACTTACTCATCAGATTGGTGTTTCGGAGACTTAATAACCTAATGGACAGTGGTTCCTTAACCCAGTCTGCACGTGAGAATCTCCTGGGACCTTAAAAAGAAATGGCTGCTCCCCATCCCAGAACACTTAATGGGTATTTTTAAAAGCTCCCAGGGGTTTCTCATGTGTAGTCAGTCACAGTGCTCTGGGAATCTCAGGCAAGTTACTTACCTTTGCAAAATCTATTTATTCATTTCTAAGAAGTATGTTAAACCAGTTTTACTTCCCAGAGTAGTTATGAGGTTACAGTGGTTCTCAAACTTTTTAGTCTGAGGGGAACCCCTTTATATTCTTAATATTTATTTATTAAGTCATTTTAAAGTAACAGTAATAAACCTATTACATATTATTCCAAATATTTTTATGAAGAATAACAATTTAAAAAATAAATTTAGCAAAAATAGTGGCATTGTTTTATATCTTTGCAAATTTCTTTAAAGTCTGACTTAATAGAAGACACTTTAGATACATATCTGCTTCTGTATTCAGCCTGTTTTATATGTTGTTTTTATTGAAGCATATGAAGAAAATGCAGCATTACATGGATATATAATTAGAAAAGGGAGAAGTATTTGAATAGCCTTTCCAGATAATTTGGGCTATTCTCTGATATTGCACCAAAACTTCTGCAGTAGAGTGGGACATGTGTATCAACCAACAGAATGGCTTGGAAGTGGGTCTCAAATATGCTACAATGTAGACTTGGTATAGCTGTGGGGTATTTGCTTTCTGGAATAACCACACCAATAAATGTAAATACTCTTCCCAATGGCCAGCTGGTCTTGGAAAAATAGACTATACTTGCTTCAAGCCCCTTCTCACTATTCTGCCCACTATTATGGCCATGCAACCTGAGCTGAAATCTCTCCTGATTTTCCTATCATTGTCAACTCCTAAAATTTCTCTTATCCACATTTTCCCCATCCCTCCAGGTTGTCTTTAATATCTACTGAGCAAGTACAATGTAATTCTAACAACTATCAACACTGAGAGGCTGAGAACAGCAGAGTGTGCAAAGTGTCTGAGCAGTGCAGCAGCAGGGCCCAGGAAGACATGTGCCCCTTGTGAGATGGAGAGAGTGGGTGGTGCAAATGCCTGTGTTCAGCCATTGGGGGTCATCATTTCTCCGTGTGTGGAGAGCTTTGCGTGTCCTCTCAGCCGTGATCGTAATAGAATAGGATACACTACTATTTGCAACAGAGCAGATGCCAGAATGAAGAAGTCTCTGATTTCTACAAACCAAAAAGGTTTTTTATTTGGGGCACTGTATAAAGAAAAAAATATATAAACTTTTGAGTGTTCCAAAACACCAAAATAGTATACAGTTTTCCTTATGTCTTTTTTTTTTTTTGGAAACAGAGTTTTGCTCTGTCGCCTGAGCTAGAGTGTAGTAGTGGCATCATAGCTCACTGCAACCTCAAACTTCTGGGCTCATGCGATCCTCCTGCCTCAGCCTCCCAAGTAGCTAGGACTACAGGTGTGCACCACCACGCCTGGCTAATTTTTCTATTTTTTTTAGTAGAGGTGGGGTCTCACTCTTGCTCAGGCTGGTCTTGAACTCCTGATCTCAAGCAATCCTCCTGCCTCGGCCTCCCAGAGTGCTAGGATTACAGGCGTGAGCCACTGCACCCAGCCAGTTTTCCTTACATCTTAATATAATAATAGCTAATATTTATTGAGTACTTAGACTAAAATAGTGTACCATTATAGTAGGTGCTCTCTGTATGTTATATTATGGTATAATATAAATAGAACTCTCAGGATACTACCTTTAAGAGTCAGACACTATTCTATGGGCTTTATGTTTTTTAACTCCTTTAACCCATTTAATCTCCACACTAACCCTCTGCAGTAGATACTGTTATTGCCCCCATTTTGCAGATGAAGCAACTGAGACACAGAATCATTAAGTAACTTGCCCAAGATCAAACAACTAGAAAGTGTAGAACCAGGATTTGAACCCAGACAGAAGGGTTCTGGAATGAAATGGATCTGATACGTCAGCTGGTTCAAGCTTAGAGCCTGTATCCTGCACATCTGTAGCTTTTGTGGCAAAGCATTGCTTGTCTGGTCTCTGTTGAAATAGCTACTAGAGCAGAGTCATAGAGAGGTGGCATTGTGTTGTGGTAGAAAAACCCTGGGGTAGGAATGGAAAATGCCAGTCTTGGACAGATCATAGTAACTTTTCTGAGTCTTCATTTTATCACTTTTAATACGGATATTCTAATGCCAATCTCTTATGCATGTTTGGGTCTTGTTTTGCCATTTTTAGAGTACCTTAACATGTTGTATCATTCACCTGTTTGCCTGCCTTGCAGAGCCGTTACAGGATCAAATGAGTTATATACAAAAGAGGTATAAGGGATTATTGTTGCTTTTTTAAGTATTTGCTTTTCTCCCTCAGTATTGGGTTTCATCAAGAGTGAACTATAAAAAATAATTCAGATTTACTTTAATATTTAAGGTATAGATTCTGTTCTATAACTGTGCGCATGATCTCCTCCTTTCATTTTCACACGTAGCTCTAGAACCCAAGTATTGTATCCAATAGAAGTTATATTCAGTTCTATTTTCTGCCCTAGTGAACAGGAAATGTAGTAGGCACGGATAATCAAAAATAATTGGCTAGATTTTGGTATGCATTTTTGTATTTAATTTAACTTGAGTATGTGTGGCTGAGAATTCAGAGCACTTAAACTATTGAGCCTCTTTGGAAAACCCAGCTTGAGATTAACCATGTTTTCCAGACATTTCATTCTCTCCAGTTCAGGAGCCCAGCAGAGATGCTAGTACCTCCTTCCTACCTTTCCTACCTTTCCCATACGTATTAATATCTTGTGGTAAAGGTACAGAGCAGGAGGGTATGGAAGAGAGGGTTTTTTCAGGTGAGTAACTTAAGATCATGGGGGGAACCCCCAAAATCTTTCCCTTCTTGCTTGAGCAATAATGACATCAATAAGAAGATACCCAACTTGGTGTTAAAGTGTCTGGGCTTCTGAGGTTGAGACCATCCTGAAGGGGGAATCTATAGTTCTAGGAGCTGCAAAGGTCAAAGCAACACAGTGAAAATTTATTCTTAGCACTTTGGACCTTCACAGTACCACTAGTATTAACCTTTGTGGTCTCCGTTTTCTCTGTAACCTGTGTGGTTGTGCTTGTACCAGCCAATAATGCAAGGCTGTCTCAGTCTGTTTGAGCTGCTATAAGAAAATACAATAAACTGGGTGGCTTGTAAAGAACAGAAATTTATTTCTCACAGTTCTGGAGGCTGGGAAGTTTAAGATCAAGGAGCCAACAGATTCATTGTCTGGTGAGGGCCAACTTCCTGGTTCATAGAACAGCTCCTTCTTGCTGTGTCCTCACATGGTTGAAGGGGAAAGGCAGCTCTCTGGGGCCTCTTTTATTAGGGCACTAATCCCATTCATGAAGGCATAGCCCACTCATGATTTGATCACTTCCTAAAGGACACACCTCCTAATACCATCACATTGGTGATTAGGTTTCACCATATGGATTTTGAGGGGACAAAATTGTCTTTACTGTTCTTTTCATGATGGCAGCATGACTCTCTCTGGAGCCCACTGTTACAAGCCTGATATTCAGAACAAGGGAAGGTCATGATATTGCTCTGCCTTGTGCTGGGCAAACCTCTTATATAATGTTTTGTTCTGAATACCTCACCTTGAGGTTAGTGAAATCCTGGAGTATGTGATCTAAAGAAAGGGCCAGAATGGTAGGGGGAGTTAATTATTAAAACCGGTTGAAGGAACTGGAAAAGAGAAGACTTTGCCTATAATAGGAATTTTCAAATTTCTGAAAGGCTCTTATATTGAAGAGGAAATAGAATTATGACTGTTAGTGAAAATAGTTAACTGTTTTTTGAGGGCATACTGTGTTTAGATGTTGTACTAAGCACTCCCCATACGTTACATATATTGTAAGGCATGTACCATCTCTTTTATAGAGGATGAAATTAAGACTTGGAGAGGTGTAGTAACATGCTCAAGGTCACATTGTTATTAAGCGATGTTGAAATTAAAACCAAAGTTTGTCTAATTCCAAAGCCTTTTAGCCGTAGGGTTGTACTGACTTGCAGTGGATAGAGGTCACAGGGAGACAGACCTCAGACAACAGGAGGGAGAAAGCTAACCATCCCAACTGTTCTGAGTTCCCTGGAGAGGAGGACTTTAAGCAGAAAGTAAAACATCACTTATTGGGGCTGTTGTGAAGAGAATTCTTACATTGGGAAGATGAACTTTAAGATTATATTCCTTATGATTCTCTTCCCATGTGATGTTTTAAGTTCTTTTCCAGGTCCAGGCCAGGCCATTCCTGCTTTTTTGATCTTAGTGATCCCTATTCAGTTCTGAGAACCCATTTCTGGTCCCGACTTTGGTGAGGTGCCATCATGTAGGGATCAGAATACTTGGATAATTTCTATCCTTAAGCAAAACAAAGTTTGTTTAAAGGCTCTCACTTATTCTTTTTTAAAATTGTGCTTTGCTGGTACCTTCAGCATAATAATGATTGTGCAGCATCTATGGCACCATTATAAGGGCTCCTTGGATTATGCTGAACCTAAACCATAACCTGAGGTTCAATATGCTACAAGTTGGAATCACTCTTTTACTAGTCTATTGTACAGCCACTGATTTTAGATGCCTAGATAGCTGGTCTTTGATGGAAATGCCAGTGCAGGTCTTGTGGTATCCCTTGGCTGCACAACAGAATTTTAACAATTGATCAGATCATCATGGGGATGTGAAGAGCTGGGAAAGGGCTCATTCTTCTTGAAATGCTTGTTGTCGTATGCTTACATCTTAAAAAATTATGAAGAATGTTGACTTTTACCCAAGAGTTTGACAAATGCATGTTGTTTTTACATATCGGTGCTTGATTTTATAAAGTGGTTATGCTGATTTTAAAATTTCAAAACAATAAGGTACTTGTAATTTTTGGTTAATAAGGTTTATACTTTTTTTTGTAGTTTATTCACCTTGATGATGATTGTGTAACAGAACTTTCTGTACATCACAGAAACAACAGGCAAACAATGGAGGATTTAATTTCATTGGTAAGAAAGACAACATGAATTCAAGAGTAATAAGTTTTGTTTCATTGTTCTTGATTTTATCAGTGCATTAAAAATAAGTATAGCATTTTTCAGACCTATGATTTTATTATGGGTATAAATATTGCGTTTATTTTATATTTATATCTGATTTCCACTCAGTTCTTTTCTACTGTCTGCTGAATATCTTCTTTAAAAATGAACACTCTACACTTAAGACATTGATGAAAGAGAATTATAATGAAAAAATAATTAAAAAACAGAACAAACTAGTCCACAGAGGATCAGCAGAGTTCTAATTTTGACTCCTTTAAAGTTGTCTAACAGACATACTATACTTTTGCTGTGGAAATGAGGTAAACACAAAGCAGTTTTCTTCTAAACTAAAAGCAAATAACATCACATCACCCCCAAGCTTATGAACCAAATACCATGAAATCATAATGACTTCTGGTGTCGGATCATTTTAGCTCTTTCAGATGCTTAATCTCTAGATCATACCTGTGTTTTTTTCTAGAGATGGGGCATTCCCAGCTGTTTCTGAGTGCAGTCTAATACGGTGGGTAAGGATTGCACCTAGCTTTGCTCCAGGACTAGTCTTTCATCGTCTATGATTTGTATCTGTTTTTTTCTGTTCTTTAACTTGTAAAGTAGAATCCTTAAGCAATTTTTTTTTTCTTTTGGCTAAACGAAGTTTTTCAGTGAGGAGGAAATATAAAAGAATTCTTTTGAATGACTTAATAAGCAAAGGTTCTGGAATGTGTCTGGAAAATAGAAGTGTAATTTACTTTTTCATGGCTAATGCCTTTAAGATAATGGCAAGAGTTGGGAATTGCTGCAAGATATATCAGGTCCTTAGTCTTTTATCGATTTAAGTTTCCATTTAAGCAATCTAAAAAAAAATTGTAGAACGTTTTCCTTGGGATGATCTTTAATAGAAGACTATATTTTAGACACCAAAAATTTTTATTATAGAAATTTTTAAATACCCACAAACATAGAGAGAATAGTATAATAATACTGAGTTTCTGTGTTCTCATCATCCAGTTTCAACAGTTAATAACATTTTGCCAATTTTATCTATATCCCAACAATGTCTCCCATTTACCCTTTCCAGATGGGGTGTTTCAAAGCAAATCACAGACATCATGTCATTTTATCCAGGAAAAATTTGGTATGGGATCCACAAACTTTTAAAACCTGAATCTTAAAAGTAACATACTGAGTTTCAAGAATCATTGAAAAAAATAAATCTTTCAAATGGTATCTTTTATGAGGTCTTTACCTACTATTTTCAAACTCATAAGTGAAATAGAAATATGAATTAACTGCTTTCCTTCTGATGCAAAAAACATATAGATAATGAAGCATATTAGAGGTTGTTTTCTGGTGCTATATCTCTAAAGATCTTCTCAGTTATTCTGAAAGTTAAGTGTGACCAACACTGAGAATGCAGTGAGGAAAGTAATAGTTTTTCTTCCTTTGTATTCTTCTCTCATTCTGTTTTCTTTTTCTTTTTCTTTCTTTTCTTTTCTTTTCTTTTTTTTTGAGACAGGGTCTCACTCTGTTGCCCGGGCTGGAGTGCAATAACATGATCATAGCTCGCTGCAACCTCTGGCCTCAAGTGACCCTCCTGCCTCAGCCTCCCAAGTAGCTGGGACTAAAGGTGTGTGCCACCATGCCTGGCTAATTTTTAAAAAAAATTTTTTTGTAGAGATAGGGTCTCGCTGTGTTGCCCAGGCTAGTCTGGAACTCCTGGCCTCAAGTGATCCTCCTACCTTGGCCTCCCAATCTTCTTTCATTCTTAAATGTCTGTTTATACTTAAGGTCAGTCCCAGGAATGAGAAGAATTTAGGCTATTTACTCTAGATCAGAGATTCTCATCTTGGCTGTACTATGGAATCACCTGAGAACTTTTAAAATAATCTGGATTTGTAAGTCCCACTCCCAGAGGTTATGATTCAGTTGGTCTGGGGTATGGCCAAGGCATCAGAATTTTTAAAAGCTTCACAAATGATTGTGGTATGCAGCCAGGAGTTGAAAAGCACTGCTCTGGAGTCTTGCTATTCAAAGCGTGGTCTGGGACCAGCAGCATCGGTATCCCTTTGGTGCTTGTTAGAAGTGCAGAATTGCTAAGGCCTTACCTCAGACCTACTGAATCTGAATCTGCATCTTAATCCCCAGGTGATTCATATGTACATTAAAGGTTGAGAAGTATTGGTCCAGGTCCACTGTTCTCAACCAGGAGTGATTTTGCCCCTATGGAGACATTTGGCAATGTCTGGAGACATTTTTGATTGTCACAACCTGAGGGGTGTGTGTGTATTACTGGCATCTAGTGAGTAGAGGCCAGGGATGCTGCTAAACATCCTATAATACACAGAAGAGCCCCTCACAACAAAGAATTATCCAGGTCAGATGTCAGTAGTGCCAAGGTTGAGAAACCCTGGTTTAGGTACTCGCAGAGAATTCATGTTGCTTCTTCGTACTTTCCAATTTGAAGAGCCTTAGGAAAACCAAGTTTGAGATTAACCAGGTCTGTTAACATTTTTTAAGGCATCTTGGAAGCTCTGCTTTTACTTTTGGGGCTGATTAGGCAGGACAGAGAGAGGTTAGTTCAGTGTGATCCATGCTGGTATGGTGCTGCTGATCTTTGTGTATACAAAGAGAGGGAGAAACGATATTATTCTCAAACATGCGACTCATGTAGAACTCCCACTTTTATGTTGAATACAGGAGCACTCCTGAACTGATTTTTATGTGCAGTAGTCAGAGTCTCATATATCTCATGATTTTGAGGGATCTAATTGTGGCCTTTTTGAGATTCCCAACAGTGGTGCTAGAGCTTCCAGCTTATTGCTTTCCTTACTTTCTCCATTCTGCCAGCCATGAGTGGCTCTGGATTGTGGGAACAGCCAGTCATCTGGTAGGGGAACTTCACTAAGGGTCACATGTGCTTACAAGAACTTATTCAGACCAAGAGAGATCCTTTCCCCTACCCTGGCGGTGCAAATAGCCGTGTGTGTGTAAAGATTGAAAGCCTCAGGAGGAGGGTCAGGGGAAGGGTAGTGGGCCACCCTTCAGTTTCTCTGCCCCTCTGGACTAGTAGCTGCCTCTCCTCAGCCCAGGTGCCTTGGAACTTCTTTAACATTTAACTGGGGATTTTAAATGGTTATAGTTTTCTAGAAATGGAAACTTCTTTCTAATAGGTAAACCTATCACTTTACTTTCAGATATCTGACTTTCAAAAAAGGGAACTGCCTGTAAGATCAGGGAGACATTTGTGTTAGACTTGTGGATTGACATAACCTGAAACCTAACTACTATGTTGATTTATCTGTTATTGAACACAGAACTCGCCTGTGCATCTTATCACAATGAGTAGTATACTGTGGCTATGGCAAAAAGTTATAAAAAGGATGTTTTTGCCTAGGGAAAAGGAGGGTTGTAAAACTCCTAGGCATGTTTAGAAAACTCAGCACTATCCAGGATTTGTTTACAGTGCCATTGTTGATAAGAAAGTGGCAACTTGTTTTTTATCCATTGTTTCTAATCAGTTTATGACATCTCTTTCAAAAAGGTGGCTATCATACGTGGGACTATAGATGTGGGGTGGGAAAAAAAAACTTTAATGTAGTTTTTGGAAAGTAGAGAGTGATTACATAGTTTTCATCCAGTTCCAAATACCTTCTCTGTGAAGCCTTTTCTGTCCTTTCTTTCCCCCATCCTGTCTGGACTAAAGGCAGTGTTCCATGGTAATTTATCACAGTATTTTATATTTGTTGTTATGCAAATTTTAAATCATATGATTGTGGCCATCTAAAATATTAACTGATAAAATGTATTAATAAAAACAGAGTTGGTAGTTGACTAATAAAGTCATGTACTTTGTGAGGGGGATACATAGCATTAAAGATTATTAAGTATTATTAAAATTTAACACTTGGTAGGGGAGAGAGTCATAGTCTTATGAGTACATTATTTGGAAACTTTCAGTTAAGCATGGTGGATTGACGAGAAAAGCCCACAAGATAATGAGCAGCTCCATCCTACACATAGAGCCTCTTATCAACTGTGTAATATAATTCTTCACTTTTAAATAGAAACAGACAACCAAAGATCACCAGAAATTTGAGAATAACTTCTGACATGAAAGTTAGAGATCAAAACAAATGGAGCAGGGTGGAGGGAGGAAGGAAGGAAAAATAAAGATACTGAGAAAAAAAATGGATAATGCAGGGAATGGAAGAAAATGGCTAAAAACTGCTAATTAATATTCTCAGAGATAAGAGAAGCTATTTTATTCTTGAAATAAGAGTAAGATGACTAAAAAGGAACATTCCAAGAGATAACTCTTGAAAATCTAAAACGTGACCACAGAAATTAAAAGCTCAGTAGAAATGTTTGTAAATGAAGTTAATGTGAAATCTTTTAAAAATAGAACCTAAAGACAAAGAGATGCAAAAGTAGAAGAGAAGGGGTAAGAATGGTTCAACATACAAATAATAGAAGTGACAGGAAGACAAAACAGAGAAGAAAGAGGGGAAGAAACCATCAAAGAAATGATACAAGAAGAAATATTCCAGAATTGAAGGATATGAGTTTCTAAGAATGAAGAGCCTTAATCAGGGCTTGGCACAATGGATGAAAATAGATTCACACCAGGGCCTGTTCTAGTAGAATTTCAGAAAACTGGGGAAGAAAAGAAGATTCAGAAAGTTTTCAGAGATAACGAAAGGTCATACACAAAGGCTTGGGAATCAGAAAGACTAGATTTTTCAGTAGCTATAATAGAATCAAGAAGACCATAGTTCCATCAAAACTGAAAATTATCAACCTAGACTTTTATACTTAGCCAAACCCCAGAATGAAGTATGAGGACAGAAGGCAGTCATTTATCAGCCATGTAGGATCTCAAAAAATTTACCTCCTGTGCATATATCCTCAGGGGGTTACTGGAGGATGTGTTTCACCAAAACAGAGAATAAACCAAGAAAGAGGAATACTTAGGATCTAGGAAACTGGAGACACATTGTAGGATAGAGGTGACAGGAATTCCTAGACTGACAATTAAGTAGAAGGCTGAGAAAGAAGCCAATCTAGAGAAGAGCATGGAATGCAAACGTCAAGTGGAATGTCTCCAAGAGAAGGGCGAAAGTAGGTTAGTGGATATGTGTGAATATGTTGAGAGGAGGTAAAGAGTATTGGAGAGTGTGGGGTTGAATTTGTAAGGAGAATAACTGACTCCTTTATTTTATTTTATTTTATTTTTATAAAATAGAGATGGGGTCTCTCTCTTGCTCAGGCTGGTCTCGAACCCCTGAGCTCAAGTGATCCTCCTGCCTCGGCCTCCCAGAGTGCTAGGATTACAGGTCTCAGCCACTGCACCTGGCCCTGGCTCTTTTATTTTTAACTTCAGGAAAAACAAAGTTATTAAAAAAAGAAAAGGAAATGCAAGAATAGCACCCTGTGTGGTTGATTGATAAATAACTACTACCTCCCTGATAAATAACTACTACCTCCCTTGAACACCCTGGGCACCACCTTCTTCCTTCATCTTGCAATTAAAAGGTTAATAATTGGCAAGGCAGGGGTCTCTCAGGACCCTACTGACCGCTTGGCCTCTATTCTGATTGGTTGGGGCCAGGGTACCAAGTAAATATTTTGAACATTAGCCCTATTTAGTTGTGAATACTATTTATGTAATCATAATAATATAAATATTGATTTAGCTAAAACTTGTGATAAAATTATAGTAGGAGGGAGAATATAGGGAGGAGATTTGTGGGGAAGGGAGGAAGTCGTAGGAGACCTAAATTCTTATTTTTCATACTAGGAAATCTATAGATAATATCTGAAGCTGAAAAAAATTTAAAGCTGTATAAGCACTTAATTTAGAAATAGGGAATTATTAAATGATAGCAGAAGAAATAGCTAGAAGTATTTAAAAGTGGTTCCTTCTGGGGAATGGATATTGTCTGTGTGTGGAAGTGTGGTGCAGGGGGTTGTTACTTTTCATTACATGCCTTGTAAAGCTATTGTCTTTTAAAATTCTGAATGTCTGTTACACTTAGGAAAAAATTAATTTTAAATAAAACATTATTTCAACAAACAACTTCAGTCTTCTAAACAACTTGGTCTCTCTTTTCTCTAGTGGCAATATGATCACCTCACAGCTACCTACCTTCTGCTTCTAACCAAGAAGGCTCGGGGAAAACCAGTTCGTTTAAGGCTTCCTTCTTTTTCCTGTGGACAAGCCAGTGCTTCCCCATTCACAGACATCAAGGTAGATGTTAGAGCCTTTTGTGTGAACACCTGCTGGTCTTGCCATGTGCCTGCCCTGTTCATGAGTGGATACACCGCTGGGAAAGTAAACTTTCTGGTGTCAAGGAGCCAGAGGAAAGACATTTTATGATTTAAACATTTTTGATGAGAAAAATGGGAAGTTCTGAACTTGATCTCTAAAATTTTGGATGTTAAGATGGCATTTTACAAACCTCATCCCCCACCCCTTTTTTTTCTTATAACCGCAATTCCTGATTGTTATAGAAAAATTTTAAGCCACAGGTGAACTGAAAGGAAAATAGAATTTACCTATAAACCTAGTACCTTTAGATGATATATAATAGTTAATATTTACTGTGTCTTTTAAGTCTTTTTTTTTTTTAGAGTGCTTATTTATATAATTTATGTATATTCAAGTGCTTTTAAAGGACACAGTATTATTGAATTGTAGAGAACAATTTAAAAAATTGTTGGGAATAAAATCTGTGAATATAGGATATATTGTACTTTATGTGATATGAAATGTTTTGATATTTATATTAAGAGTATAGGTGTTTTTTTGTTTTTAAATTTTCATCTTTATTGAGATTGGCAGTTTCATGTTCGTTAATTAGCCTTTGTGTTTCTTCCTGTGTTTTTGTTTTGTTTTGTTTTTGTTTCGAGCAGTAGCCATAGCTCATGCAACTCAAATTCCTTGTAAGAGAGTTAGTTATAACCAAATTATTTTTCTCTCTTTTGTTGTCTTTGTCTCAGTTTTGTCATGGACTTTTAGAATGGTGGAAAAGTGTTACATATTTGGAAGCACTATGTCATTCCTAAATGCTTTCATTAGTTTCTGTTTTCTGTGTGATTCTTTGTATCTCCCATGGCTTAAAATTCAACTATCCAAACACTTTGGATATGGATGGGTATGGAACTTTGTGATATAATCCTCCCTCAGATTAATTCAGGTTGCAATTTAAATAATTTTAGCGCTAGGAAACTACTTTTGTTATCTTCAGAGAGAAGTTGGTCCTCTTTATGGAATCCAGAATAGACCAAATGACTGTGTAGATGAGGTTATTTTTTTTTTCCTACAGGTCTCAAAACTGTAAAAAAAAAAAAAAAAAAAAGCTAAAATGCTGTCTCTTTCACGATCTTTTGTTGAATCCTCCCCCCACCCCCAAATTCCTTTAACACCTCATTTAGATCCCTTTTTGGCATTTGTCAATCATGTGCCATGGGTATAGTGGGGTCTTATGTCCCTGCCAGTCCTAACCTGCCTTCCTTCCCTCCTCAGTTGGTCCTTTGACCAAACAAAGAACTAAAAGTGTCAGTGCAAGTGGCTGTTGTGTTAAGTTTCTGAAGGAAAATAATCTTATTCCTGGAATGGTTTTCTAGTCTGTTCTTGGAAAGTTTTATTGAGCTGGTGAATACCCCATGCCCAGGCAGATCTTTTGCACCTGAGCTCCATGAAGCAGCTCATCACCCATTCTGCTCACATTGCCAAACCCTTTAAAGTTTCAGACTGAAGTAACACATTTGGGTCCAGGAGGATGCAAAACCATGAACTCTGCTTCTGATCGAGGTAATTTCAGGAAGGTATTAGATACTTCTATACTTAGGATAATCACTTTAGCTAAAACTTAAAATTTATTATACCCCAGTTAAGAGGTCTGAGACATTTTCCTGAGCCATTGGATTTTCTTATATTTGAATTGGCCTGGTCTCAATTGATCTGCTTATATGATTTGTAAAGTATCCAAGTGGAAAATATCTGGGAAGATATTTACTCTTATCTTACATATACTACATAATAAGCATTTACCTAATAATTTAATTATTTGGGCAGTCATATTAATGAATCAATTTTTATTGCACATTGAGAGGCATTTTAATGGCAAGAAATGAAGTAGAAATAAAAGTCTGGGTTCTTTTCTGATCATTATATGAATTACTGAGACTTAAAGCAAGCCACATAGTCTCTTTGTACTGTTCTCCCCCTTGATAGAATCACCCTTTTTTTCTGAGGCGTTGTTCATAAAAAAAGTAAGTAATCCCGAACTACCAGTCAATAAATGGCACTTTGAATGAAACAGTAATTCAGTCTGATCCAAGAATCACAAAAGACCACATCATCTTCAACATCATTAGCATTTTCAGGCCCCATGTTAGTCTCTTGGGAAACATAAGTGTAAAGTGGGGTACTTGCTCTCTAACAGTCAAGTTGAGGCATGACATACATATAAATAACACTACATTGTAGTGGATGATGGGGGCCAGATAAGTGTCCAGAGGTGTGCTGTGGGGGCTTTAGAGGATGGGAATGATCACCATGGGAGATCCAAACTGGACAGACAGTCAAAATAAGAGTTCAGGTAGAGGAAGGGTGATAGAGGGAAAGAGAGCAGGGGAACTGGAAGGGTAGGCAAGAGGTAGATTGTAGAGAACCTGGAAATGCCATGCCAGAGTTTTAGACATTGTGCAATAGGAGATGGAGAACTGTTGATTTTTGAGCAAGAGAGAAACATGACTATGATTTTGAAAAATTCATCCAATGGTGTATAGAATCATTCAGGCAGGGGTGATGTGTGTGCTGTTATTCCCTACAGCAGTGCCAGTGACAGCCCTCACCGGTACAATGCTGTATTTTCCCCACTGAGCCTAGACTTAGCTTTAGGATTTTTCTTAGCCTAGCACTCCATGCAGCCAGTTCTAATTGATGGTAATTGGCAATCCTGGAGAATTCTGTCATCCTTGGTTGAGAGGGTGGAAAGAATAGTGGCAGAGACCTTATTGTCTGTTTGAATAATCCAGGTATGAGAAGATTTGTCCTTGAACTAGGATAGTGGCAGTGGGACTGGAAAAGAAGGCTGGGGTATAAGAAATTCAAGTAAAATTACCTGGCCAGGTTAACAAGATGTTCAGAGAAAAGGAAGGAGGGAGAAATAAAAAATCCAAATATACCCCCACAGTCTTGAATTCAGGATATGTCTAGTATACCCTTAGTTTAGAGAGGGGGAAGAATGAGAGGAAATAAATTATTCATGGTAGTGTTAACATACGTATGTCCAAAATGACCTACCCCTGGGAGATCTTTGATAAGGCTTATTCCTGGTAGAAACTACTCCGTATTTCTTACAATTGAGAAAGCTGTATTTCAAAGTCGTGTCCCCTCCATCTTTTGCTTTGTCAGATCTTTTTATTTGTAAATTTGCAAAGGACTTGTCTTGTATTATAGTGATTATGTGATAATGATAAGCTGGGTAGTATGCCATATAACATAAGAATGTTCCAAGACATATTATTTGAGAGTCAGAGATTTTCCTATCTTAATTTGACCTAAAATTTTCTGACTTCCTGTTTCCTGTACTGGATGGTGAGCTTCTTCAATATACTGTCTCTCATTCGTTTCTGCTTTCAGGGTCTTTCCCTGTGCCTGAAATATACTAAAGTTGTGTGCCACGTAATAACATTTTAATTAATGTTGGACTGCATATACAATGGTGGTCCCATAAGATTATAATACCATATTTTTAGTGTACCTTTTCTATGTTTAGATATGTTTAGATGGACAAATACTTACCATTGTGTTACGATTGCCTACAGTATTCAGTACAGTAACATGCTGTACAGGTTTGTAGCCTAGGAGCAGTAGGCTATACCATATAGCCAAAGTGTATAGTAGGCTATACTATCTAGGTTTGTGTAAGTACGCTCTATGATGTATACACAATGACAAAATTGCCTAACAACACATTTCTCAGAACATATCCTTGTCATTAAGTGACACATGTATTTTAAAAATGGAATCATAGTACTATTGTTTTTTCATTGAATAGTCAAAGAATCTGAGTCTGGAAGATGTGACCACAAGTGATGAAAAGCATGTAGCTGGATTAATAGACTATGAATGGTGTGAAGATAATTTATCAACAGGTGTGGCTACTCCCCAAACACCACAGGTTGGTAATTTTTATTGCTATTTAAAGCAGAATATATTGTCTCAATTATAAAAACAACTAGAGTAACATGAAACCAAGTGTGTACTTATAAATTTAATGAATCGCTAAACAATTGAAAACATTAATGAGATGTTGTTGGAATGTAAATGAAAGGGAAGTCAGTTATTTCCAACTTGAAGAAAGCTGATTCCATTTTGGATTACTGCTCCTTTTTTTCCTTTTCCTTTTTTTTTTAAGTGGGGTATAATTTACATGTAGTTAAATAATTAAATTCATCCTTTTTAGTGTGCAGTTCTGTGTGTTTTGATAAATACATAGAGTTGTGTAACCACCACCAAAATTAAGATATAGAGCAGTTCCATTGCTCCTCAAAATTTTCTCATGCCCCTTTGTGGTCAACCCCCACTCCCCAACTCTGGGAGGCAATGAATCTATTTTTCTTTCCTTTTGATAATCTTTCCCTCCTACTTGAAGTTTTTTGAGCTCTTAGATGTGTAGATGAATGTTTACCATCAAATTTGGGAAGTTTTTGGCCATTATTTTTTCAAAAATTTTTTTGCCCCATTCTGTCTTCTTCTTCTGGGATTCCCCCCCCTTATGTGTATATTGGCACACTTGATGGTGCCCTACAGTCTCTGAGACTCTGTTCATTTTTCTTTATTCCTTTTTTCTTTCTGTTCTTTAGACTAGATAGTCTAAATGAACTTTTTTCCAAGTTTCCAAGTCTTTGTTCTGCCTACTGAAAATGATGTTGAACCCCTCTAATGAACTTTTTGTTATTTTTATTGTACTTTTCAACTTCAGAATTTCTGTCTGGTTCTTTTTAATAATTTTATCTCTTTTATTGATACTCTCTATTTGTTGTGACATTGTTCTTACACTTTCCTTTAGTTCTTTAGATAATGGTTTCATTTCGTTCTTTGAACATATTTAAAAATTGATTTAAAAGTCTTTGCCTGGTAAGTCCAATATCTGGGCATCTTCAAGGCCAGTTTCTATTGATTGCTTTTTTTCTCTGTACATGGGCCATACTTTCTTATTTATTTGCATGTCTATGTCTTGTAATTTTTTTGTTGTTGTTACAAACTGAGCATTTCAAATAATATAATGTGGCAACTCTGGTAATCAGATTCACTTCCCTCCTCAGGATTTAGTATTGTTGCTCTTTGTTGTTTGTTTAGTGACTTTTCTGAACTAATTCTGTAAAGTCAGTATTCTTTGTTGTATTCGGCTGCAGAAGTCACTGCTCAGTTAGCATAGTGATCAGCTAATACTTGGAGAGATTTTCTTAGATGCCAGGAATCAGTAAGTCTTTCAGTCTTTGTAAGCAGCTCTGTTATACATCTGGATATGTCTTCAACTCAGCCAGGCACTTGACAGCTCTGTCTTAGTTTTCACTTCCTGTTTGCACAGAACCTCTAGGTCAGCTTGAAGTGAGAGCTTAGAGTCTTCTCAGATCTTTCCTGAGTAAGTGCACAGTCTTGGGCATGAGTGCAGTTCTATGCATGTACATGGCCTTCTAGATTCCCAGGTATATTTCAGAGCTTTTTGAAGTCACTATGGACATCTTATTTTTCAGCTTTCCTTTAAGCTTTTTGGTTAGTCTACTGCAGTGGTCCCCAGCCTTTTTGGCAACAGGGACCATTTTCATAGAAGACAATTTTTCCACAGACCGGCGGGTGGGGGGGTGGGGCATGGTTTCGGGATGATTTGAGTGTATTACATTTATTGTGCACTTTATTTCTATTATTATTACATTGTAATATATAATGAAATAATTATACAACTCACTATAATGCAGAATCAGTGGGAGTCCTGAGCTAGTTTTCCTGCAACTAGACGGTCCCATCTGGGAGTGATAGGAGACAGTGACTGATCTGACAGGAGGCGGAGCTCAGGCAGTGATGCAGGCAATGGGGTGTGTCTGTAAATATAGATGCAGCTTCGCTAGCCACCTGCCCTGTCCCCCATTCCCCCCCCACCTCCTGCTGTGTGGCCCAGTTCCTGACAGGCCACGGACCACTACTGGTCCGTGGCCTGGGGGTTGGGGACCACAGCCTTGGAACACTTAATCTCTGATTACCCCTCCTAGATTACATGCTAGTGATGTGTCCAGTGGTTTAGCTCTCTAATTTTTTTAGCTTTTTATTTTGAAATATTTATGGATTCACAGGAAGTTATTCAAGATATTACTCCACTCTCTTCTTGCTTCTATTGTTGCTATTGAGTTTTCAGTGTCAAACTAGTTCCTTTCTAGTTAGTCTGTCTTTTCTCTCTGGCTCCTTTTAGGATCTTCTCTTTATTTTTGGCATTCTGGAGTTTCTCTATTAGGCTGCTGCATTATAGAACTCCAGGGAACACACACCATCCATGTGGTGTCTGTGTAGATAGTGTCCTCTAGAGTTGTATAACCTGGGAATTATAGATGTGGATTTCTTTTTATTTATCCTGTTTATGATTCATTGTGCTTCCTACATATGAGGATTTGTATCTTTAATCAATTCTGGAAAATTCTTTGAATAATTGCTTCTTTATCATTGTCCATATTATCTATCTCTGGAACTTAGAATAGACATATGTTAGACTATCTCCATTTTCCACTTACCTTAAACCATCTCTCATATATCCCATATCCTTTCTGGGCTGCATTCTGGATAATATTTTCAGATTTATTTTCCTATTTAGAAATTCTCTTTTTATCCTATCTAATCTGTTACTTGATATGTCTATTGAGTTTTTCACTTTTATCATTATATTTTTTATTTTTAGAGGTTTTTGTTCTTTTTCAAATCTCTTTGAACATTTTTGATAGTCTCTTGTTATTTTCTCATGTTTTTAATTTCTTTCATTATTTTAAATATGTGAACATATTTATGTTCTGTATTTGATAGTTTTAATATCTGACATCGTTATGGTCTGATTGTACTGGTTTTTTTTGCGTGTGTGTGCTGACTTTTGCTCATAATGCTTTCATCTTTTGGAGTTTTTTTAATAGGTTCATTTTTCTTTGAACTCTGTGGGAATTCTTTGAGGCTTGGTTTAAGGGTTGAGGGCTTGGGTTGGGTTGGATTTAAGCTTCTTTTTCAGCTAGGAGCCGTGTTTGCTTCTACCAGTTTCCTGGGACACAATCAATTTAGGATGACTTTAAATTAAATTTAGGCTTGAGGTTTCTGGGACCATGCAGGTAGTACTAATTTGGACCTTATACCTATGTGAAGACTGTCCTTTGGTCACTTACAAATTATTAAAAGAGACTTTTTTTCCTCCCCCAGATCCATGGCTAAGACAGACACATTTTCTTGCTGATTCCCTTTGAAGGGCAGATTTATATTTAATTCACCCTTTCATTTTAATTATAGCCCCTCCTGGCTTCACATGGGAGCTTTGGATCTAACTTACTACCTTGTATAGGCCTAAGGCTTCTGTGGCTGTTAAAACTCATGCTGCAGGTTATCAGAGATAGTAGATAGATGCCCTTAGGGCAGCAGAAAGTTTCAACCTTGGTTACATCTTTGGATTCGTGCTCATGTTTTTAGTTTGGCCTCTGAGGATTTTCCTTACTCTTTTGCAAGCTCAACCATAAATTTGAAAGGATTAAAATTTCCTTTTATTTCAACATTTCTGTTAGAATATTTTAACATGATTTTTCTGCCCTAATCACTGACTAAACTTTTATTATTTGGTACATATTATAGGCAAACCATGGCAATCTAGGTATGGGAAGCATTTCTTAGGGATTTATTTGTGGCCATTCTCAGTGTTGCCTGGGATCTGGGTATGTTTAAACTCTCAGCCTGAAGAAACATGTTGAAAATTACCTGTCAATAAAACAGGCTAAAGTGATCTACATATACTAAAGAGAACTGAGTATACATTTTCAAATTTCCTGGTGTTGCCAATAATATCTTTTTGATAGTATTCTATTTTAATAAAAATAGTGCAAGGTAATTTGCAAATTATTAAGGCATGTTGTAAAAGAAAGTGACTTTTCTTCTTCTTCAATGTGCTTTATCCAGTAAGTTTTTTTTTCCCAGTTTACCAGGCATTGGACAGAATCAAATGGGCTGGAATCTAAATCATTAACTCCAGTATTATGCAGAGCATCTGCAAATAAATTAAAGAACAAAGAGAATGTATATACTCCTAAGTCTGCTGTAAAGAATGAAGAGTACTTTGCAATTCCTGAGCCAAAGACTCCAGCTAATAAGAACCAGCATAAAAGAGAAATACTTACCACACCAAATCGTTATACTACACCCTCAAAAGGTATTTTCTAAGTATATTAAGCAGTGGTAAAAAGAGCTTCAAATTTCATTCTTCTTACCATATTAAATAAACACATAGGTCAGAAGTTATTAGTGTTGTTCTCAGGAATTTCTAGAGAAGTCAAGCTGCTTTTTTAATCATGTTATTTGCATTAGTTGAAATGAAAGCATATTAGTCAACCTCTAATTTTTCTCAAGTGATACTAAGTTTTTCTCTTTTTCACATTTATAAAATTGAATCATAGCATCTTAGAGTATCAAAGCTGAAAGGCAAGTTAGAGCTTATCTAATCCAACTCTTTTTTTTAACAGCTAAGGAACCTGAGACTCAGAGGAGGGAAGTAACGTGTCCAAGGTCACATATCCAGGTTTAGACCTTGTGTGCCCACTTATTCCCATTTTTAATGACTCAAGCTGAAGTCTCTGCTGAGCTCTTCTTACTCATCTGGATCTCCAGTTCTCGTGTCTGTTCCTATTCTGCCCTGTTGTATTTGCTGCACATGCCCAGCAGCAGGGTAAATCTGTGGTGCCCTTATGGATATTTATGTCTATGTCCAGATATCACAGCTCTCTCATTTCCCTTGGTTTCCTCTTCAGTTTAATTATTGCCAGTTATTTAAACCGTTTTCTTTATGACACCACAATGTTTTGGTTGTTGGCCTTATCTGAACATTGTCTATTTTGTCAGTCTATTTTGTCACTCTGAAAATATAGTGCCCAGACCTGAACCCAGCCTTCTGGGTCTCACTAGGATAAGATGGTAAGTTCATGACAGTAGAGACTTGTCTGCCATGTTTATTGCAGTATGGCATAGTACGTAGTAGGGGCCATATTTGTTGCCTGGCACATAGTAGGTGTTTGATGTCTAGTACAGAGTAGGGGCCATATTTGTTGAATGAAGGAAAAAGAAGGAATTTTATTTACCATCATCTAGTCTATGTGACATTTTAAAATATCTAAACTTTATTAGCCTTTTTTCCAGCAATTGTGACCTTCTTTCTCTCTTGTATTATGTTAAGATCCTAATGAACCTAAACTCTGAAGCATTGCCATGTGAACTGCTGCTAAAATCCATCCTGCCATTGTGCTTCTAGTTTGCTAATGGGGCTGATAGCCAGTTCAAAAGATCAACTTCTTATCCATAAAGATATTATGGAAGATTTGTCAGAATATTTGCTAGAAGTCCCATTATTATGTTAATGATTGCCTTAGTCCGTTTTGTGTTGCTATAAAGAAACACCTGAGGCTGGGTAATTTATAAAGAAAAGAGGTTTATTTGGCTCACAGTTCTACAGGCTGTTTAAGAAGCATGGTCTGGCATCTGCTTCTGGCAAGAACTTCAGGAAGCTTCTACTCTTGGTGGAAGGGGAAGAGGAGCTGGTATCACATGGCAAGAGGAAGGAAGCAAGGGAGAGAAAAGAGGGGTGCCATACTCCTTTATTTTTATTTTATTTTATTTTATGTTTGCCATGCTCTTTTAAACAACCAGCCCTTGTGTGAACTAATAGAGTAAGAACGTGCTCATTACCTTGAGGATGGCACCAAGACACTCGTGAGGGATCCGCCCCCATGACCCAAACACCTCCCACTGGGCCCCATCTCCAACACTGGAGATCAAATTTCAACGTGAGATTTAGAGGGGACAAATATGCAAACAGTATTAATGACATTCTCCATTTCATCAACTCAATACTTTCCCCAAAAATGTGAGGCCACTTTGGTGTGATGATGTGTGTTTGTGTATGTGGCTGCCTGGGATTGTTATGAGGGTTCAATGAGATAACGTTTGCACATAGTAGGACCTCACTAGTAGCTGCTATTTCATTTTTTTCCCAACAAGCGGGTCTCTTTCTCTTTCATTATTTCTCTTACTATAACTACAACATCCTTTGTGAATCATGAGATTGGACAGGGAGAGAAGATGGACCTTAAGCTTACCTTAGCTCATTCAGGACTTTTTTTTTTTTTAACTTTTTGATGCTATAGTTTCTACCATGATTGATATTTTTTACTTTTTATCTAACTCTGAAGGTTTTCCAATATGGGTAGTTTGGAATTTATTTTATAATCTTGAAGTATCACAGTTTACATATCATGTCTCTGTGAGAAAGACTGTGTTGGTCAAAAGCTATTATTGGCCATTTTTCTTTAAACATAAGAACCACCTAAGGGAGCAAGTGACTGAAGCCACAATTGATAGCTTCCATTAGCACTTTGCATTTTACTTTCACTGTGAGTTATTTTTGACATAAACATTAATTTCATTTTTGTGACACCTATACAATCCAGGCAGTGACAGTTTGTTGAAGGGCAACTATGTGTGGTGGTAGATATTGTCGGTATACAAAGATGAAAACTGTTTTCACAGATATTTCTGATTGCTTTTATTTTCTTGTTCTTGTAGAACTAGAGAGAATAAAGCTGAATGGTCATAAATAAAACCAAACCCCTGATCTCTTTTTAAAAACTTGATATCTTATCTTTGTTATTATAATGTGAATATTATTACCTCTAAAGGGTATAAAAGTTTTAGATCATGAACAAAAAGTTAACTAATCAGTGGTAACCAGATTTGTTAATGCAAATTTGTCACAAACTATCTGAGATGCAAATACCCTACTTAGAATAAAACACAAAATTCTGGAACAGGGAATATAAAAAATAATCAACGCTCACACTTCTTTAATAACTTATGTCAAGCTTTCACCTGAACCTGTTCTCTTTGCCTAACAGGAGTTGCATAGGGCTATGAATTGAATTAACACCTTTCAATACTATATCAATTAAAAGCATAAATTGGGCCCTTGTATAATTACAGGTTGACTTTTATTTATAGAAAGGAGAATCAGTAATTATGAGATCCGTTATTTATATGATCTATTTAGATTTATCATGTGATATTTGTAATAAAATCATAAGCATGGCCTCAGTCTGCAGTAAAGAAAAAAAAGAGCCAGACATGCAATGCAAAGTGATTTTGTTTTTATTATAAATCACATGGAAACATTTCTTTAAAGAATTAGAGTCTTTGACATGACTGTCCAAGTGATTACAATATTTCTGAGTCAATAAATAAGATGATGTATGCATTATTGATAGAAATTTTGGCACCGTAGTACATCAGCTACATATAGTTTGTGTTTGTTGTGTTTCTTATAGCTAGAAACCAGTGCCTGAAAGAAACCCCAATTAAAACACCAGTAAATTCAACAGGAACAGACAAGTTAATGGCAGGTGTCATTAGCCCTGAGAGGCGGTAAGTGTTCAGTGTTTTAGACTCTTTGATCGTTAGTATATGTAACCAGATTTCCTTTTTCATATATAATAAACCTGATTTAGGTGAATCATCACATAGATTCTGTTGGAAACTTGTAGGACTATCTGTCTATATGAAGATGTTCTGTGGCTGTTACTGGACGTGTTGCCACTGCGTTCCTCATGGGGTAGAATTGTGAAACTGATCAGAAGTAGGACTGGCACCTTAACTTAAAGTACAGCAGGCTAGAAAGACAGTGGCCCACACCCCAGCCATGTACTTCCCTGGCTGAAGCCCATCTTTCCCTATGCTTCTCTCAATAGAGTATAGATATCTACTAACAGATAATAGTTCCCCCAAATAGTAAAGATACTAACGGGTGTTTCAGAGAAAATCCACTCCTCTTTGAAAAGTTCTGCAGCATAGATGACCCTTCATATTCTTTTATAGCTATTTTTTAAAAGTGTGATCCATTTTGGTCACCATTGGGAGAAGTAGAATGTAAACTGGTTATTAGAGGTTACTATGGAATTATTATTATTTTTCATGATGTGATATGGCATTGTGGTTATGTAAGAAAATGTCCTTATTCGTAGGAGATGTATACTGAGGTGTTTTCAGAGTAAAGTGTCATGATATCTTTAGATGGGTTACTTTCACATAGCTTAGCAAATAAGTGATATATTTAATGTATTTATTATCTGTATACATAGAGAAAGCAAATGTGTCAAAATATTAACAGTTGTTGAATCTAGGAGGATATATGGGTGTTCATTATACTGTTCTTTCAACTTTTCTGTATATTTGACACTTTTTAAAAAGGAAGGGGAAAAATATTAATAGTTTTGCTGAGTGGCAGTTGGCTGGGAGAAGGGTGATGACTCCTTTCTAGAGCGAGATGGCTTTGGCGCTCCCTGAGGAGGATTGAGGTGATCTGGCCCTGGCATACCTGAGTGAGGCACCTTAATGTGTATAAGGGGACAAAAGCCCGCCCTTGAGGGCTCCAACAGGCAGGAGGTCCAACTATACTTGTGTTTTTTTTTAAGGTGCCGCTCTGTGGAACTAGATCTCAACCAAGCACATATGGAGGATACTCCAAAAAGAAAAGGAGCCAAAGTGTTTGGGAGCCTTGAAAGGGGACTGGATAAGGTTATCACTGTGCTTACCAGGAGCAAAAGGAAGGGCTCTGCCAAAGATGGGCCACGGAAGCTAAAAGTAAGTAGACTAGAATTCTTTAATATGAATATCAGAAGCTGACTGCTAGCTGGATTGCTTTTTTTTTTTTAAAAAGAAAAGTACTGAATGAATTGATTAGTATTTTTTATTTGCTTATTTATTCATTTAGTTAATATATATTTTTTGAGCAGCTAACATATGCATGTTACTGTACAGAGGGCTTTGAGAATGCAGAGGTTAATTAGAAACAGTCATTCCCTTCAAGTATCAAACGACTACAATTGAGATATTCAGGAGCAGGTGGAGGGATTAATCACAGAGGCAACATGGCGGTGAGGAAGCATAGGGCATATAGGGGAAACAGAGAGATGCCTTCAGGATGGGGAACTTGAGCTCAGTTGTATCTCTGACACATAGAAGAGTTCCTGACACATAGCTTCCTTTGTAGGCCCTCACGAAATACTTGAATGCATGGGAATATTATTGAACTTTAAGAATGGTGTGTGAGGAAAATAGTGAGTGGTGGGCTAGCAGGGTAGGCTGGGAGTTCCTCAAGGCCTGGCTGAGAGGTTTGGATCTTATTTGCTAGATCTGTTATACTTTAAAAGGATCAATGCATCAGTGGTGTGGACAACATATTTGGTAGAGGAAAGAAAGGAAAAATAGGCTATTAGGAGATACAAAATACTACTTACTCTCTTGGATTCTCTCTGAGCATTCATTCAGGCATCTAATGAATGACACTTTTGTTTGGTGAAAGTATAGGAAATAAGAAGTAAAGGTGTGAATAAGACACAACCCTTGAGGAACTCAGGGAGTGGCAGTGAACACAGGCTGAGGTGTTGTTCTGACACACTGGGCTCAGTGCTATAGTGAAAACATGTTCCAAGAGGTGTGGCTCCAGAAGAGGGAGGAGAAGATGGTTGTGTTCCCATGATTTGGGGACTGGATCTGTGTTTAGTTTTTGCAAGGAAACTCTCATATGGAACAAATCTGGGTGGTTTGAGGGAAGGAAAATGCTGAGCTATTAGGCAGAAGACTGCTTCAGCAGAGAATGAGAATGTTTTGAGATCCCATTTATATTCTATCTTAAAGTGGAAGAAGATAGGACTTATTCATTAGTATTCACTGCCTTGTTGAATTTACATAGTGCATTAAGTGTACATTACATATGGCTGTTTTTTGGGCATATCCTTTATCCTTCTATTCTGGGATTTCTCTAGTTGGAGACAGTTATGAACTACTTCAAACTGTGGTATTAAGAAAACCACACATAAAAATAAAAAAAAAAAAAAAAAAGAAAACCACAGTACCATTCCACTAAAAAACATTAAATAAATAAAATTAAGAAAACTTGTTCAGCCATATACATTATTGAGAAGCTAAGCAGTTATCAAATACTAATGAATAATGTTCTAAAAATGTTCACCTATGTAAATTTTTTTGGAACCCGAATGCATTTTTCAATAGAAACTGCTGTGTTGTTTATTGGCTTTCTAGGTACTTCCCCAGTACTTCTAGAACATAGGAGAACAACCATAAGATTGGTCCTGGGTTCTAGCTCCAGCTTCATACTGTATAGCTTTGATAAGTCATTCTATCCTTGACTTCCTCAATTTCTTTGTAAAACCTAGAGATAATGCCTACCCTGGAAACCTCACAAGACTCTACACATGGGATGCTACATTGCATATGAAATGCTTTATTAATATAAGGTGGTGTTCCAATGTCAGGGGTCATTATTATTTTCAATGTTGAGCACATGAACCCCCATGTAGCAGAACTGTAGTCCTAATTAGCACAAACTTTAGACCTGAAACTTAATCTAACTTTGAATCTAACTTTAATGTTTTAAGTTTTGCCAAACTGAAGGACTTGCTTTAGGAAATTAGCTTCATATTTTCTACTAACTTCTTAGGCAGTATTGAAAAACTATAACCAGAAAAGAATACCTTAGTTTTTTAAGATAGCATCATATATAGTTAAGCCCTCTTTTAGGAAGCAATCTATAAAAATCTGAAATTTAAATAAGAGTATGAATTCTTTATTTTACAAAAGCAATAGTTTAAATTGTGATTTGGAAGTGTTCAGTTTATTATTGTCTTGACAGAGCCAATTTAGTTTAGTGAAAGAGCCTTAGATTGGGAGCCAGGGTCCCATCATTTACACTCACCTTCACAATATTTGCCATATCAACATATCATGTGCACTGTTATTTACATGGTATTCTCTTTATATTGATTCTCTTTTAAAAAACAGATTTATAAGCTGGGCATGGTGTCATGTGCCTATGATCCCAGCTATTTGGGAGGCTGAGACAGGAGGATTCATGAGCCTGGGAGGTTGAGGCTAGACTGGAAAACATAGTGAGACCCTGTCTCTTAAAAAAAGAATTATAGAAGTATAACTGACATATAATAAACTGTACATACTAAAAATGTATGTACAATACAGTACATACAAAAAATGTATGTAAAATAAACTGTACATACTAAAAATGTATGGGTGCAATGGTTCACACTTATAGTTCCAGCTGCTCGGGAGGCTGAGGCGGGAGGATCACTTAAGCCCAGAAGGTTGAAGCTGCAGTGAGCTATGATGGCGCCACTGTACTCCAGCCTGGGTAACAGAGCAAGAGCCTGTCTCTAAAATAAATAAATAAGTGAAGTAAAATATACAATTAATATGCTTTGGCATTATGTACAACACCTATGAAACCACTTTTAAAAAACTCAAATTTATATAAAAGGACACTATATATTATTAGTTTTTGCTAATCATATTTTTCTAAATCAGATTGGAACAAATACATAAATATTAAAAAATATTTGTGTACCACCTAGAGTTATCTTGTGTATCTTATATCATACTATGGGAAACCCTACTTTAAGAAATTTATGTCTCTTCTTGGTGCCACAGGTTCTTATTTTGAAAAGTAAGGAAGTTGGGTCCTTTCCTACCTCAGCATTTTGTTATTTATGAAAAGAACTAAAACCTGAAAGACATAGAAACTATGATTTTGTTTGACAGTGAAGGTACTACTAGGAAAGTAGGGATTTTTATGTCTCCAGGACCTTCTAAAACAGTGCCTGGTATGTGGTAGACATTCAGTAAATAGTTATTGGATGAATGAATAGATGGATACCAATTAGGAATGAAATCATCTCTGATCCAGCCTGAGCACCATAGTGAGACTCCATCTCTACAAAAAAATTAAAAAATTAGCTGGGGGTGGTGGCGCATGCCTATAGTTCCAGCTACTTGGGAGGCTGAGGCAGGAGGATCTCTTGAGCCCAGGAGTTTGAGGTCATAGTGAGCTATGATGATGCTACTGCACTTTAGCTTGGGCAACAGAGATCCTTTCTCAAAAGAAAAAAAAGGAAAAAAAAAAGAAAAATAGATTATCTCTGAGAATTATGCTCTTGGTTAATGAGAAAAAATACTACTTTTTAAAAGGAATACCTGTTATATTCATTTCCTCATAGAATTGTTGAAGCAGCTCCTGGAATTCTGTAATATTCTTTAAATAATCCAGAAAGAATGAAAGAGACATATCCAACTATATACAAACCAAACTTTGTCGGGTATTTGTTTCATCTTCCCACAGTTTACATTTCAGGACTGTCTCTACCATAGTGTGGGAAGGGAGAAACAGGTAAAGCTCAAACAGATAGATTGATGCTATGTAATATTTATTTTTTCAAAAAGATTGGTAGGAGAAGAAGTTGAAAATGTAAAAAGGAAGATAGTAAATGTAATTTCTCCAAGCTTTCCCAGTGCCATTAACTTACCAAGAGTTGGCTGTAAATTCTTTCAGTGTTTTTCTGGAAATAGTTCCATTTGGAAAGGTACTATGTTGAGGAGTTTTGGAGCTCTAGGTCTGGTAGGATGGTCTTTGTATTGATGTAGAGATTTACTTCTCACCCCTTCTTTTTCTTTTTTTAAGCTTCACTATAATGTGACTACAACCAGATTAGTGAATCCAGATCAACTCTTGAATGAAATAATGTCTATTCTTCCAGAGAAGCATGTTGACTTTGTACAAAAGGGGTAAGAAGCACACTTTCAGGCTGTTGCATTTACTATTTAATATCTTCTGGACTTTGAAAAAATATGGATTGATCTCCACCTTACACCACCTGTTTAAAAAATATATTTCTCCCATCTCATTCCAAAAAGCTTTTAAGGTAGTGTCATTGTTTATAATTTATTCTCTTGTTTTGTACAAGCTATAAAAGTTTTTAAAGCACACATATTGTCCCACTTTCAAAGCTAGGCTTTTCATTTCAAAATAGGAAAATCTGAACTTCTTCCATTTTTCTTTTAGATCCTCTATTTTCCTTGGATTTTCTGCTTTACAATAATATTTATAAATTATAATCTAAATTTGTGAGACATTTCAAACAAATCAGGGATTTATATAGAATCCTCTTTTATGACTGGCTATTTTACAGGGTTTTTAGTGCTTTAGGAAGTTATTTCACCTTAACTCTTTCCCACTATTGAATGAATTGCCATCAAAGGCTCTTTGGTTATGATCTTACAGTCCGAATAGCCAGACCTCTCCTCGTTATTCAAGATGTCCATATTTCTAAGCATTTCCATTCAGTCATGTCTCTTTAAAATGTCTTTATTGAGCAACCCAGTAGAGCCACAAATAGATTTAGTCATGTAAACAGAATAGTCAGTATAAGTAAGATTTTAAGAAACAATCTTTTGCAAATAAAATTTTAGTTTTTACTTATATGTAAATGTTGGCAAGTATTCCTTACATGAACCCTGGTTTTCCTCTTTAGGCTTCGTTAGAACACATCTAACTCACTGTGATCTCTTCTTCATGCTTGTCTATGGTTCCAGAACCTCTAGCCAAATCTCTATCACAGGCCTTTCGATGATCTTTCCTTTAGCATATGAGCTCTCTATCAAGAGATCACTAACTGGCTGTTAACCAATACCTTGTTCTTCTAACTTCCTAATCAACCAGCAGGTCTCTGCCTTGACCCCCTTCTTTTCTTTTTACCTTCTCTGTTTGTTTTTATCTTCTTTGAGACAAAGCAGAAAGACAAAAGTTAACTTTTCCAGTGGTGTGATGTTACTAATTTCGGTTATATTCCATGATCATCTTTTTCCAAACAGGATGAATTACTTATTATCTTCCATATGACTAAATTGTTCTATGCTTCATCATCCTGTCAAGAGCCTTAACTAAGGGAGCTCCTTTTGGCATTTCTGATATTAACTGCTTATTTTTAAGAGATCATGCCCCTTCTCTAAAACACATAACAAAGTTAGTAAGAAAAAGAATGATATTTTGTGAAACTTCATAAGACATAATAAAGAATGTAATTTCTCCATACATCTGTGGAATAGTGCCTAATCATGTGCCCTTAAATACTTAGGGAACTGAAATTTAAAATCAATCCTATTGTTTATATTTATTGTTTATTTAAGATGAGTAAGACAAATAAAAATCCAAAATATTAATATAATGTAAACTAATCAAAAAAATTTTATTTACATGAATTAAACTTATGCAACTTTTCAGGATCATACTTATTTCTTAAGGTGAGTTTAAGCCTTCACTTAGACTGGACATTCCATTATCAAAATAGCTAATATGGCAGTTCTAGCTTTAAATTCCATACATTTCAGTTATGGGAATATCCCATCTCATTGGGCTTTCTTTTGCTTTTCTTTCTGTTATAAAGTGTGGTGATGATCATAACCTCTTATTACTATTAGAAAAACCTCAAAAACATGGGTACCTTTGTGACAGGTGAATGGCTTCAGCTTTATTTGTATGAAAGACAGAAGTTTCTGACGAGGTGCACACATACAAAATATTCCTCATCTTCCCTGTGGTTTCCTTTGTTGTGAACATTGTGGAAATTGCCTAATGTTCACGGATTACACTGTTGAAAGGGTTGCATAAAGAATGCCAGATTTCTTGAGCACGAATGGCATGTGTAGCTGTGAAAGAAGGGCTTTTCTTTGGAGCACGGGAGAATTCTAGTAAAGCCTTTTCATGCTTATTTTTTCTTAGGATCCTACTTCAGCTTCTGGGAAAACACCAGTCATACTCCATTACTAAAGCACAGCTAGGTCATTTGGAAACTGTAAACAGTAATACATTGCTTAATATGAAATAATAGTTCATTTTCTCCACTGGCCTCCTAGAGGCTTAGAAAACTCTTGTATTATACAGAATATGGTTCTCCTACTAACTGGCTTCTCATCTGGTTTTTCACAGCTATACACTGAAGTGTCAAACACAGTCAGATTTTGGCAAAGTGACAATGCAGTTTGAACTAGAAGTATGCCAGCTTCAAAAACCTGATGTGGTGGGTATCAGGAGGCAGCGGCTTAAGGGCGATGCCTGGGTTTACAAGAGATTAGTGGAAGACATCCTATCTAGCTGCAAGGTATAACTGATGGACGGTTCCCATCCTGCTGGATGAGTGTGGGTGTGATACAGCCTACATGGTGACTGGTGTGATCGGTTTGATTTTAAAGTCCATTGGAACTACAAACTCATTTCAAAAGAGCTATCTTAAAACCAGTATCTTTCTGTTTTTAAACAAAAGATATTATTGTGTGGATGAATCTAAGGCAAGCCCATCTGTCATTATCTGTTACTGTCTTTTTAAATCATGTGGCTTTGTATATTAATAATTGTTGACTTTACTAGATTCACTTCCATATGTGAATATAAGCTCTTAGCTGTCTGTTTTTGATGTATAATTTCTTTCTGAAATAAAACCATTTGTGAATATAGCAAGCTTCTCTTCTTTGTATTTGATTTTGATCCAAATAAAACCTCAAATGGCTTCCTATTAAGTAGAGACTATTTGGAGTATGTTTTATATGTTATCAAATATGCCTTGGGCAGAAAAACAGATAAGAATTCATTTGCATAATTTTTTCCTGTCTCTGATTTAAGTAGGATTTATTGAGATCGTTAACTAAGTCACAGCTGTGGTTACCAGAGTTAAACAATACATTTAATATGTTGAATAAAAGAATATTGACTTCAGTAAGTATGTTCGGTCAACAATGATATGTATCCGAACTATGAACCCCATGAAATGTTACTTTATGGTAATTTCCCTAAGTCTCAGTGTTGGCCCCAAATTTGTATTTTTATTTCATTTTATTGGTCTCTAAAGGCCAGATCTCAAGTTACATTTGTATGGATTTTACCAATTAAACTAGTTGGAGAAAAAATAGCACCATTTCTGGTCAGTAGTGAGGGGAGTGTTTTGTCATTCGTTTACTCAATAAACATTTACTAAGTGCTTACAAGCATTGGGTCCTGGAACTGAAGTTGGTCCTGTCTAGTAAACTCAAGGAGTTCAGAGTCTATTAGCAGAGGCAGATGCACAAACCAGTGTTTATAGCATAGAAGAAATGATCAACTTTGCATGGAGTTAGGAATGATTTCTTGGAAGAAACATTTGTCCTTGAAAGATATATAGGAGTTCAACAGAAATAGAAGAGGGAGTATGACATTCTTGACAGCAAGAACAATATGCACAAAGGCATGGAATTATAAAATAGCATTAGGTGTTTGGAGTAGAAGCAGAAAGTGATGGAAGGGGAAAATAGCAGGAGATGAGGGTTTACTGTTTAGATGGAAATAAGTCATGAAAGATCTTGAATGCTCCATTAAACTAAGTGTTTTCTTGGGCAAAGGAGAGCCGTCAAAGGGTTTTTAATTTTTTTATAACAGCTTTATTGAGATATAATTCATACAAATTTTACCCCTTTAAGCATCTACAATTTAGTGTTTTTTAAAAATATATTCATAGTTGTGCAACCATCACCATGATCTAATTTAAGAACATTTTTAACATCTCCAAAAGAAACCCCATACCAATTAGTGGTCATCCTCCCCACCTCCAGCACTTGGCAACCACTTATCTGCTTTTTGTCTCTATGGATTGGCTGTTCTAGACATTTCATATAAATGGAATTATACAATATGTAGCCTTTGGAGTTTTGCTTCTTTCATTCAGCATAATGTTTTCAAGATTTATCATGTTGTAGTATATACTAGTACTTCATTCCATTTTACAGCTGAATAATATTCCATTGTATGCATATATCACATTTATCTATAAGTTGATAGACATTTGGGTTGTTTCCACTTGGCTATTATGAATAATGCTGCTGTGAACATTGTGTACAAGTTTTTATGTGGACATATGTTTTCAATTCTCTTGTATATATACCTAGGAGTAGAGTTGCTGGGTCATTTAACATTTTGAGGAACTATGAAACTGTTTTTTGAGGTCACTACACCATTTTACGATCGCACCAGTGTTGTATGAGGGTTCTAATTTTTCCGCATTTTCCCCAGCACTTGTTATTGTCTGCCTTTTTAATTTTAGCCATCCTAATGTGTATGAAGTGGTGTCTTATTGTGGTTTTGATTTGCTTTTTCCTAACGATTAATGATGTTTAGCTTCTTGGCCGTTTGTATATCTTTTTTAAAGAAGTATCTATTCAGATCCTTTGCTGATTTTTAATTGGGTTGTGTTTTTACTGTTGAATTGTAAGAGTGCTTTATATATTCTAGATATAAGCCCATTATCAACCATATGATGATATATATGATGATATGATAATATTAAATATATGATATGCAAATTTTTTCCATTCTGTGGGCATTTTTACTTTCTTGATGGTATATTTTGAAGAACAAAAATTTTTAATTTTCTGAAGTCTGGTTTATCTACTTTTGTAAAACATAGAGTAGGATTAATCTTCTATCCTATGGGAGATGGCATGGTCTAGAACAGTGATTCTGAAAATTTTTTGACCATGAACCACAGCAAGAAGCAAGTACACATAATGGAAGCACCTGTGCATTAGTAGTGTGTCATTTTGGTTTTAATTTGCATTCCCCTACTGACTTTGGGATCCACCACACATAAACATACACATGAAACCCTGCTTAGCCTTACTTTAAGTGATACTATTTTCTATTCTGTTTTCTCTTACAGCCATCTAGTCTGACAATTGTAATCTTTAAATTGAAGTTTCTAGTACATTTACTTTGCTTATTTTTTTGAGACAGTGTCTTGCTCTGTTGCCCAGGCTAGAGTGCAGTGGCATCATCGTAGCTCACTGCAACCTCAAACTCTTGGACTTAAGCGATCTTCTTGCTTCAGCCTCCTGAGTAGCTGAGACTACAGGCATGCACCATGACACCTGACTAATTTTTCTATTTTTTGTAGAGATGAGGTCTCGCTATGTTGCTCAGGCTGGCCTCAAGCTCCTGGCCTCAAACAATCCTCCTGCCTCGGCCTCCCAAAGTGCTGGGATTACATGCATGAGCCACTACACCCACCCCATTTGCTTTAAAATTTTAAAGTTATCTTTTTTAGGGGGATCAAGTTTATTGAGATATTTACATACAGTACAATGTACCCTTTTTAGGTGTACAGTTTGATGAGTTTTGATGGATATATTTAATTGTGTAACTACCACCATAGTTGAGATTAGAACATTTTTATTGCCCCAAAAAGTTTCATCTTGCTCTTTTATAGTCAATCATTTCCCCTCTGAGGCCTTGGCAATCACTGATTTGACTTCCACCTTCGTAGTTTTATTTTTTCCAGAGTATTATATATATGAAATCATTCACTACATGGAACCCTTTGAGCATAACTTCTTTTCACTTAGCATGATGATTTGAAGATTTTTGCATGTGGTTGCCTGTATTAGTAGCTCGTTATTCTTGAATAATAGTTTATCAATTGGATATATCAAAATTTGTTTCTCCATTCACCAGTTGAAGGACTTCTGAGTTTTCACTTTTGGGCTTTTATGAATAAGGCTGCTATAATCACTCATGTGCAGGTTTTGGTGTATGCATGTGTTTTCATTTTACTTGGATAAGTACCTAGGAATGGAGTTACTGGATCATGGGGTCAGTGAATGTTTATATGAGAAACTACCAAAAAGTATTTGCACATATGAGAAATAATGTATGCATTGAAACATTGCTTATAATAAGAAAAATCACAAATCAACCAAATATCCATTAATAGGATACTAGTTAAACAAACTCTGACAATGGAGTATTATACAGCAATGAAAAAAGAATAAGGAAGATATTTATGGAAAAACAATTTCTGAGATATATTATTAAATGAGAAGAGCAAGGAGCAGAATAGTGCCTGTAGTATGCTTATATTTATTTTTTTAAAAAGGGAAGAAAGACTATAACATACATATATAGCAAAAAATTTAAATGCAAATATGAATGTGACTATGTATACACATAATTGTTTGCATGAATAGAGTTGAAACACAAAACATAGTAATATTGGTTGCCTCAGTAGAGCAGAACTGGGTGTTGGGGACACAGGGATGAGACAGTCTTTTCAATGTATACTCCTTTGTTCCTTTTGAATTTTGCAAGCTTATGAATATATTGCTTTTTCTGAAAATAAAATACAAATTAAAGATTGTGCCTAAAGAGGAAAAAAAAACCTACCAAATTGTTTTTCAAAGTGACTGTATGATTTTGCATCTCTACCAGCAGCGTGTGAAAGTTGCTATTACTCTGCACCCTTGACAGCACTTTGTATTGTCTGTTTTTTAAAAAGTTTACCAAGTCTAGTAGATATGGAGTAGTATCTTACTTTGGTTTTAATTTGCATTTCCCTAATGACTAATAATGTTGAGCATCTTTCGTGTGCTTATTTACCATCCATATTTCTTCTTTGATGAAGTGTTGTTCAAATATTTTGCTCCTTTTTATTGGATTGCCTTTTACTGAATTTTGAGAGTTCTTTATATATATTCTTAATACAAGTCCTTCATCAGATATATGCTTTTTTGCCATCTATGACTTCATTTTCTTAACAGTGACTTTTGAAGAGTAAAAGGTTTTAATTTTGATGAAATTCAATTTATCAATATTTTACTTTTTAGGATTCGTGCTTTTTATGCCATATCTAAGAAGTCTTTGTCTAATGTAAGGTCAGAAAGATTTTTCTCCTGTTTTTCTTCCAGAAATTTTTATAACATTAGCTCTAATATTGGGGTCTGTGATCCATTTAGAGTTGAGTTTTGCATATTATAGTGTGAGGTAAACGGTGGAGGTTGATTTTTTTGCACATAGGGATCCGGTTGTTTTAACACCATTTGGTAAAAAGACTATCCTTTCTCCTTTGGCACCTTTGTTAGAAATCAATGATCCATATGTGTGTGGGTCTATTTCTGGACTCTATTCTGTTCCAGTGTTCTACATGTATATCCTTATACCAGTATCATACTATCTTGATTACTATAACTTTATAGTAAGCTTAAAGTCAACCAGCGTGGATCTTCCAACTTTGTTCTTTTTCAAAATTGTTTTGGTATTTCCATATGGATTTTAGAATCAGCTTGTCAATTTCTATAAGAAAGCCTTTTGGGATTTTGGTTAAGATTATATTGAGTGTGTAGATCAATTTGGGGAGAATTGACATAATCTTAATAATATGATTCTTTTGATCCATGAACATGGTATTTGGTCTTCTTTATTTCTCTCATCAATGCTTGTATGCTTTTTGATGCTTTTGAAAAATGGCATTTAAAAAATTTCAATTTCTAATTGTTCATTGCTAGTATATAGAATTGAGTTTTATATATTGATCTTATATTTTGCAATTTTCCTAAACTCACTTATTAATTGTAGTTGCTTTTTTGGGTAGATTCTTAAGGATTTCCTATGTAAATAATCATGTCATTTGTGAATAAAGCCATTTTCTTTCTTCCCTTTCAATGCCTTTTATTTCCTCTTCTTACCATATCACATTGGCCAGAACCTACAGTATGATGTCAAATAAATGTGGTGAGAGAAGACATCCTTGCCTTTTTCCTGATCTTATGGGGAAACAGTCGTTCTTTCACCATTAAGTGTGATGTTAACTGTAGTTTTTTCATAGATGTTTGCTATCAGATCAAGGAAGTGCCCTTCTATTCCTAGTTTGCTTAGATTTTTTTTTCCATGAATGAAAGTTTAATTTCATCATGTGCTTTTTCTATATCTACTGAGATGATCATATGGTTTTTCTCTTAAATTTGTTCGTATGGTGAATTACAATAAATTTACTTTTGATGTAATTACTGATATAGTTGGATTTAAAGCTACCATTTTACTATTTGTTTTTCTTTAATCTGTCTGTTTTATATTCATCTTTCTCCTTTCTTGTCTTCCTTTAGATCAAATACTTTATATTATTATGCCATCTATTAACTTGTTATAATTTGTTTACTCTCTTTTTAGTGGTCATACTAGATTATAACATGCATCATTAGTTTATTATAGTCTACCTTAGCACTTTACAAAGCAAAAACCTTCCAATAGCTTAAATACATTACCCCCTTCTGCTTTTTGCATTATTGTTGTCTGCATTTTAAATTTCAAAAGACATTGTAGTTACTGTGTGTTACAATCAGTATTCATTTGTATTTATCCACACATTTACCCTTTTCATTGCTCTTTATTCCTGCATTTCCATGTTTTTATCTTGGGTCATTTTTTTGCCTTTGACCTTGCCTAAAGTACTCGCTTTCATATGCATTTTAGTGCAGGTCTGCCATTGGTGAATTGTTTCAGTTTTTGTTTGTCTGAACACATCTTTGTTTTACTTTAAGGATTTTCCAACTGGGTGTAGAATTCTAGATGCGCAAGTTTGCTTTCCTGTCTTCTTCTTTCAGCATTTTAAAGATGTCATTCCATTGTCTTCTGGCTTCTATCATTTCTTTTGAGAAATCAGCTATCCGTTTTATTGTTGCTTCTTTGAAGGTAATGTTCCTTTTCCTCTAGCTG
Organism: Daubentonia madagascariensis; assembly: GCA_023783475.1. NCBI lineage: Eukaryota > Metazoa > Chordata > Mammalia > Primates > Daubentoniidae > Daubentonia > Daubentonia madagascariensis. The sequence goes on along the minus strand of JAKFHU010000776.1, from coordinate 34,117,734 downwards.
CTTAAAAATTTTTTTCTTTTTGATTTTCAGTAGGTTGTTTTCAATATATGTAAGTGTTTTTTGTTTTGTTTTGTTTCCTGGAATTTATGCTGAATAGTGTTTATTGAGAGACTTGAATCTTTATGTTGATTTTTTAAAATCAGTTTTGAAAAATTCTCAGCTATTATCTCTTCAAATATTGTTTCTGCTCCATGCTTTGCTTCTGGGACTCCAGTTACATGTAAGGTAGGCCTTTTCATTGTGTCCCACCTATCTTTTATACTCTTTTGTGTGTTTTCACCTCTTTTTCTTTGTGTTTGCTTCAGTTTGCTTACTGACATGTCTTCCATTTCACTAATTTTATCTTCTGTTGTGCCTAATTGTCAGTCATACCCATCTATTGATTTTTAAATGTGGTAATTGTATTTCTAACTTGTAAATTTTTATTTGAGCCTTTTTAAAAACTGGATTTCAGTTCTCTGGTGAAATTTTCCATCTTTTCATCTATTGTCTTCATTTTGTCTTCTATTTTCTTGAACATAAATCTCAGAGATTCAAAAAAAGTTCTTGTCTAATAACTCCAATTCAGAGTCACCTGTGGGTCAATTGTTTTATTGTCTGTTTTTTCCCTTGGTTGTTCAACATGTTTCTTGACATGTCTAGTAATTTTTATCAAATTTTATGCTGTATATTAAAAACTGTTGATGGTAAAAGCTCCAGATGGTATCTTCCTCAAGGAGAATTCATTGTGTTCCCTGTCAGGCAGAAAGGGTCAAAGGTGATCACATTAATTCCATCAGGACTGAATGTATGATTTCAGTTGAACCAAGGCTTTCGACTGAGAGCTGCTGTATTTACCAGGACTCATGCTTCCAACAGGTCCTGAAATCTAAGTTTTGCCTCCTCACATTATAAGATTATAGAAAACTGCTTTTGTTTAATTTTGGGCTTAATTTTTTGCTTCCAGCTTTGCACAGCTTCAGAATTTGCAAATTTCTTGATGGGGAGATTGACCGTGTGTTTGAGGCCCTTCAAGTGTCCAATTTTGTTACTCTAGCCCTGCACAGACTTCTAAAACTCTGCTATTTCTCTGGTCCTTAGCAGTGCCCTTCTGTCTGGATAAAGCCTGAGCTCATCTCTCCACAGGTCTCTCTTCTCCAGCATTTTAACTATTCCAGTCTCCATTGCTTCAGCAGCTCCCTGATGCTTTTAAACAAAACAATTAATCCAGTTTTTCTCGTTCTTTTCAGGAGCATTGATCTGCTACAAACCATTTCATCCTACTTTGAGGGAGAAGTCCTATTTTATTCTTAAATATGCAGGTTGAAGCTTACTAAATTTACTTCATGACACACTGATGAGTTGCAGCCTGCAGTTTGTCAAATGTATAGAGGATAAATATAGTGAGACAAATCTAGGAGATGGGTAGAATTATAAGAATTTAGGAAGTGATTGGTTGTCAAAGGGGAATGAGATGGTGGAATAAAGAATGCTCTGATGTTTCTGTCTCAGTCGTGTAGGTAGATAGGTGAGCCATTTGCCAAAATAGGGAGTAAATAATACAGGGGAGAAAAATCTATTTTAGGGAGTTGAAATTTTTGCACATGTTGGGTTTGAGATGCCTATATGACATCCAGGTGGAAATTTCTGATATGCAGAAAGAAACATTTATTTGGAACCCAAAGAGAGATGGAAGCTGGAGATGTGAATTTATTATTCATTAGTAGATAGGTAGAAGTTTTCAAGTCAATTTTACATATTTTTTTGTTATTCACAATAACAATTCAGCCAAGAAATGCTATTATTAGTTCTGCTGCCCATCAGACTGGATCAAGTAAAAATAGGTACTCTGACTGCTATTTAGGCTAAATCTTGCTTTTATTTAAGGAAACTAAAACATCAATAGTTACCATATTGTCTAAAACCTATCACTTAGCTCTAATTCTATAGAACCACTTGGAAAATTAAAGGAGTATAGGTGTGAGCTAAGTAAATGAGGCTGCATTAGTTCCTAAGAAACAAATGTGATTTAGATGTGGACATTCTCCATTCTCCATTGGCCAGCCATACCTGGGCTTCTTTGTAGGGCATTTGTGAATTTTATGTCCAGAGGAAGGCAGTATGGAGAGATGATAAGGGAACCTGTGAAGAATGGTTGAAGGAATTGAGAGTTTGGAACCTGGAGGAGACGTAAGGCATTACCCTCAAATATCTAAATGACTGTCACATTGGGGGAAATTGTGGGACTTATTTTGGATGATAGTAGCAGGCAAAGTAAGTCCAGTGAGAAGTTGGAGGTAGAGTCATATCTTATTTTTCTTTGTGTTCCCAGGATGTGGTAGTGTCTGGAACATAGCAGGGACTCAGCATATAAAGTTGAACTATTAATATTGAACTTAAGCTCACATTAAAGAGCTTTAAAAAAAAAAAAACTCAAAGCTATCTGACAAGGAGAAAGGGCTACTTAGAGATATAGTGGTTTCCCTGTCATCGGTGGTGTTCAGACAGGTTGGACAACCATTTGTGGGATATGTCATAGAAGGGGTTTAAATCCCTTAATTTTAAAGCTCCTTTCAACCTTAGCATCTGTGATCCAGTAACAATATGGAAGATAATGGATCAGTTATTTGAATGTTGGGAGTAGAGGACTCCAGAAGCTTTTGCAGCATCATTTTAGATAGTTTTGAAATTTGAGGAAGTTGGGAATGATAGAATGGTCAATGAGTTGCAGAAGGCAAAAAGACTGTGTTGTTGGCTGTAACAGGGAGAAATAAAATAATGATCATAGTAGCTATCATATATTAAGCACTCATTCTGCAGCAGACATTACGTTGGATGATTTATTTCAGGGGTCAGCAAACTATGGCCTGTGGGCCAGCCTGCAGCCTTTTTGTTTTGGTGAAGTTTTATTAGAATGCAGCCATGGCGTATTGTCTGTGACTCCTCAACCCCTGGATGGTGTCAGCTTTACCCGAAAGGGCTAAAGTGAAAGGAGGATCCTTTGACCATGGGTGAGTCCTTCCCTTAGTCCTCTACTTTTTTGTGCCTTGGGAGTTGTCTGGCCTGGACTGATGTGTGAGGAGTATGGAGGCAGAGTGGCAGGGCGAGGAGAACAGAACATCAAAACTGGGTATAATGCTGGTCCCTCTAGTATTAGATACGTGATCCTGAGCAAGTCTCATCCCTCTCATTGCTTTTGTTTCATCTGTCTGAAACTATTCCTGAGAGACAGTAATTTTATGAAGAAGAAATTAGAATGTCTAGAAATGTCCTGTAAACAACCTAAACTAATGTATGTGAATCATAGAAACTTGCACAAAATGGATGGTTTTAAAAATGCACTGGGAGTTGGCTTAACATCCAAAAATAAATTAATGTATTAATAATGCACCACTTTGATCGAATAAGAAACAAAAACCACATGATCATATCATAGATGCAGAGAAAACAACAACAAAGTCGAACACCTTTCTATAATTAAAAAAAAAAAAGCTAGGAATAGGAGGAAATTTCCTCAACTTGATAACGTGAAGTTAAGATCATACTTCATGGTGAAAGATTGGATGCTTTCACCCTATGATCAAATACAATGCAAGGATGTCTGCTCCTGCTACTCTAATCGACATTGTACTAGAAGATCTAGCCAGAGAAATTAGGCTACAAAAAGAAAGAAAAGGCATCCAGATTGGAAAGAAGTAAAACACCTCTATTCACAGATGACATGATCTTGTATATAGAAAACACTAAGGAATACACACACAACAAATAAACATAAAACTATTAGAACTAATAAGTTCAGCAAAGTTGGGTGATATAAGATCAATATATAAAAATTAATTGTGATTTATACACTAATGATGAGCAATCTGAAAATAAAATTTAAAAAGAACAATTTAAAAAGAAAAAATACTTAGGAAAAAAGTGTAACACTTGTACTAAAAACTATAAAACACCATTGAAAGAAATAGGAGCTAAATAAATGGAAAGACATCCCATGTTCACAGATTGGAAGACTTAATATTGTTAAGATGGCAGTACTCCCCAAATTGATCCACAGATTCAATGCAATCCCTATCAAAAGCCCAGCTGTGTTTTTTTAAACAGAAATTGACCAGTTGATTCTAAAATTAATATGAAAATTCAAGAGACCCAGAATAACCAAAACAATCTCAAAAAAGAACAAAGTTGGAAGACTGGCACTTCTGAATTTCAAAATTTACTACAAAGCTACAGTAATCAACACCAGATGGTATTGACATGAGGATATAAAAATAGATCAATGGAATGGAATTGAGAATCCAAAAATAAACTCATTTTTGATCTTACTATTCTTCTAATTCTGTCATAATAAATCATCACAAATTTAGTGATTTAGATATATTATCTTAAAGTTCTGTAGGTCAGAGTTCTATCACAGGTCTCACCAGGCTAAAATTAAGGCATTCACAGAGCTGCATTCCTTTCTGTAGACTCTGGGCAGAACTTTTAAAAAAAAAATTTTTTATTTTTGCCTTTTTCAACTTCTTGAAGCAGCCTACTTTCCTTGGTTCATGGCTTTCTTCTATTTTCAAAGCTAACAGAGGCAAGCCAAGTCCTCACATCACATCACTCTGACTTTTTCCATAGTCATATTTCCCTCTGACTCTGAACTCTTCTGGCCCTCCTTCCACTTTTAAGGATGCTTATGATTACACTAGGCTCATCCAGATAATGCAGGGTAATTTTCCTATATTTTAGGTGGGCTGATTGGCAACCTTAATTTCATCTGCAGCCTTAATTCTCCTTTGATATGTAGCATATTCATAGATCCCAGGGACTAGGATGCCTGAGGGCAGGCATTCTTCTGTTTATCAAAATGGCCAATTGATTTTTGACAAAGATACCAGGACAATTCAACAGGGAAAGAATAGTCTTTTCAACAAATGGTGCTGGAACAACTGGATATACACATGTAAAAGAAAAATGAAGTTGGAGCCCTACTTCATGCCATACATAAAAACTCAAAATGGATCAGGGATGTGAATGTAAGAGCTAAAATGAGAAAAAAAAAATCCTTAGAGGAAAATATAGGAATAAATGTGACTCTGGATTAGGGAATGTTTCTTAGATATGATGCCAAAAGCATTAGCAGCAAGAGAAAAAATAGCTACATTGGACTTCACCAAAATTAAAAAACTTTTTGCTTCAAAGGACACCACCAAAAAAGTAAAAAGACAACCCACAGAATAGGAAAAAATATTTGCAAAGCACATATCTAATAAAGGACTTGTATCCAAAATATAAAAGAATTCTTGAAACTCAACAATAAGAAAACTCAATTTAAAAATGGGCAAAAGGTCTGAACAGATGCCTTACCAAAGAAGATATACAGATAGCAAATAAACATATGACAAGATACTCAGCATCATTTGTCATTAGGGAATTTCAAATTAAAACTATGAGGTACCACTGCACACCTATTAGAATAGTTAAAAATTTAAAAAAAAAAACTGGACACCAAATGCTGACAAGAATGTGGAGCAGCAGGAGCTCTCTTTCATTGCTAGCACAAACACAAAATGGTACATCCACTTTGAAAGACAGTTTGACAGTTTCTTACAAAGCTAAACATAATCTTACCATACAACCCAGTAATTATGCTCCTAGGTCTTTACCCGATAGATTTGAAAACTTAGGTCTGCCCAAAAGTCTGCACATGACTGCTTATAGCAGCTTTATTCATAATTGCTAAAAATTGGAAGAACCAAATGTCCTTCAATAGGCGAATGGATAAATTGTGGTACATCTATACAAAGGAATATTATTCAGCACTAAAAAGAAATGAGCTATCAAGTCACAAAAACGACAGAGGAACCTTAAGTGCATATTTCTATGTGAAAGAGGCCAGTCTGAAAAGACTACCTACTGTATGATTCCAATTATATGACATTCTGGAAAAGGCAAAACTATAGAAACATTAAAAAGATCAGTGATTGCCAATGGTGGAGGTGATGGGGAGTGTTGAATGGGTGAATCACTGGGATTTTTAGGGTGGTAAAATTATTTTTTATGATATTATAATGGTGGATGCTTGACACTTGTCCATGATTACATGGTGATATACTTGCATTTGTCAAAACCTACAGAACTTTACAGTACAAAAAGTAAATCTTAGTGTATGCAAATTTTTAAAAAATTATTTAAACTGTTGGGGCATCCCAGGAAGGAAGGTACACCATGACAAGAGAATCTAATCGTGTACAAATGTATGAAACAACCTCACTGAAGGGAGTAGGAAAAAAGGCACTGACCTAAGAAACTTTGGAAATGAGAGTCTGTAAGACTAAAGGTGGAAGAAACCACACATAAGCACTGTACTCTAGTGGATAAAGTTGTTTCCCCTGTGAGTACAGGTTAACAATTTGATACGTGAATACTGGAATTGAACAACTAAGTAAATGGATGGCAGATGGTAGAAAGCAGGCTATTCACTGTTAGAGGTGAATGTACAGAAAAGCAAGGGAAGGAGGCTAGAACATATGTGGTAATGGATTACAGTAGGAGACATCATGACCACATGTTTAGCTTAATATAGATACAGATGGTTACATATAGAAATATTTATAGATAGGTGTATATACACCATAGTATACACACATTTCTTTGCTCTGTCAGCAGAGAGGGCCTGAAAGACATTCCAGTAGCAATAAGCACACCTGGTGACCAGATCTTTGTTTCTAATACCATTCTCCAGTAAAAGGAACCAGGGTAACTTGGAAAAATGGCTGATTCTAGGACTAGGGTAGGAAATATGCAAGATAAGTCTGGACCAGATTATAGTGCCAGTAATTAAGGAAGTGATGAAACAACAACAACAAAGCTCACATTGATGGGAATGTCACAAGTGAAAGAGAACTTGGGATTGTTGACAGATTTTTTAAAATTTAAGATGTTTGAAATGGCAGTTTATGTAAAAGCTCTGTTACCTCCTAGCCGGGTAACTTTGAGCAACTGGTCAGCTTCTTAAAGCTTCAGGATATCAGCTGTAAAACAGAAAAAAATAGTGCCCTCTTCAAAGGGTGGCTTTAAGAATAATGAGAATATATGTGCAACCCATAGCACAGAGTCTGCCCAAAGTAAGCCACACGTCAGAGTACTTTCCTGTCTCTATGCAGAGTGATCTTTTCAAAACACAAATCTGATATGTACTCCCATACCAATCTTAACTGTTCCCACCATGATTAGCCAGTTGACCAAATACCATTTATTGAATATTTATTCATTCTTGATTCCTAACTTCGTTTAGTTCATTTATTCCGTCAACATTTGTTGAATTTGAACTTCATACTTGGCACTAGGTGGGATATGGAAAAGAATGCATGTATTACCCTGCCATCAAGGGGCTTAGGGCTTCAGTGAGAAACACCCTGGGCAGCACCGAGAGGCATATACATTCACATATGGGCTCTTTTAGTGTCTCCCTTCTACATAAGCCTCACTGTAATTCAGCTTTCCAAGAGACACATGTTTCTCATAGCCTGTGAGGAGAAGGGTCTGGTGTATGACTTTTTATTCCTATTTTGAGTCACGGTAAAGAATTCTCTAAGACTGGCTGTGATATTTTGTGCCACTGTGTACTTTAGCAGGAAGAGAACTGGAGTTTGGGACTCAGGCACTTGGACTCCAGACCTGGTTGTGCTGAATAACCTTGGGTAAGTCAGTGCTTATCTCCAGGTTTGTTCTATAAACATGACACACACATGCAAACACATACACACCTATTTTAGAGTTCCTCATAGTTGATACCACAAATAACATCAAGGGTTGATATATAATTTGAAATGGTGGATCAGTTTCAACCAAAAAAAGTAGCTCCAACATGGTTGCTACAAACACCTCACTATATGACATCAGTATACACTCAAAATACAATACTCCTTCCAAGGACGCTGTAGCCTGGACAACATATTTCCTCTACATTTAGGTGTCCATTCTGCTGAACTGCTTGGTCTGGTTTATACACCTGAGAAACCTCAGGCATTACCTTGATGTAGAGAAATAACTTGCATAGAAACCTAATCCAAATTATCAAACACAGAGTTATAGAGCAGAAAGATGTAATTTCATAGCAGATTTTCAAACAAGTTTGGTGGTTAATGGGAAACTTCTTACATTTTTTCTAAGAGACATAAACCAGGTCAGGGTATACTTAGAGGTGGGAGTGGTATACTTCAATATTTTAGCGTCGGAGGTACAAAAAAGATCTTTGGGGAAGGGGGTGTCTCTCAGGATTTAATATTTTTATTTTATTTTTACATTTTAATGTATGCTTGATGTTAAATTTGATTTTGTTTTGGGCTAGATATTAGAATTATGAAGGATTGATTTGCAGAATTTCAGATCCAAAAGGGACCCTTGAGATAAAAGTCTATTCCCTTCTTCTCACCCCCTCTCCTGTCCCTGCCATGTCCTTAGCTGAGAGGAGGATCTTTTTTTAGAGGGAGAGATGAAAAGAAATCACAGGGGACAAGTCCAGGGTGACAAGATCTACCATCCATCATGGCTCCTGACCATGAACAGTTGGCGCCTTTCTCTTTACTCTGGGAGTTTTTTTTTTAATTAACCTTTTTTCATTTTTCCTACTTTAGAATTTCACATTATCGTCCTTTGTTCATTCTCCTCTTTTCTCTCGATAATGAAAATGGATATAATATGAACTTAAACTCACTTGCCCTGGGTCATTGCCAGTGCTTAATAAAAGTGTATTAGTATTTGTAGTAATGATAATAACCCACAGATAATGATGTCGCTAAAGACCAAAGGGTCCCCTTGCATGAGAAGCCCCCCTTCCAGTCGCCTAGCTTTGCTGGGTTTAACGGAGACCTTGACTGCTTCAGATAGTCATTGTCCCTTTTAAATTATCAAGGTTTCATGGAGACAAGCATTCTTCACTTAAGGGTTTTTCACACTGTCTGATGTGCTGGGCTCTGGATAACCTTGTTCCTATGTCATCATATGTCATGCTGCCTCTTGGAAATTGTTCCCTGATGTTTGCAAAAAGGAACTACTTGAAGAAAAACTAAAAGAAATTCCCTTTGTTCACTTAACACACACACACACACACTTCACTACTGGAAATGGTTACGCTCAGATGAGTGGGTCAGGGTCATGAGTGGATTTGAAGCTGTGTGATGTGAGGAGTGCTGGAAGGGATGGAAGTGGCCAGGCTCTACCGAGAGACCGAGGACAAGATGGGACAGGCAACTTCAAAGCTCTGAAGATGTGTGCAGGAGGGATTTGGCTTCTTCTGGGTAGACCCATGGAGGGTAAAGAAGACCAAATGCATGGGTATAATAAGAAGTCTAGTTTGGCTCAATATGAGGTAGGATTTTTCCCCCAGCTTTCTGGGAACGAAAGATGCCTGCTCTGGAAGTGCCAAGTTCCCTGTCCCTGGAGTGCTCAACAGAAGCAGGAGAGTCCCCACCACTGGGACTGTTGAAGAAGGGTTATAAGGATTAGGTGAGGTTTGAACTAAATCACTTGGTGTTCCCTTCGAACCCTGAGAGGCAATAATTCTATGAGGTTCTTGACTTGAGGATCTAGGACCTGGATGTTAGGTTGTAGAGTGGGAGCCCCAGGGGTTTCCTGATAGAAAGTTCAAGTGCAGGATCTGGCTTTAGGAAGGGGAAATGGGTCCCTGTCTAATAGCTCAGCATCTTCCCAACCCCAGCGCTTTATGACTAGGTCTAAGCCCTGGGCAAACTGTGGCTGGATCCAGCCATTATAAGCCATGGCTCTGAAAAATAGGTGAAGGAGTTGAAGAGAGATGGGAGAGAGAACAATGCGTCATCAAAGCCAAGAGTGAAGACTGTGGGGAGGCATAGTCTGTAGTACTGGATGCCACAGGGGACAAGGAGACTGAGCAATGAGAAGAGAGCCTTGGAGCTGTCAAGGAGGAGCCAGGGGTGGTTTCCAGAGTTTGATGGGGAGGAAGCTTGACCTCAGGAAGACAAGAGAATAGCTGGGAAGCGGAGGCAAGAAGTTCAGACCACATGCTCATGGATTTGCCTGCGAGAATAACGGGGTGGAGGCCAGACCAGTAAGACCTACGAAAATTGAAGGCAGATGGGAGGGAGGATGAAAATGAGGAGAAATTGCCATATGCTGGAGACAAAAAAGATGTTAGGTAGGGGAGAGAGATCTTCAGTACGGTGTTTGTACTTTGCAAAGTGCTTTTCAGGCCCACGATGTGATCTGGTCTTTTAGATAGTACTCTGAAGGCTTTGGATAGCGTCTCCATTTTTCAGATGCACAGACAGATTCCATGCAGGTGGGACTAGTTTTGCAGGGAAGGTGAGAAATCTTTTGGTTTAGAGGGGATATTAGAGTGTGGCTGTGGAGGAAGCTGCCCAGAGGTAGAGTCTCCAGGGCACCATTGACTGCTGAATTCCATGACTGTGGTTTCTCTTTGTGGCCTCTGACACTGCTGACTGCTTCCTCCATTTGGAGGTCTTTCTGCTTTTGATTTTGTCCTCTTCTGGTTTCCCCACCACCCCTCTCAGTCTCCTTTTCAGCCTCTTCTTCTGCCTGCCCCTTAAGTGTTAATTCCGGGCTCTGACTTTGGCTCTCTTCTCTTCATACTCTTCACATTTCTCTGGATGATCTCATCTGTCCTATGGCTCTTGATGACTCCCAAATCTGTATCTCTGGCCCAGATCTCTCTCCAAAGTTCCAAGCCCCTGAGTCCACCTTTCCACTGTACCACTCCATTTGGATGTTCCATAGGCACCTAGAAGGCAACATTTCTAGACTCAAAATTATTATCCCCTCAAACCTATTCTCTTCTATAGGCCCTACCTTTAGGATGATCGTTCATCCCAGGTTACCTGGGATAGTCTCAGTTTAAGCCTATTGTCCCCACATAACTATTATTTTTTTTAAATGGTCAATTTGGTAGACAGCATAATTGTTAATAAGCCTACCTTTTACTTCAAAAGTGTCTGGGTTGTATGATACATTATATGGTCACTCTATCCATTTTGGACAATGGCATGACCACCCACTCAAATGCCCATGCCAGAAATTTTGTATTTATCCTAAACTCACTCTTGCTTAACTCCCACATTCTATATTGTTTGCCTCACTCCTGTAGATTCTGAGCCCCTGAAGAGTAGGGGTAGTGTTTTATTCAGTTCTGTATTCCCTGTGTCAAGCATAGTCTTGCCTATAGAAGATGCTCAATAAATGTTGAATAAAGGGAATGAAGATGGAGTTAAGGAATGGAATTAGAAGCCATGGAAAATTAGGGGGAAGGGTGGGTCCTTAGGCCTAACTTTCATTCTGCAGATGTGAAAATTGAGGCCCAGAGTGGAAAATGGACTTGACCCAGGTCACAGTCAGTTAGTGCAAGGTCAGTTTTAGACTCCAGATTCCTGGAACCTGTCCACAGCTCCTTTCTAGGTGGTTTAAATCTTCTTCATTAAGTAAAGTGACAGCTCAGCAGTCAGCCTTCATTAGGCCTTTAGAGTGTGCGTGTGGGTCCTGGGGGTTTTGTGTGCAGCATGGAGGGGAAGAATAGATGTTCTTGCTTAGAAAACAATGTTTGAGGGAGCTGAGCAGCCCCTTCAAGGCTTATCTGAGAAGTGTCCCACTAGTTTTCTCTTGGAGACATTTTTACCTTCTTAACATTGCCAGACAGGATTAAAATAAAATCTGATCTCACAGTATCTCAGGTATTGTTTTGCTTTTTGTTGTTGTTTTTAAACTAAGAATCAGATAGCCTGAAATATATCTTCAGCACATGAGTAATGGGAGGCTATGATATAATTTATTGCTCAGTCTGACACGGGTTGGTGGCTATGGGGACTCTGGAAAGAGGCTATCTGACTGCTTTTAGTAGAATTCTTTTGCTTCTTCTTTTACTTCACTTCTGATTCTTCTCTTAGCCTGGTCTTGGCTAATAAATCACTTGATTTTGAAAAAATCACTTCCCTTCCTGAACCTTGTGTTCCTCATTCATAAAATGAGTGGATTAGACTAGCTACTCTCACAGCTGCTTCTAGTCCTGAATTCCATCATATTAAAGTTGATGTCATCACATTAAATCATATTAAAGTCTCTCTCCATTGCTTGGAGAAGACTTAAACATTCATATCTACAGGTTGAGTATCACTAATCTGAAAATATGAAATCCAAAATGCTCCAAAATCTGAAATTCCTTTGATGTTCAAAGGAAGTGCTCATTGAAGCATTTCGGATTTCAGATTTTTGGATTAGGGCTGTCTAACCAGTAAGTAAAATGCAAATATTCCAAAATCCAAAAAAATCTGAAATCTGAAACATTTCTGGTCCCAAGCATTTCAAATAAGGGTTACTCAACTTGTACCATATATATTTTTAAACTATCAAAATCTGTGCCCCTGCTTTGTTCTTGGCCAGAATATCTCTCCTTTTCTTACACTTGATACTTAAATTCATCATTCTTTAAATGCCAAATCCTCTTTCTTTTCTAAACACTTTAATAAGCTTATTATTTCAACCATTTATATTTAACATTAAAGTTTAATCATGAAGTTGTTAACCATATAAAATTATTAAATAAGTGAGTTTGGAATGAGCATGGAACAGCTGAAAAAATGAGTGAATATTTCAAAATGAGCACTTTGGAAAAGAAATTTATGCATAGAAAACAATGGAGAATTACAATTAAGAGCTCTGGGGATCGCAAACTGATTTGTCCAGCTATTACATAGTCATTTCAATTTAAATTAAAATTGTAACTATTTTCTAGTCTACTAAAAAATATGAGGTGTCACATTAAGAGTTTTAATGGCGTGTTCTCTGGGGAATGCAAAAATGTAAGATTGTAGCACATAAATAACTATATAGTAAAGAGTGAACAAATTCTCTGCCAAAAATGAATATGATAAAAACAGAAATGACAGTGGATGATTTTATTCCCTCTACTGAAGCGCAGCTCACACATTAGAGCAAAGAAACAGTTCACAGGGTGTCTAATTCCATATCACTTTGTCAGAGCTGATGAAAAGAACAACACAAAAGATTTCAACTGGTTGATGAACTCAGGCATAAATGAGGCTATATATTTTGTTCCTAAAGTAAAATATTTTTTTAGCTATAGAAAGTAGATTCATATTAATATCTGATATCCCTGATTCATAGAAAATTGGATTAGTCAAGGCACTGTAGAACATGTTTAAGGCAATCAAACTTCTGGAAGGGGGGAAAAAAAGATTAAAAGCAGGAGGTGTGACTTCCAGGAGTAGGCTAAACCCTGGTGTGTGTGTGTGTGTGTGTGTGTGGTCACGTATGCTAAAATGGTTGATCAGAGTAGGTGCAAGTTCTGATCACAGGACACAGAAGATTTGGGATTTTATTGCAATACAAGTGAATTAAAATAAAAGAAGCAGCATCTGAACTTCTGGAGAAAGGAGAGAGTTAATTGAAGTAAGAACCAAGGACAAGAGAATTATAACTAAGTTTGGTTGAGCTTCCTGGTAGCCAAGATAAAAAGGTAACTAGTCGGTTTCACAGTTCTTGTTGTCATATCAATGTTTGCCTAATTCTAAGTTCTTGCAGGAATTTGTTGTTTAGAGCAGTTGTCCTCAAACTTGACTACACTTTAGAATGATCTGGGGAGTTTAAAAAATACTGATGCATGAGCCCCACCCCCAGAAATTCTGTTTAATTTGTCTAGGGTGGGGCACATGCATCTACATTTTTGAAAAGCTCCTCAGGTGCGGTGGTGCACAGCCAGGCCTATGGCTCAGGAGCTTATGAGAACCAAATGAGTAATTGCTTTTCTGCAGAAGCAGCAGACACTCTTAATACAGCCAATTATACTGATTCCTAATACAAGAGGAGTGTTGATTTGTATTTCAGCAAAGGCGTTTCTAAAACAATTCAAACCCAGGTTTCCTGCCACATGAAATTACAGGCATCTATACTTTCAGTAATCCATTCCTGAAAATCAGACATTTTCTACAAAAATGCTGACTGGGAGCCTATTTGCCATTATTTTAAATGGGAAGGAAATACAATGTTACAAGTCAACCCAAAACCTTTAACCAAATTTACCTAAAACATAACTACAACATAATCAAATGCCTTTATTTACATTATAAACTATCACGTCAGGATGTAAAAATGCTTACAACATCCCTTCTCGTCATTAAATGATAAGTTGGGTTGTTAACAGTTGCTTGTGTGCAGTGACAAGGCTTCTTTTGGTGCCAGCCCCATATGACATGCACCTCTCTTTTGTTGTTTCCTGGTGTACTGTTCAAAATTTTGTATATGAATCTGATGGTCTTCCAGTTGGAGTTGGAATATAACTTGAGACTTTCCTCATATGCTGTTTTGTTAATAATGTCACAATGAGTGTTTGAAGTCATAAATACAAATTTTTTCCTTTATGAATACTGGCTGAAATAATATATTGGAAGATACATATATTCTATGAAATTTGGGCATTAAAACTAAGAGGCATTCTATCAGGAAAATGTTATACATGAAGGCATTCTGTATTTTAAAAGTCCAAGATGGATGGCCAGGGTTGAGAATTGAATTAGTAAAGATGTTCTTTCTGCTGCAAGTAATAGAATGCCCTCATTAAAGTGGGCATTCATAGCCAGAAGCACAGAGGTGGATGGTCACAGAGTTGTCCAGCAGTTTAACAATGTAATAAAGGGCTATCACCATGCCCACCTGCTTTATGCTTTACCATTCTCATGGTGTTGGTGATGTCTTCCCTCGTGGTCACAGGATGGCTGCAGCAGCTCAGAGCACCACATCTGCTGTCAACAGAGTCCAAAAGCAGGAAGGGAGGGCAGAGAGAGAACTCACCCTTTTAGTCTCTCTTTCTATCAGGAGCTAAGTCTTTCTCACAAGCCTACAAGCAGAATCCTCCTGACATCTCACCAGCAGAAATGGGTTATGTGGCCATCCATAGCTATAAAGAAGGTTGGAAAGTAGTTATCCTGCATCTACAACTTCTATCCTGCAAGCAAGATGGGGGAGAGGAAAGGCTAGTGGGAAAGTCAATAGAGTGCAGATTCTATCATTAATGAGCTATGTGTCCTTAGGCAGGTCTCTTACTCTCCATAAATTCATAGACTTTCTGACAGAGCACTTTTGCTTGCATTTAAAGATGTTACTTATAAAGACTTGTCTTGGTTGGGAAATCTCCAAAGAGATTCTCAGGGCGCCATGATGTATAAAAATCTTTAACAAGTTCTGCAGTAAAGTGAACAGTTTAACTTTGTCCAACCCTGTGTTTCCAAAATGTATTTGACCACAGAAGCTTTTTCATACATTAGAAACTTGTTAATATGCTGTGGACTCAGCGTGCTATGGAATTCTTCAGGAAACACTGCTTTGTTAGGTTGAAATTTCTTGAAAACGGGGTCTTCCTCTTTAAGTTTTCAGAGCACTCAGTAGTTTCCTGCTACTCATCCTCAGTCGTAGCTTTAGTCTCTCTTCCTCAGGGAAGGCCCCTCCTCCATCCCAACTAGGTCAAATGATATATACATACATCCTGACCTGGTTTGTTCTGTATCCTGTCCAAATGTGTCCTTTCTATCCTGTCCTCCTTTTTCATAACATCATAATTGTAACAAATTATTGGGTATGATTTATATCATCTATCTTGCCAGATAGACTGTAAGCTCCCTGACAGCAGGGGTAGTGTCTTGTTCACTGCTTTATCTCTAGTGCCTACTACAGTGGTGAGCACATAGTAGGCACTTGATACATGTTTTTGAATGAATGAATGTCTCACACATGGCAGACTATAAAAATGTTTGTGTGATGGACACATTTTGTTTCCCAGCACTAATCCCCTATCCACCTTCTTCCAGGATTACCTCCAACCCCCTATTTTATCCTTGTGGTGGTTCCCACTGGAGATTGATCCAGGAGTGGGTATCTGGGTCAGTAACATCCCTCCTGGGGCTTTTAAAATTTGGGATAGAAGGAAAGCTGGATTTCTTTCTTCCTAGTGCATGGAAACGTAAGAGGCAAAGCTCAGGAACTGTTGGCCACCATATTTATTTGTCTTTGAACCACAGAACTGGACAAAACTGATGAGAGAGAGAGAGATAGAGAGAAACAGAGAAATCATAGATACCCAGCCAGAGAAGGGAGATGAAGAGAGTGTCCTGGCAAAGTCTGAGCTCACAGGTTTTGCATCTGGGACCCCAGCATATTCCTGTTCTTGGGTTCCATGGGATTCTTTTTTGTCCTTTTAACAACTTCCTCTTTCTCCCCTAAGCTTATTTGAGTTGTTTTTCTGCTACTTGTGAATCCTAACACAATTTGCTATATGAATTAATTATTGGGCATGAGTCAGATGGAAAAAGAAAGGGGATGTTGGGCACTGTGTTCATGATCATGTATAAGACAGTGAGTGGAGGGACTGAGTTGAATTAAAACTTGGTGAACCAGGACTCAAGCAGAGCATGCCAGATTCAAGAGAAGGAAATAGTCAATCTATTTATGTACAAGGTGGTTTTAAGGATCAAATGAGTTAAGTGCTTAAAAACTGAAATAGAAGGAATTTTTACAATAAACTCAACTATGCATTCTGGGGATAAAAAGCCCAAACCACAGGCATTACCAAGAACCTGATGGCCAACATTCTGTAGCTGTCATTGTTCCCTCTAATTCCCAGACTTCTTCTGCCTTCCCATGAAGAGCACACAGCCCCACGCTGCCAAAGCACCTGGCTCATCTGCATTCTGCAGGTGTGTTCAAAGTCATTCAGCTTCTTGTTCCTCATCTGCCCTAACTGGAGACACTCTCAGACTGTGTGAAGGACACCATCAGGCCACTGTAGGGTGACTCTTGTGACTGAATAATGCATGAAACCAGCAGTGGCCAAGTGGGAGCCTCCCCAAGTTGGTGGTGGGTTGAGGACAGGGTATGGCCTCCATCTGTGGGGACCTGACTTTCCATCCATGGGATCTTTCAGATTGATGGATCAGTCCATATGGATGAAGTACTTTTAGTATGTTTTCTTAAATGTTTCTTAGCTGGGCTGGAAGGGGGTATGGACTGACAAATTAGACATTCATGCTTAACAGTTTACATGGGATGCTCATGTCCTGTTCATCTCACGTGGGCCCCACAGTACCTCTAGAAGTTGCGGGATCAGGGATTGCTATCTATCATCTCTGGACAAGGAAACTGACACCCCAAGAGAGTACGACTTGCCCAAGAGAAGCTCCATCTTCTGGACTGACTTTAAAAAAAAAAATACTCCTAGATTAACTGAATTCACAAGATTTTCTGTTTTTGAGGCAAGTTGGAATATAAGAATGACCCTAAGTGTGCTATTCAGGTTCCCAAACCTATCTTTGAACCAAGATAAACTAGGGAGATTAAAACTTTTTTTATGGAGGCAAAATATACATATATAACTTACCATCTTTACCATTTTTAATTGTACAGATCAGTGGTAATAAATACATTTATATTCTTTTTTTTTTTTTGGTCCTTTCTCTCCCCCTCCCCCCTCCCCTTCCTGGCCTCTGGTAACCACCAATTTAGTCTCCATTTTCATGAGATCCACTTTTTTTTTTATTAATAGTTCCCACATGTGAATGAGAACATGCGATGTTTGTCTTTCTGTTTGGCTATTTCACTTAACATAATGGCCTTCAGTTCCATCCATGTTGCTACATTTGACAAGATTTCATCCTTTTATATAGTTTAATAATATTCCATTGTGCATATGTACCACATTTTCTTTATCCATTCATCCGTCGACGGTCACTTAGGATGATTCCATATCTTGGCTATTGTGAATAGTGCTACAATAAATGTGGGAGTGCAGATATCTCTTCCCTATACTGATCTCCTTTCTTTTGGATATATACCTAGTAGTAGAATTGCTGGGTCATAGGGAAGTTCTAATTTTAGTTTTCTGAGGAGCCTCCATACTGTTCTCCATAGTGGCTGTACTAATTTGCATTCCCACCAACTGTGTATGGGGAGTCCCCTTTCTCCACAGTCTCGCCAGTATCTGTTATTGCCTGACTTTTTGATACAAGCCATTCTAACTGGAGTGAGATGATATCATATTGTGATTTTGATTTGCATTTCCCTGATGATTAGTGATGTTGAGCATTTTTCTCATATACTTTTTGGCCATTGTATGTCTTCTTTTGAGAAATTTCTGTTCAGATCTTTTGCTCACTTTTTAATTGGATTACTTATTTTTTTTGTTATTAAGTTGTTTGAGCTCCTTGTATATTGTGATTATCAATCCCTTGTCAGATGGCTAGTTTGCAAATATTTTCTCCTATTCTGTGGGTTGTCTATTCACTTTGTTGATTGTTTCCTTTGCTGTGCAGAAGCTTTTTCGCTTTAGGGAGATTTTTAAAAAGATGGAATGTTGGGATCCACTTCTGGAGATTCTGATTTAGCCTGGGGCCAGGGAGGGTCTGGGAATCTGTATTCCTGGAAATTTCTCCAGGAGTTGCTGATGTGCATTAAGGTGTGGCAACCACTGGTGGATTGAGGGAAGACATGGTATGTGGGTCAAGTCCCCTGTGTCTGGTCTTGGCTTCACCACTGACTCCTTGGGCCTCACTTTCTTTATCCACACAGTAAAGGGATTGGTTAGAATAGACAATATCAAAAATCTCCTCTGGTCCTTACATTCTATATGTCTTTTTAAAAATTGCCCATAAAGGGCTGGGCTTTGCAGAGTTCTGGCCCCTAGAGACTCTAGAACAAAGAGAACTTTGGTGAAAGTGTTGGAGAAGATGTCCTTAGTTGCATTCCCAACATCTGTTCTCTCTTCCCCTGTCTAATGAAATTCCAATTTTGTTCAAGTATCCCCTCTTCTCCCATGTAGCCATGTGCTTAGGGGGAAATTGAGTTACCTTGACTATATAAGCCAATCAGAATGACTCCATCTCCCCACTCACAGTGATTGATCATGGGCATGTGACCCATTTCTGGCCAGTGAAACACAAGGGGAGGTTTGCTAGGGGCTTCTGGGAAAGGAGGGTACTCACTGTTCTTGGACAGCTTCTGGAAGTGACCCTATCTTTATCAAGGGATATAAACAAGGAAGCAGACATCTCTGATGTTCTCGGTAGCCATCTTCCAACCAGCTTCCTGATGAAGCTCACTGCTGACTACAAACCAGAATAATAGTGCATTGGTCAGGGTAATTATCATCAACTGTTTAAAAAACAAACCCCCAGATTTCAATGTCTTAACACAACAGTGGTTTATATCTTGATCATGTAAACTCCAATTAGGAGTCTGGACAAAGGCCTTTCATGTGGTGTTATGGACTGAATTGTGTTCCTCCAAAATTCATATGTTAAAGTCCTAACCCCTAGTACCTTAAAATGTGAGGTATCAAAGATAGGGTCTTTAAATAGGTGATTGAGTTAGAATGAGGACATTAGGGTAGGCCCTAATCCAATCTGACTGGTGTCCTTATAAGAGGACATTATAACACAGAGAGACACCAGGGATATGAATGCATGGAGGAAAAGACCATGTGAGGACATAGTGAGAAGGTGGCCACCTGCAAGACAAGGAGAAACCAAACCTGCTGACACTTTGATCTTGGACTTCCAGCCTCCAGAAATGTGCAAAAATAAATTTCTATTATTTAAACCACCAAGTGTGTGGTATTTTGTTATGGCAACCCTAGCAAACTAGTCCATGTGGTAATTCAGGGAATCAAGCTCCTTCCTCCAGGTGGTTCTGCCATCCCCTTGGACAGTGGGGTCCTCCGGATCTGGTTGGCAGATGAGGGAAGGCACAATGGAGGATTGTGTGTGGTAAGTTTCTATGTGCCAGGCTTGGAGGTGGCGCACATTCCTACCCACACTCTATTAGTTGGAACTCAGTCATGTGGCCATTCCCAACTGCCACTGGGAAATGTGCTCTAGCTGTGTGCTCCAGAAAAAGAGAAAATGGGTTAGAGAGCATCCAGTCTCCACTGGAGACAGAAAGGTCTTGGATATTTGATGGCAAGGCTGATCCTCTGAATCAACCAATCTAGGAGCCTGCTGTATCTCTGACTTCCAGTTATGGGAGCTGATACCTTTCCTTATTGTTAGGCCAGCTTGGGCCAGTGTTCCTGTTTGTTACAGCTGAAGGCAACCTAACTGATGCATGTGCCAATCTTCTCTTTCCTACTCCTCCTTGCTGGCCAGAATTCGTTTCATGGCCACATTGCAGGACTGGGGGATGGATTAGGGGCAGGGCTTTCACTTGGACTGAAAAGCAGATGTTACCATTCCAGGTAAAGTGGTTCTGGGCCTTTCTCTCCTGATGGAGTTGTGGGACAGAGTGTGGTATGCTAAAAGAAAATTCTTAAATCTGATATAAAGCCAAGCACAGTGGAAATCATTGACAAATCAAAAACTTTACTTTCTATACCTATATATCTCTCTTCCACAAATTCTAGTATCTGGCACATCATAGTTAACAAATATTTGTAGAGTAAATGAACAAATGAACAAATGAAGGCTTCCCTTGACTTCGTCCAACCTCACGTCCATCTCTTCTGTTTCTCCCCTGCACGTACCCTCCACTCCTGCTAAATGGATATGTGTGTCCTGCTGACCAGGCTCTTTCCCTCTGTCTACATTCTTTCTTCTGCATGGAGAACCTTTCCTCTATCTCTTTCTGGCCAGATCCTACCCGTCCTCTAGACCCCATCTGAAGGGCTTGCTTTTCACAAACAGTGCCTCCTATCGGCCCCACGTCTCCCTCCTCGGTATGCTGAGGACGCCTTGCCCTGCTCCTCTGCCGCTCCCCATTCTGCAGGGTCTGATGGTTCTTTGCACTCTTTGTGCATGTGTGTGTTTCCTCCAGTAGAAGAAAAGCTCCTTGAGGACACGTGTGACCTTGTTTGCATAAATCCTACCTGTTAGGACTTTGTTCTGTGCAGAGGAGGGCTCAGTGGCTGCTTCTTGGAACCAAAAGAAGCAGATGGACTGACAAACCTCATCTTGTAGAAAGTAACCAAGCAGCCCCTTGCCACTGAATGCATTGTCTGCCATTTGAGTGGTGATTCCAAATGTCTCACCTGCTCTCCCTTTCCTATTTAAAAAAAAAATTTTTTTTTACTGTGGTAAAAAGATATATAACATAGAATTTACCATTTTAACCATTTTTAAGTAATACTATTCGGGCATTAAGTACATTCACAATGTTGTACAACCATCATCCTTATCTATTTCCAGAACTTTTTAGTTATCTCATACAGAATCTCTGTCCCCATTAAACAATAACTCCCTATTCCCTCCTCCTCCCAGCCCTGGCGACCACCATCCTACTTTCTGTCTCTATGGATTTGACTACTCCAGGTGCCTCATATAAGTGGAATCATACAGTATTTTCTTTTTGTGTCCGACTTATTTTACTTAGCATAATGTTTTCAAGGGTCATCCATGTGGTAGCATGTATCAGAATTTCCTTCCTTTTTAAGGCTGTATAGTATTCCATTGTACACATATACCACCTTTGGCTTATCCCTTCGTCTATCCATGGACACTTGGGTTGCTTCCACCTTTTGGGTATTATGAATAATGCTGCTATGAACGTTGGTGTACAAGTATCTGAGTCCTGCTTTCAATTCAGGTAAATACCTAGGAGTGGAATTGCTGGATCATACGGTAATTCTATGTTTAACTTTTTAAGGAACTGCCCTACTGTTTGCCAGTGCAGCTGCACCATTTTACATCCCTCACCATTCCTTTCCTATCTTTAGGCTGGGCTTCATCTTCTGCCACAGCTCTCCAGCCTCCCTCATTCATCTCCACTCTCCAAACACCCACCCTGTGTGCAAAGTGGATGTGCTTGTCCCACTTATTAGAGAAAAAAGTTGCATTAATAGCTAAAAGTGTGGTGTTGCGGCCGGCTCTGGCAGCAGCTGATTGATGGCCTCCATTACACCCCATTAGATATTTTATTCTTGTTAAATGAAGAGCAGCCAACTTTGTCAAGTATTTTTAGTTCCCTCTGGTCTTATTGGCCCAATCTATTCTTCAGGACGGCCTGTAAATGGCCACATATGGCTGCGTGTCTGCAGGACGGATGGCCGTGCAGCTGGCGTTCATTGGCCACCAATTTACCCCGGCCCCCTTCATTGTGAGCCTGACAGTGCTGGGGAGCCTTGTAGATCTAACCAAATATATCTATTTTCTAATTGTCTATTTATCACCTTCTGGGGATTTGTGGGCCTCCTATCTGAAGGCAAAGGGGGGATGGCCTTGAACAATGATCCTTGTCAAGGCTCTCGCTCGCTCTAAATTAGGGCCTAGTTGCTAAATAACTAATTTAGTCCTGCTATCAAGCTGAAAAAGTGGGTATTCAGCGCAAAGTGCCAGCTGGGGAATTGATTATGTCTTCTCTCAGCGAGCGTGATAAACCTGCCGCAGAGCCACTGTGGAAGGCTGGAGACGGCTCCCGGGGGCGGCATTTCACCACCGAGAATTGGCAGAGGAGCCAGGTCCACTCCCCGCGTGGCAGCTGAAGCCTGGGGCACCAGGCCTGCCCCTCACGGCACCCTCCTGGTCCGTGGCTTCTGCTTGGAGCTGTGGGGACGCTTGCGTCTGTCACACGCAGGGACCAAGGTGAGAATCTGGGGAGGAGAGAGGAAGGTCATCCTGACAGCCCCAATTTCCAATTAGAGTGAGATTATTGAAGGTGGCCCAGGCTTGGGGTGGGGGAGGTGGCAGGAAATAAATGGGAACAGGAGGCACTTAGGAAAATGTATTAGTAATAACTACCAGGTTCTGAGCAGAGCAGGAGGGGTAGATGAAAATAAAGAGTTAAGGTTTACTGCTTGAGAAATCTAATAATGGCAACAACCAGCCTCATTCACTCAGCGCTCCCCTCCGCCAGGCACTGAGCCAGCTGCCTCCAGACCCAGGAGCTCCTGGAATCCTCTCGGCCTCCACGCAGCTCAGGGTTTCTACCCCAATTTGTACTTGGAGAAAAGGAATTTCAGAAACCTTACCTGATCTCCTTGTCTAAGGCTGAGCTCTGACTATAGATATCTCCCCCACTCACAAGGTTTTACTGCACCTGGGATGCCTCCATCATTCCTTCCTTCAACTGGTTTTTAGTGAGTACTCTTCTGGGTGCTGGAGGCGGCAGCGGGGACCAGGCCTCACTTTCACGAAGCTGGTCTTTGAGTGGGTTAGGCAGACCAAGCCAGTGGTTCTCAGCATAGCCGGACCCAGAGGCCCCTTTATAACTCAAACATTTTTGAATTGCCCTTTATCATTCTAAAATTAAATTCACAGGTAATATATTCTACTTACTCACATAATTTAAAAAATCAATATAACATTTTAACTGTAATATGATGGAGAAATAAAAGAAAATTAATTTTAATAAAATGATAAGTCCCTCAATATTCAAATGTTTGGTTATAACTACACGAGAAAGCACAGTGAAGCACTCAGGTGCTTACATTTACTTCAAATGAGTGTTTGAACTTAAGAAAATATTGGAAAATATCCAACTGAATGTTGATGACATTTTCTCTTTGTCTTTGACATTTTGAAATAAGGGTTAAAAAACAGTATATCGGTAAATATACTTAGAATCGCTTTCCATGTGACAGCCATAAATGCAGACAGATGCGAGAGTAGTATCAGTGATTTAAATACCATGAACTTTTGCCACTGATAATGTCATTTTCTGAAACAATAAAACTCCAGGTTGAAGAAAGTAAAATAATCTCTCAAAAACAACAACAGCAGCAGCAACAACAACAAAAAACACCCTAAAGTCTCAATTTCCATGTTGGTTGCAATCTTGGAAAAGTCATTATAAATTCAACCAAGCATACTATCCTTTATGTTTGTGTGTAAGATGGAGTTAGATTCTAGATTTAGATAATTATAAATGCTTTTTGACCTACATGGACGCATCATTAAGATTTAAATGTTGTAAAGATGTGAGGCAATCCATGCCTTGCATGATAACTAGTGTCCTTGTCCCTCTCTGCCTCCCAAATCACTGTGACAACCAAGATACCTTCTTGAGGTGGGTTCTGCCCACTGAGAGTCACTGAACTATATAAAAGACAAGTGAATAAGCAAGAAAATAAGTAGCAATAACTGTAATGATCAAAATAAAACTGGGTGATGGGTTAGGGAGAGGATGAGGAACTACTTTGGATTGGAAGGCCAGGGTTTCTGGGTAAGTGGTTCCTCTAAACCCAGATGCTCCCGGGGAGGAAGCGCCACAGGCATCCTTTGGAATATTCATTTCTCCATGAGAAAGAAAAGGAGGGTCAAGAATTTGGCTGGTCTGGAGGCCCAGAAGGCCTAGGTTGGGTGCTGCTCTACCAGTTACCAGCTAAGTAAGCTTGAGCAAGCCATTCTTCCTTCACAAGCCTCAGTTTGCTCATCTGTCAAACAGGAGAATCATCATTATGTTGCTCTCCCCCCAAGTTAATGAGAAGATCTAAAGTGATGGGGGTGCTTTCATCACCATAAAATTCTAAGAGGCCTCGGGGAAAATTAGAAACAACTCAAAAGCCTCCAAAACAGAGACTTGTTTTGAAAAAGCGTGGCACAACCACTCAGTGGAACATTATGTAATCATTAGAATGATGTGAAAAATAGTTAATGCCATTAAAAGATGTTCATGGAGTGTTAAATCAGGAAAGCAAGCTACAAAATAATATGGAGGATATGATGCTAGGCTTGTACTTGAAAGGAAAAGCAAGCAAACAGCAAAACAACCGACGAACAAAACAGAAAATATTCGAAGGATGTATACCAAAATAATAACTAAAGTTATCCCTGGGGATTAGAGTTGATTATAATTTATCTTTTTTTGCTCCTTTGTGAAAAAAATCATTTTCGTAATAAGAGAAACAAGCCACAAACATGATTTTTAAGATGTTTGTCACATGCTGACACCCCTGCTAAAGTCACATGGTACTGTGTCTGGGTGGGTGGGTGGGTGGCCACTTTAGTTATTAAAGCCTGTCTTCCTTCTTGCAATTTTGCATGTGCAAGGATAAACAGTATGGTCACTGGCTGTCCAGGGAAAGCTGTGTCCTCCCAAGGAGAAACTGGTTCTTTTTTCATATTATGTTCTCTGCCCTCAGAGTTTGAGCTGTCTGTTTCCAGGTTCTTGCTGGCAGTGCTTATGATCAATGTACTGGATTCTGGGGTAGGCACAATTATTTTACTCCTCACAACACCCTACGAGGTAGGTATTATCACCCCTATTTTACAGGTAAGAAAAGTGAAGCTCAGAAAAATTAAATGACTTTCTACTGGTCAAATATCTTTTACGTGGAAGAACAAGGATTTAAACCTGAGATGTCTAACTCCAAAGCTAGCTCTGAGCCAGTGGGCAGAAGTTTGTAACCACGTGGGAGTTTAATTATTGGCCAGGTTTTCATGTCTCTGTAAATGGTGTTGAAAAATGCCTAGAGCTTCAATTTCCTCACGGCTAAATGCACATGAACACCCACCTCACAGCCTGGCCGGGAGACTTAGCAGGGTGGCAGCAGAGAAGACTCTAGAGCATTGTTTGTACAGAGGAAACACCTGGTCAACATGGCTTCCTTGCCGCCAGCCTTTCCCTGCCCAAAGTGGACCCCAGTGTTCTGGTTCAGCCGGGGGAGATTCCAATGAAGGACACTGAGGGCCCTAAAGGGCAGGCTTCACTAAGCCCCAATCTGGGAGGGATGGTGTTGAATTTAGCCAAAGACTTCAACTTCCAACTGTTCATCCATCACCCAGTATCTCTCAGAAAGGAGAGGTTTACCTTCTCTTCAAATCCTTAATGAATCTCTCACGTAACAAGGCTTACTCTCAATCACTTAATTTTGACTCACAAAGCACTATTTGTGATGACATATTAGTTCAAAATAACTTCAATCAATGCTATGTTCCAAATGCTTATAAAGGTCACTTGCTGGAGCAAAAATGGCGACAAAAACACTAAGCATAGATTTGGTTATTTTTCCTTATAATTGCAAGTGTTGGATGTTGTAAACAAGCCTTTTAAAGATCCCTTTAAGAAATAATACACTAAGTGGTTGGTCTGCAAAGCTCATGAATAGCGAATGGGTACTTGGGGCTAGGAGCATAATTTTAAGTGACAGCATCATCCATGATGCAAAACGTCCTGTATCATAAATGACTTGGATGGAAGTGAAGATGATAGCTCTGGAAGGCTGTGTTAGATGACTCAAGAAGCGGCTGTAGTGATGACGAAGATACCAGTGTCAAAGATGTATGGGAAGAGTGAATACAGTTGGTTCATGAATTAAATGTGAACACAGAAAAAAAGAAATGTTTCTAAATATACTTGTAATTAGTATAAGACTTTATATTAATATTTTAATTTCCAATTAATGTATTAATTTATAACTACTACATTGGCATAGTGATATATTTTATATGACTTTAAATATATGTATAATTAAATGTTAAATCAATTAAATATGATAAGTAGATCATTGATTATCTCATTTATATTCCTGGAAGTCTATACATGCAAGTTGATCAAAAGCTTTGTTTGGGACCTTTCCATTGGGAAAAGGCAGATCTCTCTATACTTTGGCTTGTCACATGGTTAGGCAATTACTATAGGGCTACAATGTGCCAGGAGTGGTGTCAGATGCACAGTGAGGAAGCCTGAGCGGGATGAGAAAGCCAGAGTCTTAAACCACCACCCGAGTTCTCTAGGGTCTGTGTGGAAGGAGGACCAATTGGACCCCTTCGTCTGACAGAGAGATTGCTGGGGCCCAAAGGGTGGTGAGCACTTGCCCAACAGAAGAAAACCCAAGTTCTTTGGCAAGGAAAGGAATGACGGCAGACAGCCAGGTGAATCTGGTCTGGTAGCCAAAGACCATCCTTCTCATGTAGCAACGTCTCCCTACCCCTGAAGTCTTGAGCTTGTTCTAAAGAGAAGCAAAGAACAAACACTTCCAAAAGGGAATATGTGTTCTCCTGTGCAGAGGATGCATCCTCTTGCTGGGGCAGGCTTGTGTCTAAAATGGGGTCGACAACATCAGTGGGGTTAACCATTTCTGCTCAATGCAGCCCAAAATAATTTTGAAAATCTTTGTCCCTTCTTGAACATTTTAAGTTGACATTTACAATATTTTATAACAATTTAAAATAGTTACAAGGGATGTAATGTCTGGTATATTGTAATATAGACATTGTAAGATAAAACTGTTACGTTGGTGTTTTAAATGTATCCAATAAAATACAGATATCATAGCAATTTGATATCCACCATCATCCTTTTAAAAAATACACAAATGAGCTCTTATTTAACAGTAGGAAATTGTATTTCCAACCCACTTCCCCCACAGAATTTTATCCTAATGTAATGTATTTTTATGCTTGAAAGTCTTTTATTGATTTTCCTATCATTTTCTCTACAACAAAAGATGTATATAAATTGAATTTTTTAATTTCCTGTGACCATAAGCCTCTAAATATTAAAATAATTCTTCTGGATTGAGTTATTTCAACTATTAGTAATATAAACTTGATAAAAATAATATGAATGGGCTGTAAATTTTGATAAATAATTATTAAACAGTTAAATTTTATTAGAAATGTTTCTCCTAATGAGATAGATGGGGGCAGGACTGCCTCACAGAGCCATGCAGGCTGTGCCTACAAAACTCCAGGGAGAGCCACTCACATTGACCATAATGTAGATGGCAACCCCCGGAGCTTTGCAGTGGACAACCTGCACAACTGTATGTGGTGGCCCTGGATTTGGGGAGTGGTGGTTATAGTGCCTTGATTAAAGGTGACATTGAGAACATTTGTCAAATTTGTCGAATTGTCCCTTTACTTGATCCCAGAAGTTTTGACTGAACAGGACAATGCACAATAATAAGATTCAGTGTGAAAAAGATGTGAGTCTCTTTGTACCATAGAAGGGGGATTACAGATGGAAAAGTGGGATCGGAAAACTGGAATGATGCTTCCACCAAAGGCAGATCAGTTTTAGGAGGGTTCATATGGAAGTTGAGACTAGGAGATCAATTTCTTTAAAGTTATCTGAGTTGGGAATCCCCTGGAAATTGTATCTCCACACCTAGGTGACACTGCTGGTAGAGCTGTCCACGGTGCTGACCAGACAGAGGGCTTTCCTCCATCAGCCAGATCCTCTGCCCCTTGGTTTTGGCAAACCCTCTCAGCCGGGACCCCAAATCCACAGAGCCCACCACAAAGCCTCACCCTAACTGTGGGCCTGGGAGATGTCTCATCCCAGACTAAGGAAGAACATAATAATAGTGCTTGTTTGTTTAGAATTAAATAAGTGCCAGGCAATATTCTCAGCATTTTACTAATCTCATTTAATCTCCCCCAAACAACACAAAGTAGGTACTTTTATTCCCCTTCTACAGATGAGAAAACAGAAGGCAACAGGTATTAAATAACTTTCCCAAAGTCACACGAGGGTATATGGTTAAGGGGGCTTCCAGACCCAGCCCAGGCCAGCCTAGCTCTGAAGCCTGAGCCCTTTTCTACCCCTTCATGTCTCTTCAAAATGTGAAAGGAGAATGAAACAACAGTTTTTATGGGCCTACTATGAGCCAGGTACTCTGCAAATTGTCAAATTTAAATCCCACTACAATCCTTCAAAGTAAATACTATTATTTTCTTGTTACAGATGAGGAAAGGAAGCCCAAGGCAGTACACAATACAGCTGGAGTTTGACCCTAGCTCCATCCATCACCAAAGAGAAACCTCTTTTCCCTCCCTTAGGCCAGCCCTCCAGCAGCTCCAAGCCCATGCCTGAGCACACAGTCCAGCACCCTTTCCTACAAGGCCCTTGGTATAAGCTGCCCTGGATTACCCTAGGGAGAACAGACATATAAAAACAATAAGCCCACTGCTGGAAACTTTGGCCTCTGAGTCCATTTGGCCCAGCACCATATTTGCCACAATTATTTCATTTCATTTAATTCCAGGAACGTTTCTGAGCCCTGGCCAAGTGCCAGGTACCCAGCTAGGTGCTGCTAAAGGCATTGGGGATGAAGAAAAGGTGGTCCCTGACCTCACTTTCTGCCACTTGACATGCAGCCATGTCTTCAATTCCGGAAAGATGGTGGTCAACATATGGCCACGAGAGTTAGAAGAGGGAGTTATTGATTCTGACAAGATGGCACCATGAGCATGGCCTAATTTGAACTAGGATGTCACTGCTGCTTAGTTAATGCAGTCAAAACAGGCAGCTTAATCTGAAGGATTCAAAGAACCGTGGCCATATGGTCTTAGCATGGAGTGCAGTGCCTGAGCTTGTCTGGTCTACTGATTGGGCGAGTCCTGCATCATGTCTATGCACAGCCCTAAGCTTAATAGTTTATTGCCCGATAGCTTTACTATTAAGCTGTTCATAGTATTATTTTGTGAAAATAATTCCTGCTAAACACACTTTGGCTTCTAATAGGAATAGAGCGAGAATTAGATCTTAACCTCATTTTCCCTGAGGTAGGAGAGCTCAAGGGCCCTGCAGAGTGGAATCACCTCAGGGCCCTGGAGACCTCAGCAGCCCAGTGGGCATTACAAACCATGTCCACAAAATCCTGCGCTCTGGCCAGGCAGCCCCTGCAGCATGGCTCCGGAGACAGCCCTGGGCGGTCAGTGCCTCCCTGGCACCCCCTGGTGAGGAAGTGGAGCCTCCTCACCAGGGCCTTCTCACCTCTGTTCCCTGAACCACACCCAGGCAAGTGGGGGACCTGACACAGGACCCCACTGCCCTGCAGAGTGGGCACCACCCGTCATAAGGGGATTGTTCTGTACAGGGGGTTTTGCCTCAAGACCCTCAGGGGCATGACCTGGGGACAGACAGCTGTAATTCTCAAGAGCAGCTCCAGAACCAAGCTGGGAAATAGATGCTGAGACTTCCCAGGCCATGCCCACCATCCGAGTATATTTTCTTCCTGCAATCCTGGGCCATTTGACTTCTCTGAGGAAAGATAAGCTTTTGGACCACACTCCATTTCTAATTGCCTGATTTCTTCCTGTCAGACCTCTCCTTCTGTCATGATGTTTTGTTTTCCCTTTGTTGCCATTAAATTTTTTTTTTTCCTTTTTGGCTAACTTTAGAATTTCAAGGCAATGAATTCTGGTCATGCCTAAAATATTAGCACCACTTATTGAGTTTGTACTATGTACTAGTGCTTTTCTTGGGGTATCTCTCTTCATTCTGCAAAGTAGGCAACGTTGGCCCCATTTTACTGATGAGGAGACTGAGGCTCAGAAAGGTGGAGTGACTTGCAAGGTCTTCGCTGGAAGTGGTAGAGTCAGGATTTGAACACACGTGCCCCTGACTCTAGAATGTGTGCTCTCTGCATGGAGACTCTTGAGCCAGCTCTGCCAGGCCTGTCCCTTGCCTCTCAGCACCCTCAAAAGTATAGCATCTGTCACTAAACACAGCCCAGAGCAGATGGAAGCACAACTTCCCTTGATCCACGTGATTAATGCAGTGAGGGACTGAAACTCACCTGGCTGTGTGGCCTTGGGCAAGTCACTCACCCTCGCTGGACCTGAGTTCCTCATCTGTTGAAAAATGGCATGGGATGGATGATTTCTCAGAAACTTTGTATGGCCGAAGTCCTGTGCTTCCAATGCCACAGTAAATTTAGGGGCTTTGCGGAGCTGCAGCCCATCTGATATTCTCCCCAACTTGACCTTTTCTTAAATTCATTTCATTAATTCTCTTATTCATAAGAATGCGTTTTCATTTCATGGTTCCTATGTTTAGTACTTTCTCCTGATGATGCTTCTCTTCCCCGGTATAATTTTTTGTTCCATTAATTTCCAAGGACCGTTTTGCCAGATCAGAGTGTTAAGCATCATTCATACCTCTTCCATTTGTGTAACCAACCGCTCACCCAGTTCTCTCCAGAAATAATTGTATATGGTTCAGTAAGTTTATTGTTCAAATCTGTTTACACTTCAGAATGTATCTCATCAGGATTTGCTATAAAGGGTGGAAGCCAGTTTCCAATTATCATTATTATATCTATTTCCCTAAGTTTTCCAAATATTCATTTTTTTCATCTTCGGGAGCTGTTCCCCCCCCCCAATTTATTTTTATTTCACATTGAAGGCAGACTTTAAAAGAAAAAAAGCACCAGTTCTTTTAGATACTTACTTGCCTCTGTTTCCCTGACTCACCTAGGTGTGTGATGCTGGCTTTTACTATTTCCACTGTGACTCTGCCTTTATTCTGAGAAGTTCCGCATTAAGAGCCCATCAGATCTTTGTGACTCTATCCCACGGTGCACCCAGTGGGCAGGGGCTCTCTGAGAAGGGAGAGAGGGGAGGGAAGAGACACAGAAATGGAAGTCTAGGAGCAAGAACAGGAGAGACAGTTTACAAATGAAGATGTGGGGATGTTGCCAGTCTGGGGACAGAAGGCAAAGCAGCTGCCAAGGCAGACCCAAGTCTGCCTGCTCCTCAGCTCCCCCAGGGGTGCATTAGCGTGGTGGGTAAGAGCATGGGGGTATGGGGACTGCAGGGTGGGTTCTAGCTCTGTTCCACCAATTAGTAGCTGAGCAGTATGAGTAAATTCCTTCACCTGTGCCTCAGTTTCTCGGCTGTAAAAATGGGGATAATAATTGTTCTTGTTTTGTAGGATGTGGGGACTTATTCATTTATTCAATTATTTATTAGGTTCCTACAATGCCAAGCTCTGTACCAAGCACTACGATACAGCAGAGGGCAAAATCTAGACCCTGTCTTTATATTTATGGGGTTGTGGTCAGGTTGGGGTGACAGATATCCATCTACTAATGACATGTAAAATGGAAAGGACTACAAGGGAGACCATGACGTCCTGAATTCAAGGAGCCCTGGGAGCCTCCCAGGTGAGGGGGGAGGGTGCCGTAGGCAGAGGCAGGTATGGGGAGTAGAGAGGGTGGGGAGCGAAGTTCACGGTGAAGCTGGCAGGAGACGGGTGTGTACGCTGCCTGCGTGTAATAAGTAAAAGTGGCGCTCAGCTCCTGTGAGTACTTGTAGTGTGACTGCAGGCTGTTCCCAGGAGCCTGAGTAGAAATGGAGCTTTTGAATGCCTCCTTTCCAGCTGTGGAACAGCAGTGATAGGCCCTGGAAGAAGGGGCTGGGGTCAAAGTCCCAGGGGGGGGGCACTAAGATTCTGGAGCCTGAATGGGGCCCGACTGCAGGGGGATCTGGAATGGGGGGGGTGCTATGCGCTGGTTTGAAACCACCGTTGGAGGTGGCTTAAATCCTCTAGCATGAATCAGAACCATCTGGGGAGTTAATTTAAGATGCAGATGTCTGGGCTCCATCCCTAGAGAATGATTTCTTAAGTGTGGGCTGGGGCCCAGGAATCTGCTTTGTAATACAGGCCGGGTTGGGGATCCCACCAAGAAGCGCTGCCTGGTGGCAGCTTGGCCTTCTGGACAAACCCGGGCCTTGTCTGGGATCCTGTAGCCTCAGCAGGGGAAGCCGGGAAGCTTCTTGCAGGAAAGGGTCCTTTCCATTTGGGTCCAAATGTGCTGAGATTAGCAGCATCCCAGAACCCAAAATCAATCCACACGGCAGCATGAAATGGGAATTAAGGAGCCTGGTACATAACTTCAATGAAGCTTTGAGAGCCTGACTGTCAGCTGAGATATTCCGTCAGCTGTGGGAACAGCCCAGCAGGTCCACCGAACATCTGGATCTAGTACCCATTGGTGGCAGACACTCAGGGAAGAGGGATATTGCCAGCTCCCCTGGCAGTCATCCAGAGAGGGACTCAAGCCCTGGGAATTCCTCCAGGCCTAGGGGCCCTGTTCAGGTGCAGGCCGTGAAAGAGGTGGAGGCCATGTGGAGGGAGCAGACAGAGGGGCAGAAGTGGAGGACTCTTGGGCTTGGTGATAGGGTGACCAACCATCCTGGTTTGTTGGGACTTTCCTAGTTTTAGCACTGAAAGGCCCATGTTCCAGGGAGCCCCTCAGGCCAGGGTAAACCGGGATGGTTGGTCACCCTATTTTACTTGGTGACGAGGGACAAAGGCCAGATTTTTCAGTGGTTACAGCAGAAACTATGCCCACCGGGAGCTGGGTGTTTATTCTGGCTCCACTATTACTGTGTGATCTTGGGCAAGTGTCTTAACTGCTCTTGGTTTTAGTTCCTGATCTAAAATATGGGCATAATAATGTTTCCTTCATAGGAGAATTTGGGGGAGGAATAAATGAGATGATGCATGTAGAACCTTAGCATGATGCTTGGCACATTTATTTATTTGACAAATATGTTTTTGCCCCTATGACCATATTTCACCATAGTTCATTGAATCTAAGATGCCATCAATTAATTGTATGCTGCCCAATGATTGATCTACTATTAAGGAAAAAATGCTGCCAATTACACTTTGACCTGTGATTGATTGCAAGTTATATCCCAATTTCAGAGATGTTAAAATGTGAAAAAATTCTCACCTTAAAATCCATGACCCAGGTGTCACATAGGGAACCTCTGAGGCCACAGTGGTGGCTAAGGCCATTGCAGTCTCTGCCTTTGCTTGGTTTGTAGCTCACTGCAAGCTTCTGGGTGCACATACTTTTCTAAAAAATCCTGAAGTGTAAGTATATCTCCTTGAAGAATGTGGCAGGTATTCTGTGTTCAATTTCAAATGTCACAATGTGAGGGAAAGTTTCAGGCTGTGTGATGTGCTAGAAGAGAAAGTTCTTGGTTCCCACTGAGACACGATTGCCCTGGGACCTCGGGCCAGTCAGTTGAGCATTCTGAACCTCATGCGTAAACAAAGGGGTTGATCCTAGCTCCTAGCTCTGAGGCCCTCTTGGCTTCAACCTTCAGGGACCCTGTAGGTTAGAAGGTGGCAAAAGCCCCTCTCCCCCAATTTCAGGAAGAGCTTCCTACCAGATATATGGTCTGACAAAGAAATGCAGCTCTCACTGGGTGAGCGCCACTCACTGCCAGACAGGGATGGGTGGAGATGGTGCTTGAGGTGGGGAAAGTAGGGGAGGCTCCAGGTGTCAGGTGACACACTCCTTAGAGGGCACCCCTGGGACTGAACGGGAGTCAGTGAGAACATCCTGCCTTCTCCACCTCTCTGTTCCCATTGCTGTTTTCTCACACAGTTTCCCCTGTATTGTTGGTTCCCTTTATGGGAACATTCTACTTGCTAGACCTCAGCAGTGGTCCATAGAACTGTGACAGTACTTCCCCCACCCCAGTGTGCCTGATCATCCTCCAGAGGAGGCTCCTGGGAGGCAAGGTAATGGGGTGTTTCCACCCTGTCACGGGGGATGTGAGCTCAGCACAAACTCTGGGGAGGGCGCACTGGCTTCGACCTAGTGCCCAGAAGCAGGACTGAGGTAAATGTTCAGGGGAAAAACCCAAGGCTGAGAGGCTGAGAAGGCCTTTGCCCAGAGCGAGGCCCACAGAGAACCCAGGGGCAGCTTTGTGTCGAAGCCTTGGGACCCCAGCTAAGGGGGAAAGTGTTCAGTGCCGGCTGAGGGTGGAGCCATCACTGGGGCCCCTCCTGCTGGAAGTCTGGGGTGGTTGTGGGAACAGGGACAGAATTAGAAACTGTCCCAGCACCTGGTTGAGGGTAAAAAGGCATTCCAGGTAAGGGTGGGGGCTGGGGAGTTGCTGCAATGCTTGAAAATATACTTCATTATTTTTTCCCTGGCTAGATAAGTACTGTTTTTTCATTGGAGAAAATCTAGAAAAATAGAAAGAAAAAAGAATAAAATAAAATAAAATAAAAATCGTAGCAATTCCATAATCTAGAGGCAACCTCCTTTAAAATTCTGGTATATTTTCTATCAGGATCTATTTTTCCAAATACAGGCCTATCCCTTACATTTGAGGGACCCAGGGCAAGGGTACAATTAGAGTTCTACGTACCATATGTTTAAATATTTAATATTTAAATCATTTTTCTAAGACAGATTTTCTTCTAAAATATTCAAAATTAGTTATTAAGAGGAAAAGGCAAAATTCAAATTATTACTTGTAAATATTAAAAATTTAGATTAAAAATTTTTCAATAAAGCTGATATTTTAAATATATTTTTTAAACATTTTATTAAATTCAATTAAATATTGAAAATAGCAAAACTCTATGCTATTTGAATAGCCAAGGTCCATCTAGTTGTCAATGTAAAGAATTGGTATCATCCTTCATGCATATTGTGTCTAGACCTACATATATACAAATTTAAGAGTAAAATGAATCGTTTGCTATTGCAAAATATTCCTCAGCTGTTATGTGCAGCTGTTGCAAACATTGTGCTAATTAGTGAGTACCTCTGGAACCATGAATTAGAACACGAAGAAAAAGCAAGGAAATGGGCGCTTGGCACTATTGGGAGACGATGCTTTGTTATGCAGGAAAATATTGCATTTCATGCTATTTGAGAGGAAGTATTTGACAAATTAATCTGTCTATCCTCTTACATGCTGAAGCACGTCCACTGCTCAAATCTTCCCTGTGCTCTGAAACATCGTCCATCTCTGATGTCAGCAGCAGCACAATCCACAGCATTGTGGCATTGGGATTCAGTCCCTTTTGTCTCAAAGACAGAGGGAAAGAGCTGGAGACACATATCCTGGGTCTTGAATGATGTTAGTCCAGAGCCAATATTTCGGGTTACGCTATGCAGCACTGAGTTCCAGATCCCAAGTAACAGAATCAGGGGACCTGAGGCAGGAACTGCACTTGCCCAAGTCTAAAGTCTAAGGGGTGTGTGTGTGTGTGTATATATATATAATAAATATTTAATTTAAAATAAATATGTTTATTTTAAAATTCTAAGATCTAATTTTAAAAATATACATATATAAAAGTAGTGCTAATTAGTGAGTACCTCTGGAACCATGAATTTTATATATATGGAATTTTAAAATATTAGGAATGTACTATATGTATTATTTCTCCAGTTTTCTAGCATGAACATTTTCTTTATAAATATTCTTCTGAAATTTATGTTTAATGATAGTACAATATCCCATGAAACAGATATGTCAGCATTTATTAAACCAGTCCTGTACTGGTTGTTTCCAATTTTTATGCTGCTTCCAAGTTTTCTTTACTGTAAACAACACCACAATGAACATCCATCCTCATGCACATCTGGGGTACTTTTCTGAAAGTGGCATCACTAGATCAAAGGGGATATACATTGTGTACATATAAGGAAATCCAGGAGGGGCCCCTTAAAAAAACCCATGTTGAATTGGTAAGCTCTTTTATCCTTTGTTTGTTAAGGACAGGTCTCAGTGACACTGATGCCTGCAGGCTGCACTAAAACTGGCCCAGGGAATGGGTTCTGGAGTTCCAGATCCCAACTCTCTGTCTGAGCTTGGGCAAGCCCCTTCCCCTGTCTGGGCGTCAGTTTCTCTATCTGTACAAAGAGGAGTCGGACTAGGTGTTTCCTCAGAGTCCTTGCAAATGGGAACACTCAGACTTTGGGAGTCTTTGCTCGCTGGGTGAGTAGAGCCCAGTTCAACCCTCTGGGGCTCCGTCCTTGAGATCACTCTGCCCCCTGCTGGCCACTTGCCAGATGCCAGCCCTGTTCCTGATCCCGTGGGGAGAGCCTCGGAAACTCGCTGGACTCACGGCAAGTCAACTGTCCACTGTGAGAGCAAAAAGCTACGAGAGGTTGAGAAGTGAGTGCTGTCACCGTTACAATTCATTTGGCTGCCGTTTCACTTCTGGAAATTACATTCTTTGGAGTTTGGACTGTGCTTCTAAATGTCTCATTTCATTTGTTTGTTCAGCACATGTTCCCAGTTCCTCCTTTGTGCCAGGGCTATGTTAGGGGACCGGGGACATGTGTTTTGCCCTAGAGGAACATGCAGGCTAGAAGGGGCAGAGGAACTGGCCACAGAGCAGAAAGGCAGACACAAGGAAAAGGCTTCGGATGTTTAATTATTAGGCTATGGCTGGGCTTTCAAGCCCCTGATGCTCATTTGTTTGCATAAAGAGACCAAGTAGATGTCACTGGGTTAGACAATGTCCCTCCCTAAGTTTTTGTCTGCCCAGAACTGGTGAATGTGATATAGGGTCTTTGTAGATGTAATTAAGATGGGCCCTAACCCAATGACTAGTGTCCTTATAAGAAGACAGCAACACAGAGAGAGACACGGGGCAGAAGGCCATGTGACGGTGGTGGCAGAGATTGGAGGGATGCATCCATAAGCCCAGGAATGACAAGGAGTGCCAGGAACCACCAGAAGTTGGAGGAGGCAAGGAAGGATTTCTCCCTTAGAGCCTTCAGAGAGACCACGTCCGGCTGACTCCTTGAATTTGAACTTGCGGCCTCCAGAACTTTGAGCCAATAAATTTATGTTGTTTTAAGCCACCCAGTTTGTGGTAATTCGTTACAGCAGCCCTGGGAAACCAATGCAACAGTGACTCCCTGAGGATGGAAGATGGCAAACCAAGGAGTACTAGGAATCTGTGTGTGTGTGTGTGTGTGTATGTGTGTGTCTTGTGATGGGAGGAGCTGGAAGGCCAGACATGTAGCCCCATCTCACCTGTTGACTGGCTGTGTGACCTTGGGTAAATCCCTTCCCCTCTCTGGGATTTGGTTTCTTGGTCTGTATAGGAAGACACTGGGCTAACCCAGTGTTTTTTACAATGCATTCTGTTGCTTTTTCATTTCCTAAAATTGCATTCTTTGGAACTATGCCAAAAAAAAAATTTTTTTTGTAAAAATCAGAACCCTTTTTTCTTAAACAAAAGTAAACACAGTGGCCTGTATATAACAGAACGCTGATAAGCCGTGCCAGTCAGAGGGTCCTGGGGCTTGATGGAGCACTTTTAAGAACTCCTGACCCTTCTCCAAGAGCTCCAAGGTTGGGCTGGATCCTGTACTGACCCTCTGGCTTTGAGAAGTCAAATGACTTTGGGCAACAACCCATACTGAATTACTTTCTTCATTATTTAACAGGAAGGTTTGTTTAGTCCTTAGGGTTTATAAGCACGGGATCACAGAACTTTCACATGGGGTCCAACAGGGCAAGTGTATTAGTTTCCTCTGTCTGCTATAACAAATTACCACAAACCTGCTGGCTACAAACAACACAAATTTATTCTCTTATGGTTCTGGAGGCCAAAAGTCCGAAATCAGTTTCACTGAGTGGAAATCAAGGAGCTGGCAGGGCCATGCTCCCTCTGGAGGCTCCAAGGGAGAGTCCATTCCTTGTTTCTTCCGGTCTCTGGTGGCTGCTGGCATTCCTTGGCTTGTGGCTACATCACTCCATTCTCTGCCTCTGTGGTCACATTGCCTTTTCTTCTGTATTTAGGTCTCCCTCTACCTCTCTCTTACAAGGACACTTGTGATTATATTAAATCCCCTCTTACCTCACCCAGATAATTGAGGATAATCTATCTCAAAATCCTCAATTTAATCACACCTGCAAATCTATTTTGCTATAAAATACAATCTAATCCAGGGATTAGGAGCTGATATTAGGCACTGTTATTCAGCACACTGGAGAAAGTGACGTGCCCACGGTGAGCCTGTGTCAGAGGCCTGTTCCTTCAATCTCCTCTCCTATTTGCGTTATTCCCACCTCCCTCTCTGCCTAGTAAAGAGCTAGAGAAGGCATTTGGAGCCCTTTTGGGTGAGGGGTGGAGGTAGAGAGAGAGGAGGAGGCATTGTCTGCCATCAACCTCCTGGGCAGCTGCTGTTGTGCTCAGGGCACACGGGAGGCAGAGCCATTCCCACGGAGAAACACGGAACAAGGCCCAGCCTGGCAGCCATGTCTGGAGGCAGCCCTTTGTCAAAGGCTCATCTGACTAGGGAGAGAAATTGCACACACTGAGTTAGATCCTGTGCAAGGAGCTTCCCCCTGTGAGTAATCCCTCAACAGCACTCTGAGGCAGCGATTATTAGGACCACTTCAGGATCTACCATGGGCAAGTCATTCCAGTTCTCAAAACCTTTCTTTCCTTATCTGTACAACGGGGTGAGGGTCCTTGACATAACCCTTGGGTTAAGAGGTTCCAAGGAAAACATATCTGGGAAAGCCTTTGTACACCTACTGCCCACAGAGGAGGGGTTGTAGTTCAGGTTCTCAGGACCAGCAAGCTGTGGGTGTCCATCCAGGAAGAACAATGCTGAAAGCAGGGGCTGTGGATGGGAACTGTGCTGGGTCTGACTCAGACAAGGTCAACTGACCCCTCCAGAGGTATCCAACAGGCAAGGAGGTGCCTCCCATGCAATGTAGCTCTAGCAGATGGCCGTTTAGGGTAATTCAACAGGCATTCTCTTGGTAGCGATTCTGGGACAAGCTCTGACCAGGTGATGATGGCAAGACACGGTGGTCCCGCCTTCAGTGACCTCTCAGGCTACAAAGAGAGATATGTATGTGACTATAAGAGAAGGCAGTGCGTGGTCAGGCCTGGCAGAAACACAAACGGGTGCATGGGGACACAGGTTAGAGGCAGGGCCCTTGGGAGGACACTGGAATTACAATCCTCTATGTGGTCTAGTCTCCTTAGCTCCTCCACTTTGAGCCTCATTCTCACCCTTGGGAGACAGAGAAAGGAGAGTTCTTATTGCCATATACAACTTCTATTGTTTTAAAATTAAAGATGTAATGGCCACCATAGAACATGTAGAAGAAGCACACAAGCAAAAAGAAGAAAAAAAATCACTCACCATCCCCCCATTGCCCAGTTGCCAATATTTTGGCGTATTTCCTTCTAGCCATTTTTCTCTATAGATTTCACTCTGCATACTGTTTTGTAGCCTGCTTTTTAGAAAACTTAACAATGAATCATTCTGCGTCACTAATGGTTTTGTAAAACTAAATGTTAAACTGGATACATCATATTCCATCAAATGGTTGTATCATACTTTAACCAA
Source organism: Daubentonia madagascariensis (assembly GCA_023783475.1). NCBI lineage: Eukaryota > Metazoa > Chordata > Mammalia > Primates > Daubentoniidae > Daubentonia > Daubentonia madagascariensis. The sequence continues at coordinate 34,077,908 of JAKFHU010000776.1, read as the reverse complement.
TCTCTGATGATCCGATATTTGGTTTGTTTCCTTTTTTAAAAACTATAATAAGCAGAATATGGAATAAAATTTCTAAAATTCTTACATCTTTGTTCATGAAGTTAACTTCTTCCAGACAAATTCTTAGGTTTGGAGTTGCGGTGTTGAAGGGTAAGCTCATTTTAACAGCTAAATCTCCCTACACAAAGGTTGCTGTGCTTTATATTCTCAGTGTTTGAGAGTGCCTGTGTCTCCCCACATTCACCAGTGCTGGCTTTTATCACCTTTTAATCTTCATCAATTTGATTATCAAAAATGGTCTCTAACCATCTGCATTTCTAAGATTATGAGGGATTTCAAACTTTTTTTTTCCTATGTTTACAGGCCATACATATGTATTTCCTGGGGAAATTTCCCCATTTCCGCCATTGGTGGGTTTGCGTTTCCCTGATAAATTTGTAACACTATCTGATGTGCTAGGACAGAAGATAGTGACCCCCACTTTATTGATGAGGAAGCTGAGGTTCAATGAGGGTAAGTGACTTGCCCAAGGTCACTTGGGCAAATAAATGCTGGACTGAGACCTCAGCCCTGGACTTTGGAGTCACTCCCTAGTACTTTGCCCACTGTGTCATGCTGATAGATGACCCTCTTCTGTGGTTCTGGGGGAAAAAAAATCAAGCCTGCCTTGTTTCAATTTAGTCTGGATTCTTAAAATAATCCATCCTGTAACATACAGTAGTGTTAGCAGAGAAAATATGTTCTGCCACTTACTGCTAAAGGAGCCGGAGATCTGCGGTGGGCTGTGACCCTTTAAGAGCGTGCCCTACATCCTGATAAATCAAGTCCTGGAAGGCTGTGTGAGAGATTAGCACTGACGTGTGTGGAGACAGTTAGTGCGATTATTAACAGGACACCAGGGCTGGAGATGAGCTGGCTCCATGTGCGCGTGAACACCTGGACCTCCAAGCCAGGGGCTGGACCCTGAGAGCAGCCAGGACTGGGGGACTGTCTACCCACCAAGCCATAGCCCATCCATCCACCCCGCTCTGCCCTGTGGGCCTTGTGACCATTTGCAGTGCCTGTGGGGTAGAAAGAGCAGGTCCCAAATCTGCCTCTGCATGGGTTTACATTTGACCATCAGTGCCTCCCTGCTCCTCTCTGCCTTAGTTTCTCCACCTGTTCAGCCAAAAGATTGGGCACCATAGTCTCTAAGGACTCTTCCGAGCCTGTGTCTGCCTACCTTATCCACCTGCTTGCCCCTGGCCCTTCTTGCCTCTCGGCTGGCCGAACACCTGGGGAGACACGGACCCATGGAATGTGCTGCTCAGTGGGACCTTACCATCCTCTCTCCCAATCTCAGGCCACAAACTCGGATTTGCAAAAAAGGTGACTTTATCTTTCTCAATCAGGACTTACGTTCTCTTTTGAGTCATTCAGCCACAATCTCAGAGAATTCCAAGTGATTTTAGTTACTTTGGGGTCTCTCTCCCCACTCTTCATCCGCCAGATTGTGTCTAAATTTTGGGTGAGAGTTCACTTAGTGCCTTGGCAAAAAAGAGCTGGGGGCTGCCTGTGTTCTGGGAAGACACCCATCCCTGCTGTCCGCCCTGAGACACGATCCCGCCACCCTACCATCCCTCACTGTCAAGGCAAGTGACAGCAATCTCACCTACTTTAGAGGCCACTAAGGGGCATGGGAAAATCCAGCTGCTCTCCCCTGCAACTGGAAGCACCATGAGGCTCCCCAGTGCCCCCTCTGCTGAGGCACACCACACACAGCCATTTCTACTCTGTCCCTCCCACAGCACACTTGGCACCTGGGAACTCTACCAGGCTTGAGCCTCCCTGGGCTCCCCCAGGGGAAGACGCCCAGGTCTCTCCCACTTTCAGATCTCTTCAAATTCACCTGAGATTTTTGTTATCTCTGTAACCCTGGTCTCAGCCTGGGGAAGGGCAGGCTTCAGGGCCCTTCTCGGGGACCCCACCAGCATCTAACTTTTGACCTGGTTCTCTCCCCCAGCCCAGGGAGTGTTTAATGTCCTCTGGAGTGGGAAAAAACTGACTCTGACCAAAGGATGCCTATTCCCAATCCTTTTGTCTTTTATTCTTTTTTGTTATTGTTCTTTTAAATCACTCTCTGATTCTGCTGAAACAACTTTACTACCTATTGTGCAGCTGGAGTGAGGCAAGAGCAAAAGTTATAAGGAAATATGGAGGAAAACATCCCAGTGAGTGGCCCAAACATTACCTGGCCACACTGAGATGGAAAACTGAGAGGCTCGGTGAGTCCATGGTGGATCTGGACTGACCATTGGGTTCCCCACTGTGCCTTTCTCTGGAACGATGTTCAGATGCCAGAAACTTGGCTTTTCTTCAAGTGAAAACCATCCTTGTCCATGTGCTTCCTACTCCTCTTCCACTCTGCGGCCATAGCCTGGGCAGCCAGGGAGCTCCTGTGGTGTTGGCAGCTGCAAAGGTGACATAGACCAAGAAGGCGATTTGGCACCACCCCAGACCCCTGCCCCTATTCCAGGCTCCTGGTCATGCCTCCAGCCAGCAACAAAGAAGTGGGGCCTGTGTCCAGGTGGGGGCTTTGGTCAGCATCTTAGATTCAACTCCAGGCCTCACACTTTATTACTTTAAAAAAATCCTTTGTTGCTTACTTTTATCATTACATAAGTAGTATACATTTGTTATAAAAGCCAGAAATTACAGATAAGCAAGAAGAAGAAAATAAAAGTCATGCACAATCCCAATATCAAGGGAAAAAACCCTTCTTAACATTTTGGGGTATATTATCATCTCTGCATATGTATTTTTCATTTTTACAGACAAAGGATCAGACTATCTGCATTATTTTTCATTTAATATAATCCTATGTTCATAATAACATATAACATAATCTTTAAGTTCTACTAAATATACTTCTGCAAAATTATTTTCAACAACCTCATAGTATTCTAGTAGGTGCTGAAATGTAGCCAGTCACCCCCTGTTATTAGACATTTAGGTATTTCTAATGTTTTGATTTTATTAAACTGAACGATATGAAATTTTTGGTGTTTGATTGTTCTTGATCTAAAGAATGGCAATTTCATGTTATTCAACCTAACATAAATAATGCTGTGGTGAACATCCTTGAGACTAATCTTTGCATAATTTTTTCTATTACTTGTATAATTTTTTTCCCATTACTTCTAGGATTATGTTCCTAGAAATCCACTTCCTGAGTCAGAAGGGATACATGCAAGCAGATCCACACTTTAACACACTGACCTCCTGGCGTGTGTCCAAAGCAGACCAAGAGAGTGAAGTGCTGAGGGTGAGGAACAGCGTCAAGAGCTGCCTGTTAGGTGTTGGGGTTGGCCTCAGAGGATGGGGCAGAAGTCCCAGCTGCTTCCTGACTGGGCTGTGGCCCTGGACCAGTCACTGCACAGAGGAGCAAGTCAGCAGGGTTTTCATATTGGGACAACTGGTGTTTTGTTTCAAAGATATTGGTGGCTTGGCATTTCAAACCCTGTCCAACTTCTATCAAGCTTTGAAACTCTTTGAGCTTAGGATCCTCCAGGCCTTGAGATCAGAAACCCCCTTTTCCAGGGAAAAAGGCCCTTGCCCTTTCTGCTCCTTAGAGATGAGGGCTTTTTAAAGGACTCACAATTGCCTATGTGGTTTTGAATGTTTAAATACGTAACTTGGCCTTGAGGGTGGACCCAGGCCCGGCTGTGGAGTGAGGTTCTGATGGATTCTGTGGCAGCAGACCTCTCGAACCATCCAAGCGTGCAGGCTGAATTTTAAAAATAATTGTCCTTTTTTAATGATGTAAAACATGTCATCTAGATTAAAAAATAAACACACTTTATTACTTTCCCAGTCTTTTCTTCCTCCCTCCCAGGGCCAGATGGGGATTGTTTGAATATTTCTGGCGTATTTCACATATTTAATAACGCCCTTGGAGGTTCTTCCAGAGCTGATGAAAACCCGGGATTGAGCTCTGCCCACAGACGCTGTTCACGGAAAAGCGAGCTGGCGGCGGGCGCATGTGTGCTGGGGTCGGGGTGGGGGTCGGGGTCGGGGTGGGGGTGGGGGTGGGGGTGGGGGTGGGAGGGTAATCCTGTTTTGGAAGCAGCTGGGCCTACACGTCCAAAGGCACGTACTTTTTATCGCCAACAATAACGGAAATTGTTTCTCTGCCCACCCTCCCGCTCTCGTGCCTTTTGGGGGGTGGGGGAGGTGAGAGGGAAGAAAAAAGGGAAAAACAAAAAAAAAGAAAATCACTGCAGCTAGGCAGACGAGAGCTGCATCTGGAAAGAGTCACGCCTTCCCCGACAGCTTCCCGCTAGCTCTCGGGAGCCGCGGCGAACCCAAGAAAATAATTAAAACTTTAATTTATTTATACGTCTTCTGTGTAGGTATCACGGAGCCAACAATTGCCGCCTCCTAATTTACGCCCGCGGCGCCCGGGCGGCCGAGCAAGCGCCGGGCCCCCGGCCGGGCGCGGGGACAACAATGGCTCGGCCCGGGCTCGGTGGCGCGCACCTGGGTGATGGGCACCTCCCGAGACTCCCCGGGCTGAGGGCCTGACAGGCGCGAGGCGGCCTCCTTAATAGACTGCGGGCGCGTTGTCCGGGAGAAGTCTGCGGCGTCCCCGAGGACAGATCATCAGGCAGAGTGGTCCCCGGAGCAGGATTTATTAGCAGACAGGATGGGGAAGTTGATTAGCCTCCGCGGCTGAACGGACATCCTGTCAGACAGGCCTCTTAATCCAATCACTTACCTGTCGAGGGGAGCGTCGCCGCGCTCAGCCCCCGCCGCCTGCCCTGCCCGGTGGGCGCCCCTACCTGCCGGTGGCTGGAACGCAGAAGCCCAGCACCTCCATCCCCCCCTGCCCGGTCTCGCTCTCTGATTTGCAACCTTCCCGCTGTCCTTCTGGACTCACAGCCCCGGCGGTGACTCCCCTGCACAGAAACCTTACCTTCTGTGGCTCCCTATTCCCCACTCCGGAAAATCCTCCTCCAGGGTCTCGCTTCACTGGACCCTGAACCACCTTTCCCGCTTCACTCCCCACTGGTCCCTCTCCAAGTGGCCTCTCTGCTGGCCACTACTCTCCTCACTTCTCGGACCTCTCCTGCCTGCCCCCTCCCACCCTTGCTCCAGGTATGGGGTCTACCTCGAATGTTTTCTTTCTCTCTTTTTCCAAATCCTTCTCGTCCTTGGAGATCTGGCTCACAAGCCTGGTCTTCCCTGGCTACACCCCCCTCCTTCCATGCCCAGGCAATTTCTCCTTCCTCTGAAGCTTTATCTATCTGTGCAAGGCTGAGGACTCTGGGCCTCCTGCTCCCGGCACTTTCCAGCTTTGTGACCCTGGCCCAGTGAGCTCACCTGGCTTCCACCTCCTGAGCATGGTAACAGCAAGTTCATGCAGGGCTGTGCTGAGGACCCAATGAAAGGATGCATGTCGGCAGCTGGGGTGATGCCTGGCTCATAGCAGCACTCAGTGGTCAATATTTGTCCTGCCCTGTATCCGGGTGGTGCTGTGTGGTGCCACCTCCTTCACTGTGCTGAGTTCCATTAGGACAGGGGCCAGGCCTTCACCGTCTCCTCCCCCCCCTCCTGCCCCCAACACCAGGTACAACCCTGTAAAGACAAGACGGGACGGTGAATGACCCCATGGGGCCCCAATTCCAGCTGACCTGACCATGGAAGCAGCAGCAGTGTGAGGACAGGGCCCCCATCTGCTTCCGTGGGACAGGCATTGAGATGTGTGTTGTCTCCAGCTCTTGTCAAGAGTTTAGGAATTCAGATCCTATTGATCCACTGCGTCTTCACGGCCATCCATCATCATTAAGAAACAGGACCTGAGCCCTGGATGGGGTGGCTGGCACTGGGTAATTTAGAGGGTTTTACACACACACACCCCAAACACACGCATGTAGACGTGGCTAAAAGAAGTTGGCTAAGGCAAACATTGAACACTTAGCAGGCAGGGAGGGAAAGGACCCAGGGGACTTGTAGAAACCAAAGGTAACTGCCCAGGAAATACATTCAATTTGGCTTCCTGGTCAGAGATTTTTGTGGTTGGTTGTAATTATCTATGAGCATTTGACTTTGGCAAGTGTGGATGCTGAGGTCTCACTAGGCCCTGCCACTTCCTGCCAATGTCTGTCTCTTCTTGCTGCTCGCAACCATCAGTCTCGCCTGGGTCAGTGTCAGGGCCACTGGTCTCTGGTTTGGGCCGTCTTCCTTACTTCCCTTTAAACAAACCAGAATAACAGTTGCCAGGCTACAGTCATCAGGCAACTTTTCCATGCCTTGGTGTTTCTCAAAGACTTCTAACCATGTCCAGGTAATCTCGGCATGGTGGGACTTACCACTGGAAAGGGATTTAGACACCGGGGCCTGGCCAGGCACTGCTGCTGGTTAGCTGTGTGATCCTGGGGCGGAGCGGTGCGGCGGGGGGTGGGGGGCGGAGGATTTAATCTCACTGAACTTGTTTATTCATCCATCAAATGGGGATGATATTTGGCTTATCATCACGGGAGGAGAAATTTAAGGATAAAATGAGGTAATTGGTAGGAATGTGCTTTTAAAGGCACCGTACCATCCAAAATTAAGGCAGAATTACTATCATGAAATTGCTCCTAAAATATTGATTACCCTCAACACTAGGTGCTGGGGACATAAAGGTGACCAAGCCTCACCCTGCCCTCCATGAGATCACAGGCTAACGGGGGAAAGAGACAGATATGGGGACACTAAGACACCAGGAAGCAGCACTATGAAAAGGCACCAGCAATGTGCTAAGAGAAGGCAAAGGAGCCAGGGATGAAACATCCCTGCTCCCCACCCCTGGGGGCTGGTGAGGCTTTAAGGAGGGATGAGTGCCTTGGCGCACCTTGAAGGGAGGTGGGATTGGACTGGCTGGGGAAGGGTCACGGGCAGGGGGGCTGTGGGGGTAAAGGCCCAGCAGGGGAAGGTGGGCTGTGTGGTGGTGAGCAAGGTGGAAGCAGATGGGAGCCAGATGCTCAGAGCCTTAGAAGCCTGGCTGAGGAGCTCAGCACGACCTGCAGCCTGCCAGAGCCACAGAGGGTGCTCAGCAGGAAAGGGACAAGCCGGAGGCGCATTCTGGAAATTTTTAGGTGTGTGTGGAGCATAGGCTGGGGGGGAGGCAGGAGGCCGGGAGGAAGCTACTGCAGTGTCCAGACATGAGACGGTGAGGCCTGAAGGACCTGGGAGCATGGGTGCTCCCTTCTGCCCCCCTGGGCTGAGGCAGACACCAAGAGGGAGCGGAGACGGGCAAGGCTGGGTGAGGGACTGGGGGAACCCCATGGAACAGGGTCGAGGTCTGCATTATAATCCAAATGGCTAACAGTCTGTTTGCAGAGAGCCCTCTCTGTCTGCTCAGAGGACATGGGCACTACCCTGGCGCCAAGATGAACGTTCACGAATGCCTGTGCAGCTGGGAAGAGGACTTTCCTGACGGGAAGAGAACTTTCCTGACAGGAAGGTCTCAGTCTGCCCCATCACAGCATGAGGGCAGGGACGACCACAGGAAGAACTGCCCTGAGAACCAGCGACAGAGCCCAGAAGGTGCTATACTCTTACCAACTGTGGACCCTCAGACAAGGGATGTAACTTTGGGGTCCCTATTTTCAAAATGGGGGTAATAATAATAATGGAAATGCATTAAGTACTCATATGAGTCAGACACTGCCCTAAATGCCTTACAAGAATCGTCTCACCCAATCCTCACAATACTTTTCGGTAAGGACGGCAGAGATATTACCTCCATTTTACAGATTAGGAAACTGAGGCCCATACTAGCACTTTGTAATTTGTGAAGTCCCTTTGTGTGCTGTCATTTGGCAAATGCCTGCTGTGTTCCAGGCTTGTTACATATATTATCTCATTATCAGCTCAAGCCCATGAAGTTGGCATGATTCTTTTGTCTCACAGATAAGGAAACAAGCTCAGAAGACCCAGATAGCCAGGATTGGTCAAGCTGGGCCTTGGGGCCCCCCCGACCCTGGAGCCCTGTTCTCTCCACTACAGCATGTGCCATCAGAGAGTGGGTCACGCAGCGGGTGGACTGCCCTTGTCCTGCTGTCCATCTCACAATGGATGATGGGAGTAAACATCAAGGTGAGAAGGTTACATAGGTGGGGTAGTCAGTAACGAGAACTACAGATTCTACTGAATCTGTTTTCTGACAGAGTCACTGAACACGGATGTCTGTTGATCATGTCAACAGGGAGACAGAGGGTACGGGAGCTGACACTTTAAAAATCCCTACCCAGAGCCGCCCTCTGGTCGACCTGTCTTCTTTTGTCTCCAGTTCTTGCTTCGGGCATGACTGTTCAGACCTGCAGTGCCCTCTCCAAAGGGGACCAGCCGAAAAGTTTTCCATGCCAGGGAGACATAGCTCTCCTCAGGAGTCCAGCAGCTGCTAACTGCAGCTTCCTCACCCCTCGCCAGAGCTATGTGCAGGCGCCCAGCTCCGATCTGGTCTCTTCTGGGCAGAAGTGCTCTCTTGGGCTGTGCTGTAAGTGATTCTCACTGAGGCTGGGAAGAGGGAAAGGGACCCTCTGCCCAGCCTGTGGGCACTGCCCTGGGGCTCCAGAACCCTTCTTAGGTAGGCAGGAGTGGGTAGGATGTGGCAGCAATGAGGAGAATAAATTTGCTCAGGTAAAAATCCTGTTGTTGAGGGAAACTCCTGAAGTTTCCAAGATGATTATGGCTTTAAAGCTCAGAGTTGCATACACAATACAGATGGGGTGTTGTAAGGTACAAGGTCCTGACTCCTTTGCCTGTTAGGGGTTGACCTCTCCAGATAAAGCAAGGGGCCATGAACCAGATTTGTGGAGAATAAACTGATGTTTGGCTGAAATCACTCAACTATTGATTGAAGGTAGGGGCCTGATTCCAGAATATTCTGAGGTCTGGAAGTGACCCAGTATAAACCTGGGACTATGGGGCTCCTTGGTTCTCGGTGGCAGTGCCCACCTGAAGGGCTGCCTGTGCTGCCCTGGGCTTCCCCCCACCCCTGTCCAGAACCTCTGTGCCTGCACACGCCCAAGTGAAGCCAGAAGAGGAGCCAGTCACTCCGCATGGCAGGGGGTGGGGAGATTGTGATGCTGGCTGTGCTCGGCAGCCCCGTGGGTGGGAGGAGGGAAACAGCTGGTTGGGGTTTTGGGATCAGGGACAATGTTCTAGTAAGCTCTGTATCCGCAGCACAGAGTACAGAGTAGGTGCCCAGAAAATGTGTTGTTGAGTCAAAGGATAGCTAAGCAGGGGTCCTGCAGGTAGCAGAGAAGGGGCAGGGCACTGCAGACTGAAGAAACTGCAGAGCAAAGGCCACAGTGCGAACAAGGCTGAAGAGGGCGTGCTGTGAACTCAGCGCTAGAGAGACATAGAGAGCTGCCCACTTCAAATCCCCTCCCCGTTCTGAATCCATTCTAGAGCCCCAGCAGTAGCCTTCCTGGAGATATTGTGGCTGCACTTGAATGCCTCTGGAGACAGGGAGCTCATTCTTCCCTTGACTTCCCTTTGTGTCTTAGGGCATCTCTGATGGCTACTAAATGAATTTCTTAAACTAGGCGGGTACTGATAGTTTGAGGGGCCCCTACAGCTCCTCAGGCTGCCCGCTTCTTTGGTGCCACAGTGTCAGGCCAAGGAATTTGGTCTTTATTCTGCATGCAGAGGGAGCCCTGGGGAGCTTCTGAGCAGGAGGACCATGAACAGGCAGAGCTCTGCTCAGGAAGATGACCCTACTGGCCCACCCAGGGCTGCAGTCCTAGGGGCAGGGAGACCTGAAGTCTGTCTGTCTCTCTCTGCACCTGTTCATACCCACTGCTTGAATTAATGGACCCAAGGGCAGAAAACCAGTAAAAACCATTTCTCTTCCCAGACAAACAGGTCAAAGGCCAGTATGGGCTGGGAGGAGGCACATGTAAAAGTTTGTATCTTAGGGTCATCCCAAGTCTGGGTGTCATGGAAGCCAGTGTCTCCCAAACCCCATTGCCCCTCTGGAGTTTGTCTTTCTGCAGAGCCAAAGATGGCAGGCACATGCAGGCACCTGAGCTGTCCTCTGGCACTGATGGAGGACTGGCTCTTAGTGGGAGGGGTGCTCGACCCTCCACCGTGAGATCAGGGTGCACTAAGGTAGGCCTGCAACACCTTCACCTGCCTCAGGGTCCCTGCTGACCTTTGCATTCTCCAAAAAGAGTCAAGGTGATGACAAGACACATCTATCGCATCTCAGCCATCATTGCAGTTGAAAGATGGGCCCGGAGCAGGTGGACTGCTTCAATTATGATGGATGAGGATGGTGACAGCTCTCAGGAGAGCTGCGGGAACCTGGCAAGTGTTCACTCAGCTATGACTCCTCTGGTAGCAATTTGACAAGATCAGAGCACTTTATGGAAGTGGAAAGTTTGGGGACCTCGGGGTTTGCTTGGGCTGGGGACTCTGGCTGTGAAGCCCTCTGCCAGCAACACAGGGTGGGTCGCCACTGCTGGCTGCTCTCCTAGGAAGGCCGGTGTGGGGCAGGCAGGAGTGGCTGCGGGGAGGGGCTCTGCCTTGTGAGGCCTCCTGGCCCCGGGCACAAGCCTGGGACTTGCCTGCTTCAATCTTTCTTCCCTGCCACTGAAAACGGTCCCCACCGCCAACCAGAGGACACCGTCACAGCTACAGCCACAACCTCACAGGACGACTGGGCATCTCCTCTGAGCCAGGCCCTGTGCTGGGCATGGAGCAACAACAGTGAACAAGAGAGTCACATTCTATCCTCATGGCACTCTCTGTGTAGACTCTGAGGGGACCAGACAGCCCCATCTGTGGTCAGATGTGACACTGGTCATGGCACCTCTCCTCCCTGAGCTTTGGCCGGACCATCTCTTTATGGGGATGGTGGGTGTGTATGAGGTGAGGTAACCTATGAGGAGCACCCTGCTTGTCAAGAGGTGGTGTTTAGTCGGTGCTGGCTTTCCTCCTCCATCAGTTCAGTTGCTCTTTGGTACACTTCTTTATTCATGCAGCAAACTGGCAGAGCCCTTCCTGTGTGCCAGGCGCTGGGCTTGGCTCCTGGGAATTAGGTGTGGTTGTAGATGAGGGACTGGCAGCTTCACCTGCTTAGGGGATGAGGATGTGGTTGGAGCAGACAGTCCTGTGGCCCTCGCTGCCCTGCAGTGGTTGCTGGGTGGAGGCATCCACCTTGCAGAGTGAAGGCCGGGCACAGCCCTGGCTGCGGTGCTCCTGGGCTGGAAGCCAAGGCCCTGGTGACCCCTGGGCCTTCCAGGCATTGGTGGGTTTCTCTGCGTCTGTTCTGCTCTGAAGCCAGGATTCAGGGAATTCTTCAGAGGGTAACCTTCCTACAGCTGGGAGGAGGCCCCCAGGGTGGGCAGCTCAGCTCAGAGGTGCTCCAGTGCCTCAAACCTTATTAAGGAACTGTTGTATACCTTGGGGAGAGAGATGGGGGAGAAGCAGACAAGACCCAGTCAGGTCCTGCCCTCCAGGGGCTCTCAGGCTGGCAGAGGGATAGCGAGGCACCAGGCATCGAATGGCACACATGTGCTGGCAAGGAAGCCCTGGGAGGCTCCGGGCAAGCTCTGAGGGAGATACTGTCCATTCTGGCAAGGAGATCAGGGAGGGCTTTAGAGGAGGGATGCTCTGTGAACTCAGAGGAATGCCCCAGAAAGAATGTCACATTTGAGCCCTCACTGAGGGCACCTAGGCAAGGCCTCTCCCCTGGCCTGTGTCCCCATTTGCATGGTGACAAGACTGCCTCGGGGGTTTGCCTCAGTCTTCCTGGCCTAGACACTAGCAGGCTCAGGTCTCCACTTTCCTCTCAGAGTCAGCGCCCAGGGGAGCTGCCGTACAGTCTTCCCCAGAGACGTTCCTGTGTGCCCCAGACAGCTAAAGACAGCCCCGGGTGCCCCCGCTGCACCCTTCACCCCCTACCCTGGAAAGATGCTTAGCACAGTCATATCCGTGCAGATATTGAACAAATGGTGTTACATGTGTTACTAAACTCTTGTTATTTTGGCTGGGGAAGAGACGATTTTGATGGTGATGGCAAGAATATTAAGAATATTCAGATCACTCACTAGCTGTGTGTCCTTGGGAAAATCGTGCCCTCTCTCAGCCTTAATTTGCTCCTCTATAAAAAGGGGGTGTCAGTCCTGCCTGGTCCCCACCCTGGGAATGTGAAGTGCTACCTCCAGGAAACATCTGATAAAAGAGGAGACCAGGTGAGGGAGGGATGAGGGGGGAGATGATGTCCAAGAAAGTCTAGGCCAAAGCACCAAAGGGGCTCTGCCCTGCTCTTGCAGCCTCTTGCTGCTGTGTGTGTGTATGTGGGGGGTGTTGCAGCAGTTTCCTCCCTGGCACGTGTGGCTAGATACTGACAGGGCTGCTTCCTCCTGTTTCCGTCTCAGGCTACCACTCATGAGGACCTCCTACTCCACACATGGCGCCTCCAGCAGGCAAAGGTGCTCGGTAGGGAGAAGGGCTGCTCAACACAGACCAGGTCCCCAGCGAGCTTGGAGGAGTCCCCAGAATCAAGCCCACAAGCTCACCTGAGTTATCACCTGGACCTTCTCTTCTGTCTCATCTACGTCCTAACGATCACTTCAAGGAAAACAGAAGAGACCCAGTCCAGATGCCGCAGACAAGGCCTGTGGACCGAGAGGACCCTGGTCCCACTTCCCTCAGCCCCACCCCATCCCCACCATGTCTCCTTGTCTTCAGCTCCGATCCTTCAACATTTTTGAGACTGAGAAGATTTTCCAGTGTCTCTTTCAACTTACCAAGTTAGTGTTTCATGAGTGCGGAGGTAAAGAGCCTGGACTTTGGGGTCTAGCTGACCTGACCCAGCCACTTTCTAACTGGGTGACATTGGGCAGATAATATAATCTTTCTGAGTCCCGGTTTCTTCACCTGCAAAATGGGGACTATAATAGTGCCTATTTCATAGGGTGGTTGTGAGGAATAGTGAGATAATGTGTGTGACATTTGAGTGAACTTTTATGGTTTTTCTGCCCAGTTGAGCATTCCCTTCTCCTGAGAAGTGCTTCCCATTGTCCTCAGGGCTGCAGGTCACAGTGCTGTACTTCGCTGGCCAGATGTGTGAACAACGGGAGCCAACCAGAGTCTGTCCTTAGGGATTTTATACTCTTGCTGGGGAAAGAAGGGCTCTTCCCTCTCTGTTGTAAAGATATAGGATATAAGCTTGAAGTTGCCTACAGACAGGGTTCTGGTCTTGGGAAGACAGATGACCCATCAGAAAAAAACAACCTGGAGAGAAGCAGAGAAGTAGAGAGAGAAAGAGCAAGCCCTGATTGCACTTGGATCCCTGGTTCCAGTAATTTCTTGGTCCAGCATCATCCCTATCCTTCTTGTGGTTTTAGGATTTGAGTGAATGCCCATAACATTTCCCTTTGGGATTAAGCTTGTTGGAGTTGGGTTTCTGTAACTTGCAACCAAAGGATCCCAACTAATATAAATATACTTAACACAGTGCTTGGCTTATAGCAAGGGCTCAAGAAGTGGTACCTCTCAGTATTAACTCGAGTCAGGCTCCGTGAGGCTTGATATTGGTGCTGAATTTCCATCTCCGTTTACCCCTGGCCACCCTGTCATGAGCACTTGTGTGTCCTCCCTGCTATCCAGCACCCAAGGCTCTTGGGCTGCCTGTGTGCAGCACCAAGCTGGTGGGTGTCTCGAGGCCTGAGTCTGCCTGGGGAAGAAGGCAGCAGTGCTGGCCCGTGCAAAGCAGGACCATGGACAGTGGCAGCCTGGCATGCAAATGCCTGCCACAGGACACAGACACAATCAAGCTGCCGACATCTTTCCCCATGTCGGGGCCTGATAATGAACAAGTAATTTATGTCCAGGAGTCAGTGGAGCCTGTCGCGGGCCACGGCTGAAATGTTACTATGAGGGATTCCTATGAAGGTCATTGCCCTGTTCTTGTCACTGTTAAGTGTTGTCTGTAAATGGCATCCCCTTGGAGGTGTCACCTTGTTCTCCTGGCTTCTTTGGGGGGAGAAGAGTGCATTTTTGAGAAGGTGGGTTGGGAAAAGCACTAGGCTTCTTCTGAGCCATGCCCTTGCAGTGGTCCTGGAATCTTTGCAAAGTGTGACCTCAAATGGCCCATGAGTGAGAAGGGGTGATCCGGGGTGGCACCTGTGCAGAATCTGTGAGTGGAGAGGGCAGGAATTGGACATCTTCCACTGGGGACAAAAAATGGCTCCAAACACCTTCTGTCTGAATTAATTTGAATCAAATACCAGATATGACAGGAATAGTGTTCTGGGGACAAAGTAACAGAGCATTTCTTTTGAGAGTATGAAAGGACAAAAAGGGATAAAGGAGAAAGCGCTAGGCTGGTGGGTAGGTGAATCACTCAACCCCCTCCTATGGGCCTTAGTTTCCCTACCTGTTAATGCACTAGAGAGTTTTTCACATGCTGGGATGTGGTCAGAGCATGTTTTAACAGTCCCATTTCATGGATGAAGAAACTGAAGCATAGAAGTTAATTTGTCCAGCTTCTATGTTCCAGAGTTGGGCCTTTGGATTCCTAACCCAGTGTTCCATTTATTGCCCAGCCTTTCCTGCTGTTTATGGAAACCATGGGATCTCTCCCCCGCAGAGAGATCTCTTGGGATCCCGGAGGCCCCCTGTCCGTCCCTCTACCGTTTCAGAGTTAAGCTCCCTCAAGACGTTGCCAGGCTGATGCCTGCTGGGGAAGCTGGAGGGGCAGAGGGTGCCCCTTGAGAAAAGCTTTGTCTTACAGAGGAGGTTTGGCTGCTTGTGTTTGTGTTTGTGCCTCAGCTGGCCAGGTTCCAGCAGAGGGTCTGGAAGGGGACCACGCCCCCGTTCCCGCACCATGTGGCCCGTCAGTGCCTTCCTTTCAGCTCCAATTCCTCTTTCCACGCTGGAGGCTGGAGTTTCCAGCCTGAAACATGATCAGTACACCCTGAGCTGAGGGCTACAGTTTTCTTTTCCTCCTAGGGGGGGACTATGTTTAAATTTACTTGAAGGTTAAAAAGTAATACCTTCTATGGGGGACAAAAAAGGAAAGGAGTGGGACCCTTCCTACTAACAAGACAACACATCGACCCAAGCCGATCCCCACAGCTGTGCACTGAGCCTGCTCTGGACACCTGGGCCCCGGTGACCACATCACAGGAGCTGGGCAGTGTCCATTGGGTAGAGGGATGCTGACAGTTTGGTTGGCTCCTATGGCTTGGGCTTCTAGAAAATACCCCCAAACCCAGCTTTTCCTTTTAGGTCCCCTTTGCAGAACTCTGGGAAGCAGGTAGGTCCTGGATTATCACGCCCATTTCGCAGGTGAGGAGATATGGCTCAGAGGGGGAGAGTGGCGGAGAACAGTGCTGGGCTGTAGGCCCTCATGCAGGGCCCTTTCTGCTGCATCTCCCCTCTGTCCCTCCACCAGCAGCAGGGGCAGAAGGGGCTGCACATGTGCACAGGGCTCCAGGGCACCTGGCCGGAGGCTCCCTGAGCAGGGCTGGTGGAGGCAGTTTCCCTCCCACAGTCTCGGAGCTGGGAGTCCCCGAGCTCCACGCACTGCTGCGTTTCTTCTGTCCCTTGAATGATCACCCTCCTTGTTGGTGAGAACATACCAACCACAAACTGTATTGGTTTTATTTTTATGGGGAGATTTACAAAAAGGGATACATGTCTATTTTGAAATATTGGGAAAATAAAGCTGAAAGGGAGGTGGTCCTCATCTCTGCCTCCTCGGTCTGGCTGGTCGTTCTTTTTCTGCCTGTTTTTCCTGACTGTGCCCTTCTTTATTGCTCACTAGCACCCTGCGCTCTCCAGAGTCACCTGGAGTCAGACTGGGTCCAGGTCTCAACCCCACCACATCCTAGCTATGTGACCTGGGGAGGTTACCTCCAAGCCTTTGTCTCTTCATCTATAGAGGGGAATAATAATTAAGGTGACTGTTAAGGTCATTGAGATGGGGACACTATTGAGAGTGAAAGTGGCCTGCTGGGACAATAGGCGTAAACCGGGTCTGTCCTGGCAAACCAGGATGTGCAGGCACTTAGTGGTAACAGAAGTACCTAATCATGGGCTGTGGCAAGGATGAAGTGATAACAAGCACAGAACAAGTAGCACAGAGCAGGAATGCAAGTTCTCACAATAAGACAGCTTTCTTGTTATTTTGTGTTATCTTTTCATCTCAGGACACTGTGTGACCTTCTTTTGAGACTGGGGGAGAATAAAGTGGTGTGATATAGGATTCTTCACCTTCTGCTCATGTGTAATTCTATGCAATATTGGTATCTGCTTGTTTAGGGCTGTGCTTTGGGAATGAGCCCGATGGCTCCAAAGCATCCCTGACTGGGGCCCTCAGACCATGGTGGCACACGTGGCCCCATGTGGTCACTGGCCAAGACTCTGGAGGGCACCCATCTCTGAACTGGGGACGAAGGTCACATTTGTAAGTTTATTCCTCTGGCTTCTCTTGCTAATACTTCCCATTGCTTATTATGGGATGTGGGTTGTTAGGGTGATGGGTGGATGGTGGGAAGGATGATGCTGCTCAGAGAGAGGTTAAGCCTAGACAATCCTTCTAGAAAGTTCACTGTCCTGACCGTCTACCCTGGACAATCCAGGGAAGCCAGCTACCGAGGGGGCCCTAGAAATTCAGAGAAAACACAGAAGAGCATCAAAGTAACTGGGAACCCTGCCATCCCTGGGTATGGGTAACCACAGCTAACATTTAAAGGCCAGCTCTTCCCATCTGATGTGAGTGTGTATGCATATGCACTTTGTGGGAAGGAATTTCGTAGCCCAAGGTAGATGCACCCAGATGTAACTTGACTTTTCCTGGAACTGGACTTTTCTTCTGTCTTGTGCCCCTGTTCTGCCCGATGCAGAAAAATCAGTCTGGTGATTTCTTGCTGAAGTCGTGATTATTCAGGGACTTCTTCTCAGTGCTCTGAGCTGAGCTCTGTCACACTCAGCATTGCTTCCCCTGTCAGGGTTTCCTCTCTGTCCCCGGTCTTCTGGTTGATGCTAGGTGGTGAGGAAGGTTCTGTGACTCTGCCTTTTCCCCGCCCCCTGGCCTGGGCTGTTGAGGCCCCTGGGGTTGGAAACCCACTAAGTGTGGCTGAACTTGCCCCCGACCCCCTTGGGAGGGCTGTGCTGGCCATGAAACTCTCACTAGCCATAACTTTCTCTTGCAGCCAACTTCAGTGCCCCATTTAGAGCCATGAGAATGCTCTGAACGTGAACTACTGAGCAGTCCCTGCGTGGCTGGCGCCACATGTCTAGATGTACTGTGTCGCTAGTGTTTTTCCAGTGGCCGCCTCCTTGATAGCACTGGGTGGAGGCACAGGAGTTCTCTGTCCTGGGGTCTCCACACTTATCTGGGGGCTCCTAGTGTCCTCTCGCCTCCCATGACATTTGGCCCAAAGCAGGTAGATGGCAGGGTTCAGGGCTCTCCTGCACCAGAAACACAACTACAGCCCTCTCCAGGCCTGTCAGCTTTTATCTAGTCTGCTGGGTGGGGGACAACTGATCCTAGTGGCTGTGTCCCCCCACCCCCTGACTTGTCCAGCCTCCACCCAAACCATGGCTCCTGACTTAAAACCTGAGAACTTTCTGACAATGACCCGGGGGTGTAAAGACTGGAGTGGAGTGGAGCACGACACGCTCACACGGGGCAGAAGGAGAGGTGGGGGACAGGGAGAACATGCCAGATTAATGTCCCGTCTCAGAGATGTGAAAGTAGAGCTGCTGATGTGGCGTGACAGGGACTCCCGTTCATTGCTGGTGGGAATGCAAGATGGTACGGCCACTTGGGAAGACAGTTTGGTGGTTTCTCACAAAACAAAGCATACTCTTACCATACAATCCAGCAATCATGCTCCTCAGTGTTTACTCAAAGGAGTTGAAAACAAAGGAATTGAAAAATTGAAATTTTTATAAACATCTGCACATAGATGTTTATAGCAGCTTTATTCCTAATTGCCAAAACTTGGAAGCAACCAAGATGTCTTTTAGTAGGTGAATGGTTAAGTTAACTGTGGTGCATTTAGACAACGGAATGTTAACAATTCAGTGCTAAAAAGAAATGAGCTACAAAGCCATGAAAAGACACGGAAGAAACTTAAATGCATATTACTAAGTGAAAGAAGCCAATTTGAACACATACGTACTGTATGACATTCTGGAAAAGGCAAAACTATAAAGACAGTAAAAAGATCAGTGGTTGCCGGGGGGAAGGGGGAAAGAGGGATGAATAGGTGGAGAACAGGGGATTTTTAGGGCAGTGAAACTCCTGTGTGATCCACTCTAATGGTGGATCCATGTCATTATGCATTTGTCCAGACCCACAGAATGTACATCAAGAGTAAACCCTCATGTAAACTATGGCCTTTGGGTGATGATGATGTGTCAGTGTAGGTTTATCAGTTGTAACAAACGTACCACTGTGGTGGGGGATGTTGGTAGCCGGGGAGGCTGTGCATGGGGCTGGGGGCAGGGAGTATGTAGGCACTCTCTGTACCTTCTGCTAAATTTTGCTGTGAACCCAAAACTGCTCTAAAAAATAAATTTTATTTAAAAAATAGAGCAGTATCATAGGTACTTTTATTAATTTCTTTTATACATCATGAATATTTACCACTGTCGTTACATCATTACATATTCTTGTATAATGTAATTTTTTAATGTGTAAAAGTATTTTATACACTAAATGCACCATATTTCACTGTATAAAATTTCAGAATTTAACCATTTCTCTATTGTCAGATGTTTAGGTTTTCATTTTATTTTCCTCTTAGTAAAAAATGCTGGATGAGTTTCCTTGGACATAATCCTTGTACAGATCTCTGTTCCTTCAGAATAAACAAGGACATTTATTTTCACATAAACATCTGAGGATATTCCCACATCATCTCAACACATGCTGTTGTGCACATTTCTACAAATACACACAGAGACACGGAGACACACATGCAGAAACACAGAGCTGCAACAATCTAGACCTCACTGTTGAGAATTTAGTGCATCTGCTTTAAATTTAGACATGATAAAAACAGCTCTCTCTTTCCAAGCACCACCAGAAAGTGAAGGCACTTGAGGGCTGGGACACCTTGGGGTGATAAGTGTTGGCGGTTGTCACCCTCCTGCATAAGTGGCCTGTACAGGTGTCTTCAGTGGGCAGTAGAGTGACCAATTCATTCCAGTTTGCCTGGTTTTAGCACTGAAAGTCCCTTGCCCTGGGAAACTGTCCTGGTAAAACCAGGATGGTTGGTCACTCTAAAGGGCAGAGGTTGGGGCAAGGCCCCTCCCCTTCAGTGCTGGCCTTGTGGGCAGATGTCAGGAGCCCTGGGCTTACTCTGAGGGCACAGTAGGAGCTGGGGGAGAAAGGCAATTTTGACTCTGTTGCAACACAGCGTGAAGCTCACTGGTGCTCTTGAGGGGAGGCAAAGAAAAGCTGTGTGTGTTCATGCGCATGTTGGCTCTACCCTGCCAGGTGAGCTGATTAACCCTCCCCATTGCCCTTGGGATGGCAGGATGCTGTGGGTGGAAACAGGTTTTAGAGTCAAATAGATCGGGGTTCAAGGTCCAACATTCTCAGGTTATGTGACCTTGAACAAGGCCCTTGACTTCTCTGAGCCTCATTTTCCTCATTTATAAAATGAGAACAAAATCTCCCCTATAGGGTTAAAGGGAGAAGTAAATTAAATAAGATAACATATGTGTGAAGTGCCCTGCACAATACCTGCTACCCAGTAACTACAAAATAGACAGTCACTATTGTCCAACAGTTCAGAACACCGTCCAGAGACCCTGTCTGCTACTCAGCAACCCCCCGCTTGCCTTCATTCACAGCTCCAGCTTTATATTCATACCACCCACACCCACACTTCAGCTGCCCACACTTCTGGCTACTCCCCAGGAGAGTCCTTCCCTTTCGGGCCACACGCTTTTGCTGATTTGTTCCCCGGACTGGATTTCATTTCCCTGTTGAAGTTCCTACTCGTCCTACCACAGCCCCATTCCACCTCCTCCAGGGAGCCTTCCTTGATGTCCCCAGATGAAACGGAGCTTTGCTTCCTCCTTTCTCTCACACTTGCTCTCTTCCAGCTTGCACTTGGCAGCTGGCCCTGCAGTCAGAATGGTTTCTTCTGTGGCTATTTGTGTCCATATCCGTCTTCCCTATAGACTGTGGGCTAGTGGAGAGCAGGGTCTATGAGCTGCTCATCTCTGTCAGCTGCAGAGCCCAACACACAGCTTGGCACAGAGCAGCTGCTCCAATGAAGTGTTCACTGCCCTAAGAGAGTGGCAGACACTGGGCTGTGGAAAAGCAGAGGGGAGAGGAATCACCTGGCTGGGAGCCATGGCATGTTGTAGAGAAGGTGGCCCGGGAACTCGGCTCTGAAGGAACAGGAAGGCAGGAGATAAAAAGAGACAAAGGAACAGAGAGTCCAGGCAGAGGAATCGGTGTGGGCAAAGGTCCGGAGGTGGGAAAGTGAGTGTGTGTTTAGGGAAAGGCAAGGGGTGGGTGCAGGTGTCAGAGAAAGAGAGGTTGGAATCTGGCCAAGGAGGAAGAGGCCCAGTGACCCCAGCTCTTGCTTGACTGTGAAAACCCTCCAGCTGGGCATGCCCCAGGTGCTCCAGGAAGATGCAGATAAGGGATATGAAATAAAATACTGATGCCCTGTTAAACTTGAATTTCAGAGAAACAAACAGTCCTTAGTGTAAGTATGTCCCATGCTTATGTGGGACATACTTACACTTCAAGATTATTCCTCATTTATCTGTAATTCAAGTGTAGCTGGGTGTTCTGTTTTGATTTGCTGAATATGGCAACCCTATATGTGAGGAATACAGGGACGCTGCAGTGTCAGAGGTGTCATTACCATTTTTTGGGCCATTGCTTCATGAGCAAAGACAGATGCAAGTGTGTGAATCCCCAGCGCACCTAAATGCAGATAAACATGATGAACGGCAATGGCTCCAGAGGAGTCGACGGGAGCGTTGCCAGCAGCAGGTGAGCGATGGGTGATGGAAATGGGTATGTGGATGCTGGAGCTCGGGCCCCACCTGCCATCCTGGAGTGTGAAGTTCACAGGGGCGTCTCTCCTGAAGGAGCAAGGCTCAGGCTTGGATAAACAAGGCTAGAAGTAGTGATTGGGTTCCCAGGCTAGCCCACTCAAAGTCTGTCCTGCTATTAAGGGGCAGGGTTTTAGCAATATTATGAATGAGGTTGGTTTGGGGGCTGGCCTGGAGCTCAGCTTCTATTTGGAACGCTATTTCTACGGTGATGGGAACTCTGTGACCCCTGGTTGGACTGAAAGATGGAGGCATTGGAGACATAGCTCCTTCAACCCACGCCTGGCTGCAGTGGTCTCTGGGCCATGGTCTAAAGAAGTAGGGGTGGGGGACATGCATATTATTGGAAACTGGGGAGTGATAAAAAGGTGGGTTCCCCTCACCTTTCTTCTCCAGCTGCCAGCCCCTCAGGGGAGGACCTATCATTTACTAGACACAAATGATGTTTTGGGTACATTATCTTGTTTAATTTTACACTTGTTTGGTTATCTTATTTTATGGAGATGGGAACTGAGGCTCAGAGAGAAGAAATAATCTGCCCAAGGTCATATAGCTCAAAAACAGCAAAGCTGGGACTGGAACCTATGTCTATGTAGCTTCAAAATCTTGTTGTTGTTTTTTTTTTTTTTTGGGCCACATTGGAAATAACTCCCTGGGAGACCCCCACCACGGGCCCCAGGACCTGACTACAAAATTCCCTATTCCTGATCCTCTGAGCTGCCCACAGCTCCTGATCCTGCCAGTCCCAGTGTGGACTGATTGGTCATTTGTTCACCAAGGCACTTGCTCTGTGGGCACCAAAGCTGGTGGCTGTTGCTGTGCTCCCAGGGGGGACACAGTGCTGCTGCTACTTTTCCCCAAAGCCTTCCTGCACCCCTTTTGTCCCTAAACTACTTAGTCTCTGGGCTCTTTGAGCCTTAGTTTGCACCTGTTTGTGGACCTCCTGGAATTATTGGTGACCCTTAGTGGAGAGTTCCTGGGATGGGGGTTGGGCAAGAACTGAGTCCCTTCTCTCTTCCTCCCTGGTGCTCCAAATGTGTCCATGGCAGGGAGAGAACCCTACAGGTTTACTGAGCTAGAGCCGTCCAGACAAGAAGAGCTGGTGACAAGATGTCCATCTGCATGAATGCTGGCCAGGCCAGACTGAGCTTATCTGCCTGGATTGTTTAATATCTGATGCCTCAAGAGAGCAATGGTACATTAGTTAAGGTAATGCCAGCTACTATAACAAACTCTCAAATATATGATTGCTAAACATAGCAGATGTTTATGTCTCACTTGTAAAGTACCAGACAGATATTCTGATAGGTGTAGGGTTGCTAGATAAAATACAGGACACCTAGTTAAATTTGAATTTCAGATAAACACAAATAATTTTTTAGTATAAGCATAAATGGTAACTATCTGTCCAGTTTTCCTAAGGGCCCAGAACTACTCCAAAAAGGGGGCTGCAGTTGCCTCTGTCCCCAATTTGGGACATATTATAATAAGAAAGTATACACATTCATTGCTTATCTGAAATTCAAATTTAACTAGGGGTCCTGTTTTTGTTTTTGTTTTTGCTAATTCTGGCAACTCTGGATAGGTGGGTAGACCTCCCTTAATATTGGTTCAGGGACCCAGGCTCCTCACCTTCTAGCCCAGCCCTTTCAACCTGTGGTTTCCAAGGTCATGACACTCATTTGTATCAAACTGCTGAAGGGGAATGAGCATGGACGATCACCTGGGCGAGGTTTTTATGGACCAGAGCTATAACCAGAGCACATGGCTCTGCTCTCATTCCATTGGCCAGAACCAATCACATGGCCATGCCCCGCTACAAAGAAGGCTGGGAAATGTGGACTAACTCTGCGCTCAGGAAGAAGTGGAGAGGTTTCATGAACAGCTGGCCAGTCTCTGCCTCACACACACACACACACAAGGCTTTTAAAAGGAAGGCATGATGTATTTTCTACAGTCATCTTTTTAAAGCCACAGCTTTACTTCAGCAAACACACACTCCAGGAGGGAGCAAATCTGTGTCCATGTTTCTTGAAGATAATTCTGTCCTCTGCTTCATTTGCAAAAAACAAACAAACAAAACATTTATTTCTTCTATGTTGAGGATATTTTTTCTAGACAAAGACCTGGTAACGGATTGTAAGTTTTATGTTCTTAAACAAGCAGCAGGAGGGAGAGCCACAACTTTGAACCTACCAAAGGCCCCCAAATTCATATGTTGAAATCCTAACCCCCAAGGTGAGGGTATTAGGAGGTTTGGCCTTCAGTGGGTGATTAGATCATGAGGGGAGAGCCCTCATGAATGGGATCAGTGCCCCCATAAAGAGGCCAAAGGGGGCTTCCTTGCTCCTTCCACCATGTGAGGACACAGCAAGAGGACACCATCTATGAACCAGGAAGTGAGAGCTCTCACCAGACACAAAATCTGCACCTTGATCTTGGACTTTTCAGACCTTTGAACTGTGAGGAATAAATTTCTGTTGTTTATAAGCTACCCAATCTATGATATTCTATTATAGAAGCCTAAATGGACTAAGACAGCATCCAACAGACCTGGGATGGATCCTGGTAGAGCCTGGAACAGCTTACTAGCTATGGGACCTTGGACAAGTTACTTAACCTCTCTGAATTCAGTTTCCTTATTTGTGAAATGGGGCTAATGGCATCTACCTAATGGATTGCTGTGAGGACACAGCCTGGTCCAACACTTGGCATATAACTAGAGTTCAACAAACAGGAGTGACCTTACAGCTCCTGTCCCCTCTATGTGCCTGTGCTAAGAACCCAACTTGATCCTGAGCTGAGCTCATATGGGGGACTTACTGGAGGGTCCTCCAGGAATCTGCCTTTGGCAAGGAGAGCCAGGTTGGCAAACTCAGCCTTGCAACCCACCTGAAGCCGTCAGCAAGGAGGAATATCTGCCTCCCAGTCTAAGCCCATCATGGATTCGTGTCTGGGGCCTCTGCAGAGGGGGTTCCAGTGGGTAAATATGGAAAGGCCTGTACTAATAAGACTTCTGCAAAACACTGGAATACAAGCTTCCCTGGAACAACACCAAAGTGGGGGAGAGGCAGTCCCCACAGGGACACAGACTGGCTGTGGAACATCTTGGGATGTGTGTGGAACATCACATTTGTGATGGAGACGGTGCTGCCAGTGGGAGAAGGCTTCAAGGTGGGCACAGGGGCAGTAAGGGGGGGTGTTCTTCCATGACTTGGTAGAGAGCTGAAGGAGGAGGAAAACCTGATAAGGCTTACTGATAAAACACAGGAGTTTTCCAGAAATAATTGAGGAGGTGCTGGAAGGAGCTAGACAGCCAGAATTATCAGGCAGAGGGGGCACAGTAAATCAGTGAAACATTAGTTATCAGTAGTGACGTGGCCCCATTTTGAACTCAGAGTGGGTGCAGGTTTCCTTCAAAGGTTAGCTCCCCAAACTATATTTGGTTGCTGTTTGCATGGGCGGGTCTCCTTGACTCCCACCCACCAATCTATCTGTCTTCCCCCGGAGGTCTGTGTCCTCCAGTAGAAATGGTTTGCCACCCTTGATTCAGACACAACATCTCTGCTCCTCTCCTGCCTGCATGCCACACCCCTCTGATTGTGGAAAGATTGCCTTTTGGTCTCCAAATCATTCAGTTTGGTTGTGTCGCTTTTGCCTAGCAGAGCTTTTTATGCTCTGAAAAACTCTGATTATAAATAGTTCAATAATACATGTCCTCCGGAGTTTAAGACTCTGGCTTATGTAATTGGAAATCTGGATGTGAACCAAGTTAAAGTTGATGCCATAAAGACAGTAAAATAATTAATCACTTTGCTCTGTTTAATAGATTCAAGGGCACAGGAACAGCATTGTGGCCAGGGCGAGTCATCTGGGGTGGCATTTGCTGTCATGGTGATCTTGGCAGGCACTGGGGAGACAGGCCCTGGAAATCAGCACCAGGGATCAGAGGATGGGGCCTCACCAGGGTGCACCCCTCCAAACTCCCTGAGGGCCTACCTATCGAGGTGCCAGGCATCTGTGACCCTTTCTGTCCCAGGATTTCTGTGTATTGTGTATGTCCTCAAGCTCACACAAGCCTGGTCTACCCAGCTGACTTCCTGGACTCGGTGGCTCTGATTAGAATAATCCCTCTTCCTCCCACAAAGGGCTTTTACACCCCATCTTGCTCTATCCTTGCAAGGCTGTGTGAGGCAGGCAGGACAGTTACTCTTTCCCTCCCACTTGTCCTAAGGGACAACGGAGGCTCATTGGTTCTAGGGGAAATGGTCCATCCCACATGTATCTTTCTCAAGGTCACACAGCCAGCTGGTGGAGCCAGGTCTTGCATTCCTATCCCGGTGACGCCTCAGCCTGTGCTGTCTTGGCTCTGCCTCGCTGGCTCCTGGAGCAGCCGAGAGCACGAGGGTGTGGGCGCCCAGAAGTGGCAGGGACCAGCTGGGAGAGCCAACATCATCTGCTCATGAACAATGTGCCAGGCACTATTCTAAGCACTCTCACGCCCATTACCTCATTTTTTCTTCAAATCACCATCTAAGGTAGCTGCTGCTGTTCCCATTTTATAAAGAAACCAAGGCACAGAGAGGGTAGGAAACTCATGCAATATCACACAGCTAATAAGTGGTAGAAACAGGATTTGAACCTGTGTTCTCAATCACTGTAGCCTATGGGCTCCTTGGAAGTCCACGAGCTACCTTGAGATGGGATTGATCTCTTACCTCACCTAGTGCCTCAGGGTGGATTCCAGGGCCTGGCACAAAGGAGGGGTTCACGAGATTTCTGTGGGAGGACTGGAAAGCCCTGCTGGGTGGGGTCCTGCTGCCTCTGCAGTGCCAGCTCCTCGCTGTCCTCATTCGTCTCTTCCTATCACAAGCGTTTCCTGATTTGGGCCAGGCCCTGGGCCGGCGCTGGGAACACAGTGGTGGACGAGCCACAGCCTCTGCGTCTATGGGGGCAGGTGGGGTGCGGTGGGGCAGGTCATAATCAAGTCACGTGGTAAGTGCAGTGACGCGCGCACTGTGGGTGCCCTGCAAAGGGCCATCTGACCCGGTCTAGGGCAGGGCAGCCCGCAAGATGACAGTGGGAGAGGACAGGCATGTCAGGTGGAGGGGACCGCATCAGCAAAGGCCTGGAGGCAGGAGACAGCAGGGGTGAGTGGGATCCATAGGAGTGGCAGGGGACAGGCAGGAGACTGTAAGGGCCTTGGGTGCCCAGGTAAGGACTGTGGACTTTCCCCAGAGCCGCGGGGCAGTGTCTTGACCCAGTGCGTTTTGGGAAGCCGGGTCTGGCGAGAGAGATTGGAGGTTGGGAGGCTGGGGAGAGAAGGGCTGGCAGTGGGAGTCAGGGCAGCGGCTCTCGGGGGCATAGCAGGGGGAGGCTTGGGGAGCCTGCCTTGACCTAGGCGTGTTTGTGTCCCCACACCAAGGCCCACTGGAGGCTTATTCTGTGGGTTGTGGGGGAGCTCGGGGGAGCGGCCTTTCAGACTCTCCGACGACAGCAGCAACTCCTCTCCTGGGCTTCTTGGTCCTTTGTGCCTGAGTCTGTCCAAGGTGACTTCTGAGGGGAGGCGGGCAGCCCGAGGCCGTGGAGATCATCCCTGACACCCGACTGACCCGATTTCAATCTCAGGCCCGCCACTCAGAAGCTCTGTGACCTTACAGAAGTAATGTCCCCTTTTTGAGCCTCGGTTTTCTTATCTAGAAAGTGGGGGCGATAGTGATGCTGCTCTTACGGCTGCTGTGAGGCTTAAACAAACTTTATCTGGAAAGTGTCTCACACACCTGCTGGCACTGAGAGGTGCTCAGTTACAGGTCTTTCCCGGGACCTCTGTCATCTTGTCTTCCTGCTGGGATCAACGCACAGTAGGTGCTCGGCAAGCATTTAAGAAACTGCAAAGGGATGTTGCTGAAGTTACCTTGTGGCAGGCCAGCGGCACACAGACAGTGGCAGGTGGCGACGTGAGCACTTCTGCCGTCTCCAGTGAGGGATGCACTGCTCGGGTGAGAAGGGCCTTGCTCAAGGTGACTGTGAGCTCCCGGCTTCTCAGTGTGCTGGCGAATGGACCCCATCATCCTGGGCAGGGAGGCAGCCCAGGCCCTCGCCCCGCACAGCTTGCCAGGGTGGGCATGAGCTCTCCAGGCACCCAGAGGAGTACAAGGGCTGGCTTGCTTGAGACCCCAACAGCTGAGGACAATGCCTGGCTGCCAGCCACCCAGCGCCTGTTGGGTGACCTTGAGGACCCACCTTCCCTGGTGAGGGCTGGTGGGAGTGGGGGAACAGGGCTCACCACAGGATGGAGGCGGGATGTGGGTGTGTGTGTGTGTGTGTAGTGTGTGGGGCATCTTCCCGGCTTCTTTGGGGGAAGGAGGGCATCCAGCTGGGTCTCCTCCTAGGTCCTGTCAGCCTGTCAGGCAGGAGGGGAAACCTGGGAGAGACTGACCCAGGGACGGTCCACTCCGGGGTCCTCCCTGAGATCTAAGCTGGAACCTGTTTCTGCCCAGTTTACCTGACTCATCTACGGTTGCGTTACAACCATAATCACAGATAATAGGACGTGTCAAGTACTGTTTTAAGCACTTACATATATATCAACCCAGTTAATCCCCACTTTACAGATGTGGAAACTGGGAAGGACGCACCAGGGACGGTCAGATTTGTCTGCTCCTGACACTCACCATTCACTCCCTCCCATCGTACTGCCTCATGGGGCCATGTGCTCAGGAAATGCCCTCGGCGTGAAGCAGCTCAGCATCTGTTGGGGTGAAGAGAGGTCAGGTAATGTCCTGTGGTTTCCGAGAAGAAAGAGGACCACAATGACATGTGTGTGGTATGTGGTTGTGGTGTAGCGTAGGTATGGGGTATGTTGTGTAGGTGTGTATGTGTGTGGTGTTGTATTGGTGGAGTGGATGTTATGTGTGTGTGGTGGAGTGGTGTGATGTGGTGTGTGTGTGTTGTGTGTGGTGTGTGTGTGTGTGTATGTGGTGTGTGTGTGTGGTGTGTGGTGTGGTGTGTGGTGTGTGTGTGGTGTGTGTGGTGTGTGGTGTTGTGGTGGTGTTGTGGTGTGTGGTGTGTGTGTGTGTGTGGTGTGTGGTGTGTGGTGTGTAGTGTGTGGTGTATGTCGTATGTGGTGTATGGGGTGTGTGGTGTATGGGGTGTGTGGTGTGTGTGTGTGGTGTATGGGGTGTGTGGTGTGTGTGTGTGTGAGGGAAGAGTTATGGAGGAGGTGGCTTGGGCACTTAACCACACAAGATGGGGAGGCCATTCCAGACAAGGGGACGAGCAGTGAGCAGCGGGACAGAGGTGGTAAAATGCTGTGAATGTAGAGCGTCGTTGGGATGTTGAGGGTGCAAAGTATTGTTACGAAAAGACAAGATTAGGGGTGGTTGGTTGGCGCAAGATTGTGGAGGACACTGAGTATCAAGCTACGAGTTGGAGATTTACTGTGAGAGCACCGGCAGCCATCGCAGGTCTGTAAGCATCAGAGTGATGTGGTCTGAAGCATGTTTCTGGAAGGCTGATCTGGCAGTGGGTGGGTGAAGATGGATTAGGAAGGGCCAAGGGATGAGATAAGAGGAACAGAGGGAGGAGTTGGGGTGACGAAGACAGGAATGAGAGCAAGAGGGACACGGGGCAGGGTCAGCAGGGCTGGATTAGGGAACAGCTGGGGACGCTGGGTTTTCTGGTCAAGAAAACTGCGAGACTGGAGACAGCACTGACAGAGGAGGGACAAGTCTGGGGAGAACCGGTGCTTCTCTGACCAGAACTGTCTGCACAAACTTCGCGTCCTCAGTGGGGCTCGGCTTTCATTCCTCCCCCGCAGCGGTTGCTGTATGGCAAATAATCACACTCATCATGTATTTGTTTTTTGTCTTTGCCCAAGTAGCATAGAGAGAAGGGATTCTGTCTGCCTTATTCACGCACTATCCCCAGAACCTACAACAGTGCCTGGCACATAGTAGGTGATCACTACATATTTTTTTAAATAAATAAATGAATGACTTGTGTGCTGGAAAGGGACTGTGGGACAAGTATCCATCTGAGCAAACCAGAATCTCCCACACTTGGAGGTCAGTAGCACTAAGCCCAGAGCATCTGAGATGGTCCGAAGAGAATGGACAGGAAGAACAGTGGTTCACCTTTTGTGCCCCCGGTGCAGGTACACAGACTGGCCCATAGTAGGTATTGAGTGTTTGTTGACTGAATTAATGGATGTACCTGCTCTTTGGCCAGGAGTCAACCTTCCCGTGCATAGGGCTAGAGCAGGAAGCAAGGGTTACTGCATGAACTGGGATCCTGAAGGTTGCCTCAGCTTTAGGGGTGCCTGAGTGGGCCTTGTGGCTCCCAAGAGGCTCTGGGCAGGAGGCAGTGGGAGCACTGGGACGGGACCACATGGGTAGAGCCTGCACCCAGGGCTGGGGAGGTGGAACTTCCTTGGGCAGGTGGGTGGCCAGTGAGGATCCCATTCCAGGCTGGAGATTGGAGATGT
The DNA here is from genome assembly GCA_023783475.1 of Daubentonia madagascariensis. Lineage (NCBI taxonomy): Eukaryota > Metazoa > Chordata > Mammalia > Primates > Daubentoniidae > Daubentonia > Daubentonia madagascariensis. The sequence continues at coordinate 34,048,345 of JAKFHU010000776.1, read as the reverse complement.
CAGAGGGAACAGCATGGGCAAAGGCCGGGCAGCTGAAATGAGCTTGCTATAATACATGCATAGCCGAGCAGCCAGGCTGGAGGGGAAGGCCCAAGGTGAGAGCAGAGGAGGGCAGGAGATGCAGAACTCTTTTGACTGTTTTTAGTTTAGATTTTTTTCCTCAGGGTACTGGGAAGCCACTGAAGATTTTTACAGGAAGTGTCATGTGACATTCAAACAATTATTCTGACTTTGTGTGTAGAACAGATTGGGGAAGAGCAGGAAGCTTTTTATTGGGGTAGCCTAATTTTCCTCTTCATGGTAATTAAAGGGAATTTGAATTGAGGCAACATCCAGAACCTTGAGTTGAAGGACAGTGCGTCGGAGCAGGCACAGTTCAGCCCTAATCCTCTCCAGAAATACATGAGCTTGCCATGTGGCCTTGGGCAATTGACTGCCAGGACTTGGATCAGGAGTGGAGGGAGGGGAGAAAGACACAGCATATGTTAAGCCACATAGGGCTGCCCAGGTGCCCCCCACATCTGAATGAATTCCTTGCATCCTGCCTGAGGCCAGTTTTCCTTTCCTGTCACAACCTGCTGCCCAATTTTCCCAGCTGGGCTCTTCTCTAGTCCTGGGCAGCTGGGAGGCAGAACTGCATTCCTGGGTTCCTCCATGTCCTTGCTGGAAGCCCCCAGCCTTCATGCTTTGATGTTCTGTTTCTGAGAGGCGTTTACCTGTAAGAAATCTGACCACCGGGACCCATAGTTGAAACAGAGTCCAAACAGTCCACAGCAAGTGGGAAATGCCCTGTCCAGCCAGCAGTGGTTGGAGAGGAGGCTGAGTTGATCCTCTAGGTTGTAGAGACCAGGAAGGGCAGGCACTGGTCAGTTTCTACTCATCACTGCATTCCCAGCACCCTGCCTGGAACGTAGCAGGTCCTTAATGAATATGTTGTATGCATGATGCTTTTACCATGTTTTCTCGACTCTGTGGTGCCATCATCTATAAGAAACACTGTCAATTCATTTATGACTTTTCAGGAAATACAAAAAGGTAGACATGACACTGATATGCATACCAATTATAAGATGCATCCTGACAATAGGGACACTAAAATGTGAAAAAACAATACACGCATTTGCAAATCAAGAACTTGTGTGCTAACAATCACACAAACCAACTCATGTGGCCAATTCAGCTGTGAAGGGCCCATTGCTTTCTCGTTCCCCTGCCAGTGCTTACTTTTCTGTAGACACGTCCCCAGGCCTGTGGATTTCTTGAGCCCAGTTTTCCTCTTCTCCAGAAAGTAGCCACAGCCCTCCATCAGCAGATGTGCATGGATGAGCTCCCTATGCCATCTCACCACCGACTTTGTAAATGACCAGCTCCACAACATATTTTCTTTGGAGTTTATAGGAATAATGAAAGTGACACAGAACTGTGCAGCCAGAATCAAATGAAAGGACAAATGTAGTTGGCCAAAATGAACAATTATAGGAAACAAAGGGAAAATAACGATTAAAGATCTTTCATTACAGCCGGCTAATTATCATGAGTTCTGGACTTAACTGTTCAGGCATAGAATTAAAAACCTTAATTATATTGTCACCTTTGTCTCTCAGCTCCCATTGCCACAAATGAATCCATTTACTGTAAGTGCTGCTGATGAGCAGAAATTGATGGCAGTCCCAGCGAGGTGGGAGAGGGGGCCAGGAATGTGGGGGGCGGTGCGCCAGGCAGTACTACCAGGCCCGCACAGCTGGGTGGCATCTGCATTCCAGGACATTATAAATTAGAAACACTTTTAATGAGACAAATACAGGTTTGATGGATTTTATGATTTCTTCTCCCCTTCAAACCACTAACAACGCTCCTCCTCTTTCCTCCCTTCTATTAGAGCCGGCCTCTTGCTAAGCGATTGCGTTAATGGTCTTTGGAGACAGGCTGAGCATTGGAGGACAAGAGGGACTTCTCTTGTGAGGGCATTGGAAGGCTCTTCTCTCTGAAGGAAGGCGATTCCCGGCTGTTGTTCCAAATGGGAGCCTTTTGAAGCCCAGTGCAGTGAGTGGAAATCTGAGATCACTTAGAGAGCGAGGGAAATTGGAAAAGAAAGCAGCAGGCTGGCTGGGGAGATAAAATCCTCAAAGCAGCCAGGTGGTCAGCTTGAAAGGCCAGGCACTTCAGTGAGAGCCAGGCGTGGCTACTGGAGAGATGGCCAAGTGGTCAATTTCCCGATTTTGGGGTGGGCTGGGGTACCGCTGGGAGTGAGGGGCCCTAGAATTATAATCAAAGGTAGTACTACGGTTCTGGACACAAACTCAGGAGCCAGACTGCCTGAGCTTAAGTCCAGCCTCCATCTCTTTCTGTGTGACTCTGGGCGATTTACCCAACCTCTCTGTGCTTCAGTTTCCTCATCTGTAAGGTGGAGCTATTGATAGAAGCTACCTCATAGGGCTGTTATGAGGATTAAAAGAGTTAATATGCATAAAACACCAAACAGTGCCTGGCATATTATAAGAACTACATAAGTATTAAATATACCAAGTGAAAAACAGCCTTGAATTTGAACATTAAGTCTCCCACTTAGTGGCACTGTGACCTTGGGCATGCTGCTTAACCTCTCTGGGCTTCCATTTCTTCTATAAAATGAGGGGAAGCACCATTTATACTTCCGAGGTTTACACTAGGGAGTCAATAAGAAAATATGAGCGTGTGATGCTACGTACTGTTACTTTATGGGCTCCAGGTCTGTTATGCGCCGGCTTAGACGTCAGTGCTGCGCAGAGAAAAGGCAGTAAGTAGTCGTGGAGAAACTTAACCTAAAATAAGCTGAAAGCCATCTGCTAACATACTCAGTGGCCATGGGTGTGTTGGGTGAGGGGTTGTTTCTGGAGGCAGGTGCTGTGCTGGGCGCACAGTAGGGGCTCAGGCAGTGTGGCTGCCCCGACAGGAAAGGAGCTGAGGTCTCAGCCCCGCCCTGTGTATCTGGGGGTGGAGAGCAGGCCCACCCTGGGGTTGGTGGCATGCCTGTCTCCTATCTTTGGGAGAGTAGGGAGCCTGTGTTGCCATGGTGACGTGGAGGAGTTAATGGGATGGAACTTGTCACAGGGCTGGCGGTGGGATGGCAGCAGTGTTAAGATGCGGAAAACAAAGGGTGAGCACCTCGGCCACCACGCAGGGTCATAGCCAAAGCCAGCTTGTGGGGTGCCCAGGGAGCAGGAAGGAGCCCTTGCTGCTTAGGGCCTTTCCTGCTGCTGTGTGGCCACCCCCTCCATCCCCACGCCCCAAGGTTCCACTCCCAGTGCTTTCAGAGAAGAGTCCTGAGGAAGGGCAAAGACAAGGGCAGGAAAAAGAGATGTCATGAGGAGGCCAAACAGGCTGGGCAGAGGGGAAAGGGGGCACCATTTGGACACGGAGAGACCAATGTCTCCCCCACTTTCTCACCCCATGCCTCAGTGAAGACCCCAGACAGCTGTGTCTGTGGGTGACCAGGGGCTTTCATGTCCCTTATTACCTCTGTTTCTTCAGAAACCTTGGGAGAAACCAAAGCAAGGTGTATCATGCCCATTTTACTGATGAGCAAGCTGAGACCCAGTGAGGTGATGAGCCTCCCCAGGGTCAGCGATGGAGCTAGGATCAGCCTTCTACTTCTAGGTCCCGCATCCTTTTTCTTAAAACCATGAGACTGGCAGGACTTTGGGGTTGGGGCGGGCAGAGCCCCCACTGCTCTCACTCCAGGCCTCTGGGTCTTTGTGGCTCTGGCTTCTGTGCAGAAGCCCAGGACCCTTCGTCAGCCCTGAACCCAAGTCTCTGTGCGAGGGAAGCCAACCAGGTGAGCACAGTTGCTCTTCCTGCAGGCCCAGCTTCTCCCCTGGGCCAGGCCCTCACCACTGACAGAGGACCTGGTGGGGAAGAGCCGGACTGGACATCAGGAGAGGGTGGCCCGATCTGCACCCTCCCCCACCTCCCAGGAGCTCCCTGGGAGACCTTGGGTCAGCTTCCCTCCTCTGAGCCTCAGCTTTCTCATCTGTAAAATGGGACAGGCAGGACCTGCCCTCCCACCTCACAGGGTGGCTGTGGATGCTGAGACACTTAGTAAGGTGGGTGCTGAGGCTGTGAAGAGGCACGAGCTGGGATGCTGGTGGGCGTGGATGCTGTCCTGTGCCCCCGCGGCTCCTGAAACCCTCAGGACGCAGTCTGAGCTCCCAGCCTGGCCCTCCCATCCCGCACACCCCTCCTCTCACTGTTTCCAGAACTCCCAAGACTCTTTGACACTTCTGAATCTTTGCTCCTGTTGGTTCTCCCACCTGTAACTCCCCCATGGATGCTTTCCTGACCCAGGAGCTGTACCTGCTCTGTGTCCCACTGCACTGCAGAGTCATCTGTCAACACTGTTGCCCTATTTGAAGCCTCTCTCCTCAGTCAGACTAAGCGTCTGAAGGCCCCGGCCCAGTGAGTGTTTGCTGACAGCCTGAGGGGTGTGGGCTGCATGGCTGTCCTCATGGTGCAGATGTGGCGACAGGGGCTCAAATTAGGCCAGTGGCTCCCCGAGTGCCCCTGCAGGCTTGAAGCAGAGGTCATCATTCTGGCTCCTGGTTCAGTGCAGTGCTGTCTCTCCCTTACTCAGTGGGCCCCATTCTTGAGGCCTGGTAAGTTGGTGGGCGTGTACCTGCGTGAATCAGGGTTCATTTAGTTGCAGATAATAGAAGTAACTTTAGCTGTTTAAAAAAAAGGGATTTAAGACAGGGGACCAGGTGCTTACAGAGTCACAGAAGGGCGAGAGGAGGAGGGCCTTGGTGAGGTCTCCAGAAATGACTCCCAGGACAGCACTGCAGAGCTAGCCTGCTGAGGAGCCTCCATTTCTGCCATCACCAGGGGAGTAGGGGGATGCAGAAGCAGCCACCAGCTAGATCCACAACAGCAAAACAATGATGCCCAGGCGCTGCTTCTTGCCATACTGGGACTCCTGCAAATACTTCTGTGCAAACTGAAGGAGCAGAAGCAGAGGAAATGCAGCCCCTGCCTCACCTGCACCTGCCAAAGGCACTTACTCAAGTACCTCTGATTGGCTGGACCTAAATCATATCTTAGCTGCCAGGGCATCTGGGAAACACAGTTTTTGGCCTTCTTGATTCTATATAGTACAGGACAGGACAGCAACTAGAAGGAGGCTGGAAAGGACATTGAGCACTGAGCCACAACATCTACCACTCAGCGGCGAGCTAAGGACAAGAGTCAGGGACCAAATTGGACCAGGAGGGCTGTTTACCCAGGGAAGACCCTGTCCTTGGCCAAAGGCTCCTGCAGTGTCCCATTTTAAAAAAAGGAGCTTTGTACGTAGAGTCCAGGGTCCCGAGATTTCCATTTCTATCTATAACTGGTGGGTGACCTTGGACAGTGCTCCACATACACACCTGGACGCACCCACATGCAACTTTCCATGGGGCAGGCGTGAGGGACTGAATGGGAGGAACCGCTACAGCTTAGTCTCTGCCTGGGTCCATGCACTAGAATCTTTAAGATCTTGTCTCTGGTGTCGGGCCCCTTGCCATCTGGGCCACCATTCGTGAGCTTGCCTCATTCTGCCACCATCTACTGAAAGCCAGGGCCCAGGAGAGGTTAAGAGCTTGGGTGTGAGTCCGCACCTGACTGTCAGCTAAGCCTGTGCTCTTCCTACCGCACTAGAGCTACTTCGGAGCTGGGGCTGGCTACCACCTTCTGGGCTGTGGCTTCTCTGTGCCCCTCCTTAACCAAGATGAGGAGCTGATACTCAGAGAGGTAAGATGATGAATGTGTCCCAGCCATGGGACCAGAGGTAAAATCTGCCACGTAGGATCCATGTGACCCTGGCCAGCTATTGACTCCTCTAAGCCTTGGGCTCTCATCAGTAAAATTGCCTTCCTGTCAGTGTCACCTAAGACTTAAGATGAGGATGAAAAGAGACAAAATTCACAGCAAGTGCTCAGCACAGCACCCAGCGCTCAGCCCAGGCTCAGCAAACATCTGCTTTGCAGTCGTCATTGTCTTTATTCAAGTCTGTGTCCCCACTGATGCGTCGTAACCAGTGTGTCATCATTCCCGCCTATCCTTGTACAGGTCACTGCAGGGGCTGCCCCTGAGCCCACTGAACCCTGTCATGTGTTAACCATTTGGTGGCTGACAAGGAGCTGATCCTGGGGCCTGAGGAAAGGCATGGGCGTGTGAGCAAACTGGGACAGAGTGTTTTGGCCCGGGCTGCACATGGACAAATACTGATGCCAGCTCCACGGGCAGAGATGGGATGGAATTGGTCCAGGCTGGGGCCTGGGCATCATGCTTTGTTTTCTTATTTATTTATTATCAGCTTCCTGGTGATGCTGACATGTAGTCCAGGCTGAGACACACTGGACCAGGTGTTCTGCTACGATCTGATTTGGTTAGGACAGAATGACAGCCCTTGCCTCTTACCAGTGTCTTTTCTTGGCTTCTCTAAATCCTTGCAGGGTAGGAATTAAGATCCCCTGCTATGGATGAGGAAACTGAGGCTGGTAGGGCTTGGGTGACCCTGACTCATCCTCCTGAAAGGGCATGAGGAAACAGAAGAGTATCACTTTTGTGGTCTTACTTTGTGAAAGTCCCCCAGAGGAATTACTGTCAATAAAGAATCTGTCTTTAGGCCCATTTGGCTCTTGCAGGAGCTGAGGGTTTGGACTGTCTGGCGAGGGCCAGGCTGGCTGTCTTGCCTTCCCCTGATCCCAGCCAGCCTTGTCTCCTGCTGCAGGGGATGTGGGAGGGTCCTGCCGTTCTTTGAGGCAGGCTTCAGCTTGTCCAGCCCCAGGTAAAGAAAATACCCTGTGGTAAGAGGAAAGAATTCCTGCTTGGAAAAAAGCGCAGTTGCTTCCAGGGGACCCATCTGTGTGGTGGCTTCTTGAGCCCAACATGCCCTGAGAGCAGATTGTCACTTGGGCTTGGCCCTGAGACTGGCTGCTCGGTTCTCCCAGTGAGAATTTCACCTCTCGCCCCATGACTGGGGCACATTTATCACACTGAGTGTCTCAAATCTTGAAAGAGTTGGGATTACAGATGGCGCCAGGAGAAAAATGGAGCTCTAGCTCCTGAGTAAATGAATTTATCTATTCCCAGACCCAGGTCGGACAACGCCGGCTGGAGGAAGTCATTTATCTCTTTGAGAGATGATCTGAGAAATACAGTCTTGGATGTGTCAGTTCTGTGCTTTCCCACTTAAGGGTGAGATAGGAAGAACCAAAGTGTCTTCTGCCACTGGAAGACGGCAGGAGGCCCCACGGTGACCAACTGCTCTGCCTGACAGCGGGGTCCAGGCGTCGGGTGCTAATTACTACATCCTTTGCTGAACTGGAGTCTGTGTTGTTCCTCTTCACTTCCTTTTGATTATCTCAGGGCAATTTTGAGAGAGCCGGGGACGAATTAAGCAGAGCTGGTGTGCACATTATTGTGGCCTCTCTCTGGGCTTAAATGGCTCTCTCGAAAATAGGCCTTTTTATTTATACTCTCGTCTCCTCTCCTTAAATTGTGGCCCAGCCCTAAAGGCGTGGATTGATTGTGCATATCCTGTGCCTTGTAATGAGCCTGTTTATCTCTTCTGTGGGTAGGAATTAGGAGAGGGCATGGGCTGCCGGGGACAGGCTCCACCCACCACCTCTCCTGCCCACTGACACCGAAGGCAGCTCTGCCTCCGACCCTTCCTTTTTTAAAGAAGCCGTTTCCACTTTCATTAGGGACTGGTGGACACAAGGTGTATGTTATGGGTAACTGGAGTTTTTGTTTATTTCCTTATGAGTGGATGGGCCTTGGCCCAGAACAGGTACTGTTAAAGGTCCCTTTAGATGAGGGGAGGCACACCCATTAATGTCCTGGCCACAGGCTGGTGGTGGAGTTGTAACAGATGGCCCTGGGCCCAGAAGAGGATGCCCAGATGCACTGTCATCAGTCAGGGGCCTCAGATTTCTGTTCCAGGGCAGTGATCTTCACCCTGACTTCTGATTGTGGGAGTTAATGGCAAAGCTGGGACCAGAGGCTGGGTCACTGACCCTTTCCACAACAGCCTTCTACTCTCCTTGATCTTGACTTTGTCAACATTTTAACTCTTTGAAAACTTTTTTGGGGAGGGTCAGAGAGACAGAGCTCACATTGCGTGCCTTGACTTGTGCCCCTTGCAGAGACAGGTGACCCTGCAGGCAACATGCCCCTCTTAGGGCACTATGAGTTAGAGGCAATAATGCTTGCTAACCCGTGCTTTACTCTGTACCAGGCCATGAGCCAAATGCTTCACATGGATTAACTCACTGGATCCTCACAACAGCTCTGTGACACTGTGCTATTATTATCCCACCATACAGGTAAAACACTGAGGCACACAGAGGTTATGTACCTTGCTGATGGTCCCACAGCTAGCGAGTGGTGAAGCCAGGATCAAACCCAGGCAGGCTGGCACCTCAGCTTGAGCTCTTAACCAGCACCCGAGGGAGCCTGTGCCAGGTCTTAGGAGATGGTCAGGGAATCGTCCGCTGCCCTGGCTCAGCCCTTTCATTTTTTGCCTGGCCACATTCCAGCCTCTCCACCAGGTGCCGTGCCTATAGTGTGGCCCATCCAAGCACCCTCCACTCCAGCCTGCAGGGCCCATTCTGACACGGGGAGCCTCCCAACATGCTCTCGTGTCCCTTCCCGCTCCCTTTGTATGGCTCCCAGTTGTCTGATTTCCCTGCCTTCTAGTCTGACCTCCCACCACACCTTTCGCGGGTCCTAACAGCCAAACAGAAAGATTCACCACCTTGTCCATAGAGAGCATTTTCCCATTTCCGAGCCTTTATCCAAGCAGTTCTCCCTGCCCGGAATGTCTGTTCTCATTCCCCACCCAGCTGTCTCCTCCATGGTGCCCTCTCCGGCCCCGCACACCTGGATGTTGTGTGTACATGTTGCTTTGTTCGTAAAGGAAGTTGAATTATTTCTCTTTTTGGATCCTAAAAAGAATACAAGTTCATTTCAGGAAATTTGGAAAATCTAGACAATCTCTCAGGAGAAAATAAAAAATATTCTCTATTCTGTTTATTTCATAATTCAAAAACGAAAGAGAAAAGATTGAAAAGATATATACCCCAATCCGGGCTTCCAGACCCTCTCAGGGCGGCATGCAGGCTTCAGCTGAGTCTGCAGTGACCGTGCAGCCAAAGTAATCACCCTTCCTTGGGCCAGGTTAACGTGCTCCTGCCTTGCTGCTCGGATCAATACCACACTTACTGCAGATTAACTAAATGAGCCAGCGCAGCTGGGAATGAGCTTCTAGAGACAATTACTATGGAAAATGCAGCCATATTTTAGTGGGCACCACATGCATGATGCTCTTTGCAAATATCAATATATATTTACTTGCTTGACAAAAAATAGATCAAACCTGAGTCAGGAGATGAATCCAAATGATCAGAGTGGAAATGATCCTTGTTGTGTAAAGTGTGGCAAAACCTTGACCTTTTCCATCGTTGCTATTGTTCAGATTGTGCTGGAAATAACCCAAGATGGGCTGGTGGTTGGCCCCTGCAGTTGCCTGCAAGTTTATTGCGGGTAGAAATAGCAACGGTGCCGATGGTGGTAGCCATCCTGTTTGCAGAGCATTTTCACGCTTGATCTTCGCCACAACCTTGGAATGCTCAATAAATGCTTATTTAATAAATTCATTCATTTAACAAATAATTATTGAGTAGCCCTTATGTCCTGGGCATTGTTCTAGGTGTAGGGAAACAGTAGTGAACGGGACAGGGTCCTTTTCAGTGGACCTTGCAGCCTGGCGAGGGGGGCGGGTAAGACTGACAATAAACAAGAAAACAATACAAATAGATAAGTAATCTCATACTGAGGCAAATGTCACACAAAAAGAAAGAAGGGCGGTGCAGTGTAAAGGAAACCCCTGGGGGGGGTGCTTAATTTCAATGGGTAGTTGCAGAGGTCTTCTCTGAGGAGGTGACCTTGGAGTTAAATTTGATGGATGAGAAGGAGGGAACCAGGAGTGAGCCAGGGCAAGAGAAGAGGAGATAGTGTTCTAGGCCGAGACACCTGCTTGTGCACAGGGCGTGAGCTGGGAACAAGATGGGCAGTTCCAAGGAACAGAAAGGCTGCCGTGCACGGCTGGAGCCTGGTGAGAAAGTGAAGAACAGCATGCCATCAGGAGGGAGAAGTGGACAGAAGCCAGACCACACAGAGCCCTGCAGGGCAAGGTAGGGGATTTAGATTTTGTTTCAAGGGGGATGGGAAAGCCATCAAAGGACTTTACACAGGGGAAGGACATGGTCCAATTTACATTTTAAAAAGATCACTCTGGGTCCTGGGTAGAGAATGAGAAATATTCTATATTCATTTTGATAGCTGGTTCCGGAAGAATAACAGATGTAGGTATGCGGGCTGGCAAGGCGTGGGGGGCGCCTCCGAAGGGCTCTCCGGGAGGTTACGCTGCCAAGGCTGCAGGATCTGGCTCTGAATTTTGTCTGATTTCACCTCATCTCACAGTTTCTCTTTCCCTTGGGAAGGCTTGTCACTGCCATGACTCTTGGCCTAGTAAAAAGGAAAGGCAAAGGATGGGGAAGGAACGAGAGAGGTGGGAACCTTTGATATCAGCCCCACTGTCCCAGCCCTGGGTGCTCTGGGGTGCTAGTTTTCATCCCAAAGGGCAGCATGGGAGCCGCGCCTCACTGCATGCTTGGGCCACTGGGCGCAGTGGGGAGGTGCCCTTGAGGGGGCTCCTCCTCGCTGGTGGCCCGGGCTCGGGGAGCAGGTGAGCTGAAGTCCTACTCTCCTGAAGATTGGGCGGCTGGTTGGCAAGGTCTCTGGCCACCTGGGCACTCAGCCTGTGCCCGGCTTCTTCTGATCACTCACCCAGCGCCACCCTGGCAACCATCAGTTTCCTGTCCTTGGGCCCAAAAAGTTCCCCTGTCCTTCCCCCACGATCTCCTCGGTTGTCACTGTAACCTCCTTACTCCTTTACACAAGTTTCACCTGGGAAAATGGCAGCAATGCCTTTGTTGTGTGTTCGGACACAAGCTGCAATTCCAGATAAAGAAACGGGGTGGGGAACATGAAAGGGGTGCGATGAAGATTCCCATTCTCTTCACACTTAGAGGAGCATAAAATTCAGTATGTATTTAAATGTTCAAAGGGTCAACACCAAACAACCAGGAATAGAATGTACAACCTCCAAACTAGGAGAGGGGGAAGGCACTAGAGAAAACATAACCCGACAGATGGTTGGATGACTCCTAGTGGAGCAAGTGACAAGAGAAAGGGGAAGGCAGGGGAAGAGAGAAGGAGAATAAGTTGAATTTCATTTCACGAACAGGTCGAACGTTCTTCTCTGACCACAGGAAAGCTGGGGCATGTTTTCTTAGGAGGTGGGTGGAGGCGTGACAGGCGTCTCCAGCCCCGCGTGCCAGTCAACGATGTACACATCTGTCTTCCCTCAGTTTTAAGTTCCTGGGGGGCAAGGCCAGACCTAGTTCTTCTCTATACGTCCCCACAACAGTCCCTGAGGGAGAGTAAGAGTGTGTGCTGTTGTCACCCAACACAAGCTTTGCCCTTCCTTTCGGCTAATGCCATCTTCTGAAAGGGGTGAATTCAGATCCTGCTCTGAAGGCAAAGGAAGGCAACAAAGCGGATCCAGAAGCTCAGGGACCCACATGAATGCGAATCTCACCGTGGATGGGACCAGCAGAGAGAAAGCTCTGGATGTTTGGGGATATGAAGCTTTCTTGCCATTTTCTCCTCCTCCCTCTTTTGACTTTACCTGGTAGGGTTGCTTGAAATAAAGCAGTTTTCTGAAAGATAAACATGAATTTCCCATGGGGAGTACAAGAAACTGAGGACTTCCCTTAAATTCTCTCTGTCCCCCAGAGCACTGGGGAGCCATGTGAGACTTGTACCATCCCAGAACTGCAGTGACAATGGTAGTCGATGCCCATTGTTCACAGGCGCCTTCAGGATGGGGAGTCTGCAGAGACGACTCCCACCCACGCTGGTGGCCTCCAACAGAACACGCCGAGAAGGCAGGAAAAGGGCTGTGCAGCAGGATCTCGTTCTGGGCTAGGAAAGCACGTCTGTTCCTTACCCGACCTTTGCTCAGTACACCAACTAATGGAGCGAGAGATGTGAAAGATCTTCACGGGCCGCATGGAAATGTAATTCAAACCCAGCTCAAGGAGGTCACAGTAAGCTAGATTCATTTTCATCCTGCCTTTCCTTACAATGCTAACCTTCGCCTTACAGAAAAGTTCTTTAAAAAGAGATAAGTCAGTGTTTATTTGGCATTTGAAGGAGTTTGAATCCTAGCCGTCCTGTTGGAAGTGTTTCCGTTTCCTTGGGATTCAGTGCAGGAGACTGTGTATTGATCCTTACATCAGAAATAATTGTTCCATGTTTGAAATCTATCAACTATTAGAAATTCAAATTAAGCCATTTGTGAAGTTCTGTTTAATGAGGGTTATCAACTGAGAGAGTCGTTTATTAGTGGCATCTGTCAGCCTCTTAGCCCCCTTTGCCATGCTTGCAAGGGGCCTAAATCTTCTTTTGCCTGGGCGACTCTGCCCTCGTAAGTGGCAGGCAGTGCCACCCTGCCCCACTGCCCAGTTCTCTTTCCATCCAGTCTTTCTGTGTCTTGTCTCCCTCTTTCGCTTCTGTTCTGTGCTCCTGTCCTCTCTCCCCACTGCCCATCTCTTCTGTTTCCTGTCTTCCTTCCAGCCTCCTGCCTCTTTGCTCTCTGCCTCCCAAATCCTGCTTCAACATGTTGGGTTCCTGAATGATTAAAGTTTATCACACACTTTTTATTCATAGCACTTTTTTTTTTGGCCTGAAACTCCATCTTTTGCCCACTCTGGGCTGCCCCCTGCGCGCCTGGGCCGGGAGCGGATGGCGAGTTCCCCGAGTCTCTTCTCTAGCCCTCTGGCTTTTATAGAACATGATCTCGTGTTCTCGCAGCCCGGGGGCTCCACACTGGAAAGTTCTACTGCCCATCGGGAAGCAGGACAGCACCGCTTTGTGGGACTCTGTCAGCCCTGGGGTTTCTTGTAGGCAACAAAGGGTCAGGTTAGAAAGATGCTTGGAGAGAAAGGGTTGCAGGGCCTGGGAGGCACGTGGGCAAGGGCAACACTGATGGGGTCTCTTCCTGCTCCTCCCGTCTTGCCCAGCAACCAGCAAACCTTGGTTGATGCCAAGTTTCCAAGGTCACACGTGAACTTCTTGCGTATTTGCCTTCATCCCTCTTTCTCCTAATTCTCTCTGCTTCAAACTTGGGAGGGGGATTTTCCCTGATGAATTTTTCAGAAAACTCCCTCCAGGCCCCTGCTACCTGCTGCTAGCTACTCTCTGTTTGACGCATGGCCAGAGAGCCCATGCGTCATTTTTAAGAGACTTAGTTTGTTACATGGCAAGAAATTAAGGACATCCTTAAATAGTAATGTACCCAGGGGAGGCATGGAGGGGGTAAGATGACAAAGTGCCCAGGAGCCATGCTGGGGAGTAAGGTTCTATAGAGCTGGGATGCCCATGTGTGGGTTGGTTAGTGACAAACCCAAGTCAAAAGAGCTTAAGCAAAGACATGGGTATTTACTGACTCCTGTCACGGACCTCTGGCCCCTGGATCTAGAGTTTCAACAGCGAGTGTCATCAGGACACCATCTTTCTTGAGAAGCAGTATTGTCTAGTAGTCAGCACTGCCTTGGCCCTGCTATATGAGCTATACGACCTTAGGCAAGGTACTTAACAGCTTTGTGCCTCAGTTTCCTCATTTATAAAATGGGGATAAAAATAGTACTGCCTTATAGAGCTACTGTGAATATTAAGTGAGTTAATATATGTAAAGTTCTTAGATCAGTGCGGAACACATAGTACGTACTATATATCTGCGGTCCCCAACCCCTGGGCCACGGACCTATTAAGAACTGGGCCGCACAGCAGGAGGTGAGCGGCAGCCGAGCAAGTGAAGCTTCATCTGCATTTACAGCCGCTCCCTCCCCATCGCTTGCATCACTACATCGGCTCCCCCTCCTGTCAGATCAGTGGTGGCATTAGATTCTCATAGGAGCAAGAACCCTACTGTAAACTGCGCATGCGAGGGATCTAGACTGTGTGCTCCTTATGAGAATCTAATGCCTGATGATGTGAGGTGGAGCTGAGGTGGTGACGCTAGCGCTGGGCAGTGGCTGCAAATACAGATTATCATTAGCAGAGGGGTTTGACTGCACAATAAATGTAATGTGCTTGAATCTTCCCGAAACCAGCCCCCACCCCCCATTCGTGGAAAAATTGTCTTCCATGAAATCGGTCCCTGATGCCAAAAAGGTTGGGGATTGCTGCTATATAAGTATAAGCAGCTGAATTAGTTTCCTATTTCCTAAGGCTGCTGTAAAAAAGTATCACAAACTGGGTGGCTTAAAACAACAGAAATTTATTGTCTCCCAGTTCTGGAGGCTCAAAGTCTGACATCAAGGTGTTGGCAGGGCCAGGGCCATTCTCCCTCTGAAACCTATAGGGGAATCCTTTCTTGCCTCTTATTTGCTTCTGGCAGTTTGCCAGCAATCTTTGGCATTCTTGGCTTATAGATGCATCACTTCAATCCTCTGTGTCTTCACACCATCTTCTCTTTGTTTTTCTCTGTCTTTGTGTCCAAACCTGTCTTGTTTATAAGGGTGCTGTTCATATTGGATGAGGGCTCACTCTAATGACCTCATTTTAACTTGATTACTTCTGTAAAGACCCTATTTCCAGATACTGAGGATTAGGACTTCAACATATCTTCCTCTCTCTGTCCCTCCCCTTTCTTTATTTTCTTCTGTGTTGGCTTCATTCAATGACAGATTTTCCCTAGGCTTTGGTAAAGATGGTCATTGCAGTTCTGGGGTTATAGTCTACCATCTTAGCATTTTACCATCTTTTCTAATAGTCTCAGGAAAAGTCCCTGATTGTCTTTGATTGGCTCCGCTTGGATCATGTGCCCACTTTGGAGCCTGTCCCTGTGTCCAAGGGCATGTGGTGCTCACATTGGCTTTCCCTGGAGCAGGGGCTGGGGTCAGTCCCACTCAAACCATGCAGATCATGGGCTGGGCAGAGGTGGTTTCCCAGAATGAAGACCCAGGTCTTACTTCCTTCCTGGGAAAAGGGTGCTGGGCAGGCAAGAGAAATAGATGAACCTTAAAGCCTAGAAAGAGCATGGTCCTATAAAGATGTCTTCAACTCTCTTAATACTGTTATCTGAAGTGGGGTTGGGTTTATTTGGGGAGGATGGTCAGAGAGCTAGAGAAGACCAATGGGAAGGAGGGTGAGAGGCACATTTCAGCTCAGTATGAGGAAGTATTCCCTAGACACAGAGCAGTCAACAATGGAAGGGGCTTTTGCCTTGGGAGGTGGTCCGCATCCTATTCCCGGAGGTGAGCAAGAGTTGCCGTGTATTATATTTTACTGAGAACGCTTTAAAGGCAATTCACACAGAGGGAAGAGTGGCTTTCAAGCATTTATTACTGTGACCCACAGAAATGGATTTATATTGTGAACCAGCACACACACATACACACACACACAACTGAAACAGAAGTTTTGCAAAGCAATTTTACCTTTACTATCAGTGATGCACTCTGACACGGTCCCTTCTCTTCTATTTCATTTTTGAAGCACTTTCAGCTCAGTAAATTGATTTCCCAGCCTGGAGTTTGGAAACTTGGACCTCTAGATGACCTCAGAGGTTCCTGAAGCTCAGTGATTCTGGGATTCTGTGACAGATACCACTGGGCCAAGAAGGAGGAAGAGTGGCTTAATATCACCTGCGTAATTAGTGGTGACACTGGGCTGGAGCCCAGCTCTCTGGACCCTCAATTAGTGCTTCTCTCACACAACCCGCAGCCCAACTTCTGATGTTCCTGCTGGCTTTCTCTTTCATCTTCGGGGGCTGCCCTGTGAGCCTGGAAAATGGAGCATTTGTGACCACATCCGTCTTTTGCCCAGATGCCTCTGGGGTTTCCCCATTGTCCACAGGGTAAAGGTTGATGTCTTCATCTGCCGATCTCACAACCCCTCCCAGGAATCTCTCCCAGTGTTCTCCAAAGCTCTAGCCCCTTCAAGCTGTCACCTCCCCCACACTCAAACCCACACCCTTGATCCTAGCCTTCCCTTGCCTTGGGTGTCCCCCTACATGCCCCCTTCTCTTAATTCTCCCTGTCCTCCCAGGTGCAATGTCAATGCACCTCTTCTAGAACACCCCAGCTGGCAGGGATCTTCTGCCCCTCCGAGACCTCTCAGACTTGTATTGCTCCTGTCCCTCCTGGACCATGAAACCATTGACAGAGAGGGCTGTGGTGTTTGGCTGTGGTGTTTGTCCCCATAATACCTAGCTAGGAGTGTCCAGAGAAGATGCTCAGTAAATGCTTGAAGGATGGATTGAGGAATGGATGAATGGATGGATGGGTTTCACGACACTGAATCTAACTCATTCATTCATTCATTCAACGCATATCTATTGAGCACCTATTGTGTGACAGACACTATTCTAGGCACTGCGGACACCACATTGAACAAAACAGACAAAGACTCCTGCCCTCATGGAGCTTACACTCTATGAACAAAACACAGTATATGGTGCACTAGATGGTGATAGGGCTAAGAAGAAAAATAAAACAGGGTAGGGGATAGAAGTGTTGGGGCTACTGCACTTGTAGATAGGATGGCCAAGGAAGGCCTCCTTGAGAAGGTGACATTTGAGTAAAGACATGACAGAGATGAGGAGTGAATCATGTGGATACAAGGGGAAGAGCCTCCCAGGCACGGGGTAGAGCAAGGGCAAAGGCCCTGGGGCAGGGCATGCCTGTTCATGTTGAGGAGCAGCAAGGAGGCCAGCGTGGCTGGAGAAGAGTGTGTGACAGGAGAGTGGTGGAGGCTGAGGTGAAGAGGGAAATTAGGGACAGAGCTCACAGGGCTTTTTCATAGGTTGTGTTCCCCAGGAAGCAGACTCTGCTGAGATGGACATTAGTGGGCAGTGCTCTTGGGCTCAACACCTGTGGAAGGGAAGGGAAGGGAAGGGAGCGGAAGGAGAAGGAAGGGAAAAGAGGGGCAGGAAGTAGGACAGGGTTGGGGGAGACGCCAAGCAGTGCTGCAGTCTCAATGGAGGCTTCAGCCGACCCTGCAGGGAGGTGTGAAGAGGGTCCAGAGTTGGGATGAGACAGCCGGGCCTTACACCCCTGTGTTGATCAGGCATTGGGTGCAGGTTGCCCCGAGAAGAGACCTTAGGTGAGGAGTCTCTCTTCGGCTGAGGCAGTCCCTGCAGGGATGGTTGTTGTGGGCTGGTGGCTGGTGCCCAGTGGGGTGGGAGGGGGATAAATCCTTTATTTTCAAAGGGGAGTCCAAGAGGCATGTCATGGCATCCATAGCCCTGTAGACCAATGTGAGGACCCGCTGTTACTCTGAGTGACACAGGGAAACACCGGAGGGTTTTGAGACCAGCAGTGACGTAAACAGACTTAGACTTTCAAAGGCTCCCTCAGGCCACTGTGTGGAGAGCAGCTGCAGGGAGGCAGCGGGAGGTGTGCCAGGAGCCAACTGCACACAGTCCAGACGAGAGGTGGGGGCTGCGCCGGGGTGCCAGCAGGGGTGGTGTAAGAAGTGGTCAGATTTTGGACATACCTTAAAAGTAGAGCTGCTAGGACTTGCTGACAGATTTGATGTGGGTGTTGGGAGAAACAGAGGAAGCAAGGATGATTCTGAGGATTTTAGCATGAGCAGCTCAAAGGACAGAGTTGTGATGACCTGAGATGAGGGAGCCTGGGTATGGCGGAGGTTGGGGGATAAGGTTAGTTTTACACGTGCTAAGTTTGAGATGCCTGCCAGCCATCCGGAGGCATGGCCAGTCGACATGGACACCCAGATCTGCAGTGCAAGGCAGAAGCATGGGCTGGACATATCAGTTTGGGGGTCATTAGCATCTGGACCCTCCATCGGTAGAGGGTGTGTGTGTGTGTGTGTGTGCGTGTGCGTGCTCACGTGTGCACATGTGTGAAGGATATGGAGTAGTGGCTGGGATAACCTGCGTGTGGCTGTCTCAGACACAGGGCTGCCCTTTCCTGGACTGTAGGTTTGGGCTGAAGGAATGTTGAGGACTGCCCACCCCCCAGAGAACAGCAGTGGTCTGAGTCAGGTGGGCCCCTGTCCCTGAACTGGGTGGCTGAGAGTGGGGTCTTGATATCGGAGCAGTCTTGAGATGGAGCAGTTGCCTCTCGGGTCCCTTCCTGCTGTGATTCTGGGACTTTCTGTGGTCCAGGGCTTCTCTCCCTTAACTCCTTCACTCCTCACACACCTTGTCCCGTCCCCTCTGGAGCCACCCCCTGGAGATGTTGCCGGTATTTCCCTTGTTTTGTTCTCAGTCTCCTCAAACTTCCCAAAGATATGATGAGCGTGCAGCCTGAAGAGGAGAGGGGCATTGACAAAATGAATTCTGACAAAGATAATTGCACGAATTCTTTGTAGCTCAGCCCCGAACATGACTCCACACTGTCAGTTTCTATTTTATTCAAATCCTGGAGTTAAGCATCCACCTGCAGGTGAGGGAGTGGAGGGAGGTAAGAAGGGGACGGGGCTGCAGGCCAAAGGCAACATTTAACCCCCTGCTGCGGGAGCCTCCTGGGGACAGGGCTACAGTGCCATGTCCCTGGGTTATCTTTGGCTTGGGGACCTAAACACCCCCTGGGATGGATAGACAGACATGTGAAGGACTTAAGGGACCACCACGTTGGCACTGCCTGCCAGGCTGGGAATCGCAGCCTTAATGAACATTGAGTTTCCTGATGAAGCAGGCATAGGCTTGTCCCTCTTGAGTGAGGAGAGGGGGCCCCTGGCAGGAGGGGGTCACAGTGACCTTGCAGAGTTGCACTGCAGCTGGCTGTCCTCAGGGCTCCCTGCCATCATAGCTGACAGGGGCCTCTGGGCCACCACTGCCCTCCAAGTGTGCTCTCACTCCAGATTTCCCAGTTGCCGGTCACTGGACTGCACCCCAACACCCAGGCTCGGGGTGTTTGTTGAGTCAGGAGCCAAATGCTCCCTGGGTACTTGGTGTAGATGTTCCCATGGATGGGTCCTGAGGCTGAGCCTTTGCCAGTCCTGGCCCCTTTGCCTCGAGTGACCTTTCTCAGTGCCCAATTTTCATTCTGTGAAATCTAGGTCATCCATCAGCACCTTACTCTAGGCCTCAGGATCCTTCTCAACACAGGCTGTAGGCAACTGCGACCAAACAATGACAAGTGAGGTGAAACACATTTACCACCCCTGCTCTAGAGGAGGGAAGCAAAATTTAATCAGCATTTAGTGTTTTAGTGACATTGGTTTAGTTAACATGTAACCTGTGCCATGGGTATCAGAAGTTAGTCTGGCCCCTGTTATGACAGTTTTTCCTGTGTTTGGTGGTTGACATTTGATCATTGTGTACAATGTTCTTAATTAGAAAAGCATAAACTCAAAGAGCTGGCCGAGAACCCATCCTTCTGGAGGTCAAGTTGAACTGCCCCATAGCTGTTTAACGCATGAAAAAATACCTATCGACAAATGCCTACATTCCCCACATTAAAGACCCAAGCACACACACACAAAATTAAAATTAAAATTTTTTTTAAAAAAGGCCCAAATAGGTGAGTATTCATGTCCCATCAATCACTTCTGTGAGCAAATCAGTCAAACTGGTAAAACTGGCCCAAATGCTCCCCGAGGCACTCTCCATGGAAACCCGCCACCCAGAGCTAATTGGGGCTTTTCCTTCCTTCTTTTTCTGGGATGCCCCCTTGGCCATGATTGTACAGAATAACATCTCAAAGAGCTAGGAGTGGGTTGGGAGGGGGGAGATGTTTATTCCAACTGAGGACATCTGAGACGGCTTCCTGGGAAAGCGAGATTGGTCACACTGGGAAGGCAGAAAGTTAAGGTGCATGTATCAGTTCCTTCTCTTAACCTGGGTGCCTCATTTGCAAAATGAGGGAGTTATGCCCAGTCACACATTCCAGAGACCTGGTTTTGACACCATGGCTTTGTATGAGCACTCATGAGGAGGCCAGACATGTTAAAGACCAAACACAAGGTCTAAATATTTACCAAGTAATCCAACCAAACTCATCAGCACCTGCTCAGTGCTGGGCATTGGGCATGTGGGTTAGGCGAGCAGAAGCCAGCTTCTGCCCCCAAGGACCACAATCCTAGTAAAGGACAGGACCAGGATGCATAGAAGTGTCATATAATAGGGGCTGGGCACGGTGGCTCACACCTGTAATCCTAGCACTTTGGGAGGCTGAGGTGGGAGGATCACTTGAGGCCAGGAGTTTGAGAAGTGTCATACAGGGCAGGAAGTAGGAATAGCCAGATAGAGGTGCAGAGACTGTCCCACGGAAGCTGGGAGAGCGCAAACCCCCCCGCCCCCCGGCTATGTGTGTGTATGTGTGTGTGTGTAGAATCAGGAAGGCTTTAAGGAGCAGAGGCACAGAGCAGAGCCCTAAAAGCTGGCTAGGATTTGGAAATGGGAGGGGATGGACACCCCTCTGTTCTTTACTCAGGCTTGGCACACCAGAGGTGCCCAGGAAATGCTTGCTAACCAACCACTGAGTCCCTCCTTGCACGTCTTCCTCCTCCTTTGGGGCCCTTAGGCCATCAATTGGTGTTTAGAAAAATTAACTCTGGAAGCAGAATGGCAAAGACAAGCACAGTCCATCACTTTGTCATATCTCTGTTTTGACACACCGAGAGCCTAGTCAGGAATCATTTCGAGGCAAGGTACAGAAACTTGCTGGGAGCTCAGGTTAAAAATTATAACAGGGAGTTTGGAAGACACTGGGGACTCTCAGGGCACCAGTTACAAAAGGCACAGACAGGGTCACAGGAACCGGGGAGACCTCAGACGTCTTCTCTTTCCATGTTGCCACCCTCTACCACAGACTGCGTCGTTTCTCGTTTTGCTCCTCTCTGAGCCTCTATGTCACTCTGCTTGCTCTCAGACTGGCTTCTTGCTCACTCGCCTGCTTGCACGTGGCCTATCAAGGCCCCCCCAAAGTGGTAGCTTCAGCCCTCAGACTCCCAAGGCCTTCCCGTGCCATTCCCCAAGGCTCGTTGGCCAGTGTAAGAGTGTCCTGATTCCAAATTCTCAGGGGAGAGGACCTGATGGGGTCAGCTTGGGTAGATGCCTGCCTCTGGCCCAACCAGCTGGCAGCAGGGGTGGGTCAGGCCCTCACACACTGTAGGGCTATCCCCTTCCTAGCTGTTTTTCCAAGAAGAGGTGGAGAGGGCCAGCCGCGGTGGCTCATGCCTATCATCCCAGCACTTTGGGAGACCGAAGCAGGATGATCACTTGAAGACAGGAGTTTGAGACCAGCCTAGGCAACAGAGTGAGACCCCATCTCTACAAAAATTAAAAATAAAATTAGCCGGGCATGGTGGCTTGTGCCTATAGTTCCAGCTACTCAGGAGGCTGAGGCAGGAAGATCGCTTGAGCTCAGGAGTTGGAGGCTGCAGTGAGCTATGATGATGCCACTGCACTCTAGCCTGGGCAACAGAGTGAGACCTTGTCTCGAAAAAAAAAAAAAAGTGGGGAGGAAATGATAGGCTTCTCCAGCAGGAAGGGCATCCATCTCCTGGGCTGTCACATAGAGTGTGGACACCCACACCTGACTTTTAAGGACTTGAGCTATTCCTGCCATAGTCAGTGGGATTAATATTAACATACCATGAATAGCTTAACAAATGCAGGAACAGTTGTCTTTGTCTAACAAAGTCTACCTGGCACCTTTCTCTCTAGAGCTAATCAGGCAATTTTAAAAGAACATTTCGTGACTGTGTTGGAGGAAGGAATGATGGGAGGCATTATTCACTCCCTCCTTCCTGCCAGGCCAAGACTTTAATCATCATTATCAGCTGTCCCAGGTTCCCAGGATTAAAGCACTGAGCTCTAGGAACTGACCACCCCAACTGAGACATGGCCAATGTTTGGATCTCAGAGTGCAAGTTTCTATAGATATGTAGCCCTTTATTGGATGTATAGTTTGCAAATATTTTCTCACATTCTATAAGTTGTCTACTTTGTTGATTATTTCATTTGCTGTGCAGAACTTTTTAATTTAATCAGATCCCATTTATTTATTTTTGTTGTTACTGTATTTGCCTTTGGGGTCTTAGTCATTAATTCTTTGCCTAGGCTGATGTCTAGAAGAGTTTTCCTACATTTTCTTCTAAAATTTTTATGATGTCATACCTTACATTTAATTCTTTTATCCATCTTGAGTTAACTTTTGTATATGGTGAGACAAAGGGGTCCTGTTTTCATTCTTCCACATGTGGCTATTCAGTTTTCCCGGCACCATTTATTGAAAATCATACAGTCATTCAGTGGCTGAACTGCAATTGAACTAACAAAGTAGCTATACTACCAGTAAGGAAACAAAATTCCAAGTCCACAAAACTGTATAAGAAATAGGTTGTTGTTTATCTTGAATATTGATGTCTGAGCAAAAAATGAGAGATGATAGTCAGACACCTTTATGAGGTTCTACAGGGCTTCCAAATACCTTCAAAGGGATTCAAGATTATCATATATGAAAATTTTCTCTCTCTCTCTCTTTCTCTATATGTGTGTGTGTATCTGTATTGAACATATATATACAGATAAGGAAACAACTAGTTTTTTGTAATGTGTTTTCCTTTTAAGAGTCAAAATTTGTATTTCTGTCTTATTTAGAGGAATGTAGGGCAATGTTGTCCGATAGAACTTTCTGCAATGATAAAAATGTTTTATATCTGCACTGTCCAATACAATAACCACTTACCACATGTGGCTATTGAGCAATTAAAATGTGGGTAGTCAACGAGATGGAATTTTATTCATGAATTAAGATTTTCTATAGATGAATTAAAGTAATACCATGTGGACTGTGCTAGGCTACTATTGAACTGTCAGCAGTATACAAGCTTATCAGCACAACAGACTTGAGTTCTCAATGGAACAAATAGTAATGGGGGAGATAGTAATAGAGCAAAGGAAGAAATTTAATAAGTAAATGGACAAACTAGGGGATTGTGTTTACATATAAGAGGGCTTCTGAAGTAGCATAAACTGAGTCATGAACAGTAAGAGGCAAGGAGAAGGAGGTGCTTGAAATACTCAATATTCTCCTGTGGGGTTAAATAAGGAAGGAGGTAGTGAAGAAACAATGGTTGGACAGTTCCACACCTTGGCCACAAGGGACCCCCATCGACCCAGTGCAGCTTGGTTGCTGAGGGGAGAGAGGTGAGGTGTTTGTGGTGGGGAGAGGAAGGGAGAGACAGAAGAGTAGCAGCCTTCGAGTGGGTCAAAGAGGAGGGGATGATGGCTCAGCACTGTATGCTAAGCACCACTTTATGCGCTTTACAGACAACACCCTGTGAGGTAACTACTATTTTATCACCCGCATTTTACAGATGGGGCAACTAAGGCACAGAGAGTTTGGATTGATAACTCAGCTGAAGTCACAGGGCTGTTGAGTTTAGAATTGGGAAATGAACTAATCTGTCTGGCTCCAGAGTCTGGGTTAACTATTATGCTCTGCTACTCCCATGGGAATCCTGCCTCCATATGCTTCTAGAGCCCTGCCTAGAATGTGGAAATATATCCCCACTCAACTGGGTTACCTCCACTCACCTCTTAGTATGAAGCTATCGGGAAGGTTTGCATGAAATATTATATTCTTTTTACTTTTTTTTTTTTTTTTGCCTATAGCCACTTCTTTTCATTTTCATCCATTTATCCATTTGGGTGTTCAACAAGTAACATGGAGCACGCTATGTGCTGAGACTGTCCTCGGGAATTTACAGCTCGGTAGGGGAGAGAGGAAATGGGTGGAAATACCTGCCACACAACATGAAGGGTGTACTGCCTTGGGGTAGGGACAGAAACAAAAGACAGAAGGGGTCCTGGCCAGCTGGGGTGTCCCAGAGGGCTTCTTAGAGGAGGGGACCCTGAACTTTGAGGGCCAGGCAGCATTGAACAGCTCCGCAGGTCTCCCTTTTGGGTTTCAGTGCCCTCCTGACAAGATATGTTGCTACTGGGAGGATGACGGTTTACAGGAAATTCAGAACTCGGATCATCCAGTGTTGGACCACCCTGTCCCTTGGTTGCCATGGTCTGATGTGCTGTGACAAACCGCCCGCTCCGTCTCCTCCTGTCTCCTCCACACGCTGACCTCCCCCAGCAAGAACAGTGACAGCTGACCTCCGAGGCCTGAACTTCCTTCCACACAGGCCTTGCCCACATGCCTGGATTCCTCAGAAGCTGCCTCCCAAGGCCTGTCCAGCAAGGCTTGGAAGTCTAGGTCCCTGCAGACCTGCTAGTTAATGAGTTCTGCAAAAACTAGGTCTATCTGTAATAGAAGTGGGAGTACAAGGCTCACGCAGTCCCTGAATTAATTCAGCCTTGTTAGAAAGGGAGCAAGGCAGAGTTTCTGTTGCTGCCTGCAAGACCCATGAAGGGGTTCTGTGTGCCATTGCTTCCATTTGGGGACCCATTGTTTTCCATCACTTCAGCACAATCTGGAAAACATTCTCCAAGTCTATTATTCCTGTCTCCTGCTGCCACACTGAGGCAGTTATTAACAATGCCCTCTGCCCACCCCAGACTGCTCCTCCATTTAAATACCAGTCTGATGGGCAAAGAGAGTATTTAATGACTGCTCCAGACTAAAACATTCCTATTATTTTATTCCCTTCTTACTCTTGCCCAGTTTCCTTCCAGATGGGGACAGGTGGGTATAAAATAAATGAAGCTGGAATTACAATTGCAAGAAGACAGTTCTGGATGCAGTGGGGAAATTAGATATGGTTGGAAAATATGTCCAGGTCCTACAGGTATGTCTCCTGAGATCTCTCAGGCCACCCCCCACCCTACCCCAGCCTGGCTGTCCTCTGAATGGTCTGGGAATGGAGAATAAAAGTGACCAAAATGTCCCCTGTCATTGGAGCTGTCTGACTATCCAGGCAGGAGGAATGTGACACTCAGCAAGGGCACTCTTGAATGATGGCCTTTAAGAGGTTCAGGCAACACCATCCTGAAGCTAGCTGCCTTGACCATCAAATTTTAGGCCCCCAGTGTGATAACACATAGCCTTTGTGCCTTTCTTCTAGCTTTCTCTTCTCTTCTCTCTTTACTCAAATGCTGTCTCCACTGGGAAGCCTTCCTTGATTACCCCAGAGTCAGTTTCTTCCTCCTTTGTGCTCCCCCAAATTTCTGTTAATGTCCCCATTAAACGTGTTATTGGCTCATGATGCCCTTCTGTATTACAAACCTATCTCTACTTTTGACAGCTGCTGATTTCCTGTCCAGAGGAGGTTTAGGGACATGCGTGCCTAAATATATGACTCCTGTTTCCTACTTGCTTGCCGTCTGACTTTGCGCAAATTTCCTAGATCTCTAGCACTCAACAACTCCATCTGCAACATGGGGACAACAAAATCTATGTTACAAAGCTGTGTAAGGAGTTAATGAGATCCCAACTCCCTTCTCTCTGCCTCACAACCGTTTGTTTATATTCACCAAATTAGGGTACTGGGGTTCTGGAGTCAGACCAACCTGGGTTTGAATCTTGGCTCCACCATTTTCTGACTTTTTTTGGCCCTGTTACAATGTTTCTGTGCCTCAGTTTCTTCATCTGCAAAATAACGATATCCTCTCACCAGTATCTCATATACTTGTTGGGAGGATAAACTAGGATAATGCATGTAGAGTACTCAGCACAGGCCTGGGACAGACTATACATTCTAAAGGTTTGCTATTGTTATTTGCTGTGGTTATTACTAAAACTGTGATTTTGTAGGAGCAGAAATCTCAGGCTAGTATAGTGCCCAGTGCCCAGTTAGAATGGAGTATATGAAGAAAAGGAAAATGTTTCATTGTAAGCATGATACAAATGCAATGTAATGTCAGCCTTGTCCATCAAGAATGGTTAGGATTTGATGCAGGTGGTCAGAGCCTGCACCAGAGACCGTGGGCCTGAGAAGGTGCCCAGGGGTACCTGCCCTCTCTGGCTGTCACAGCCCTCCTCAGCCTCCAGCTGTTCCAGGCTCTGCCAGCTGCAGGTGAGGGGGAGGTGACAGATGCTTGCCCACTGATAGCCAGAAACTTAACCCAGAAGGAAAGAAAGCCCAGGCTGCCAGTTCACACCTTGCTGGGAGCAATTGCTAGTGAGTCAAGGTCACTGGCCAGACAGACAGGAAGAACCAAGGGAAAGGTTGGCATTTGTGGGGTGTGCTGATCCCCAAGCTCTGGCCTATGGTGGAGCAGCAGAAATGTACAAAGTGAACTACATAGAGCTATGGAGACTTTGGCCTTCCTCCCAGGCTGTGAGGGCCTGGGGCTGCCCAGAGCCATCCCCTGGGAAAGACTTACTGGCCCAGAGTCTTGTCCGTGTTTGTATGTATGCCTATCCATGTAGCTATCTGAGATATGGATATTCACATAGCTAACATTTATTAAGGGCTAATTAGGTTCCAGTTTACATGGACCAACATTGTTGTAACATTCAGTCACATCCAGGACATGGACACTACAGCTTCCTAACCATAAGATAAGGACAGGAAGAGGCCCCACGAGTATTGGTCAGGATCAGCTGTGTCATGCTGTTGTGACGAGCACCTCCTGGATCTCAGTGGCCTTAAGTGGTCTCAATCACATCGCACGTCCCTTATGCATCAGCCAAGGGCACTGGCTCATGCCATTGCCATTGTCAGCCTGGGGCTCAGACTGACAGAACAACCATTGTCTGGAACACTGCTGGTCACTGTGACAGAGGGAGAGGGGGAGAGGGGTGAGTGTGCCCTGGCACTTAAGTCTTCCTCCTGTAAGTGACAGCACTGCCACTCGCATTTCACTGGCTACAGCAAGTCACCACATCTAACTCCAAGGGAGCATGAAAATGTAACCCTACTAGGTGCCTGAAAGGAGAACTGGCGATGTTTGGTGAACAGGAAAGGCTACCATATCACCTGCCAGTGTGGTTTTGGGGATTGAGTGAGTTCATATACTTTATGCACTTAAAGCTGTGCCTGGTGTCCTGTCAACCCTGCATGGGCATGGATGTTAGCTAGGAACACCACTGCTTTAAAGATGAGGAAACAGAGCATGAGAGGCCCAGTAACTTGCCCAAGGTCACATGGTCGAGATCCAGGACTCCCCAGAGGTTGCACACTCCTAACCGGTCTCTATCCCACCCACCCCCTGTGCGGCAGGCCCACACTGAGAGCTGAGGCAGGGTCAGGGTGGCAGGGTGTGTCCTCAGTGCCCTCGAGGAGCTCCCAGTCTATTGGAGAAAGAAAAGAAAAGCTATCATCTAGTGAGTGCCCCACACAGAACCTCACTGAATTCTCGCAGCCCTGAGATAAGGATTATCATTCCATGGGTAGGAGGCTCAGAAAGGTAAAGTGATTTGCCCCAAATGCAGATAGGGAAATGGCAGGCCCTGCTCTATAAAGAGTCATAGGACCCGAACCAAAGTCTCTGATAAAACAGGAAGCAGTGGAGAAACCAGCCAAAACCAGCTAGAACCAAGATGACCACAAAAAACGACCTCAGGTTACCCTTACTGCTCACTATACCCTGTTTATAATATATTAGCATACTAAAAGAAACCCTCACCAGTTTATGAATGCCACAGCAATTCCTGGAAGTTACCTTATGTGGTTTAAAAGGAGGAGGGACCCTCAGTTCCAGGAACTCTCCACCCCTTTCCCAGAAATTTTATGAATACTTCTCCTTCCGCTTAACATAAAATTAGCTAAAAGGTATAAAATAAGACCTTAGAAACTCATGAGGTGCTACTGTCAGTTGCTCTGAGAGAGAGCTCCTGCTCTGCTATGGAGCAAGCCTTCCTTCTGTTTCTTTGTTACTTCAATAAACTTGCTTTTGCTTCACTCTGTCGGATCCCTCTTGAATTCTTTCCTGCCCAAAGCCAAGAACTCACTTGGCCTTCAGGCTGGATCCCAGTTTTGGGGCCCACTTTCCTGTATCAAAACCAAAAGCTAGTTGGAGTGGAACCAAGGTTCATATCCCACCTGTTGGACTCTGACGCGGGTGGGGCTCTCTCCACCACATCACGGTGCCTGTGGGGGAGGCACAGACAGAAACACACGATGGCAAACAGCCTCTTGGATGCTTTCCTCGGCAACAGAGTCTTGGCTATTTGAGGGGTCTCAGGGGTGAATTCAGGAATAAACAAGCCCCACTCTCTATTCCCAAAGAGAAGCTCTGTGTGTGTGTGTGTGTGAGAGAGAGAGAGAGAGAAATAGAGAGAGAGACAGACAGACAGACAGACACAGCACAGAGAGGCCCCTGCTGAATCATCATGGTATAGACTTGCTGAGGGAGGAGTCCAGGAGAGGTTCTGAGGGGATCCCTGAGGAAGCAGACATGGCTTCCTGTTGGTAAAATTGGGCAGGCTTCAAGGAGGAGGGGGCATTTGCCCTGAACTTTCTAGATTGGGTGTACATGGAGATGGGGGAGGAAGGGCAGGATTTCTGCTCAGGGTGTTTGGAGGAGCCAGAGTATGGGCTGGGGGTGGGGGGAAGAGGGAGACTGGGGTCAGTACTGATTACAGCAGCATTACCGCTAATGGTCATGCAGACCAACTTCCGGCCGCCATCCACGTGGTAAATACCATAGAAAGGAATGTTGATCATGACATTCCGGCAGATGGCAGCAAATGTCTGGAGGAAGGGGTGCTGGGCTGGCCATCTCTGCCCCCGCCCCTCTCCCTGCTGCTTGGGGCCCTGGAAAGCTGACATCTATAGCAAGCATCTACCAGGTTCTCTACTTTCTGGCTTCCTGCTTAGCCAATGGAAGTTACCAGCAGGAGACAGGGGGATGGTGGGGAGATAGGATGGGGTATTCATTCCCTGGGCTCCCTCTCTGTTGGCCCAGCAGTGGCTGTGTCCCTCTGTCAAAGTCTCCTCTCCAGATGCAGCTCTAGAAGGATTTCATAACTGCTTTCTCCTGATGTCCCTGAGGCCTAAGGGTGGTAGCGGCTCCCCTCTGTTGCTAGAGTATTTCACCCTCTTTTGCTGATCTTTTAATTTTTTTAACCATGGCCACACCTTCACAAATAATGTCTTCACCAAACTCTCTCAATCGCCCCTTTTGAGTGAGCCGTATGTGTCCTGCCAAAACCCTGATGATACAGGGCTCTTTCATAATTTACACAGTGATGATAGCAGCTTCAGAAGCCATCTGACCTCATTCTGTAGGCACCTGGGCATTCTTCCGAGCAGGGCCATCAGGGAACAGCCCAGACTCCATCTCTCAGGGGATGGCTGAAGCAAAGATGCAGAGAACAGGGCAAGGGCATGGTGATATCTTTTGCCCTTTTTCAAGACTTCTGGCATCTACTAAGATCTCTGTGAATGTTGTGCTGAATTTGTTGAATTCTGCAAGCCAGGGCAGGAGAGGCAGGGGCTCCGGGTGTAAGTCACAGTGACCAGCAGGTGCTTGCCCCTCCATGCTCTCACCTGCAGGGTGGGGGTGTTGCCTCAGTTTCCCCATTAGATTGTGAGCTCTCCAGGGAAAGGCCTGGCATCTCACATCTCTGCCAGCACAGCCTCATGGGAAAATACTGTAAGTGGGCTGAATTGAGCTGGTTTGAGTTGATCTGAAAATCTCCTTTTGGTGGCCCCATGGTTTCCACTGGAAGGTACACCTGCCCATATCCAAGAAAAGTCTCAAAATGATTTTGGAAAACACCATTTTACTCTTTTTCAAACCGTACAGTGAGTGATCAAGAACATTCCTCCTGAGTCCAGTGCTGTTTCCTCTCCAGTTCACTGCCCCTCAAGCCAAATTCCAAGTCTGCTTTAATGAATATAGAAAACTGGAGTCCTTTAGGACAGTGGGTCTCTTGAGCAAATTAAACACTCCTCTTGCAGTCTTGAAATCAATGTTAAATTGTTTATCAAACCCTTCCTTCCCAGATCGCATTAAGGTGAAATTTCCCAAGTTCTAGCCATTAGGTCAGAAAATTTTATGGAGCTGGAGACAAGAAGAAGGAGGCAATTTCAACACAGTTTTGTTTTGAAGAGGAAAAAGCCATATTGGTTAGGGCCTGGGGAAGGGTCCATAAATATACTTCACCTCTGGCGTCACTCTGGCCTTTGCTAGTGGCAGACATTGCTAATCAATCATATACTCCTTCCTATCAACTCAGAACAAAAACTACTTGCAAACCAGGGCCTAGGGTAGGTAGGTCTTGTTGTCAGAAAAGAGGATGCATCGCGGGGCAGAAGAATGAGCACTGGGTTGGGTGTCAGAAAGCCTGGCCCCAGTTCTGCTTCATGATCTTCCTCTTTGAGCTGGTTGCCCCTTTGCTCAAATGGGGAAGACTTCCTTGCCTGCCACTTGAAGCTGTCATAGGGATCTGTCAAGGGCTTGGCTAGAGGAGCTTGCCAGGGCTGCAGAGCTCTGCCACACCAGCTGCAGTCAGAGTTGTCCCGAGCACTGCCATTCGACACACACAGCAATGAGCTCTCCAAGGAGCAGAGAGAGTTCTTCATTGGCTTCCTTCTCGTAAGGCTGTTGATGTTCAGGTCCTGTGTGCTGTACAAACATGTAGTGTGGCCTGTGGGGTGAGGGATGTGACTTGGGACCAGGGCTCCTAGGGCAGTGTCAGAGAAGCAGAATGATGGCACGTGGGAGGGAGGAGATGGGAGCCTTGTCTTAAGTGGCAAAGATTCACTCGGTTGTCCATTTGTTTAGTCATTCACTCACACATTTATTCATTCATAAATGTTTTCTGCAAGGGTCTGAGCTGGGCTCTGGTGACTCACCATCAACTCAAGCTGGAGCTGGCCAACACCCTTTTATGGACTTGCACAATCTCATGGTTCAGAGAAGCCCTACAGGAGGACATGGCTTTGGAGATAGATCCGCTGTTGACTGGCTATGCGTGTTTGGGCAAGCCATTTCACCTCCCCAAGTCTCAGTTTCCACATCTGTGAAGCAGGGGAAATATTCCCCTCGGAGGGTCCTTGTGGGAGATGAAAGGAGATCACCATGTACAAATGCCTGGCACACAGCGGTCAAGGAACACCAGCCAACTGCTGGGTATCAGGACCAGTGACACCTTGGCAAACGCTTATGGAAATGGAATTCTGTGCAAATACCCAAAAGAGGGGCTTTCCAAGTGCTGGAAACATTTTCATGTTTGTGCAGGAAGAGAACAAATATTATTTGCTCTAAACTGTGAGAAGCATGCTAAAGGCTCAGAATGAGGCCGTAGAAAATTGAATAACTTCACTTGCAGACGTTGCAACAATTTCATTCAATTTGTAAGCACTTGTCTCTGTAGTCAGGATGAAAAACGAATCCAGCTCAATCAATCAGCCTGTGCCTGGGTGGTTTGGGGGAAGCCACCCTCTCTCAAAGGCGCAGGAGGCTCAGCATCACCTGGAGCAGAGCGACTGGAACTTGGTTGTTTTAGTGGCAAGTTGGGGATGGTACACACTTCATCAGTTGCCTTATTCTTTCTCTGAACCCCCAGATCAGGTATTTGCAAGCAGCAGCTTTGAGAAGGTGCCTTAGCCCCATGTTTGGAGGAATTTAGAGAGGGTCAGTGAGGGTGTGCTGTGGCTCCTTCTGCAGCCACAGTTCAATGCCAAGGTAACACATAAGCAGAATAGGGGCGTGTCCACCCAGGAAAGGCAAAGAGAAGATGGAAGGGAATTCCAGGAGGCAGCCACTGTCTCTCTTGACCTCTCCTTCTTACCTCTGTTTTGTAGTACTTAACCTGAATTGCCCCTGAGCATGCCCCTGGCTATGGTCAAGTACAGAAACAGTCTTTCTTTGGGCATGGACATTGCTGTGGAGGAACTCTAGAACGGGGTCTCCAATACCCACCTTGTCATTCCTCCCGTGGCCCATAGTAAAGCTGCTGAAACCAGAAACCAGAAACTTGAAAGGAAAGAGGATCCTAAGAAAGGACACCAATGAGAACAGTTTTACCTATCACTCAGTGATCTTTCTTCTTTCTCTGTAAGACAGAAAGATCTTTCTCCTTCTTTAAACGTGCCAGGCCAGCCAGACCACCTAAAGTCCCGCTGGGATTCTTTAAGTCAGGACTTTCCACCAGGAGCTGCGTTTCTATAAATTGAATGTTCAAGTACAATGGCTGCTACCGGCGGCATGAAGAAGTGTAAATGACCAGTATTCCCCAATCCCTGGCCACTTAAATGAGGCCAAGACATGTCAGAATCAGGAGGTATGGCCAAGGTGGGAGAGGTGGGCACTCGAGTGGGGCCAATGTTTGCATTTGTCCTGCCCCACCTACTCGATAAAAGGAAACCAGGACAGGGGGAATGAGGAGGATGGTCTCGTGCGAGAATCCCGTCTGTCGGCGTTTGTGCTCAGTTCAGAAGACAAGCTGTGCTCAGCTCTGCCAACACCACCCCCACCACGGAACAAGCTCTGATTGTGTTAAGTGTTGACTATTCTCGTGCCACAGGCCCTTGGGGACAGATTCTGGCAAAGATGATAGATAGACCTTGGAGTGGGAAAGCAGATGATGTTTGAAAGCACAGCGCCGGGGGAGAAGCCGTCCGGGGCTCAGAGAGAACACATTTTGTTTGTTTTTGTTTGTTTCAGCTGGATCGCATTCAAGGGAGATAGAGGGGAGGTTGCAAAATGCCCTTTTTTGTCAGCTGTGGAAGCTTAGGCTTTGGGCAGCTGGTGTTTAGCATCCTATGCTGCGGTGTCAGAGCCCCTCCCCACTGGATCAGACCCTGTGGGGTCTCTGGGGACACTGAAAGAAGTCAGATGTGGTCCCTGCCCTGAGCGCCTCCGTCTGAGGGGAGGCAGAGCATGCACAGACAAGGATGGTACAGAGAGACTCGTGCTGAGATGCAGTGAGGTCCTGGGGGCTAGGGAACCAAGAGAGGGAGGAACTGAGATGCGTGTGTGCGCGTCTGTGCATGTGCCTGTGTGTCTGCATGTGTGTGACAGCCAGCAGAAGATGAAAAGGATCAGGGAGGAGGGGATTCCTACCTGTTTGTGCCTGGGAAGTCTGGGTAATATAAGGTTTCTTACGGGTTGTGGCCAGTGCAAGGGTCTCGTGCAGAGGAAAGATAGGAATAAACATTGGGGAGGAAGAAGGAAGCAGTTCATGGTGGGCCTGGAGTGCCAGACCTTTCTTGTGAGAGCAGTGAGAAGACATAAAATGGTCTTAATAAAGTGAGGGACCCAGTGAGGTTGGAGCTTTGGGAGAAGGGTCCTTCAGGCTGGGAGGGAGAGAGACAGGCATGGGAGAGTGGAACAGTGGGAGAGGCAAGTCCGTTCACTTCCTCCTACCCTTGGGGTCCAGGCTACCTTTGTAAAAACCGTGCACTCAGCAGGCTGGGGCGGGAAGGCAGTGAGGCGGGGAGCCAGGAAGAGGGAGGGAAGGAGGCAGTGTAACAATGTAGTAGTTGGAGCACAGACTTTGAAATCAGACAAACCTGGTTTCAAATTCCACCTCCATAATGATGTAACCTTACCCGTATATTTAAACATCAGTCAGGATAGTCTGGGTTATGCTGCAGTAACAAACAGCTCTGAAATCTAAGCAGCTTAAAATGACAGAGGTTGTTCTCTTGCTCATGCTACATGTTCATGAAGGATCTTCAACAGGCTCTATTCATAGCAGTAACTCCGGAAGCTAGGTTTATGTGAAGAGGGCATGGTGACTCATTTCCTGGCCCTTACAGTGAGCCACCTCACTTCCCTTCACATTTCACTGGCCAAAGCCAACCTGGCCATGCCTATCTTCACAGGGTGTGGGGAAGTGAGAATTGAAATAGTTGAGAACAATCCAAATGAGCATCTACGTGTCTCCATTTTCTTATCTGTAAAATGGGAATAAAACTACCAACCTGAGATGGGCATTGTGAGTCTGATGAGATAATGCACGCATCAGTCAAGGTGAAATTTAGTCACACTCAAACAATGACAGCCCATACCAAAAAAAGGTGTGGTCAAAAAGGGGAAAAAAGTAAAGCATTTGTTGCTCTGGGGGTTTCCTAGACAGCATGGTTGATTTACCCGGAAAAGCCACTGTGTCTGGCACAGCTGTATCGGGAGCTGCCACTTTGTGTGTGACCCCAGGCTCAGTCCCTGGTGCTCCTGGAACTCCAGCCAGTGAAAGGCTTTCCCATCCTCCGTGAGTCTCAGAGCGGAGCTGGGGGTGTTCTCAGAGGCAGCTTTGGGCCTCTTCTCCAAGACTGTGCATTTCAAACACCAACCTAATGCCTTTCCTGCTGCTGCCACAGCCCCATGGAAATAGCATTTCTATTCCAAGAATCAGTTCCCATTCATCACCGTGAAGCACGATACCTGGGGGGAAACAGTAACTGAGACTTTGTGATTCTCCAAAGACAGGAATGTGTCTGCACGAGCTGAGTAATTAGAGCAGTTTTCTGCACACATGCCTAATCTTTATTTAAGACATTTCACTTAGGTACACATCTAAGTTATTCAAAAGTCAGTTAGATTTGAGACATGTATATCATCAAACAACTTCTCATCTCTATTTGAGAATAGTTCAATAAGCACCAATAACCATAACTGCAAGTATCTATTGAGGCTATGTACTAAGCAACTGTACTCAGCATTTTACTTGACATAACTCATTTAATTTTTATAACGACGCTTTATTGGTTTTTGTACCTGATCTGAGAAACTTACAGAACTCCTAAATTGTTTCCATATGAAGGAGTCTTAAATAATCTTTAAGGGGAAAATGGTGAATAAATGGAGAGTAGTCTACAAGACTAAGAAAATAGTGGTAGCTAACATGTACACAGAGCTTAGTATGTTCCAGGCACTTAGGTGAATATGCTCATTAATCCTCTCAACAACCCTCCAAGGTAAATATTATTATTACCATTTTACAGTTAAGGTAACTGAGGTATAGAGAGAGTATATAACTCTGTCAACATAGTGATAGCTAGCAGGTGGTAGAAGCAGGATTTCAACCCAAATAGTTAGGTTATTAGCTACTATACCATACTGCCTCTTGGGGTTTAGCAATCTCAACAGCTTAAAATACTGGGGGACTGTCATGTGGAAGACAAGGACAGGATAACTTTTCACTAACTTCTAGATAACAGAACCAGGACCGATGGTATAAAACCACAAAGAGGCAGATTTTGACTCCACCTGTAGAAGAACTTCCTCTCAACTAATGCTGATCAAAGATCAGAGTTCCTTGTAGATAGTAAGCTCCCTGCCACCAGAAAGCCTCAAGAATGGGCTGGGTGACCACCCTCAGAGAGGTGTGGGCAGGATGCCTTCCCCGAGGCTGACGTAGATGGCTTCTGCTAGCCTTTAACATAATTTTATGACCACCACAACTGCCACGACATCGGAATATGGCAAAACATTTTTAAACTTTAAAATTGGGAGCAGATGACAAAGCTACATGGCAAATATGAAGGCCCAGGATACTTTAAGGCTCAGTGGTATCCTCAAATTAAACTCATGGCAAAGCTATTCTGACACATGATAATGATGCAAATAATTGTTGTTACCTGGATGATCAATTAAGCTCAATTCACTTCATCGATTCTAAGTAGTATAATTTTTATTAGTCAAAGCCACATTTTTATGTTTTTCTGTTCTAGCTTTATTAATTTACCTGATTTTTAAAGCAATGCTAAATGTGGTAGTTTTTCTCGATGCTATGTAGAGGCTTTTTTTCCTTCTTGGAGCAGCCAAAAGAGGACGGGAAACTAGAACATCACTTCCAGTGAGAGTCAAGGACCAGCGTGGCGAGCAGCAGCCACAGGTGGGGAAGACCCTGACAGGAGCACGTTGGGGGGGGGCTGGGGGCTGGAGGGAGCAGACATGTTGGCAGCAGAAGATCAAAACACAGAAACTGTAGTAATCCACAGAAGGGCCCCAGACCCTCAGGGGCCAAAGCCAACGGCAAGGGATAGGTAATTGGTCAGAGGCAACAAAACAGGGCAAAAACAGGAGACACATATGGAAGAGACGTGGCCCCTGCCTCAGCCTCTGGGCTTTTGTCTGGCTCCCCTGGGGCAGGAGACAATTCTAGATGGGTGGGCTTAGCCTCTGGATGGCAGACAAGAAATTGGTGGTAATTAGTGAGAGCAAAAAGACCCAGCACAGGGATCCCAGGAGCTCCTGGTAGGAAGTCCAGCCCAGCGTTTGCAGGCAAACCTCCTCCCTCCACACCTCTCACCCCCACTGAGGCCGCAGGGCCAGGACTCCAGTCCCAGTGCTGCCCCGCTCAGCGTCCTTCTCTGGCTTCAATTCCTCATTTCTACAGGGGGAGAACTGGGGCCAACGGACCTCCTGGTTGTGAAACAAACACAACAGAGGCAGCTCTCAAATATCTTCTTCCCCTTCCAAAGGTCTGGCAGGGAGCTTTAAACCAACTTCAAGTCTCTTTCTCCTCTGCTCAAGAACTGAAGATTTCTATGAACTTGAATTTTTGATTTACAGTCCCAAGAGCAAAGTGATGCAGAGGGAATAATAAGCTCTTTAGACTTGGAAGCTCCTGCAAGGAATGATGGATGTCCTCAAGGGAAGGTACATCCAGGAAGATGTCCCCAGACCCCCAGCAGGAATCAATCTCCCTGTCCCCTGAATGCCTGACATCTCCCCAATAGCATTTGCTACTTTGTGTTTTGAGCAGCTGCTTATGTGTCTTATATCCCCCAACTAGGTCACACACCCCCTGAGGTCAGCGACTGTGCACCTAGTAGGCCCTTGGGCCAGATTCATGGAATGGCTGCTGACTGGCCAGACGGATGGAACTTCTCTGACTTTTAATCAAGCCTTCTTTCTGAAGATGAAAGGGTCCCACATCATCTCGGGATGATCTTCCAGGATCTGTGCCGCTTTAAAGATGCACAAAATCCCTGGTACTTTGGAGTTCTTTGCAAGTAGAAAAAAATCATGGGGGTGGAGGGTGAGGGTAGGTGGAAGCTGCAGAGTCACCCCTTGGAATGGGACCCCGGGAAGCTTTGTTGCTCCTACCTATGACCTTGACTCCATCCACACTACAGCACAGACCCCCAGGGAACAAGGCCTCAGGCTGGCATGGGGTCCCCTGAAAACCTTCTCGCCACCTTCTGAATGTTGGAGGCCCAAGAGCTGGGACCTGGTGGCATCATGCTCTAAATAATAGAAATAATTATTAACATCCCCAAGAGCATGCATTTGTACAAGTTTGTACTAAGCACTTTACTCATTGAGTCCTCATCGCAACCCTACAATGGTAGAAATATTGTCACCCCTAATTTGGATAAGGAAACCGAGCCCCAATTCCACATAGCCAGGGACGCTTTTCCTCTGGCTTCTTGCACAGAGCGTTCTAGTTCCTGAGGCCTCTCCTCGAGCATCCCTTCCTTGGGCTGGCCTTTTTGACCACCCTCGGCCAAGAAGCTTTTCCCCACCCCATCATTCCACATCCCAGGTCTTCAAACTCCAGCATGCACCAGAGCCACCTGGAGGGCTTGTTAAAACCCAGTTACTGGGCCCTACCCCAGAGTTTCTGACTCAGTAGGTCTGGGGTGAGGCCTGAGAATTTGCATTTCCAACACACTCCCAGGTGATATCGATGCTGTTGGCCCCACGGCTACACTTTAATATCCATTGCTTATAGAATTCTGTTTATTTCCTTTAAAACACTAATCAGAGTCTGATTATTTAGTTTATTTATCTGATTAATTGATTATTGTCTTTTCCACCAGACTGTTTCAGGAGGGTGAGGGCAATGTCTGTTTTGTTCACCTCTCTGTTGCTAGCTCCCAGCATAGTATATGGCACATAATAGATGCTCAATAATATTTCTTGCATGAATAAGCCAAGTGGTGGATTTGAGACTAAACCCAGGCTTGCCGGGCTGCAGAGTCTGTGTTCTAAACACTACTCGCTCGGTACCATGTTCCCCTGACTTTACACCCTCCAGCTGGGCTGATTGTCTCTGCTAGGTAAACAGACACCACACCTCTAATTGTGGCCAAAGTGAGAGTTCTACCACAGTCCAGTTGTGTATATTCTGGAAACTACCCAGAACCTAGACAGGACAAGCGCACAGTAGGTAAGGTTCTGTGAAAGGCATGACTTCCAGTTTCTGACAGTGCCCACATGTGCCAGGGCAGCCAAGAGCACAGGATGAACTAACCCACCACATCAGAGGCCTGGCTGGTTCTGCTGGGGCTGTGTAGACCAGCCGAGGAGGCCCCAGGTACCCAGGTCTGACCACGGAGGACAGCTGATGGCATTGGGATCCTTGGCTGCATGTTGAGGAAACATCCTCATAGATGTTTCCTCCTGAAGAGGAAGGCAGAGGAAGAGAAAAAGGAGAGGATGGGCAAAAAGAATATAATACAAGAAAATTGCACACCCTGCCTCTTTTTGGCAAAGTAAGTGCTCATCGAAATTACGATAAGCTTGACAGACTTCTGTTAGCAGTTTTGGGGGCCTATGTGAGAATATCTTGCCTTGGGAGACTTCTATTAGAACTGACTCCGTAACTAATAATGTGGTCTCTGTCACTTAACTCAAAAGTCCCTTCTGGACCCGCACAGTGAAGCGTTAAGGAAATCTTTCTTTCCCTTTTTTTTTTTTTTTTTAACATATACAGCAAAGTTTGATTTGTTGAGAACATTTCTTCAACTGACAAGTTACAAGCCATGTCTGAGAGGCCCACTGGGAACTTTCAAAATTTGAGCAGCAGTTTCTAATCACTGACGATCATTAGCATTTTAGTGAATAGATTTTTGATAAGAAAAATCTTTACTCTGTGGGAAGAAAAAAAAACCTGACATTTGATAATGCGAACAGAGTAGCAATTTTAATTAGGCCTCCAGCCTTCCTTGGCATAGCAAATATTGCACAAGATCCAGATGTTTTCCATCTTGTAGGATGTAAACTTAAGGCTGTGTCAAGGTCATCGGTAAGTGGTACTGTGTCACCAGCTGGATCTCCAGGGCAAACGATAATAGCCACTATTTGCTGAGCACCTACTCTGAGCCAGATGCTCTGCTGTTTCACATGCTGTGTCTCAATTAGTCCTCATATCCGTCTTAAGAGGCAGCTACCGTTATTGTCATTCCCATTTTACAGATGGGAAAACAAAAGCTCAGAAAGTTTCACTAACCCAAAGTCCCCCAGTTTGTTAGTGGTGAAGACACTCACCCAGGGCTGTGTGTGACTCCAGAGTTTCCACACTTACCCACTGAGCCTCACTGCCTCCCTGATGCCATTCAAATAGAGACAGGCTGAGTGAACAGAGAGGAGCATTAGGCTCTTGCTCTCTGTCACTGAGTGTATGACGAGTCAGTGACCTCTCCTGGCCTCAGCCTCCCTGTCCATGGGATGGGGATACTACCAGCCACATCTCCTTCACTGGACCCTTGGGGGCTGTGCTTAGGAGAATGTTCTTTCCTCTCACGGAAACAAACCCAGACACCAAGTATCATTTTTCCCTCGGTCTCAGCCCCACCTTTGAAGCCACCCAGAAGAACTCTGATCCTTTGGCCCAGGATCTTCAGGAATTTGTAATCAACTCTTGGATCTTCTCAATTATATATATTCTCTGGACTAAACACCTCTGATTCCTTCAACCAGTCTCCACATGCCATGACATGGAGTTTCAATACTCTCTGCAGCACAGATCTGTCATCTGCACAATGGAAAATAATAATGGTCCACGTGAGGATTAAACGAGCTATTGCATAATGCTCTGAGAACAAGGTCTGGGATCATAAGTGAGTGTGTGTGTGTATAGTTGCCTGCCCAATGGCCGTCCTCCCCTTTTACTTAGTGATGAAGCCAAGCTAGTACCTGTAACACCTAGAGGACATTATTGCCCAGCTGCCCTTGCAGATAGGGTGGATCCACGAAACTTGCCAGGCTATCCCCATGCTCACCCTCAGAGCAACCACTAATCTGAGTCCTATTAATATAGGTCAGTTTTGCCTACTCTAGAATAAGTGGAATCACATGCTATATGCTTTTTGAGTCGGGCTTCTTCCTTCCATCATAATATTTTTGAGATTCATCCATGTTGTTTCATGAATCTGTAGTCTGCTCTTTTGTATTGCTAGGTGGTGTTCCATTGGATGACTATAACATTCATTTACTTATTCATTCTTCTGTTGATAGACAGCTAGGTTGTTGCCAGTTTTTAACTATGTCCATAAAATTTCGATGACAATTCTGGTACCAGCCTTTTTCAGGTCACAGGTTTTAATTTCTCTTGGATGAATACCTAGAAATGAAATTGCTGGGTCATAGAGTAGATATATGTTTAGCTTTTCAAGAAATCATGAAACAGTTTTCAAAAGTGGTCGTACCATATTACACTTCAAGCTGCAATACATGCGAGTTACAGTTGTTCTACATCCTCTCCAACATCTGGTGGTGTCAGCCTTTATCATTTTAGCCATTCTAAACAGTATGTAGTGATCTCTCATTGTGGTTTTGATTTGCATTTTCCTGATGACTAATGATGTTAAATGACTTTTTGTGTACTGTTTTGCCATTTATGTATCTTCTTTTATGAAGTGTCTGTTCAAGTCTTTTGCTTTTTTTTTTTAAATAAATTGTGCTGCTTGTCTTTATTATTGAGTTGTGGGAGTTTATACATTCTAAATAAATGTATAAACTCTAAAAGGCTTTAGTCAAGTAATTGTGTTTGAATATTTTTTCTCATTCCATGGCTTACCTATTTATATTCTTGATGGTAATTTTTGATGAGCAGAAGTTTTAATTTTGATCAAGTCCATTTTCTCAATTTTTTCCTTTTGTGATTTATGCTTTCTGTCTCCTTTCTAAGAAATTTTTGTTTATCCTAAGGTCACAAAGATAGTCTATATTTTCTTTTAATAACTTTATTGTTTTCACTTTTACCTTTAGGTCTACAATCCATCTTGAATTTATTTTTGTGTGTGGTGTGAGATAGGATCAAGATTCTTTGTTTTTCATACAGATATCCAGTTGTTCCGGCACTATTTGTCAAAGACATTTTTCTTTCCCATTTAACTACTTTGGCTTCCTTGTTAAAAATCAAGTGATAATATATGTGTGGATCTATGTCTGAACCCTTTATTCTGTTCCACAGACTTGTCTATCCTTTTGCCAAAACCATACTGTTTTGATTGTTATAGCTTTATAGTAAGTCTTGAAATATAGTAGGGTAAGTCTCCTCATTTTGTAATTCATTTTCAAGTTCGTTTTGGCTATTATATTGGTCTTTTGCCTTTCCAATAAATTTTAAAATCTTTTTGATTGGGATTACATTGGACCTTTAGGTCAATTTGCAGAAAATTGATGTTATAATAATATTGAGTCTTTCAATGATGATTTTTTAATTCAAATTTTAATTGACTCAATTTATTTAGGTCTTTTTAATTCCTTTCAGCATTGTTTTATAGTTTCAGTGTAGAAGATCTTATCTTTTGTTAAATTTATCCTTAACTATTTGGTGTTTTTGAATGCTATTTTTAATAGAATTTTCTAATTGTTCACTCTTAATGTATACAAATGCAATTGATTTTATATTGCTTTTATATATTGTGATATTCTAAATTCATTTATTCATTCTATTAGGTTTAGATATATTTTTGGTAGATTCT
Organism: Daubentonia madagascariensis; assembly: GCA_023783475.1. Classification (NCBI taxonomy): domain Eukaryota; kingdom Metazoa; phylum Chordata; class Mammalia; order Primates; family Daubentoniidae; genus Daubentonia; species Daubentonia madagascariensis. The sequence goes on along the minus strand of JAKFHU010000776.1, from coordinate 34,006,714 downwards.
TTAGCATATCCTATATACATAGTCATGTCATCTGCAAATAGAGATCATTTTAGTTCTTCCTTTGCAATCTGTACACCTTTTATTTATTTTTCTTGTCTTATTGCACTAGCTAGGCATTTTCCCTTTAACACATCTCAAGACACTCTTGATTTTGGTAAAAGGGAGTCTTTGCACAGGTCTCAGGTGTTGGGATTTTTTTTTTTTTTTGCCTTCCTGCAAAAAAGCACAACTAATCAGTTGCAAAAATCCCTTCCCCCACAAAGTTAGTATTTTTCCAGACTTAAGGGTAAGCTCGAGATTTGGCTTTAATTTTTCTTCTTGGCATGGGATGAAATTTGACTGCCATAGAAGTTATTAGTACTGTTTGTCAGTTATTTCCTGTCTTCTCCATCTTCTAGGCACAGATGCATTGTACTTCCTGGATGCCTGATATGTAAGCAAGTCTGTGTGATTAGTTTTGGCCAAGAAACAAGTGCTGAAATGATATGTGTCACTTCCACAACAGGGTATTGAACTACTACTAATGCAAGAGTTTCCATAACTCTTTTTTTCCCCTAGCACACTAACCAATGATGTTTGAGGTGAAAGTTACAGCATCTGCTAGATCTCTGAGTGTCTACAATGAGCAGGGCCCCCTTGATGACCCACAACAGACATATGGCTTGAGGTAGAAATAAAATATGTTGTTTCAAGGCACTGAGATTTGGGGATTATTTGTTACAGCAGCATTACCTATCCTATCTGACTGATACAACCTACATGAAGTTTCAAAAGAGAGGTGGCCAAGCAAAGTGATAAGTGGAGGCAATGTAAGATAGCACACTGTTTTCCTCTCTGGATGAGACAAAGGGCACATACCCCCACAGAAACCAGTGGTGAGCCACAGCCCATTCTTACACAGGTCTTGTGTACAACCAGATCCCGAGTGCCCAGCACATAGTAGACATTCCAAAAAAATTGCTTTCATTCAATTAAGCCAGAATTCTCCTTTCCCCTTGAGCTCTGCCTAAGTAGAAGCACACACTTTCCCCCACTACCTTCTCCTTGGCTGCAAATGGGAATGACAAAAACAACTTGTCCTCCAGAATCGGTGGGAGAAATTGTGCTGATTACAAAACACTTTGCAAAATGTAAAATCCTATCTAAGTGGCAATTTTCTCCATTGCTCTGCCAATTGTAATAAATAAATACTGTTTTTTAAAGCTGGCTCCTGGCTTGCTTTCCTGCGGCCATCCCATCAAACACTCCAAAACGCCTGGGGTTATTGTCCACTCTGGATTTGCATGTGTGTGCATAGTGCTTATGTAATACTGTTTACTGAGGAGCTGAGTGAGCCTATCTTGTAGCAATAAAATTCAAGAACAATGTCATACCCCATTGGAGAGGTGATGGGTCAGAACAACTCACTCAGGACAACTGTACTACGTGCTTCCCTAATCCAGAGGCAGGGAGGCTTGATGCAGTCATTTCTGAAGCCCTAGTGTGCCTGGATCAGGGAATAATTCTCTGTGGTTATTATAAAAATTTTTCAGTTCTTAATCCAGTTTAGACCGGGGCCCTAGGTTACTGGCTCATGTTATAGCCATGAGTAGAGTCCAGGAATTCCCACAAACTATGCACCTGCTGATGGTTAAACTCACATTCACTGACCATTTACTGTGACTATATGCTAGGAATGATGAGGGGTGTAAAGACCAGTGACAGTCCTTGACCCCAGTGAGCTCCCGGTTAGTAAGGGGCTAGGGGAGACATTTATTTATTCATTCATATACCTATTTAGTTATTGATTCTACCAACAGTGGTTCCACTAATAGTGACTGATGTTCCAGGTACCATTCTAGCTACAAAACAAAGTGTCAGCCCTCAGGGAGCATATGTTCTAATAGGGGGAAACAGGCATTAATCAAATAATTATAGTAACAAATATTTTGTTATAAAGTACGATAAGCACTGTTGAAGAAGAGTTTAGAGTGCTGTGAGCACAAGAAAACCAAGGGAACAGACTTTGTCAGGGGAAGGCAGCCAAGGAAGTCTTCTCTGAGCAAGTGATCTTTGAGTTGAGACCTAGAGGATGAATTAAGAGTGACCCAGACAGGGGCAATGTGTATGGCCAAAGTGTTGTACCCCCATGATATTCTGAAATTTAAAAAATAAATTAAAAAAAAAAAAAAAGAGTGACCCAGTTTGGGGGTAAGATGGGGGTAGGGGGAGAACAAGTCAGACAGAAGAAATAATGCATTTAATTCAAGACAGACTATATGATAAGCCACAAAGAGGGGCGGATAACATGCTAGGAGAGGTCCCAGGACAAGCTGCATTATTACTAGGGGAATGAGAAAGGCTGCTTACAAGAGCTGGTGCTTGGGTTGGACCTAGAAGGATGGGAAGGACTTTCACAGGAGAGTGTTTCACAGGAAGGAGGAGGAACCGCATGAGCAAAGACCCAGAGGTAGGAAAGAGAGGATGAGGAATCTAGGGCAGACCGAAGAGTCTTGAATGCCAGGCTAAAGGGTCTGGACTTTTCCTCATTGGCAGTAGGGAGTCACTGAAGGTTTTGGAACGGGAGAGTGATGTGATCTGAGCACTTGGGTGAAAGAGGATCTTTCATCCTCCCTGGAAACAGCCTTGTGCATAAACCAAAAACATCTCAGAGCCTCTGGCCACCCTTGAGTCCAGAGAGGGGTTCCAGTGGTCAGCTTTCCTCTGCCCGCAAGGAGAAACCCCAAGACCTTGAGAAGACAGTACAGGAGAAGCAGGAAGGGACATAGGTCCTTTTTCTGGGGCCTTCTTCCCTAGTGGTGAGAGAATGTATGTGTGAGCTCTGTACCCAAAGTGGCTCAGAGTAGAGGGCTGTGTGCATACCAACTGTTGTATAAAATAGGCTGCCATGGGAAAGGGTCTTGTATTAGTTTTGAGACTCTTTCAGGTGCAAGGAAAAGAAAGCCAAATCAATCTTCAAAAAAGAATAAAGAAAATTAATTGGCCCAGGGGACTGGGTATCTCCAAGGACAGCATTGGTTTCAGGCATGGCTGAATCCAGGGCTTAAATCAAGTCATCAGGTTTCTCTTTCTCTCCCCATTTCTTGGGTTTGTTTTCATCTGTATATTGACCTCATTATTTCCCATTGCCACTGGGCTTCCTCCATGCAGGTAAAGAAAAGAGCTGTTGAAAGCTCCAGCCTTACCCTGCAGCAGAAAGAGGGAGATCTGTGTATATAAATCCCAGAGAAGTACTCTGGTCTTGATGGGTCACATACCCATCACTTGGACCAATCGCTGTTGCCAGAGGGAAGAGGTACTACAGTCGGCCAGGCCTGTCCCAGGACTGACCAGCAGCCCCAGCCAAATCACACACAGTTAAGGAGAACAGAATGGCAAGGAAAGCAATTCTGAGCTGACAAACATAACCCTAGAGCTATTCTGGTCCTTTTCTCAGGCTGTCTACTGTAGAGGAAATGATCCATGCGGGAGTGTTTACAAATCAGATTGTTCATCCCAGAAATCTGAGAGGCCAGTCATATAAGGAGAGAGTAATTTTTTATATGTGTGTGTGTATGTATATATACTTAATGAGCTTTTAAAGACAGGCATGGTCAATAATTTTCATATGACAAGATTAATTGAAGCTGTGGATGTCTGCTGTTAGTAGGGTCTGGTTGCTCCCCCATGGGGTTTTGATGCCAAGGGGACGGCGGTTCTGTTGTGTTGGGGGAAGAGCCCTGTGGGAAGTCAGGTGACCTGGGTTCTGGCTCTGGGCCTGTCTCTGGCCCACTCTGTGATCATGAGGTCCTGAGGGGTCAGTCAGTAGAGCCCGTGGAGGATGGCGACTAGGGACTTGGGCAGCCCAGAGTAGCCCCTGACTCTCTGGGGACAGGGAGATGCCCTGCAGTTTCCCTTCCTCAGAGACAGCACCAGGCCAGCTGGGAAGGGGGCTGGAGGTTGGGAGGGAGAGGAAGGGTGGCCAGGCGGCTGCCAGCTCCCATGTGCAGACTGCCCAGTGGGTAGGTCTTGCGGCCAACACAATCTGTGAAGCTACATTCCTGTTCTACTAAACATTCCTGGAGAAACGTTTCTCATGGGCAAGGGGCCACTTGAAAAAACATTAGCACTTACCCCTGCTTGAAAATGGAGACTAGCTCCCTGGGTCTGAATTAAAGGAAATTAGAATTAAGGCCCCTTAAAAGGCTTAGGAACTGCTGAGAGGGGAAAAGAATAGATCAGAAGGCTGTAAAAATGAGTTTACATGGAAACAAAAACAGCGCAGTTGCTGGCAAGCAATGCATGATATTCATGAATCAGAAAGTGGTGTATGCACTGAAGAGAAGGAGAGCGCTTGGGTGAAGGCCTCCCGCTCGCCTCAGGCCTGGGGCGGGGTGGGGCTGGGCGGGGAGGGGGCTGGGGACGGCTGGCCCACACCCGGCAGGCCTGCCCCTGTCTGGCCCTGTCCTCGCCACCTCCTCCGGAAAATGGGGCGAGAACGGCGGGTGGGGCCTGCGGCCGGCGAGGCAGGGATGGAGGAGCCGCTGGAAGCTGGTAATTAATAAATGAAACGCCCTGGGACTGCCGCCGAGCCGCCTCAGATGACATATCTGTCGCGGGCTCGGCAAACCATTAAATGACCATTTTCTGACAGAACGACTTCCCCGCCGCCGCCGAGCTGCCAGGACTTGCGGGATCCTATTTTCTCTCGTCGTCTGTTCCCCGCCCCGCCGCCCTTCGCTCTCTCCCCGGGTCCCAGGCGCCTCGTCTCGCTGTCTCTCCGCACTCTCGGGGTCTCGGCGTCTCTGTCTCCGCGTCTCTGGCGACTGTCCTGCCCCGCGCGCGTGTACGTGCGCGCTCGGCTTCTGGTCTGTCCGTCTCGGGCTGTCTCCGCGTCTCTGTCTCTCCTCCCGCCCCCCGCGTCCCTTCTCTGCCCGGGTCTCGGTACAGCCTTACCGGGTTCTCCCGCGTGCGCCGACGGCGGCGTTACGGCGAGAGAGTTTCGTATCGCAGGCGCCACGCAAGGAGACAGGAGGTTCTCAGATCCTTCCCCCCGAGAACTTGGCAGAAAGGGTTTTTAAGATATTTGGTGGGCAGAGGGCTAGGCAGTTGGGTCTGCCAATTGGCTGTGTTCAGGGTGGAACCATAGGGGTGTAGAAATTGTCTTCCTGTGTTGAGTCAGTTCCTGGGTGGGGGTTGCAAGACCAGATGAGTCAGTTCCTTGGCATGGGCCACTGGTCCGGGTGGGTCAGCCAGTCTACCAGAATGCAGGGCTGGAAGATATCTCAAAAACTAGCCTTAGGTTTCACAAGGGTGATGTTATCTATGGGAGCAATTAAGAAAGTTAAGAATCTTTATGACCATCAGCTATGTGACTCCTGAGTAGCAGTTATAGGAAAGCAAACTAGGGGACAGTGGCTGGTTATACATAATTTTTAACTGTGCCTATCTATACCTTTGCAGAGTTCAGGGCCCTACCACAGTTCCCACCTTGTGGCCCCTTATTAATTTTATAAAGGGAAGTTTCAGTCTCTGGCCCCCCTTCTCTCTGCTGCCCTCCCCCACCACCGCCTGGGCCCATTCTTGCCCCCCCACCTCTCCCCTCCCCTGCCAGCCTCTCCCGGTGCCTGGCTCAGCCTCCCCCTCCCTGCGTCCCCCCTCCCCGGCTGCCTGACGGCTCCAGTTCATTTCTGCCTGTTTAATTGGGCCCCGGATGAGTTTGGTCGACAGGGCCATTCATCATGTGGCCGCGGCTGGCGGCGGAGCCCGGGGGAGCGGGGCTGACAGCTCCGCCAGGCTGGGATGCGGCCTGCGTCGGGAAGTTCACATATTTGGGCATTAGTGCAGCTATTAGTTTAACAAGCTTCGTTTATCCTTGTCACTACCACTTCAGCTTCCCATGTAATCATTTGAAATGTAGATTACAGCCAGACAAATGGGACAGCGCAAGACGCGCGGGGTGGAGGGAGTGACACGCAGCTCGTTAGGGCCGCCTTCCTGGCCCCATCCCTTCCCAAGCAAGGCTTTGATTAGCTTAATATTCACATGATTTCAGTGGGAAGCGCCAGTCACCTGTGCTGGGTGGAGGTGTCCAGGGTGCACCCAGGTGAGGTTCTCAGGTCCAACTGATCCAAAGGCCCCCAGCCCTGCAAGGAAATGTGTAGGTGGCCAGCACCTCAGAGCCTTCCCCTGCAACATGTCCTGAAGGGGTCTTCCTCCCAGGATGAGGTGACCCTCCCTGTTCTTCTTGCCCTGATTTCGGCAGCCTGGACCCTGAGCCACTGTCTCTCTGTGTGACCTGAGCAAGATCTTGGCCTCATGTGCCCCTCTGGAGGGTGTGGGGTTCATATTGAATCCCATAGGCTCACTTCTCCTAGTCCCCTGGCAAGCCCATCTCACCGTGGTTCCTCTGATGTCATCGCCTGCCTCCTGCCTTGTTTCTATTCTCCACACTGTGGACCAAGGGCTCTTTTACAAATGTGAATCTGGGTGTGTCCAAAGGCCCTCTGGCCCTCAGGGTAAAGGCAGAACCTCTTGGCTGGGCTTGTGGTGGGGTAGGAGAGGGCTGCGATCTCCAAGTGTCCCCTCTCGCTTTCTCTCTAGCCGCCCCTCCTCTGTGCCTGCACTTCCACTCCTGCTCCCTCAGCAGTGGTCAGGTGCCCGACCCCTCACTCACTTCTGGGCTTTTGTACGTGCTGTTTCCTCTGCCAGGAACACCACTGGCCCTGTGCTCCCTCCCCCAACTTCTTTCCTCAGACATCTCTTCCCCACCCTTCAGATTCTCAGTTTGGTTGTTCCTTGGTCCAGGAAACCTTCCTCCTGGCCCCTCTGCCCAGTGCCTCTCCTCCTCTGCTCCTCAGAGCCCTGAGCCTCCCTACGGTAGCACTGAACACTCGGGATCGCCCATGGGACTGTAAACTCCGTGAGGGCAGGGCCGGCCTGGCCCCTGGAAGCTGCCCAACCAATGCTTGTTGAAAGAATGGGGGAAGCACAGTGATGTGCTGGAGAAGCCTCGGGCAGAGGGGCAGCCATGCACCAATATTCCTCAAGGAACAGTTGCATTATGTTAAGACTCCTTCCTCTGCCCCCCACCCCCAGCAGCTCTGGAAGGTTCAGGCTCCTCTGAATCAGCCCCAGTCCAGGTGGTTGGCCCACTTGAAGAGTTCAAGGGAGAAGAGCTTAATGATGAGGCTGCATGCAGAGATGTGAGCAGACAGGACCAAGGAAACCTCAGAGAGATGGTGCAGCATCAGTGGGGAGCCCCCACAGCTCCTAGAGCAAGGGGGAGGGAATGTTGTCACCAGGACCTGGAGAAGGACCAGGAGCCGTGGAAGAGAAGCCATAAGAAGATGTGACCTTTTTTTTTTTTTTTTTGAGATACAGAGTCTCGCTGTGTCGCCCGGGCTAGAGTACAGTGGTGTCATTGTAGCTCACTGCAGCCTCAAACTCCTGGGCTCAAGCGATCCTCCCGCCTCGGCCTCCCGGAGTGCTAGGATGACAGGTGTGAACCACTGTGCCCAGCCAGAAGATGTTTGTCACTTTTGAAGGCAGCACTACCAGAATTGGGGTGAGGCAAGGAGGAAGTAGGGGATAAGTCCTCTGACTTCTCACTCTTCTCTCTCTCCAGTCTCCTGCTGGTGCCTCCCACTGGCTGCTTCCATCCAATCAGAAGGCAGAGGGCAGGGAGTCTGGGCGATATGGTCCACAGAGGTCAACCTCCTGGGACACAGAGCAGGGCAGAGAAAGGTGATGGAGCTGGTGGGCCTTGGGGGTGAATGGAGAATACCCAGCTTACTCTCCCATGGCGCCTCAGGCCAGCTCCTCAGCAGGGAGGCCATGACTACCTCTGAAGAGCCACAGAAAAACTTATCTCAGGACCAAATGGAGATGCCTCTGCAGAGGGCTCCGCATGGTGTGGACACGATCAGCAGCTGTTTTTTATATTCATCCCTTCACTGTTGCACCACCCTGCCCAACCCAGCTGGGCCAGAGCAGTTCTAAACTCTGAGTTTCTTTTTTAACCTCTCTCCCTGCTGAGGAGCTTGTCTCCGTTTTCTTCCTGACACCTTCTGAATAATGACACCAGACCTTGAAACCAACGAGTCGTGAATCAAAGTGGCTTCTTGCTATCATAAAAGAGATGTTCTAAACCCCAAACATAAAGATCGTTTTATCTTTATTAATAGTTTAATGCATCTGAGAAAGCTATTTGACATTTTTTACACCTCCAACTCTTTCCTTCATGCATTGCTGGTCAGATTACACCAGGGTTCAGCCACTTAAATCCACTTAATAACTGACTAAATTCTACACTGAATTTACATTGAGCTACAAGCTGATTCTAGGATACAGATGAATTTTCTTGTGGAAAAAAAAAACCCAAACCCAATACCTTGACTCCAAAGTTGTAAATCTGCTCTAATAATGAAAAAGGAATTAGTCAAACTATTGGGATTGATGTCATGTTTAACAGCACTTCCTGATGGAGACTCGGCAGCACGTAGTGAAGAATTGCACCTTGATTAATAATTGGAAGTGAGACATTTTCTTCACCTCCATAATTAAAGCACCACACATGAAAACACACATGGGAAATTAATTGAAAACACATGGAATTTGGGGCATGGAGAACAATTTGACCTTTGCCAACTGCTGGCAGGCCCAGCACACATTAGTACATGACATTGTGAGGAGAAAAGTTTGGTCATTAATGACATCTGAATTAGAATAATATTTAATTGGTTAATTTTTCTATTATAGACACACATACACACACATGTGCCACCACCACCACCACCACCACCACATGACAAACATACATCCAAATACATAGGACTACACTTAACATATACATGTACATGCACTGCAGCCCAGCACACCACACACAAACATATAACCCCACACCCTACACACATACATGCAAATATTCTCTCAATGAGATGCACACGCATGGGACCATATATTGCACACAATTATTGCCAAGCACAAATTAGTGGAGAAAGGGGAAAAACATGTTTTCTGCCTCTCCCCAACTTCCCAGAAAGAAAAAAAAATTGTAACTGTCAGAAATGTGATAGGACTGTCAAAGACATATGGAAAAAACTCAAACAAACCATGTAAGTTGTGAAACATAAATCCCATTTCTATTTGTCCTGCCACAGTGTATAAACCACACATTTTTCATCAAAATAGAAAATTAAAACCCTCACCAGGTTCAGAATTGCTGGGGAAGTTGGATAGTAACCCTAGTGTCCTGGCAGAAGGAGAAACATCTGTTGACTGGCCTGGGGCTGAAGGATGTTTCAGCACCATGGACAGGAGGGTTTGGCCGGCCTCCCTCTACATTTTAGTGCTGCTGTGACTGTGTCCACACACCTAGGGCTGTGATTGGCCAAACATTCCATAGGCATAGTCCCTATTTTTAAAATTCCTTGATTAAGCATAGGTTCAGTTCCTGGGCAGTCCCGGGGCAGCCTTAATCTCCACGTGGCTCCTAGCTGTGTCTTCTGCTCCAAATCCATGGCTGATTCTTTTCCCCTACTGAAGCTCACCATGTAGCCTGGAAGCTCTTCCAATACTTTAATTCTGATTGGCTTAACTTGTTCCTCACAAGGAATTCTCCTCAATAACTGTCAAATTTTAACTCAAACCATTTACTCCCAGTCCCTAGAGAATTAGAAAATGTCACTGTATTCCATTCAGAGAAGTGTCTATTTATTCCCACATTTGGCTTTCTTTTCCTAAGCCAGTTTGTTAACCATGAGGAAATGTCCCAAGACTTTTTGAAAAACTCAATGCTTCTAGTGGATTTCCTGTGGAATGTCCTCAAAGCCATTTGAAGACTAAATAATAACATCTTTTGGTTTATTCTCATCCAGACATCATTCTTCCTCAAAAAAAGACTCATGGGATGAGGCAGGCAGGCTCTGTTTGCAGAAGCCACACTCCTCTCCCCATAATTTGTCCCTCATGGACATGCAAGTCACCATTTTTAATAGTTCCCCTTTGAAAACTTCTATTGATGGGCAGTCTGCTGATTGGCATCCTGACACTTCTTTGGCTAGGGGGTTATGTCCAGTGACAGTTGCCTCATTGTGGCCAGAGTTCTGCAGTATCATTCTCCACTTTCTTCCCAGCCTTTGGTGGGTACTAGTGTTTACTGAGAGCTAGCTCATTGGACCAGCAGGATAGACTGCCTGGAGGCTTCCAAGGGCCTTTTGAAGGATGAAGGTCACCACAGGGAAGGCCAGACCCAAGGGGCCCTCAATCTCTTTGATCTCTCACCTTTGACTCTGAGTCCTCATGCTGAATGCTTGGTCCCTTGACTGTGATTCATTTAGAATCACACAGTCATTGAATTTTGAGATAGAAAGACAGGAGATCATGTGGTTCAACCTTATGTCCCCCACTCCACTAGGCAGAGACCGAGTCCCAGGTGAGGACCTTCTGACATGGGTGTGAGAGGAATCAGGCAAAGTGATGACAGTTCTCTCTGGGGGATCTCAGCTGGCCCCTTGTGAGTTTCTGAAGCAGGTCTGAGTCCTCTGGCATCCCCACACAAGTCTGCCCATCTCCCTTCTCCCTTCCATTCAATTTGACAAATATCTGTTCAACGATGATTGGTTGAGAATGAAGAAATGTGTCTCTACTATGACCAACTGGGAGGTGGAGATATGGCAGAAACTGCTACTCATATTCCAATATTCACTCTCCTGTTCCCAGAGTAACAGAATTTACTCATATTCTACTCATATTCCAATATTACTCTCCTGTTCCCAGAGTAACAGAATTTGTAGCTGGACAAGCAGGCCCACTCGGAGTGGAGACCATATCCACTCTTGCCTCCCTTGCAGCTAGATGTGGCCCCTGATCCAGTCTGGTCAGTGGCATATATGCAGGAGTGTCAAGTGCCCACTTCCTAGGACCTTACTGAAGAGACAGCTGGTTCTCTGTTCTTCATCTCCTCTGTCCTACTGTCTGGAATCCTGATGCTACCATCTTGGGCCTGGGGCTGAGGGACACAGCCTCGGGAGGGCAAGGATGACTGAGTCTGGTCCCTGCTGACCTCCTCAGCCAAGTCGCTGTATCAGCCATGGATCACCAACCTCCAGACCCCATATGTGAGAGAAGAAAATCTGTCTTGTTCTAGCCACTGTTATTCTGGATTTTTCAGTCATTCATAACTGATCTAATTCTAACAATTACAGGCAGCAAAATAAATATTTAACAAGGGTTTGAAAAAATATTTTACTCTTTCTAGCTTTGCCAAGAAAAAATTGGACTTTTTCGAAAGGAAATTTTACTAAGAAACTAGACTCTATGGCTGAAAATATTTTAAATAAAGTGATATGTGTACATACACCCATACACACACTCTATATATATGCTTACATAATACATGCGTACATTATCTCTGGGAGAAGACAGAGAGACTACAGTCATGGGAAAGAGATCTGAGAGGGAGCCACAGGGTTGGGGTGGGAGTGAAACCCACTGCGTACTTTTTTGTTCTGTTTGAATTTTTTAACCACATATGGGTTTTTTTTTTTAACACAACAATTTAAAAATAAATGAAATCTGGCTGAGCGTGGTGGCTCAGGCCTGTAATCCTAGCACTTTGGGAGGCTAAGGTGGGAGGATTGCTTGAGGTCAAGAGTTCAAGACCAGCTTGAGCAAGAGCAAGACCCCGTCTCTACAAAAAATAGAAAAATTAGCCGAGCGTGTGGCGCACGCCTGTAGTCCCAGCTACTCGGGAGGCTGAAGCAGGAGGATCACTTGAGCCCAGGAGTTTGAGGTTGGAGTGAGCTATGATGACGCCACTGCACTCTAGCCAGGGCAACAGAGAGAGACCCTGATTCAGGGAAAAATGAAATCCCGTTTTACACTTACAGGTTCCCAGTCCAGTCACTATCTGGTAAGCCTTTTCAATGTTGCCAAATGAATATCCAGCCCCTCCTTGGGCATCTCGGTGAGAGGCTGCCCATGTCCTCCCCAGACAGCTTTATCCATGGAAAACAAGAAAAATATCAGCCTCTCAGAATGCATTTCTTTATCTGGGGAACATACAGAGCCTCCTCTCAGGGCTGTGGTAAGTGTGCCTCCTACCAGCTCAGTACAGGTGCCACGTGCTGCCAGCGCACCTCATTCCTGTGCGTGCCTGCCAGTCCCGCAGCACCTGGCAGCCTGCTCACAGAACTACTGTTCTGCTGTGGATTTGCCTCCCCACCCACCAGATGGGGCACTCCCTGACAGCAGGGACCATGCCCCATTCACCTTTGTCCCCATGGTTGCTGGGCCTAGCTGAGACCCTGACATGGAGCAGAGATCCAGAAGTGGTTACTGGCTGAGGGAAGAAGACAACTGGCATTTCATTTTAAAATGCAGATCCTGACAGCAGTTCCAAATCACCCCAACTGACTCATGAATTTTTCTGGAATTTTTTCATTTTTCTTGGATTCAACGTTCAACTGCATCAAGGAGTGCCAAGGTGGGACACAACTGGTGAAGGGCCCTGGGGATCCTGCCCAAAGGTATCACCAGCAGGTGCCTTTCTTATGAAGGGTAAGAAAACCCCCTCATTGTCCCCACCAGGCCTTCACTGCCTGCTGCAGTGCCCAGGCGCCAAGAGCTCATGAGCTGAGCATGCAACCGCTCTTGGGGACCTCCATTCTGGGATCACACAGCCTGGCTTGAAGTCTTGGCCACACGGCTTACCATCTGTGTGAGCTGGGGCGAGATAGCTGAGCTCTCCAGGCTTAGTTTCCTCATCCGTAAAAGTGAGGATGCTAATCATTGTACTCATAGTGTTATAACCTCATAGTGTTATTGGAAGGATGAAATGAGACAATGCATGTGAAATCAGTTTATCAAGAGATCACAACACTTTGGGTCATAAACATGACATGAGTTCCTGTCCTTCCCCTCAGCTCCCCCAGCTGCGTTATGTAGAACTAATGCTCCCCATTTCTGGTAGGGAGGCAGGGCCTTTATTGACATCTTGATAAAATTCTAGAACTTTCTAATAACTTCCATTTATTAGAACAGTTTCATTTTGGTATTTAACATTCTGTCCTGTTCTTTTTGAAACTTTAGTCTCAAGCATAATTCAAAGCTGCCATTCTCCTCCTTCCCCCAGAGCAGACTGGACCTTTCTGTGACTCTAGTTACCACAATCTCGGTGGCTTAAAACAACATACATTTATTTTCTCACAGTTTCCATGGATCAGAAGTTGGGGCATGACTTAGCTGGGTCCCCTCTGTGGGGTCTCCCTATGCCAAAATCAAGGTGTTAGCTGAGGCTGCAGTCTCATTTAAGGCTCAGGGTTGTCTTCCACATTCACTGGTTGTTGACAGAACTTGGCTCCTTGCAGTTATAGAACTGATGCCCTCAGCTCCTAGGGGCTGCCTGCCATTCCCAGCCATGCGGCCCTCTCCACAGCATGACACTCTGCTTCTTCAAGGCCAAGAAGAGGGCATCTGCTTCTCTGGCCTCTAGACCCTCTTTCAAAGAAATCACCTGATTAGGTCAAGCCCACTCAGGATAATCTCCCTTTTGGTTAACTTACAGTCAACTGGTTAGGGATTTAATTACATCTGCAGAATCTCTTCACCTTTACTACCATTTGGTAATGTCATACGCACCCTCCCCAACACCTGCACACAAGTCCTGGATGGGAGGAGATGTGGCTGTTTCTTTTACTCCTTCCCCCAGCCCCCACAAAGGGCCCTGCAGCCTCCAGCTCCCAGATGTTCCCTCTCCGAAAGAGGCTGCTTGGGTTGGGGTTCCAGCAGGGCAGTGTGAAGGTGGCTACCATCAATGATGTCCCCACAGCTCACAAGGCATGTGCATATCTCCTTTTCCCTGCTCCAGTCTATACAAGGGCAGGTCACCAAATCTGCTGGCTAAGCAGAGGCCCACACAGGGGGCAAAATTCCAGTCTCCCCTTCTTGAAGATACCTCCAAACTTCCAAGGGATTATCTTAAAGCCATTGTCCCTTGGCTTCGGAGAAAAAGCAGTGGTCCTACCCCAGAGAGGGGAAGGACTAGCCTCTCTCTGAACCTGTATCTTCCCCTAATCTGACTATTTCTTCCTGTCTTAATCTTTTTACATTTGGGGTGGTGGTGGTGGTGGTGGAGTGAATAGAGGGTGTTACTGGGTGGTCAGGTCCATTCTCTGAATTGTCACCTCTCAGAACTGTAGGAGGTGACTGAACCCAATTGTTGGAGGCTCCATGAACTTTTGGTTTCAACTCTGGGCCTTGGCTGTGCAATTCTGGGACAATAGGAAAAATTCCAGTGCCTGGTAGACAGTTAGTGCTCAATAAATGCTAATAGGAGTTCTTGCTCACAACTCAACCCAAAGAGTCCTATATTTAGAAGCAAGGCAGAAGATCAGAGTGGACCAGGAGCAGGATAGCTAATGACAAGCCATGAGATTCCTTTGGTTCTTCCAAGCTGGGAACATGCTTGTTCTCCAAGCCTGGTGTCACCTTGAATTCAGCCGAAGGCAGGGCAAAGGTGAGGAGCAGGGAGCTTGGCAGGGAGTGCTCATGCCATTCTTTTGCTTCAGCTTATTCTGCCCTCCATGGCCCCAGAGGTGGTAGAAAAAAACTGAGCAAAGCTGAGGTTCAAATTCTCTGGAATTCACAGGTGTTGTGAAGATACAGTTTGGCTAGCTGTCCCCCAGACCCATTTACTCTTCTTCCTCAGCACACAGCTGGACTACATTTCTCAGCCTCTCTTGCAGTTGGGTATGGCCACAGGACTGGGTTCTAGTCAATAGAATGTGGGTGAAAATGATGTGTACCACTTCCAGCCCTGCCCATGAAAACCTCCCAAGGCAGGAGCCTCTGTGCCCTTTCCTTTTTTTGCAGGCCTGATGCAAACAAACAAGGTGAACTTGGAAGCCATATGTTGAAGATGGCAGAACCAAAACAAGGAGCCTGAATCCCTGAGTCACCTTGTGGAAGATGGCCTGACTACCAGAAATGCTACATTCAACAGTTATGTAAGCAAAAAATATATTTCTATTGAGCTAAGATGTTGAAGCTATGGGATATGTTTGTTACATCAGCTGGCATCACCTTAACCAATACACAAGTTCACACAGTAAATGAGAAAATGAGTCTGCATCCACATAGTCCATGCTTTAAGAACTTCTAGTTTTAGGAGTTTATTTGCCATGCTCTATAAAGTATGTGTAATGTTTTAATTCCACTTCACAGAAAGGTTTTCTATTCAAATCCTCTTCAGGGGCCTTCCCTATTAAAACAGCCCATTTGTAGAAACTACTACTTGGCATTTTTGGAACTTGTTATCCTATTCAGCAGAGTCTAAGTCGGGAGGCTTTGAACTCGGACAATTACTGCTCTTGATTAACAACAAGAACTGATGAGTTGGCCTTTCCAGTGTGCTAAGCAAACTCAGCCAAGCAGAAAATATCACTGAAGGGGAAACAACAGGAAGTGATTTTCTTGGTTACATTACGAACCGTTGCCGTCGTGATATTTACACTTGTTTGTGGATAATGTGGGAACCTCTGCTGCTTGCATGACCTTCCAGATGACACCATTGTGCTTGAAACGCCGTGTTTCCCACTTGACCTGGGCTGTCAACGTCATCCTGAGTCTGGAGGCAGGCAGCCTAGTGGAAAACCCACAGACCTGGGGGTGGTTAGGCCCCAGAGCAGGGTCCCCACTCCACTCCTTTCAGGTCCCAACCCCTACAGGTGTCCGCGGGGTCAGCACCCAGGCCTGGAGATTCACAGACAGCGTTTGCCTCATATTGTCAGGCAGCTCAGTGCAGTGTGGAGCACTGCTCGTTTCCCTGCACACTCACCAGCACTGGGTATTTTATTTTAAAAGATCTTTATGAATTTGATTCACGGTTGTAATCTTGGATTGAACATTTACTAATATTTAGTATGTGTTCATTTGTGAACCATCTGTGCATGTTCTTTACCCATTTCTCCATTGAAGATGGTATAATAGTATCCTTCATGTAATTGCATACAAAATTTTCATATATTAAGGGCATTGTACCTTTTCACATTTCTTGGGTTTATTTTTCCAAATTATTCATCTTTGTATTTTGTTAAAATATTTTGGATATATAAAATGAAAAAAAACAATATAAAAGTTTCAGTCTTTTCCTTTGAGACTTTTCCAACTTTTCAAGCTTACAAAGTCATATTTCATTTGGAAGTTTGAAATATATTCATCTATAACCCCATTAGTTTTATTTTTAAAACTTTTAAAGTAAGTCTTTGATCCACCAGGGGTTTATCTGAATGTAAGGCGTGAGGTAAGCACCTTCCTGGGGGCCACATTGGGAGTTTAGATCTGAGGGCTCTAAGCCTCTGGCTTGGAGAGACATGAGTAGCTGTCCCTGGGTAGAGTGGCATTGAACAGGCTGGGATTGGGTCTAAGGGTCTTTTCATTCTCAGGTGATGTTATGGACTAAATTGTGCCACCCCCCAAATTTTTTTTTTCTTACTAAACATTGAGATTAACCAGGAATACCCCAAAATTTATAAGTTGAAGTCCTAACCCTCAGTCCTCAGAATGTGACTGTTACTTGGAAATGGGGTCTTTAAGAGGTAATTAAGTTAAAATGAGGTCATTAGGGTGGGCCCTAATCTAGTATGATTGACGCCTTTATAAAAAGAGATTATGGCCAGGTGTCGTGGCTCACTCCTATAATCCCAGCACTTTGGGAGGCTGAGGTGGGAGGATCTCTTGAGCCCAGGAGTTCAAAGCTGCAGTGAGCTATGATCGTGCCACTGTACTCCAGCCTGGGTGATAGAGTGAGTGAGACCCTGTCTCAAAAAAAAACAACAAAAAAAAAAGAGAGAAAGAACAAGAGATTAGGGCACAGACACACACAGAGAAGACCCAGAGAAGACCTGTAAAGACACAGAGTGAAGGCAGCCTTCTGAAAGCCGAGGAGAAAGGCCTCAGAAGTAACCAGCCCTGCCAACACATTGACCTTGGACTTCTAGCCTCCCAAATTGTGAGAAAATAACTTTCTATTGTTTTAGCGCCCCAGGCTGTGGGACTGCATTATGCAGCCCTGGCAGACTAATACACGTAGGCTCTTTGTTCACTGTCCTCAGAGCTGGTCTGGAGCGTGGCTTGCCGAAGCTCCCACCACAGTCTGCTGGTAAGACCAAGCCAAGATAACAATGTTAATTTTAAAAAATTATTTTAAAATTGTGCATAATGCATGTTCACTGAAGAAAAATTAGGCCATGTAGAGAAGCTAAATAAATAAGTCAGTCAGTCAGATCACCTGGGTGCCAATGCCCCCAGTGGTCCAAAATCACAGTGGCTGTGTCTCCTCAGAGAGGGCCTCCCAGTGACGGCTCCCAGAGCTGGCCACCTCCTTCTCCTCAGGTTTTGCAGTCCCGG
Source organism: Daubentonia madagascariensis (assembly GCA_023783475.1). Lineage (NCBI taxonomy): Eukaryota > Metazoa > Chordata > Mammalia > Primates > Daubentoniidae > Daubentonia > Daubentonia madagascariensis. Next base: position 33,989,326 of record JAKFHU010000776.1, on the reverse strand, counting down.
GGTCTCTCCCGGAGACAGGTGATGAGGCAGTGCGGAGACAGGTGATGAGGCAGTGCGCTGGGGAGGCCATAGCCGTGCTGCCTCAGCCGGAAGAGCACCCTTCCCATCATCACCTCACGGCTGGCCAGGGGGCCCTGAGGCTGTTAGATCTGCTCCCACCCCCCACGTGAAATAAGTGCCCCTCTGCTGCCCCCTGAGGAGGGCTGTCAGCCTCTGCTTGTACTTGCCACCTCCCCTCATACTGGAGCAACCCCGTCTGCTAGGAAATGACACGAGCCCAGGCTAGCCCTCACCTTTGATCCAGAAGCCAGGTCAGCCCTCCCCTTTGACCTAGCGGTGCCCACACAGCCTCAGAAGAAGTCAGGCTGGGGGTGAGGGGAGGCCACAGTGCCTGGTTAGCTCAGAGACAAACAGTTGGTGTCTCCTCCCAATACACCCATTTTCCCACCCCTGGGGCTTTGTTCACACTGTTACCCCTGCCTGGAACGCCTTTCCTTCCTACTTTCTCTACAATTTCTTGTTAAAATCTGCCCACCTGTCACAACTGAGCTCACAAGCCACCTCTTCCAGGAAGCCTTCCCTGACTACCCCTTCCCCAACTGAATGGAATCCCTCCTCTGAGCCCACACCTCTCTATCTGCCCCAACTGCAGGTGACACTGGCCATGTGATACCTAGAATTAAAATATGCACATCATCCGCTCCCAGAGAACAGGCTCCTGGTTGGTTCATTTCTGCATTTCACCCTCCTCTTGCACCCAGGACAGTGGAGGGACTGACTAGAGTTTGACCTTTAGGTATAAAATTTTGACTTCTTTACAGCTGAGAAGCCATCTTGGCAAAACTCACATTTGTCATTTGGAAAAACTTTCACACAATGCAAAACATTTATTTCTCACGACACCCTTGAGGTAAATGCTGTGATGTTTATACCCATTATACAGATGAAGAAACCAAGACTTCTAGAAGTTAACAGACTCCTTACGTCAACAAACTGATCCCAACCATGGCTCTTAGGAGGCCTGCAGCGGCTTCGTCCTCCCACAGGTGGGTGGTCTCTGGGTACCCAGCACCTAGCATGGGTCCTGGCTCCAGAGGAATGCCTCTGTGACTGTCACTGAGTGTAGAGGGGCTGCTGGAGTCTGCCTGAGGCTGCCCAGGGTTGGCACTTCCACCTTCCTTACCTGGAGGCCTTGCCTTTTGCCTCCATTCCTCGGTCACCTGGGAGCTACACACGCTCTGGTTATTGTAGATAATGGTGCCCCATTTCTGAGGATGGCAGGCAGGAGGCTTCTGTGCCCAGAAAACCAGGGACAAGAGCCACAGCGTCAGGGACTGAAGCGCTTGCCCTGCTTCACCAGTTCCCTTGGGTTTGGGGTCCAATTTCAGTTCCAAAACACATGTGCCTTTATCTAAAGTTTGTGCTCTAAGTCAGGTGCATTGAGAAGAAAGGAGCCGGGCCAGCACTCTGCCACAGCTCTCTCTCTCTCTCCCCCCTCCACAGGAATCACTTTCGTCACCATCCATTGCAGAAATGAATGGAGGCCATGCAGCCTGCTTTATTAAATATGAATGAGTTGCAGTCCACGGCCCCCACGCGGTCACTCGCCCACTCCATCTCTGGCAATTACTGAGTTGCACACACTGTGCCAAGGGGCGCAGCGGTCCCTGCCTGCCCTTGCACGTTGACATCGCCCGGCAGGGGCAGGGCTCAGGTCTGCAGCTGCCCTGCTGCCTGATGAAAAGCCACCTCTGGGCTTCCATGTAGCCAAGATGCTCAGTTCTAAAGGCTTGGGGATGGGGCATCTCCCATAGAAGGATTGTGGACCCTTGGGCTCTGAGCTTTGGCCAGATATGGCCTGTGGCTTTAGGACCCAAGGCAAGGTCTCCTGGCATGAGTGGCTCCTGAGCTCTGTCTGCACCCAGACATTTTAGGTCCCAGGAGGCTCAGCCTGGATCAAGGTGAAAAGCATGTGAACAGACACACATCATTTACTGAGCATTTGACATTGGTTAAGTTAATGCTCACAACCTCCCAATGGATTGTCAGCCTCATGTTGTCAGGGTCCTTGTTTGCCCTGTTCACTGCTGTATCCCTAGTGCCAAGGACAGAGTAGATAATCAGTATTTGTTGAATGAATGAATGAGAGGTGGGTATTGCTCACCATTTTGGAGCTGAAGAAGTTGAGGTTAAAGAGCTTTGCCAAGGTTCCACAGCTAATGACTTTCACGGCAGGGAGTCAAATCCAGGGTGGGGTCTCAATCATTGCTCTACCCCGCCAAGCTGGCCAGTGGCTTGCCTGGGGATCCCTCCGGGGCAGACTCTGCCTCTGCCAACCCCTGCCCAGGCCAGACTCCAATGCTGCAGCACATCATTCTGGATGCACGGATTTGTTTCGACCCCGATTTAATCAGGGAGCCATCCAACTCCCTGCAACACCATGTGGTTTTGTCATGGTTGTCAAAGATCATCTACAAACTAGTAAAAACAAAGAAGATCAAATTCTTTTTTCTGAACTTAAAAAATTACTTTTATTTTAGGAACCAATAAAGTTATGGCAAATATTTACAAATAATTATCTCACATAAAGGTTACATAAAACCAATTCTTCACAAGTAACAGCCACTCATGAAAAGACACACAGATATTGAAACTACTCCAATCTTATTGCATGTTTCTCCAACTAATCTAAAATAAAGGTGTTGCAGTCAACCATTTAACTTAAAATAAAGCCACAAATTCCAGGTTTGACAAGGAAAAAAAAAGTTAAAAAAATTAAACCAAAACCCCACCCCTGTTTTCTCCCAAGTCCCACCCCCAGCCCTGCCCTCCTCCCAACAACAACAAAAATATGTCCGACATCTTTGGCAAATTGGCACTGCTGTAATTACATTCAAATATTATTACACACAAAAGCAACACACACCACTAAGAAAAAAAAAACCACCAATATTTCAAGTCAGTTATTTTCTACTAGAAAAAAAGAATACAAAACATACACATTTTTAAAAAAGCATTTTTTTTCAATCTGTTGGAGACAGATCATCTCCTACTTTCAAAGGCAATTCAATTGTGTGGGGGTTTTTTTGTTGGTTTTTTAGAACTTTTTTTTTTTTTTACAAGTAAGCGTCTATGCAGGCATCACAAACTTTGGCGGATACAGTAGATATGTATTTCTTTGATGCTGGAAGGTCAGTCCCTAAGACAAAGTCAAATGTCTCAGAGAATGAAAAGTGAAACCCATGTGTCTTCCTGGCAAAGAGTTCCATTTGCAAAGTTATCTGCATTTCTACAAATACTCAATGTCCAAAGGCCACTAGAGGGTGAAAAACCAGGGCAGCATCTTCCAGCAGGAGTCAGGGGAAAACCAGAGGCGGAATGCCATACTCAGCCCAACCTGAGGCCCAGCAGCTGGGGCCAAGAAGTGGGACCCAGGCAACACCCGGCCCTCACCACCCACTACCCCACATGGCGCTGGGGGCTTGGGGACAGGGGGTGGGCCTGCCTCTTCCTGAGCCCCAGGACAGGCTGCTGCCGGTCTGCTCACCTTCTCTGACCAAAGGCAAGGACTGGCATAAGGGACTCAGTGCTTTTTCTGAGTTTCAAGTATGTCTGAGGTGTCGGAGTGTGTGTGAGTGTATGCACGTCTGTGCACACTCACATGTGCATGTTATGGAGGGGAAGGCCAGATTCTGAGGCTCCGAGCTTTGCAGGGTGTTTAAAATAGACTCAGGATTTATTTATTTTCTTTTTACCTTTATAGCAATTAATTGGCTATTGATTGGTTGGAATGTTCAACTCTCCATTTCCTCAAATACAATAAAATAGTTTCATTAAAATGTATTCATGCTTGAAAATAAGGGAGCCATTAAATGGTTTCCTTTCTGTTCCACTCCAAGGGAAATGTGCCATTTGTAAATCAAAAATGCATCATCCAAAATCACTTGTTCTTAATGATACTTTTGGAAAAGATGAGGGATGTAGCCATAAGCAGGTGATTTGGGGGACAAGGGCAGCACAGCGGCCACAGCCACAGGGCCAGGTGGGCCCAGGTTGGAGCAGGGCAGGCTGCAGCTTGGCCTCCTCCTGCTGGGCCCCAGGTCAGGGAGGGGGCATGTGACTGCCAAGTCACCCCTGCCCTGCTGTTTTACCTGCTTCCCTCCCTGGACCCCACTCAGAGCCACCAGAAACGGAAGGGCAGGTTCCTGCCTCTGTCTGTCCTACCACAGGCCAAGTTCACTACCTGAGACCGGCTCCATTTGGGAATTCATGGAGATTCCTCAATAAAGAGATAAGTAGCTACATTTTCTCCTTGTGCTGCTCAGGGGTCCGAGATGTGGGAAGAAGAATATGTAGACTCACTGAATGGTGGTTCTGTTTACCCCTTGACTAAAACTCTAGAATGGCAGTGACATGATTCTGAGGCCTCCTTCCATCCTGGGGGCATCCGGGAATGGAGCCTCAGTACTGAGGAATTACCAGAGAAGGAAAGAAAGACGTGCCCGCCTGCTCCCAGCAAGCAGCCCGTTTCAGAGAGGCTGCTGCCTCGTCAGGAGAGTGAGTGGGCAGGGGGCTCACTGCCCAGCCTCCGCAGCCGGCCCCTCGGGACCTGGCGCTGCTCGAGGCGCAGCCATGAGCTGACAGTGGGGAACGCAGATCAACACCATGGCTCCCCATAAATATGCAAGAGGGAGTCCTGAGGTCCGGGGACAAGGGGGCAACAGGGCAGAGGGGCTGCAGGGGCTGCCAGGAGGTGGGGCAGACTGTGGCTGGGAGTCATGGCCTGACTGTCCAACTTCCAATAATACGTTTTTTTACCTCTTGGGAAATGCACTTGCCTTGGACCTCTCCGAGGCCAAAAGAACTAATGGAATAAATTTACCAGGAGGGCTGGTGTGCATGCCTGGGAATCATCAGAGGCAGGCTCTCGATGGGTGACAAGGCCAAGGCCACAGAGCCAGCCTCTTAGCAGGGCCACCGTGAGCTGGTCTAGCCCAGAATCCTAGGGGACCCACTCACGCCAGCTGGGCCTGGCCTCTCCAGGGGCCTGGATTTGTCTCTGCCCTCCTGGGAAGCTGTATCTCAGACATATATTGTTTCTAGTTTATTTGTCAGAGTGCTTGGTTTGTTTTTAAGATTTGCTCCCCATGGCTTGGAGCTAAATTCTGGCTGAAAAGTCATCCAGAGGGGATGGTTGGAGCCATAGGCTGCCAAAGGCAGGGCAGTCATCAGAGGTATGACTTCTCATAAAGGGATTCACCCCTCAGGGCCCTGTGGCCACACCCAAGGCTCTTCCATGTGCATGTGAAAGCCCCCGCCCAAAGCCAACAGCTTTTACCTCCCCTTAAAGCCAACAGCTCCCCCTACCCCTACCACCTCTGGCATTCTACCCCACCCCACCTTCAAAGCCCACGGTCTGTGAGAGCCCAGGATGAGGCCTGGGAGGGCTGCAGGGACTGGATGTGCCTGTTTCTGCCACTGACTTGCTGGACAACCTGAAGCACATCTCTCACCTCTCTGGGGTGCTGTCTCCTCCAAATCTACAACAAAGGACAAGGAGGTGAAAAAGAAAGGGGCATTCGACAGAGATTGGGGGTCACCAGCTGGTGACCAGTGGGTCATATGTGGCCCATAGACATATTTTTCTTTTGGCTGACAGAGCATTTTAAGTTTTCACACTTGGATGCCACTTGGGGGGGGGGGCGGGGGGGGGCAAGCACCCTTCTGGGCGTATCGGCCCCACCCCGCTGTGCTGCCTCTTGCCCTGCCGAGCTGCAAGGCTATGCCCCCTGGCTGGTCCAGGAAGCAGTCAGTTCAGGGCCCTGGAGATTGTGATCTGTGTTTCCTGGCCCTGTGGGCTCCCCAATGGCCCAGGCTCGGGCAGTCCTGCGTGTTGTCACAGCCGGGCCTGGACTCTGCTCCCAAGCAGGAAGAACAAACAAAACGGGAATGAAAAGACAGCTCGTGAAAAGACAGCTCGTGCCCAGAGTCAGAGCGGCCCACGTCCAGGGCCTGTCAGGGGTCACAGCATGGGCCTGGAAAAGCTCCAATCGCCTCTGAGCCTCAGGGTACAGGAGGGAAGGAGTCTGCACGAAACCTCTTAAGTGTTGGTGTGAATTTGGGCAAGACTCTGCAGGTCTCAGAGTTAATGGGAATCAATTTGGACCAGCAAAGCCACCAATGCCCAGGCCCCTAGGTCAGGCCAGCCTCTGGGTCCCTGTTCTTTCTTTCCTTATTTGCATCTGGAAGGTTTCTAGGGGAGTGAGGAGTGGGTGTCTCTAAGCCATACACTCCCATGACAGGAGCACAGTCTGTGGAGACAGAAGGGGGCCTGGAGATCTAAGAATTCACTTCCCTTCTATCTTGCCATGTGAGCCCTAAATGTCTGTTTCCCCATTTGTAAAACAGGCATCATGATCTCTGCCCCATGGGATGGTCGAGGATTGCAAAGCACCATACGACATCAGTTACGAAAGGGCTAACCCTAACTAAGGCGCCTTGGGAAAGTGATGTGGGTTTGATATGTCATCAGATTTTTCTAGGTTGGAGCTAGACTAGCCGTATGAAATTTTTTCATAAAATCCACAATGTCCTTTTCAAAAAGTCAGAGCTGGAACACAGGGCTGAAGGCCTGTGAAGAAATGCCCCAGGCCTCCTGCCACGATGCTGGTGAAGCCCTGGACGTGTGTTTTCCATTCGGAATTCTCTGGCATCTACTCAACAGCTTGTTTCCTTTGGAAGCCTCCTCACCAAGCCCCCAGCAGCTCCGCCAGACAGCGTGGGTGCTCTGAATTGGTGAGAGCAGATATGTATGCATGAGAACATCCGTGTGCATCCGTGTGCTCTTGTGCTTCTGCCTGGCAGCCCAGGAATCGAGTGGTTATCTAATAAATACAAATCCAATCTGAGGACCAGCAAAGCCTCAGGTGAGAGATGAAAGGCCTGGAGGGAGGTCATTACAGGGGCAAGAACAGGATAGGGAGAGGGGGCTGCTGGAGGCCAGGTGGGCTTGGCCAAGGGAGGATGCTGTGTGCCTTAGGCAGCTGGGTCGGGGAGGCTGAGCTCCTCCCAACAGCCTAGAATCACAGGGAGGGACCAGGATCCAAACAGGTGGGCGCACATCATTCCAAGAGAGGGGCAGCAGGGGGCAGAGGCCCAAGGCCTGTGGTGAAGAATCCTGACCCACCACGTCCTGCTAAATGGGGGGGAGGGAGGAGCCAGGTAACGTACCTTCCCCTTCCTTACCTGTCAGGTGGAGGCTGGAGCCAGTTCATCCCAGCTCTGGAGGTGGCTCTCGCTCCAGTTACCTCCCTTCTTTCCCCAGTGGCTTCCAGAGGGTGGGTGTGAGCTTGCTGGGCCTGGGGCTACCTCGGCAGTTCTAACAGCCCCAGACACCCGGTCTGGGGCACTGGGCCCAGAACCACCTCCTGCTGCCCTCACTGTCAACCTCTCTTCCCAGGGCTAAGATGCAGATAGGTGGGGGTGACCAGGATCACCATGTGTTGGGGGGCAGGGGCCCGAGTCCCAAGCCCACCTCTGCCAGTCACTGTCTGGGGACTCCACCTTGCTGAGCCTCCGTTTTCTCTTCTGTCCCACCAACGTGCAGGGGTTTGGGGGTCAAAACACTTAGTGCTGGCCAGAGAAGGTCTGCTCTGCTCTGCTCTGTCTCCCTGCATGGCTTCCCCAGGCTGGGCCTCAGTTTCCCCCAAGGGAAGCTGGACTAGGTCTTTTTCAAGGCTCTTCTGATTCCTGCACCTCTGAGCGCTCATGTTTCCCACCTGGTCCAAATATGGGCGGGACTCAGGTGCCACCCCATAAGCTTGCTCAGGAGTGGAGGGCCTGCTCCAGCCAGCCCTGCCATGGCCCCAGCTCCCTGGGAGGGAGGAAGGGAAGGAGAGAGACGCTGGGTTACCCTACAGGTGACTCTGCTGTACCAAGGCAGCCAAGGCTCAAAGAGGTGAAGGGTCTTGTCTGAGGCCCCATAGCAAAGCAGGAGTGGCCAGGACAAGACCTGCCTGACTTGATGACCCCCATCCAGGCTCTCTCTGCCATCCTGGTGACATACTAACATTAGGGACACTGTCACATGAGATGACCAAACCCCCTGTCATTGCTGCAATTCAGCCACGGTTTGGACAGAGGCTCCACCTGTCTGTTCTGAGTTGGCAAGACAGACTACGCGAGGAATTGATGAGGCCCCAAGCATAGAGATGGTGGCACATGGCACCCCCACCTCAAAACCACTCCCAGGTCATATACCACTTCCTCATTGTTTTCCTGCCTCTCCCCCAGGAGGCCCTCCTCTGTCCCCCAAATCTTCCCAGCCGGCTTCCTCTGGCCACCCTAGCCCACGGTGAGTTCTCCAAGCCCCCTCTCCGAGCTCCTGTGGTCCTTGGCCATGGCCCTGACCATCACAGCCCCTTCAATAAACAGATGGGCATGCACTGTGCAAAATTAGGCATCTGCCCCCAACCCCAGCACCTCTGCCCCCAGCTGCATGCTAAGCTCCATGAGGATGGGGAGGGGCTGCCCCAAGAGGACATGCAGAAGTTCTGGCTGGCTGCTTTAGGCTGTTTGTGGTCCTCGGTGCAGGGGAAAGTCCTTTGTGTTAATCACTGTTTACAAGGCTGGGACAGGCTTGCCCAGAATCCACTCACAGAGGTCCTCGAGGATAGGCAAAGTGTCTATGGTGGGTGTCCACAGTGATTTGAGCCTGGATATGCCTCAGAAAACACACAGTTCCAGGGGCTGAGGGAGTCAGGAGAGCCTTGGGCCCCTCCTGGGCTTGGATCAGATGATCTCCTGCATCCCGTCCAGCCCTAACGCTCAAAGTCACAATGCAGTCAACACCTTGGACAGCATCTAGCTTTTGCACAGTGGCTAAGGAATCTCCCCGACAGTTCTCTTTGAGTTCTTTGATCTGGAAAACAGCTGCTAACACTCCATCAGCCCCAGGGAAATGGAGGCAGGAAGCCAGGGCATCTCCGGAAAGTATGTTCCTCTTGGGGAGGGGTCTCAGGGGGAGTTTGCAGCACAACCATCCCAATGAGACTCCTGGTCAAGACATGAAAGAAGTAGAGATGAGCAGGAGGCAGGGGCCCCAAGGTGGGCATCCGCAGTGTCAGGGACAGCTCTGAGCCCACCTGGCAGGCGGCACCCAGGGCAGAGGGGATGCTTTATGCACAGGTCTAAGATGTCCCATGATGCACCATGAGTGCCGGATGCATAACGGGTTGGGCAGTCTGCTCAGTCGGACCCTTGGGCCCACAGAAAAGCAAGAAGGTATTTACACAAGTGCTGCTGAAGCAACTAAAGCAAGCCCTCCTTCCCAGGCCTGGGTGGTTTACACAGACGGATGGTCAGATGGCTGGGGGATTGGCAGGCTGGGCTGGGCTACAGTTGTCTGCAGAATGGTCTGTTGGTTCTCGGGGACTCAGTGGCCATTGGGAGACGCTCACTGACTGGCTCTTAGAAATGGACAAGCATCCAGAAGTCCAACAGCCCTGCCATAAACCCCAAGTCCCAGGCAGGAGAAGGGGAGGGAGGGAATTTCAGGTGACTTGGGGAGGTTGCTGGGGACGGTCTTGGCAAGCCCCTCTGGCTGTCTTCAGAGGGGCTGGAGGTTATCACCCTCAACGATATGTGTCATGAGTGCTTGGCGCCTGCCTGGCTCCAAGGGTCAGTGGCGGTCGTAGGCAGTGGCAGCTGCAGGTGGGGCAGCTCCTCGGGCAGCGGCGCTGTAGTAGTAGGGGGAGCCTGGAAGAGACGGCAGAGGGAGCTGAGGTCCAACCTGGGGTCCCCTTTCCACCAGTCTCCCCCACCTCTGCCCCTTCCTCCCCTTGACCAGTCCAGGCCATCGTCCTCTCTCACCAAAATCTCTGTCCTGGTCTGTTCCCCAAACCGCAAGTCCAATCAGGGCCGCTACCTGCTCACAAGATTGCAAGGCTCCTCACTATCTAGAGCTGGGGTCAGCAGCCAGGGGGCCCTCGGGTCCAATCCTCCCAACTGCCTGTTTTAGTGAATGACATTTTACTGGAACACAGCCCTGCCCATTCATTTATGTATTGTCTGTGGCCACTTTCCTGCTACTGTGGCAGAACTGAGTAGTTGCAACAGAGTCTATGGCCCTCAAAGCCTAAAACATTTGCTATCTGGCCCTTTACAAAAATCATTTGCCAGCCCCTGACCTAGAAGACGAAAAGCATTCACTTCTTTGTTTGGCCTGTGGACATTTAATGATCTAGCCCTTCTGGATTTACCTCCCACAGGAACGCCCCTCCCACCCACACTGACATACCACACTCAAGCCCAGCTCAACTCCATGCAGCCGTCTCACCTACACACAATGCTGACAGCCTGGCACTGCGGTGTCCTGTGCAGGTATTATCCCATTTAAACCTGTGCAGTAGGCACAGGCAGCCCACACTCCCACGCCTCTGCGTCTTTCCCTACGCTGCACCTCTTGCCTGGAACTCCTGGCCTGCACCCTCACTCGCTTTCCTGCCTCTTAAACTTCTACGTCTCTTTCAAGTCCCTGCGCCCATCTCCTCCTCTGGGAAGCCTCCTGCCCTGAGCTCACACGCCTCTGCAGGCTGGACCACGTGCTGGGATTCTGCACCCCGCAAAGACCCGGGCTGGGTTCTGCTCTTCTTGGTGTCTGGCCCAGTTCCCAGACTGGAGCCTGCCCCAGGCACGTGTTCAGCTGGATTGGTTGTGTAAGTGAACAACAGTGCTGGGTGAGCAAGCAGTAGTGAAGAACCTCCCCCATTCATTCATTCATTCACTAATTCATCCACTGACCCTGCTGGGTGCAGGGCTGGGCAATAATGGGGCAAACTCGGCCTGACACAGGCTAATGTTCAGAGTCAGGAAGGGGATCTGAGCTCTGAGAAAGAAGCTCTGGGGAGTGCAAGATTGTTCTGGCAAGTCAGCTTCTGGAGGAAGTGGGGTCAGGCTGGGTTTGGATGACATGAGGAATCTGGGGGACAGTGTGTGTGAGAGACACGAGGGATGCAGGCCCCCTCCTGGGGCCTCAGGACACATTCCTCCCATCGCCTCCAGGCTACTTCCTTTGACTACACCCTTTGTATGAAGCAGGCAGGAGCCCTGCTCTGTGTTAAAACTCCTCCTCAGGGATGATGGGGGACGAGGCGGGCACTAGACTAGACCGGGCCTAGACTCTCAGAACCACAGAGGTTAGAGCCATTAAGCCAATCTCCTCCTTTTACAGGTTGGGGAAACTGAAGTTCAACAAACCAAAGTCATGGGCCCAAAGCCACAGAGACTCTTGGTGCCAGGGCCTGGCCAGGAATTCTGGCTGTCTGCTCCTGGCTCAAAACTCTTTCCAGTTCAAGGCCTATATGCCCTACCCTGGAGGGCCCTGTTTGTCTAGGTGGGCAGCAGCTGGGGTCCTGTCAAGCTCTTTAGTTCCCCAGGTGAAGTGACTCATACCTATTCTACAATCTCACCCAAATCCAAACCAAATCCTGGCAATTCTCCCAGCTACAGGTTGAGCATCCCCAATCCAAAAATCTGAAATCTGAAATCTGAAATGCTCCAATGGTCATTTCGTTTGAGTGTCACATCAGATTTTGGAGCATTTCACATTTCAGATTTTTGGATTGGGGATGCTCAACCAGTGTAATGCAAATATTCTGAAATCTGAAATCCAAAACAGTTCTGGTCCCAAGCATTTCCAATAAAGGAGATTCAACCTGTACCACGACTGGGGGCTGAGTCCTAGAGTTTTCCAGTTGTGCTCTACCACTTCTTGGCTGGGAGACCTTGAACAAGTGACTTCATTCCCCTGAGCCTCAGTTTTTTAATCTTTAAAAGGGGGTCACAGTGGGGCTATTGTGAGGGCACTGTGAGAGGAGTACTTGAAAGAGCTGTGGAAATGGTCACTTTTCTGAGCACTCTATATCCATTAACTCTTTTAATTTCCACAACAACCCTATCAGGTAAGAACTATTACTGCCCCCATTTTACAGATGAGGAAAACGAGGCACAGAGAGGTTAAGTACCTTGCCCAAGGTCATGCAGCTACCATGTAATCAAGAGGGTGGGATGGGGCACTTCAGCTTGTGCTACCTCCCCTGCAAACTCAGCCCTGATTAGCACATACACTACTCTCCCTCCCCATCCTTCCTCATGCCGCACCAAGGCAGTACGGCCTCAGGAGGCAATGACAGTGCTGAAGCTGGCAGGCTATACTGTTCTGGAAGGCACAGACACCAACCCCATGCCTAAGTATTCCCAGAGATGGAGAATTCTGCTGCCTCCCCTGTCACCTCCTCGGCCGGAGCCCTGACTCAGAGACACCTGTCAGCCTTCCTCTGTTCTCTCTTCGTGGGATGGGGACAGCATGGGGACAGTCACTCGCAGAGCATCTGCAGTGCCAGCCCTGCGTCCTGCCTGCAGCGGGCCCAGGGGATAGGGGTGTGTGTGCGCACGGGGGCCCATCCCTGCAGGCCTGGGCATGGCACAAGAGCAGGGAAATCACAGGGGCTGCCCCTCAAACAGGCCCCCAGCAGCAGGAAATGGAAGTCCAGGCACCTGCCTGGAGGATCCCTGGCTTTGCCGTCCAAGCCCCACCCGGCCACCTCTGCCCTGGGCTCTGACTCACTCGGCTCCCAAAGCCTCGCCTCTTGGCCGGGCTGCCAGCGGGCCTCGGCATGAGAGTTTGCATCCACCATGAAAAATGAAAACATCACTTCACAAAGCACTCTGTCTTCTTGGTGACTGTTAGACCTCCATCTAGAATAAACTCGTCCTTTCTTCTGTCATTTTTCCTCTCTAATTCACACTATCATCAATTTACTGCTTGACACAGTCATTCCGGCTGCACTCCCCCTCTAATCCCTTGACAGTGGCCACAGGCACTCCTGCTCTAATCCTAATTGACTGTCCGCCCTTTCTCCCCCGAGCCCCACCCCGATGTCTCTGCAGCCCCTCGACGGCCTGGGGCCCCACGGCCTGCTGAGTCGCAGCCGCCCTGCCTGGGGCTCGCGGGGAGGGCGTTCTCCCGAGAAGCCGTCGTGCGAAGAGCCCTTTTGCTTCCTCTGATGGCACCGCTGCCCTCACTTTGGCCGTGTTTCTGTGCAGGAGGCTTCGACCAGGCTGGCCGAGGGGTGGCCGGCGCGCGGGAGGGGTCTGAGTGGGAGTGAGGACGTGCGGGTGTGAGCACATGCCTGCGAGTGTACGCGTGTGTGCAGGGTTTCACCTGTTCCCTCAGTGCCCACTGATCCAGCGGGAGCACCAAGGAGCCAAGGGGTTTCCACAGCCCTGGCACTCTCCCCAGACGGCAGAAACAATCAGCCTAGGTCTCCCTGCCCTGGGGGATTCTCTCAGCCAACCCCTGCAGGCTGGTGGGTGTGAACGGGCCTGCAGCTATCTGCGAGGCTCTGGGGTCAGTGAGCCAGGAGTCTCACGCGTCTTCAGGAAAGCGGGGCCACTGCTTGTTCTGGCCGAGCACCTCAAGAGAGCACCGTGGTCTGCTCCTGCTCGAATGAGGCTGCCATGGCGACCGTCCTCAAATGACACCCGAGGCAGCCGAGGCCCAGACGGGCTGGTGACCTGACTAGGATTCCCAGGTTACAGACTCGGCCCGCAGGGACCAGTTCCCCCGTTTGTAGCTGCCCAGCGTCGTTGGCACTCTTCCTGTGTTTGCAGTTTCCTGCGGTGTGAGGCCCATCTCTTCGAGCTAGAAGTCAGAGCGCATCCTCCCAGCTTGCCCTGCTGCTAGGGCACAGGTGTGTTACATGGGCTCTGACAATTAGACTGTCTTGCATATGACCTTGCCTGGGAAGGGAGCAACTTGAGGAAGCAGCTGGGGGACTCCATCCATTGGGAGTGGGTAGAAGGGCAGAGCTTCTGATGCCCAGGCCCAGGCCCCTGGGTACAGTGCAGCAGAGAGGGAGCTGCAGTTGGGGTGCCCTCTGGGTGCCCCTGGCAACAGCAGGAGTGTTTATGTTAGAGCAGCCCCGGTGTTGTTCCTAGGTGGGTCCCATGCCTATCTCTTTCTGGTCCTCCTGAAAATTCTGGGAGCCCCTAATATCCCTTAATAAGTCCATTTTCTGCTTAAACTGGCCAAAGCACATTCTGTTGTTTGCAACTGAAAGTCTGTTATACAGTAACCTGGCTTTCAAAACTAGACCAGAGCCGTTCTCATCACACAGGAGGTCTGAATATTTAGGACTCACAAGGCCTGTTTCTACAGAGAGATGAGGCCTCTTTTCCCGCTGTGTATTGTGAATGAGTCAGGAAGAATAAGAGTACCACATCACATACTAGTGAACAGACTCTGGTGTCAGGGTGACTGAATATATGTCCTCATTCTGCCGTCTGCATGCTGTGTGACTTCAGGTGAATTAATTAACCTTCCTGAGCCTCACTGTCCTCTTCTGCACTGTAGAGATAATATGTGCTCTGTAGCGTTGTTGTGGAAAGGATAAAATGGGATAACCCATGTGAAGGGTTTTCACACTGGCAAGTGCTCATTTAGATGAACGGAGTTGATTCCTCTTCCTCCTCTCCACACTGTCTCTGGCCCCCTCAAAGGCACTGAGCACCAACCAGTGCAGACACACCTGCCTGAGGCTCCTTCACCCCCAGCCTGTGAGCTCCCTGGGACAGAGTCTGCATCTTCCCCACTCCAGGCACACAGCCCAAGCCTAACAACTGGAGATGTAAACTGGATTTCACTCCAACTTGAGCAGGAGAAGCTAGATGCAGTCTAGCCCCCACCCACCCTCCCTATTCCCTTGGACACCCAGCTGTCCACACAATCAGGTCCAAACTTCTCAGCCTAGTGTTCAAGGTCCCCCCTCTATACACACTCCACAGGCTGCCCCACCTCTTACCCTGTCCCTTTGCCACACCTGCCTGCACAGTTTCCTCCCACTTCTCTGTCTTTTGAATTCCCAGGAAAATAAATGAGGACCACTGCCAACCTACAGGACACCTTGTGAAAATTAGAAAAAGGTATCCTTTCTGAACAGGTGTAGCCCTGTGCCAGGGCTCAGAGCTTTGTGCCATGCATGGGCTGGATTTTCAGCCCCCACTTGTCCCCTGGGGCAGTGCACAGTCATATGTGGCAGCCCTAGGCCAACATGACCTCCTTGGGGTCACATCCCCAACAGAAAAAATCACTCTCACAAGCTGATGCCCAGGTCTCCTTTGTGCCATATCCCCTGTGGGTCTCGCAGCAGCACTGGAACCAGGGATCTGACCGAGGCAGATTTCCAGGGAAAGGCTCCCAGGCTCAGGCCTCAAGACCCACTCCCCTGCTCTCTCCCCTGCTGCAAGACGCTGGTTCAGGAAGACCACAGCCCATGCCTCCCATTTCCTAAGACTGACAGCTGGGTCATCTCACAGTCTGTTGAAGGAAAAGCATCAGGTAAGTGGAGACCTTGGTTCAATATTTAGAAATGAGTTTTGACCAAAATCAAAAAAGAAGTCTGAGAAGAGATTAATCCACAGATTTTGCCCCTCCCAGAGACCACAGAATAAAATCCTGGTAGTCTTCTGCAAGGCTCAAAATCTCCCTTGCACAGGGACCTGGAGCACTAATTGGCATTGTTCCTTATTTCTTCCACAGGTTATACACAACACACCAAAATGCTCTGGACACCCCAGGGCCCAAGAGCATGGCATGGTGGTAGCAAGAGAGAGGTGGCATCCATACCATGCATCTGTCCTAATCACCAAACCAGGTTTGGGAAGGGGTCAAGGCTAAGGCTTCACAGACCTATGACTTGGCAACTTGAGTTTGAAGACACCAGGTTATTGCTTTTCTGATGAAGCCTAGGTTTCTCAGTCCTAAAGTAATTAAGGATCCAATGAATTAACGGGCTCTTCCTTAAGGAGGCCTTGTTAAGCTAGACAGACAAACCTGGGTGGTCTCAGAGGGCTCTTCCGTGTTTGACCTTTTACTGCTCCCATTGGAAAATTCTTAGCTGACTGCTGGGGGCAGGATCAGTGTTGCTGCCTGCAGGCTGATTGGCTGGCTCTGCCAGTGGTGAGTGACATCTGTGAGCCCAGGTCTCTGCTTCACATTCCAGAACCTTTAGCTCCAGCTGGCACTCACTAGCTGGTTTCATGTAAGTTCACTTCAACACAACAAAAGGCTCTTCTTGGCCTTTTGAGGACTGGGTTAGTTCTGCTTGGTCTTTGGGTGGCCCAAATATCCTGATGATGTCCACGGATCAGGCTGGCATCAGCATGGACAATGTGCCAGTCCGACTCGGGCAGAGGGTGGGCACTGGCTGAGCCCTGAATGGCATGCCTTGGCAGGCCTTCCACCACAGGGCAGCCAGTGTCCAACGGAGCTGGCTATGGTGATGTCCATGGCAGACATCACTAATCAATCACTGGGCCTCAGAATCTTTATCAAGGCAGCCACTACCAGTCAATCCAAGTTGGCATCTTTACCGCCTCTTATTTAGAGAGTTCTTACCCGAATATTTAATGAATGATTCTTAAGAAATACAAGTTACTCATGGGCAGGCACTCTTCCTACCTTCTTCTTTCTTCCTTAATGCCGTTTCTTTGCTGTTCCCTTCTGTGCCATTTTTCCTGACCTCCTACACATCTGGGGGAGGGACGTGGGCACTAGCAGGGCTGGAGTGGTGTCTACTGCCCTAAGGCCCCCATGACAGCCCCATAGTCCATGTGTCTGGACAAGCTACCCACCCCCCTGCAGTGACCAGACCTGAGGACATCAAAGGACCTTGACCCAATGAGGAGGCCTTGCTGGGGTAGCCAATGGCCCACGGGGCCTCCACCAGTACTCACCAAGCAGCCCCGGGTTGGGAAACCTCCAGGAGTCGTTGTACGAGGAATACTGAGGGTGGCTGTAGGGGCTCCCAGAAAACTCGCTCCCTGCATGTGGTGGGTGGAGAGAGAAACAGGAACCAAATGTCAAATCAAGTTCAGAAAAGGCCCTGGGTCCCAGCCAGCCTGACTGCCAATGGCATCTGCCTCTTACATGAGCTGCAAGTACTTTCTGTAACCAATAAAGGCAAGTCAGGTCCACACCAGTATTGAGTGGACAGCTGCCGCAGGCATTGCCCCTTTTCTCCGTGGGAGTGAATACCAGCCTCTCACACGTGTACCATGGAACTACTGTGTGCCAGGTGTTCCTTGGGGCCATTGGCCCATTTTACAGGTGAGGAGACGCCCGGGGCCTCTCACAAAATGGTCTTGACACACTTGGCCAAATCCAAAGCCACAGAATGCTTGGTTTTCATCCCTGACTGAGGCCACTCCAGGACCCCAGTGTGGGTTCAGTTCTACTCCCCACATGCTCCCTGAGTGGCTCTGGATGTAGAAGCCAAAGGTAACCTCAACCCTAGTCTGGACCTCTGTGCTGTGAATCAGGGGTGGCTGGTCCTGGTGCTTCAGTCCAGTCAGGAAGATGAGACATAAACCCAGGCCCTCTGCCTGGAGGAGGCAGATGGAACTTTGCTGAAATGAAAGGGGAAGCCAAAGGGCTCAGAAAGCACAGAAGAGCGAGTCGGGTGGGGCCTTCTAGGCACAGGGGAAGGGGCAGTTGTTAGCAGCTCTGGGCATGCTCAGACAGGAACCGTGAGGGGTACCAGGGTGGGAACAGCACTATGTGTGGTGGGAGGTGGGCCCAGCTACTCCTGGAGTGTGATGCTTGCCCCTGACACTTCCCTGGGCTCTCACTGCCAGCCCTGGGGGAGCCTCTTACCACCAGCCAGGTCACAGGAGGAGAGTTCACAATTCTGTCCCTCACAACCTTGCTGCCTTGGTCTTGTGGCCAGCAGGGCCTATCTGTCTCCCCCCAGAGGGTGAGCTTTTGGCCTTGACTCATCGCTGGTCCCCCAGTGCCTGGCAGCAAGCATGCTCAGCAG
The DNA here is from genome assembly GCA_023783475.1 of Daubentonia madagascariensis. NCBI lineage: Eukaryota > Metazoa > Chordata > Mammalia > Primates > Daubentoniidae > Daubentonia > Daubentonia madagascariensis. The sequence goes on along the minus strand of JAKFHU010000776.1, from coordinate 33,971,450 downwards.
AGGCCCTGGAGCAGGGCATGGAATGCTGGCTGTTGAGAGTCCCTTTAAAGCCACCAGGTACAGAGCATTTGGGCCTGTCCCTGGTGGAGCACGAGACCACCTGCGGCCCAAGTGTGCCTCTGCAATCCCCACCCCCCCAGCATGCCTATAAAGGGCAAAGGGCCAGAGCCTCCAGAAGGGACCCGCCAGAACTCAGGGCCAAGAGCCAGGCTCTCTCCCCTGCAGCCAGACCCAAATGTGGGGCCCATGAGACTTGGCCAGGTGGAGCAGGGATAATGAGGCAGGATTGAGGGTCCAGCCACTCCCACCCTCTGGGCCTGGCTGGCCTCCTTACCACCTCCACAGGCAACTACAGGGGGAGCGTGTCTACACACAGAGGCATGCACACACACACACACACACACACACACACTCCTCCTTGGGCCTCTCTGGGGGCCACTCCCAGTCTGACAGGCTGAGCCTTCCAATTCTCTGTTTTTTATGCCTCAGTGGTCAGGGTGTCAGGTTCCGGCGTGCAGAGGGAGAGCATGGTGACAGTACCGGGCTGCAGCAGCCCAGCCTTGGCATATCCATCAGCTCCAGGCACCTCCCCCTCCTCAGGGGCACTCTGGGGGGAGCAGACAGGTGGAGCAGCCTGGGGAAGAGGGACAGCCACCCTCCCCTCCGGGTACCCGTGGAGCTGCCCTGTCAGAGGCACTTCTTGACAGTGCTGTGCCTGGGCTCAGTGCATAGGACCACTGTGGCAAAGGCCATCTCTGTATCTCTGTTTAGCAACATTGCCTCTGCTGCCAGGCCCAGCTCCAAGGCCACCTCTTCCAGGAAGCCTCCCTGGTCTCCAGCTCTCCAAAGTACAAGTCTCAGGTCCATTTGGCTGGAGTTAGTTAATGTTACCCATCCTCAAATTGGCATTGGCTCCTAGAGGCCTGCAAAGGGCCATAAGCAGCTTCCAACTCTTTTAGAGGTTGTACCTAAATCAGTGTACACCACCCTTGACTCTGTCCCCACCCGCCTGGCCTCATAGTACTGAGTTTAGGGGTACTTGGGTACCTCTTCCTCTGGGAAGCCCCTCTCCCACATCGTTCCACAGCACTGGGTTTGCCCTGACCTGCATGGGGGTCCCCTGTGGCATGGCGCGTCTGGCCCTGCAGGTCTGACTGATTCCTCTCTGCACCTGTGTGCCGCCCCACCCCCAGAGTGACGCCCCATCCAAAGCAGACAGTGGGTGCTCTGGAAATCACTGGCAGCTCACCTGGCTCTCCCTGTAACACAACGCCCTTCCACCGACGTCGGCATGGCTCTTCCCTCGCCTCCTTCTAGGCTTTGTTCACACATGGTCTTCCCTGACCACCGCGTTTAAAAAAAACTCCTTCCACCCCATTCCTCTTTCCTTCTTTATTTTTCTCCATAGAACTTACCACAGTCCAGCCTGTCTTGTCTATCATACTCATCTTGTGAATTACCTGCCAATTCCACTAGGATGTAAGCCCCACGGGGCAGGGAGCTTTGTCTGCTCATGTCTCTATCTCAACCTCTAGCACACGGCCTGGCATCCAGTAGGCATGGACAACTATTTGTTGAATGAATGAGTGAATGAATGAATGGGAACTCCTAAGTCAACCAGGACGCGCTTTCAGAGCAGACCTCTGTAATTCAGATGATGGCTACCACTACTCCCACTATTAGCACCAACAGCCAGGGATGTATCGAGCACCTTCTGTGTGCCGGGATTCAAACCAATTTCTCCAACTCCATTACCCACCACACCATCCTGCCCCTTGGTGGAGGAAATGAACCCACCAGGGACCACCCCCTCATGGGCCAAGAGAGGTGGTGTGGTGGACACCCCCAACACAGGGCCCCTGTCCTGTGAGATGCCTGTGAGAATGATGTGCTCTGGATAAGGGGAGCTTGACCGTCTCTGGGGCATGAGACTGATATAGGGGCTGGTCCAGCCACCTGTCTGGGACTCTGTGGTGGTGTGCAATTATCTGAAGTGCCACACAGGAAGCTGGCTGAGTGTAGGGAGCCCTCACGCCATGAAAAGCCAGGTCCTCAGTCACCAAGGAAGCTGCCTGGCTATAGATGTGGCCAAGCCAGGCCACCAAGCTGGCTGGGAAGCAGCAGACTGCCCAGGTTCAAGCCACATGCTGCCACCAGACCCCATGGGTCTCAGTCAGTTTGGCACAGAGGCAAGGAGCAAGGTCTCTGGAGCCAGACTGCAGGGGTTCAAATCCTGGATCTGCCTCTCCCTTGCTCTGTGACCTTCAGCAGGTCACTCAACCTCTCTGTGCCTCAGTTCCCTCCTTTGTAAGGTAGGGGCAATTAATAGGTTATTGTAAAGACTATATGGTGGTTGTGGAGACCAAGTGAACTGATATACAGAGCACCTGGCATCTAGTGAGTGCTCAGTAAATGTATATAATGACACATAATAATGATCCTATATTGGTCACCAAGGCCTCCTTGGCATCCAGAACTTCACTGATGACAATCTTGTGATGCTCACAAGATAGGTATAACTGTCTACATTTTATATGCGAGAAAATGGGGCCTCAGGAAGGTGGGGAGACTTGTCCAGGCAGCAGGTGACTCCATGGCCAGGGGCCTGTCTTCCAGCCCAGGACCCCCTCGCCTACATGGCACTGCCTTCCCTCCCTGGGCCTTTGTTTACCCATCTGTAAAAGGACAGATCAGACCAAGCGATGGCTATAGGCCCTTCCTGTCTGCTGAGCCTGGGTGCTCTGTGGGCCCCACCTGATCTTGGCTTCGCTTGGGTCCGGGGCTCCAATCCTCTGCTTCCTTTCCCCTGCTTGAAATCACCACCATCATCACATTTAAGGAGAGCTCGCCTTCTCTCCTGGAACCTCGTAAGAGCAGCTCAGACAGTGCGGTTTGTACCACCCAGAGAAGGCCTGAGGACGCCCTGGGGACGCTTTCTGGGGTGGAGGGGAGCGCATGGGCCAGGCCTTGAAGGATGGGTGGGGCTCTGATGGCAGAGGAGGGCAGGCACTCCAGGCACAAGCCAAGCCAGGGTGGGCTGGTCAGAGTGTCACTGTGGATGGCGGGGTCTTCTGTGAAGCCCCAGCAGAGGCAGCCACAGAACAGAATGGGTGTGGGCAGGAATGTCATGTTTCTCCCCTTTTAGGGCTGGGACCAGTGAAGGCTTCAGACCAGGGAGTGCCAGCATCTGGAGGGCAGGGCTGGGGGAGGCAGGCCTCCGGTCAGGGGGCCCCACCGGAGGTTGCTGCCACAGTCCAAGTGAGAGGGACCCAGCCGGGAAGACGACATAGTTGTAGTAGCCACAGGCAGGACATGATGCTCCTCAAGGGTGAGAATGATGTTCTCAGGGCAGAAAACAAAAGTCCCTGCTTCTGGCTTTGGTTGGGGCCTCCAGAGGTGCACCCAGAAGGCCCCAAACAAAGATCACACAATAAACACCTTTTCTGATGACACCATAGGCCCCATGCCTCTTTCTACTAATTGACCTATGCTTTTGGCATCTCTCAAAAATACAAACCCCTTAAGTTGGGAAATCTTTTCTTTACGTATTCATAGAAAAGCTTCTGTGAGGCCTGACCGGGGTGCCAGCTCATGCCTAGGTAGCTGTCACTCAGTGGGCAGTGAGACCTGCACCTGGGGTGCACACAGCACATGGGCTCTCCCCAGAGACAGCTCCTGGTGCTATCTGGGGTTGGTCACACATAAACCCCTAAGACCTCTTTCAACAACAAAACACGTGCCATGATCTTCTCCATCCTCAGCCCCCTAGGATTGAGCAGTCCCAAGGAGAAAACGGGGCTGGACCTAGAGCCTGTGAGACCAGGCCTGGAGGCAGTACTGTAAGATGGATCCCAATATGGTGCTATGGGAGCAGAATGCAGGCAGGTGGGGCAAGGAGGGCATGTGCACAGGTGGGCACAGGCATTCTGGTGGCAGGGCTGGGAGCACGCTCTGCAGGCAGCCCCTCTGCTCACTGGTTGTGTGGCCTTGGGCAAGTGATTGAAGCTCCTGGGCAGAGTCTCCTCATCCTGAACATGGGCCCAATAAAAGCACCTATATCACAGGCTTAGTGAGAGGTACCTGAAGTAATGTCACTGGAAGAGTAAAACTACCTTCTCCCCATGCCAAGGAGGCTGGGGAAGATAAGGGGGGGGAAGAGGAAAGAGCCTCCCCTAAAAACTGAATCGGTCCTTAAAATAATTTTATAGCTTTCACTGAGTTCTTGGCTATGCAAAAGGAAGCCCAGAAGTGGGTTTCAGGGCAGGGTTTCATAGACAGCTAAAGTGCTATGTGTAAGAAACTGGAAGGACTTGAACTGTGGGAGGTTTTGCTCTTCAGAGTGAGGAAGGGGGAGAAAAAGGAAGATGCATGTGCCCCGTGGTCCTGTGGCCCTATGGTAAGATGTCCAAATACCCATTTTCAGTTGTGCGGCTGGGAGTTCAGCCTGGCCCCTGCCGTCTCCCATGCACTCACACTCAAATGCCGTGGACGACTGGGTTGGTGTTTTCTCCCCACACGGAAATCAGAGGAATTAAATGAGTTCCACGTTTGGGTGGCCAGCGGGGTTGAGATGAAAGAAAGTGGTCAAAGAACAGTGTGGATCACAGGGCCTGAGAAGCCTGAGCCAGAGGTGAGCACAGGAAAGTCAATGTCCACCTGGAAGCGGGGCAGACACCTTGGGGAGAACACAGGACTTTTCCATTTGGTGGCCAATGAGGGTTTGCATCAGTCTTATCTTGATTTCAAGGTGCTGGGCGAAGCCAGACAGCTGTTGCTATTATTTGAGCTAGGCAAAGGGGTACGTAAAGGCAGACGGCCACAGTAGGATTCCAGGGCACACGGGACTGCTCCCCCTTCTTCAGCCACCAGCAATAGGACAGAGAACAGAGGGCCAGTCCCCTTCCAGGCCCATGCCCAGGGTCACACCCAGGGTGTGCTCCACCCTCCAGCTGTGCCCAGAGCTGCTCACCTGGAGGAGAAGAAAGAAAATTGCCCTTGGAATCACACAGACCCAGACTCCAGGCCAGGCTGTGCCTCTTCCAGGCTGTGTGGCCTTGGGCATGTGTATTTACCCCTTGAGTCTCAGTTTCCTCATCTGTGAAAGGGAGGGAAGGAAAGTCTCCACGTTTTAAGTTTGTGGAGAAGATCAAGTGGCTTCATGGTTACAGACGACCTCTGTGTGGTGAGGATTTAGTGCCTTCTCCTCGCTGAGAGCAGAAAAAACAAACTGAGAACTTCTGCCCTCACCCTGCCCCCTGATCCCAGCTCTTCCCCTGGCCTAGGGAGGTGTGAAGAGGAAACAGAGTGACAGAAAGAAATACAGAGCTGCAGAAAGGTCAGAACAGGAAGGGACTGGATTGACCACCACACTCAGCACACTCCTGTGGCACAGATTGGGAGGCTGGGGCTCAGAGAGGAGAAGGGCTTTGACAGAGGCCGGGCACAGGGAGTGCCTCAGAGCCCAGGAAGGCAGGAGGGGAGGGCTGTTTGGGAACCGTCCGCATGGGGCTTTCAGAGGACAAACAGGACAGCAAGCCCAGAAACAGAGAGAGCTGGGGCAGTCAGGGGTCATTCCCCAAGACGCGGCAAGCACTTTATCCCCACAATAACCCAGGGAGAGGTTGGGGGAGCCAAAGAGCCAGGGTGGGGCATGAGGAACTTGTCTCCTCCCTCATCCCCATCTTAAGGTCTGACAATCACTGCCCTCATTTCCATCTAAACCCAAGCAATTCGCTTCTTCCCTACAATGATATAAAATAAAATTAGCCTACCACCCTTCACACAAGAAATTTATCTTATGTTGAACTTCACCGACCTGTGCGATTACTCACAGTCACAGATTATCAGGCCTGGGATGACCTTTAGAGATAAGTTCCCTCAACCTGCCCATTCTCAGGGTCACATAGCCAGTCAGAGACAGTGCGGGGCCTGGGACCCTGGCCTGCATTCCCAGACCCAGGGCTTCCACCAAGGAACACCTCACTGGGCTGGGCTAGCAGGGGAAGAGGCAGTTCTCCCATCATACCTTTTCCCAAACACACAGCAAAATTGAAAGAATTTTATAGCAAACTCCTGTGTACCCACCACCTAATTCTACCATCTATATTTTGTCATGCTTGCTTGTCATATGTCTCTCCATCCCTCTAGCTTTTCATTCAGTTTAATTTTTTTTTCCATTTCCAAGTAAACTGCAAACATCAGTGCACTTTCCTCTAAGTACTTCAGCATGCATATTATTAACTGAAGTTCATTGTTTGTTTACAAGTTTTATCTCTGGATGTAAAATTTACACATAATGAAATGCACAAATCTTAAATGTGCTATTGCTGCATTTTGCCAAATGCATAGACTCATATGACCCAAATCCCTACCAAGATATAGAACATTACCATCACCCCAGAAAGTTCTCTCATGTGGAAGAAGGAGGCCTACTGACCAACTGAGAACCTAGCTATCTGGGGATCTAACCGAGTCATCCGCCCATGAACACAGAGCTCCAAGGTTAGCACTGACCAAAACTCCAATTGCTGAAAGAGGCCCGGCCCACAAATTGAAAATACCTCCAAAGCCACTAAACAGAACGAAGCTAGAAGAATGTATGTTCTTTTCTCAAAGACTCAGAAAGAAAGCAGAGGTTTAAGAAATTTAGCATAAATGGCAGGTTTCCCCCAGACAGCACTGTCTTCCAAATATAGAAGAGCCGACTGTAAAAACCAATGCAGTAACTAGAAAATACTCATTAAAATAAAAAGTTTAAAGGGGGCTGTGCTAAAATGCACTTAATGCAGCTGTCTTGGAGGTTCCAGGGGCAGGAACATCACCAGAATCAGAAGTGTTTTCAGTTTCCCCTTCGCTCAAAGCTCAGGGATGGCAAGAAAGTCAAAGTTTCCTAAAATTCTCAGAAGTGACAGGTAAACGGGCTCAGTGTAGCTCTTAATTAACCCAAAACGACACCTGCCAGATGACGGGGATTTGCAGAGCGCGCTGGGGGCCGACCCCATCTGCAGATGGTGGGTTCCCACCTCTGCTCCAGACCTTGGCCGGCTGCAATTAGCATACGGAAAGTCTTTCAAAGTGACTTCGCAGCCAAGTTCTATTTCTGAAGGATTCAAATTGGGCTTTGAAGGAAAATCTTGGCGGAGGAGGAGGAGGAACGAAAGATTTGAAAAGGACCATGAGACGTCTTCAGCTCCTCCCCGTTGCTTTGTAGAACTGCATGCATTGCGGTTGCTCGGGCATCAGCAGGGACCCAGTGCGCTGCTGTACAGAACAGTCTATGGCTAGAGTGAGCATAACCATGGCACCACACGCAGGCACAGCCAGCTTTTCCTACATACACACATACAATTATGTGAATGATATATACACATATATTCCATGGTATAATTTATTATGTACGTGTATATATACACATGATGTATACATGTATGCATATACACACATATATATGTATGTATGGGTGGGTGTGTGTATATACGCACACATACACACACACACAGCCTGGATTCAGGAGCTCTGCCAAAGCCCCTCTGAGTGACCTTGAGCCAAGTCACTTTTCACCAAGCCTCAGTTTTCTCATCTGTAAAAGTGGTGTATGTGGGAGATTTGAATAAATGACCTTGAAGGCCTTCCTAAGCTCTAAGAGGCTCTCTTTTCCCGTCTTCGCTGCACCCACCCCCCCAGCCCGGCCCCCTCGCAGCCCAAGGCCTCTCACCCTCCCTCTCTCCACAGCAAGACCTTCCTGGGCTCCCAGTAGGGAGAGAAAACCCGAGCTCAGTAAAGGTCAGCCTGTCAACCCGGACAGCCCAGCACGCCGGGCATCGATCCATGGCTGGGAAAAACTTCTTCTCCCACCAGCTCAGGCCAGCCACGAAGGCCTTCAGAAAAACAGAGGGAAGAGAAAAACCGAGGGAGAGGGCACGAGTGAGGGAGAGAATGCAGAATGGGTCTCCCTTCTGTCTCTCCTGCACAGCCACAGACTTTGCAGCTGGACAGCAGAGCCGGGTGGGCCACAGGGAGCCTGGGCTGGAGACCAGGGCTCTGCCACTGGCCACGGTGAGGTGGTCGAGTGACCTTTCTGGGCCTCGGTTTTGTCCTCCGTGAAGAAGAGGCTGTTGCACCCACTTCCCGTTGTCTACAACTACAAAAACCTGAATGCAAGGGTCCTTCAGAGAGCTGAAATGGAACAAACTCCATGCTGCATTACAGCGCCTCCGGCACAGGCACAGGGCACACACCGGATTCCACCAGCTGATGGTCCAGCAGAGGCTAGAGCTGGATCCTCGGGCCACATGGGCCAACGGGAACAGATTGATGGGCTGCCCCGTGTTTTAAAGGGGCAAGTGTGTCATTAACTGCAGAACAGGCCATTTAGATCTATTGTCATGTCCCCCAGGGCTGACCTCCCTTCTCTCTATAACCTGCCTGGCCCTTGTAGGCATTTCAATTTGAGACACCTGGCCAGGCTATGGCACATTTTGAGCAGTTCTGGTCCCATTTTAATCTGCTCTGCTGCTGTGGTCTTATTCCAAAATTCGGTCCCATCCTGCCCTCATCTAAACAAACAATGGGAACACCATGTGCAAATGGTTCACTGCAGCCTCCCTAGGGAGCAAGAACACCTGATTTGTGTGCTAGTGTGTGGGGCAGGGGAGGTTCCAGTTTCCAGCATGCTGATCCCTAGAGTATCACAATGCCCTGTCCTGGGAGTGCTCATAGGTGTCACATTTGGGAGGACCAACGCCCAAGAAACCTCATGGTAGTGGTCAAGGCCCTTCAGGGTCTGGTTCCCATGGAGCTTCCCAGCCACTCTTCCCACTGCCCCCCACCTGCCACATGCAAACTTCCAGGCCTACTATACCACCTGCCCGTCTCCACGCATACTCTCCATCTGTTCATGGTGTATCCACCTCCATTCCCTTCCTTGTGTCCAATCCCCCAGCTCTTCAAGACTCAGCTCAAATACCACCTCCTCCAAGAAGCCTTTCTGGATCAATCATCGAGCTGAGAGCATTCCTGAGTCTCCAGCCCTGGTCTATCACTGCCTGTGTCCCAGAGCACTTTCTGGCCAGACTCCGGGTTGTTTGTGACCCTATCTTGCTTCCCCTGCTGTTGAGTCTGTGGCTCCTCCTGCAGGGCAGGAACTGAGGGTGACCATCGGAGACTCACAGATCCCTGCAGGCCCTGCTGGGCCCAGCACAGGGCCCTGCCCACAAAATAAATGCTGACCGAGTGAGCACTAAGTGAGCACTAACAGATGTTCCTCAAGCCAGCCCCTTCCAGGGTCAGAACAAAAAAGGGCATGAAACCCGTGCGGGACAGAATCAGTGAAACAAGGGTCCTTGCTCTTTTTGATAGAAGTATGGAGACAGAGAGGCACAGAAAGGGAGTAAACACACAGAAAAGAGAAGTAGGCTATGTTTGCTGCAGGGACCACAGTGCAGGTCCCATGGGTGGAAAGGGATGCTGGATGGGTGCTCTCCGGAGGGGTTTAGCACCCACCATCCCCCAGGCTTCAACAGGCCTCCCCTGCCACATAATGACAGCACTAAGGTTGGCTCACTCCAAAAGAACACAGAAGTAAAAAATAAAACAAAAACATTTTTAAATTTTAAAAATTTTTTAAAAGGAGGAGCAAAAAATTACTGATAGTTACAGCTCAGAAAAGAGCAGGAGCAGACTGAAGTTGGGTTAGAAAGACAGGAATGTTCTAGGTTTTTTCCCTTAGCACCTTTTCTCTGCAGCCATCTGGCCATTGGAAGATGCTTGATCTAGAAACCTGAGGACTTTTTTGAGTGACCAGATTGTTGCCAGAAGCCCCCATCCCATGGCCTAACCCACTAGGCCCCAGGTTCCACAGGGTTCCGTTGGAATAACATTGAATTGTATTCCCAAGAAAATCCAACTCACAGATCCATGATGAATGTTTAATAAACTAACGAGGTTCTTGTGTGTCCACCCTAAGCTGGATTTGTCTGTGCTAACAGTCTCATACGCTGTACATGGTTCCACTGAGAGCAACTTCAGAGTTGGAATGAATGATTTAAAAGGTAGTGTATGGTAGTGAGTAATATTTCTCCCCAAATTTCTAAAGTTCTTCACTGTCTTCATAACTCTGAATTTGGGGGAAACATATTGTATCTCTGATTCAGGGACTACATTTTACTTTCAGACCCACATCCTGGTGATGCTCTTTATTTTGGTAAATCCATTCAATTCAGCATCCATGGTAGTCCTACTCCATTCAGAGCTCTGAGCTAGACCCCCAAGGAGGTATACTCAGTAAAATGAGCCCAGACCCCAGTCCTCAGGGAACTCCCTGCATCGAACTGGATCCCAGAACTAAACATTCAGGTATCAGCAAAGGGCACAGTAGATTTAGAAGCAGAGAATTTGAAATTCACTCTAGCTAGGGTATCCAGGAAGGCTTCCTGTAGGAAGTAGCTGCAATTTGGGCCTCAAAGGACATTCAAACTTCATCATTTAGTGGGTTACTGAAATCTTTCCCTATCTACCACCTGCCAGCCCAGGCTGCATTCTGAACAGTGCCCCTGTCCCCGTGTAAGGGAGTTCCACAGCTCCTCCCACAAGAGGTCAGTTAGCAGGATTCGTTGTATGCTGGCAGGGAATGGGCCAGAGACCCAACTCCTCTTGCTTTTGACTCCCCAGCAAGGCAGCTGCTAATGTACAGCACTGGCTGATATGCGCAGACACCCTGACAACTCTGAACCACATCATGGTATCTGTAAATAACTAAAAATGTGAGCTCTGATTTTCCGCACAGGGACTGCGAGCAGCAGTGGTCACCACCCTGTGCTGGGAACTGGGAGGTGGTGGAAAGCCCTGGGTGCAGCCAGTTGGTCCTGGTCAAAGCCCGGCAGCCACTTAGCTAAGCGGACTTGAAGAAGTCACTTCACCTCCCTGACCCTGAATTCCTCGTTGGTAGGGTGGTAATTACAACACTCACAGGACTAAATGATATTGACGCATTTCAAAGTTCTTTGTGAATTAAAAAGTGTTATGCAGATGTGAGGGGCTACTTGATGCCTAACTCAATCCTTAGCACATAGTGCATGTTTTGTGTAACTGTTAAAAAAATGGATATGCTGAAGTTTGTTTTTTTAAAAAAAATTGTATTTTGAGATATTTTTCTCATATTTCAACAAGTGTCTAAAATTCTTCATTGTAAGGAAAACCTCAAACTAGGAGTCAGGACCCCTGATCTTGTTCTGTCTCTATGATAATGTGACTTTGGACATGCCCCTTCCAGGTTCACTTAGCCTCAGTTTCCCCACATGGACAATGGCAGGGTGGGAAGTAGACAACATTGCTTTCCTGTCTTTCTGCCACTAAGGAATACTTTTTCTCCTCCAACTCCTGCCCAAATGACCCTCTGATTGCTTAAATGATGAGTTCAATCCCATACCTTTAAAAAATGTTCTGAGGCCTTTTTGTGTGCAAACAGACAATTTCCACCAGGCTGATTTAAATCTAAAACAAGTCCCCAGCCCCTATTACCAGCTCCCAGACTCAAAAACAGGCCCAGCCCCCTCCAGCTCTAACCTCCTGGCACACTCCCAGGGCCTTCAGGAACTCCTTGTCTCAGCCCAAAGCCAGCCGAAAGCTCACTTACTTTCCTGTGGCCTAGACCTTGGCCTGTCCCTCAGAGCAGCCAGGGGTCCTCCTCAGGAGAAATCACCTCCCCGGCTCAGCTGGGCTTGGCGCTGAGGCCTGAACGTCCTGCCGTTGACTAATGAGAAGGAGGGTGAAGGTGTCGTACCTTGCTGGGAAGTCGCAGTGCTAGTCCCGACCTGCGCCGCCTGCCATCAAATTTTAATGCTGCTGCTGACATATTTATGGAATGCCTCACCAAGTGTTTGCGAGGAGACCAGACAAGATTTACCTCCACAATTACGACCACAATGTGCGGGCTTCACTGTGCGCTGGGAACTCGGCGGCACAGAGGCCCCCAGCCCCCCTGCGCCCCGAGGAACGCACTCAATTCTGCACACCTTTCCTGCCCCCAGCAGGCCAGCCTGGGGCTAGAGAGGCGGAGATGAATCAGACACGGTCCCTGCCCACGGAGAGCCCGCAGTCTGCAGGAGGGGGCAAGACACACATAAATTACGTGCACCCCGGGTGGCTGGGGACCAGTGGGCTGGCACAGGTACTAGAGGCAGGCTGGGCTGCAGTGTGGAAGGGAGAGAGAGTCATTGCTCCTACCAGAGTCAGGGTCAAGGAGGAAGCCACCCAGCTGCCTTGGCTCTCCTGGTCACTCCTCTGCCCTGGAGGGGCTCCCCATGGCTCTCTGACCCTTCTCCTGCAGACCTCAGGGTCTCAGTGGCTCCCCCTCCTTCAGTGCCTACACCCCCCACACAATGCTTTGGGGTTCCTTCTCCCAAGGCTGACTGGGAGTGGGGTATACCCCCCAGCTCCTCACCCTTCCTGACTGTGTCACCACTGTGTCACCTCACTGGGTCATCCAGATGACCCACCGGGCCACAACCCATACTAGTTCATCAGGCTCTCTGGCAGGAGGCTTGGGGGGCAGATATCAATATTTGCCCAAATTTCCCAGGTGATTCCAGTGTGCAGAAAGTTTGAGAACCGGTGGACAGGCACTTGGTGCTCAGCATGTGCCACATGTTAGAAGTGCAGCATCTTGGACCCACCTCAACTTTCTGCACCAGAATCTGTTCTGAGATGATCCCCAGTGATTTGTGTGCAACAAAGTTTGAGAAGCACGGATCTGTGTTAAAGAGTTTCCCAGCATCCTCAGAGGCACACTGCTGTCTAGTCCCCTGGGCCCCTGAAATAGGGCCCCTAAGGAGGCTAACCTCTAAGGAGCCTAGTTGCTAAGCAGGGCCGGCTCTTGTGGGTGGGCTCCAGGCAGGCCACTAGTTCAGGTGCCACCATTACTCAGTGAGTTTGACAGGCACGCGTTCCACAGAGGGAGCTGAACTAGGACTACTCCCAGACTGTCCTCACAACTCCCCAGGCTGCTCCGGGAGGCAGGAGCCACAATGTAGTCCTGTGCTGGTGGACAGCTATTCTTTCTTAACTTCGGCAGACATTTGGCTGGGAGACTTGGCTGGGGGGCGGCTTTCAGGGGAGAGAGGTAGTGGGAGAGGAGGGGAGGGAAGACATCTTTGGGGGCCAGGAAGGAAGAGCAGAGAAAGCTCCTAAGGGAGTAGACACAGGGCTGGCTGGACAGCCCCACAGGTGTGCTAAGGAGCCAGGTGTGTACCTGCCTTGCTGCCAGGCACACTGCAGACAGTTCTCCAGCTACCCATTCACCCGCCACACATTGACCAAGCACCTACTAGAAACCAGACACTGTTCTAGGCACTGAACAGCTCTGAGCAAAGCAGACAAGTCCCTGCTCTCACAGGGCGTAGATTCTAGTGCTACAAACAGAAAATAAACAAGACGAATAAGTAAAAAGGAAGCATACAGTGTGCTGGATAGTGATATGTGCTAAGGAGAAAACAAAGCAGGAGACAGAATTAGAAACGTCAGGGAGGAGGTGAAATTTTAGATAGAGTGACTAGGGACAACTCTGCTGAAAAGGTGACTTGGGAATAAAGAGCCAAAGGAAGTGAGAGTTAGCCACATGGATATCTGTGGGAAGAGCACTCCAAGCAGAAGGAACAGCAAGTGCAAAGGCCCTGGGGCAGGAGTGTGGGTGGTGTGAGTTGGTGGAACAGCAGGAGGCCTGGAAAGAAGAGAGAGGGAGGGAGGGAGGACATGAGGTCACGGAGGGAAGTGGGGAGGGGGGCCATGGGGGGACTTTGGCCTCTACTGAATGATCACAGGAGGGATATAACCTGACTCCAATTTTAACAGGCTCACTCGGGCTGCTTTGTTGGGGGTGGACTGAAGGGGCAAGGGTGGCAGTGAGGGGACCAGGAAAAAGTCTGCTGCAAACACTTATTGAAAGACTGACCTGTCCACAGAGTGGATACCTTTGGCCATTTGGGGCCTAATGCCACAAGACTGGAAAAGGCCAGGCCATGTGGCCACACGAGCAGATGGTCTGCTGGCCAAAGCCCAGGACACTCACGGGGCGGGGCCAGATGTGTGGGGCTGCTGGGTGGAAGGGAAAGCACGTTGGCTTCTAGTCCTGGCCCTGCATGACCTCACGCCAGCCCCCTCCTCTCACTGAGCCTGTAACAACAGCAGGAACAAAGGGCACCTGCAGGGTTGTGGTGAGGCCCCTGTGAGAGGAGGAAGTGGAAACCGTGGGTAACCTGAGGAGAGGTGTGGGCGAGGGAGGGGTCCTATCCTGCCACACACCGGAACGCAGGAGGGCGATGCCTCCCAGCTCTCCACTAGGGGGAGCCTGGAGCAGACATGAAGTTCACAGGCAGCAGTTCTGTCTCATCCAGGGTATTTCAGCAGCCCCCACCCCCACCCCCGCCCCACACGGCCCCCAGGGGCGGGGGACAGCTGTGCCCCTGAGCTGTCCCCATATTGCCTGGGGTCCTGTGGTTGGCAGGACTTGTTCTCTGCAAAGATGTTCTAAACAGCCTAGCAGCAGCTATTTGAGAGGCTGGCACCTGGAGCCCTATAAAGTTCCATCAGTCTCATGCCATGACCCCAAGTAAACAAACCAAGAAATAGACAGAAAAGAAAAGCCACCCCTGGCTCCAGGCATTTGGTCTGAAGCAGGCAGGTTGGATGGCTCTTGGTTCACCCCTGCACACATTTGTGTGTTTGTTTCCCCTCTTGGTCCACAGGTTATTTAAGACGGCTCCTCAAACGTTCGCTGAGCATCTGCCCTGTGCCAGGCTCTGTGCTGGGTGGTGGGTGGTCCTGCGATGTAGCAGAAACTCAAGCTCACAAGTCCTCCCCTGCCCCCAGAGAGCCAGAAGCCAGCTGAGATTTTGAATTTCTCTGGGTCCCTTTGATCTCTCTCACCTCTCCATTTATCTGAAGGTTTAAAAGGCCCAATATGATGTCCTCAAAACAGACAAAGAGGTCAGGGCAGCCATGTAGGGATGAGTAGGTTGTTCACTGCACGAGAGGAACCAGCCAACTGGGCAAGTGTGGACTGAGATCCAGCCCGCTCTCCAAGTGGATCCTGGCATGGGGCTTCAACTGCCCATGAGAAGGAAGGCACAAGGCCCTGAGAAACAGCCTGGGGACAGCCCAGGGGAGACTTCGGCCAGGTGGCACCACCTCTCCCTCCTGCAGTGGCTCCTTCACTCTGCTGTCATGGGTCAGGAGGAGAACGTAAGGATGGATACAGTGGCTCCCTAAAGACAGGCATACCTGGGCCCACCTGGGTCCTCTTCTTTCAGCCCACATGTATTTAGTACCAGAGATGTGCCAGGAGCTGTGAGAGGTACAAGTCATCTGCAAGGTGATGTCACCATGCATTTCACAGATGAGAACACTGAAGCCCAGCACAGCAGGAACATGCTCTAGGCCACACTGCCAGGCAGAAGCATGATCTGGCTCTTGGGGCCCTGCATTTTCTCTGCTAAAAGGGCTGTAGATCCAGCAAGACTAGCAGGCTCTATCCTGGTGCTACCACTTGGGCAAGTTACTCTGTGCAAGCCGATGCCTCAGCTTCCTCCTCTGTGAAAGGGGATGACATCAACACTGACCTGGTGGGATCGTTGCTAAAGGCAAGCAGGTTGGGGAATGAAAAGCAATTGGCACAGGTCAAGTCCAGCCCTGTCCATCCATGATGGAGGGCATATAGAAGTTCTCAGTAAGTGTCAGCTACTGCTACAAAGCAGGGCCCTCTCCCTCTCTCACTTGCTTTCACAACAGTCCTGGGAAGAAGGCCACAAAGATGCAGAGACTGAGGTCCAGAGGTAGGAAGGTGACTTCCCTCAGAGGCTAGTAAACCTGGAGGCAGGACTAAGGCCAAGGGTGCTGAGTCCTGGTCCAGGCCCCTGGCCACACCACACAGCGTCTTCAGCCTCCCCAGTTCTCCCCTACAGCCTGAGGAGTTTCAGGCGTGCATTTGGACAGAGATGCTCCAGGTATGGGGGAGTGTGAGGAGGGATATGTTAAGTCAGGTCTGGAAGACAAAGAAGGAGGAGCAGAGCAGGACTTGAACTTGTCCTCGTAGATGTGCAGGTGGGAAAAGGTGCCCCACAATCCCCATGGGGCCAGTCTCAGAACCCACCAGCTGTGAGGGTCCCTGTGCCCCAACCAGGTCCTGGGCCAGGGTGCCACCACTCCACCCTCATCTGCCCCCATCACCCCAGGCTAGCCAAGGCTGATGGGCCTGAGTGTGGACCAGCCTCCCCCACCAGCCCACCCGCCTGCCCGCCTCCTCTGGCCCGGCCGGCATGGTGGCAGGCCCTGCCTGCTCCCCTGGGAGCCCTCTGCCAGGCCTGATGGCGCTGATGGAGGGAGGGAGGCCGCCAAGCTGTCAGTCTGGAGGTGCCCCTCGGAGCCCCTCCTGGCTGGAGCGAGGAGGGTGGGCCGGTGCCGGAGCCAGGCTGTCAGGGCCTTCACAGAGACGAGGCCGGAAAGGCACTGCCTGACAGCTCGCCCACCGAATTAGGACCATTTGCATGCTAATTTCCAGTGCTTAACGGGCTGGCAGGCTGGCTGGGGTGTGTAGTGTGCAGAGAGAGGCGCCACGGCCTCCCCGCCCGGAATGGAACAATGCTTGACTGATCTAGCTGCGTTAACGAGCAAATTATGGTAATTTTGTTATTACAAATGCATAGAAATTTCCAAAGCAGGCAGCCATTCAGGGCAGCTCCCTACTCCTCCCGGCTCCTAAATACTGAACCCCCCATTTGCACACATGGGCTGGGCACCCACTTTAGGAACCAAGATTTGCAGGAGCTTTCCTCTGGCCTCTCCCAGCGAGGCCCCAGGTGAGCCAGGCTGGGGCTGACCACCAGTCAGGGCACCCATCCCTGTCAGCAGCCGAGCCTCAGCTCCTGCATCCCCCACACCTCACCCTCTTGTTGTCCCCCAGGAGTCTCTGCCTGGCCCCTCAGCCTAGCAAGCCAGCAGAACCTCCACATTCAAGTTGGTTTCTTTCCATTCTGGGCAGGTAACATGGGCAATTGTCCTCATAGATGTTCCTAGGTCTTGAGAAATTCATTCAGTCATTTCTGTGCCCACGCTATGAACTGGGCTCAGCACCCAGGAGGGGCTCAGAGATTGTGTGATGAATGAATGAGTGAGTGAGTGAAGGAAGGAGGGAAGGAGGAAGGAAGACCAGACATATCCCGCACGTGAGGACAGTCAAGAGAGACCCTGCCTGGTCAGCTCGCTGGTAGTGTAATTAATCCAAGACTTCACCAGAGGAGTTTATTAATATTTGCCAACTGGCAACCCCTCCTGGTATTTATAATTACCCACTGTCAAAATCACAATTTGTCCCAGTTTTTCTGGTGATCTACTTTTGGATTAAAAGTATGTTTTTGGAAGCATGGTCTGGAATGCATCCAGACAGGAATTGTTTCCAAGAAAGTGAGCTCCCAGTTCCCGGCAGCAAAGCATGGGTCACTCCAGGTGCAGGGCTGGGCACCAAGGCAGCTCAGTGGTGCACACTGCTAGAAGCCAGTCGGCCCACCTCGGGCAGGTAGAGGTCCCGTGTCCATTCTGGTCTCTACACAGAACCACTGGCAGTCCTCCTATTTTATGATGGGAATTTCAGGTTGCGGCCAGTGTTATTGAAAAGTCGAGAAGCTGCCTCAAGTCCATTTTGGAAGTCAGTGGGGAATAAAATTGCAGAGGAGACCAACAGTGAGGAAGAAAGGTCTGCTCCAGGTGGCTGAGGAAGCCCGGGCGGGCTGGGACTTACGGGGGTGAGTGTGAGGCACAGGCCTGAATAGAAGCCAAGACTTCACAACCTCAGGCGGGGTCATGGTCAGATTTTTCTATTTGTCTGATTTTCTGATTGGGTCACAACTTCCAGAGGGAAACTGAACTCAGGAAAAGAAAACAAGCTCTTCTTCTTGTCTAGCTGCCTGACTCTGGGCGGGAGGGAGCCTGCAGGTCTCAGGCCGAAGCTTGGACAGGCCTAGGGAAGCCACCGCCCGCATGCACTTAGGCAGGAAACCAGGTCCCAGGGCGGGGGGTGGGGAGGGAAGGGGAAGAGTCTGGGCTCAGGAAGAGCACAAAGGCTGGGGTGGGGGTCTTGATTTGGGTTGTTGTAAAAGCCAGGGCACCTGAGGACCATCCCATTAATACCAAGTCTGCACAAGGACAAGAGACAAAAAATGCTTCCTTTTCGTTGCTTCAGTGAGGAACTGGGAGTAGGGGGTTGATAGGACAGGCTGCTGCTACAGAAAGAGGGCCAGCCTGGCTCTCCTTGACTCGCCACGTGACCATCAACAAGTTCTTTTCTTGTCCTCATCTGCACACTCCCAGGCCGTCCATCCCTGACAGAGGGAGAAGTAGCTACGGAATGCACAAGGGCCTCTCTAGTCCTCTCTGAGACCCCGCCCCACACCACACCCCCCCCCCACATACCTGTGCTAGCCGCCTTCAGTGCTTCTCCTACAGGACGGATTCCCTCAAAGGCAAGGGCAAAGCCTCTGTTGAGTCAGTGCCCTTGCTGCTGCCCTCAATGGCTGGCTCTACAGCCCACAAAAGGTCCTGGGTGGTGGTGGGTGGTACACAGCTGGTCTCCTGCTTCCCAAGGAGGAATTCCCAAGATTCCAATTTCTTTGCACTCATTTTTCCAAGTGTCTCTGGCTCATTCCTGGGGAGTTCTCCTCTTTCCGGGAAGCCCCCACCCAAAGTGTTCATGGAAAGGATTCCATTCACAAAGCCCCAGTGCAAAGTTCTAGGGGCCGTGGGAACCTGCTTCAGGGCAAGACTCCCAGGTATAGACACAGTGTCTCCCCTCAGACCTACTCGTGCCAGGTCACACAGGGAAAGCAATTTCCAGGCTGTAACACAGAGCTTCTAAGAGTCAAACTCCAAATTGGCAAAGTCCTTCCCTTGACGTCTAGACTCAGCCATTCACTAGCTGTGTGACCATACACAAACCGCTCTTCCTAAGCCTCAGTTTTCACCTCTGCAAAATGGGGCTGACAACCGTGTCCCTCTCAGGCTACCACAAGGAACTGCTGTGATCACGCGTGAATGGTAAAGCTGTGTCCAGATGGTGCCTCATAGTCTCAGCATTGTTGCGAACAAGACCTGGAAATGGCCACAACCGTCAGGCAGCCTGCCCTGGCAGGACAATGCCGTGCCACTTTGACCCGGGATTGCTGTTTAGACAAAGGGCACGTTCGCACAGGCGTCACTTTCACATTTTCTTTCCTCCCTGTTTCATCTCTCTTGCTCTCTTTCCCACGCCTTCCCTCCGGCTTCCTCTCTTTCTTTCAACCCCGGATTTAAGTCTCCCTGTTTCGGGTCCTTTATTGGTGCCCGTTGCACATAGACTCCTTATAAAGAAAATTCATTTGTTCAGGGTCACCGCGTGGTTTTTCATTAAAAACAAATTACCCGCATTCAGGGAGGACATCTGGGCTTCACGGGTCCCATTAATGACTATATTTCCAGCCTCCCCGGCCCGGTTGGGCTCCCCTTGCCTGTCACCCCGCGTTCCCGGCCCCGGGAGGACAATGAGAGTGACAGTCAAGTGAAAGGGAAAACATGAGGGATGAGGGTGAGAGGCGAGTCCCCCGAGAGGGGAAGGAGGGAAAAGTGAAAAAAATAAATAACTCAAACAGAGGGCAACAAGGGCCATTGTCTCAGTGTCCTCCAGCAAAAAGCCAGAGCAAATATTGGAAGAACGCGCAGGGGCGCTTCAGTGGAGCTCAGGCCCTGTTTAACTACACAGTTGGACCCTGAGCCCTTGACTCGGGACTGCACAAGACAGGGAGGGGCATGTGCTGTATTCAGATAAATTCCGCCCTTATCCACCGAGCACCTCCTGCATGTAGGGACGGGGCGGGTGGAGGATTTGAGAGGAATTCCAGGCAGGCCTGACCCTGGAAGCAACCAGGAGATGGGAGAGCTCGGTCCTGCCAGCAGGCCGTGGGCAGTGCCCTGGGGGTGCACTCACGGGGGACATGAAGCCCCCGGGGTGTGGAGGAGCTGGCTTCTTGTAACAGGGAGTCTTTGACTTGGGCCCAGGAGGATGGGTCAGACATGGACAGGTGAAGACGGGGAGGGAGGGGAATATACTGGAATCTGAAGTGTGAGTTCCCTAG
Source organism: Daubentonia madagascariensis (assembly GCA_023783475.1). Classification (NCBI taxonomy): domain Eukaryota; kingdom Metazoa; phylum Chordata; class Mammalia; order Primates; family Daubentoniidae; genus Daubentonia; species Daubentonia madagascariensis. The sequence goes on along the minus strand of JAKFHU010000776.1, from coordinate 33,951,300 downwards.
TGTCCCAACAGGAAGAGCTTTTCCTGAGCTAGAAAAGAACTGGAGTCAGGAAGGCCATCCGTAGCCCCAAGGGGGCACCAGGGAAGCCAAGACCCTCCCCTAGGCCCTCTCGGTCTCCAGGGCACCAGCGGCTGAGTGCAGCTTAGGCATGAATTCCATGCCTGAGGCCCAGCAGCTCCCGCACTGGCTGTGTGTCCCTGGCAAGGCGTCTCCCCTCTCTCCACTCAGTGAGCTCACCTCTGGAACGAGGGTACACATTCCAGCCTCACAGGGTGCTTTCAAATGGCAACCAGGGATAACAGGTATGTGTCTCCCTTTATAGACTGTAAAGCACCGTGCAGGTTAGGGATGGGGAGGGGGGCTTGTTGGTAGAATTAGCTTATGTGTGTGGGCAATTTGGCCTCATTTGTGAACACTCTCCTTTTGGAGGGTAGGAGACAAGCCTCACTGGTTCTTACTGCCCCTGAGGGCTTCAGACACTGCCTGAAGTTCTCTGGATAGAAGTGTCCCGGGTGGAGTGACCCTCAGGGTTAGAGGCAGTGGTCAGTCCAGCAGAGAGCTGGCAGCAGTCAAGGTCTTGGAGAAAGAGACTGCAGATTCCAGCAAGTCAAAAGGAGTAAAACTCAGACAGCCCTAGCAGATTAAAGCTGGGTTTGGAAGGACTCCAGTGTGTGCAGGAGCAAAGCGTGTCTCAGAACCTTTGCATTCACTGTCCGCGTCCGGCCTGAGACACCCCTTTTCTCCCTCCCCACTCCACCTCCCACCGGCTAACATATGTTTCTCCCTCAGCAACAAACCTGAGAAGTGTCTCTTCCTCAATCCCTCCTGTGCCCCAGGGGCAGCACCATGGAAGACGTGAAAGGCTTTGGCTATACCCCTAACCTCCCCCATTCCTTGATGTGGACAATGGGGTTTTCCCAATCTTCGAAAAACTGTCTGCAAAAGCACCTTCAGACATGCCACCCAACCCTTCTGTACAGAAATCCTGGCGCCCTTTATGCCCAACACCCCCAGTCTAGGCTAGATCCCCCTTCTCTGTGTTCCCAGAGTCCCTGGGCTTACCTGTTACCACACCTGTCCTCCTACAGGCCCCTACTGACTTGCCGGACAAGGGTCATCCCATTCAACTTGTATCCCTAGGTTTATGCCTGGCACGTGCAGACGCTCAATAGACGTTGAAAAGGAGGGAGGAAGGAAAGGAAGGAAGGGATGGTGGATAGAGAGAGGAATGGGTGGATGGATGGCCACTGCAACCTGGGCAGCCCAAGGCCCTACTCTTACTTATTTATTTAATTTTTTTTATTAAGACTCACTGAACCTACTATTATTTATTATGTTCAATACGATTCAACAGGAAATCAGGCTCCTCCAAGCCCCCTCCTTCTCAGACGCCCAGATACTATCCTAGGGAGGCCCCTCCCCAGCCCACCTTACAGCACATCACACATTAAATGCACCACAATAATGATACTTTTCACTCCAAAAATATAAAAAGCTTGTTTTTATAATTTTGCTTTTGAAATTATTTGGCCACAAGTAATTTAATTGATGATTAGCTATGATTTCTCAGCAATCAAGGCACAGACTTAAGAATTCTGGCAAAATGAGAAAATCTTATCAAAAAATTGTCTTCAAATGTAATGAAATTTTTATGAGCCCTAAATTTAATAGTTAATGAAGTTAACATGATGCTGTAATTTGTAAACATTTGATACTACATTTATTAATGCCAGCTTTCCAGTTTCCCTTTTCCATTTTAGAGGCAAAAGAAGTTTTGTTCAGGCCTCAAATTGTTGTAAATTCCTGGCCAGGCACAGTGGCTCACGCCTGTAATCCCAGCACTCTGGGAGGCTGAGGCGGGAGGATTGCTTGAGCCCAGGAGTTGGAGGTTGCAGTGAGCTATGATGATGCCACAGCACTCTAGCCTGGGTGACAGAGCAAGACTCTATCTCAAAAAAAAAAATTGTGGTAAATTCCTGAGATGCTCTTAGGCCTTTAGCTCTGGGCCTCTCTGGGGCCCTGCACTCCCGTTCATGGTCCTGTGGGGAGTCCTGGCTGGGACATCAATCCCCTCTTCCAGGTGCTCAAGTCTGGTAGGTGTGAAGACACACTCACAGATGATGTGACAAAAAATAAAAGGAAAGACAACCAGGAAGAGTGAGCTGGGCCCCAAGCCGCAAAGGGACAGAGTGCACTGTCCAGTGGATGAGGGGCTGGTCTGAGCCCTGGACACTCCTGCACGGGGAGTGCTCACAGTGGGGGCTGCCGGCCCAGCCTCCTCTCGGGGCTTCAGCCTCTCCATTCCCATCCTCCCCCCAGGTAAGCCAGGCCCAAAGGACCTTTTCCTTGTTTGCCCCTAACCAAGACTCAAGCCACATAAACAGAGAGAACTGTCACCTTGTCCTCTTGGCAGGCCTTTGGGCAAGAAGTGGCCCAGGGAGGTGTTTGTAGCAGGGTGGTTAAATCCCAGGCCTGGAGCCAGGCCACTCTGCCACTTACCGTGTGGCCAGGTGCTACCACTCTGCTGCTCTGTGCACCCCTGGCCTACAGTTCTGTCCAACCCTTAGGATTTATCTCCTGGATTCACGTCCACTGTACCTCTGGTCAGACTCTGACTCGGCCACCAGGACTTAGGAGGGAAAGGTCCAAGGCCCAGTAAAGCCGCCATTCTGCTCAGGATGCCCACATTTTTGGGCTATGTACCTCCTGTGCTCCTCTCTGCACTAACCAGGTACCCTAATCTCTCAGGGCTGGGAGAACACTAAAGTCCACCAGGCCCAACTGGACCCCACATTAGCCACCCAATGCTCAGACCTTCCATAAGTACTTCAGCTTCTTCTAAAGTGAATACTGATTGTGCTCCCCTTGATCTCCTAAAAAGTCATTACAGTCCAGTTGTTGTGTTTGCTGTTTATTTTTAAGAAACACCACTTGTAGAGGAACATGAGGAAGAAACTAAGGCAAGAGCCCAAACGTATGATCTCACACACTCATGACTGGGTCAGTGCAGTTGGGTCTGGGTCCCAGCAACCGCCATCAGAAGGAGCTGGGAACTGGGGGAAGCAAACAAGTAGGCTCAGCACAGGGCTGCGTAGAAGGAGATGAATATGTCCTCAGTCCCCAGCTCCAAGCTCCCCCAGCACTGCCCACTCCCTGGGGGGGGGGCAGTGAGCACCTGGCTTTGGGCAGGGCACTCTCCCAGCTGGGACTCTGCTTCTCACCTGTCCTTGCAACTGGTCATGTGAAAAGGGGATATTTCTCGGCACCTGCCCAAGCCTGAGATATGATCCCTCCCCTCCCAAAAAGGACACTTTGCTTCTGAAGATGGAACAAATCATGGTGCTCTTCTCTACCTCTCTTTTCCTAAGGTTCCAGTTTCCAAAGTCTGCATGCACTCATCCCAGGTGTGGCAGTCCTGACCCACTGCGGCAGTTTCTGGGGCTTTCTGGATGGACACATGTGAAGGATGCATGAGGTTAGGATGTCCTCAAGCTCCCTGCCTCCAGCTCCAGCCCTTGGAAGTTATTACCAAATTACATATGACAGCCCAGGGTCATTGCCTTAACACTTCACAGCCCCAGATCTGAAGGGAACTTGGAAGCATTTGCTGCCCACTTAGAACAGGTGGCAGGGCTCAGGGAGCCCTCTAGTCCAGCCAGGAGGTGACATTGGCAGGCACAGATGTCACAACTTAGAAGCCCTCATGGCAGGACCAGAAGGACCCCTAGGGGGCATCTAGCCCAGGCTCCCCAGCCCCTGTCTTTTGCTTTAAGAGAGAGCAGGAAGCCCCAAGGTTATGCTGTGAGAATCTGGCAGCTGGAATCAGAACTAAGTCTCCTAAATTCAAGCAGGACCTTCAGGCCTCCAGAGTCCTTTCCTTTTCTCAGTCCTTTGTAATTTTTTTCTTCCCAAATGCAGTCAAGAGCTTAGAAAGCCTACCTGGGGGTGGGGATGGGGAGATGTCAGTTTCTCCCCAATCCCAGCGTCACTTCAATGCAGGGTTTGTGGGAGCTTACATAGACTGCCCAGATCAGACCACTCCAGACCCCTCATCCCCCACCCTGTGAGGGCACAAGCAGCCTCACCTCTCAGACTCACATCCAGATCTGCCTGGGCAGAGCTTGCCATCCATCAGGGCTACCAGATCCACCACTTCATGCCCAGGGTTTTCCTGGGGTTGAGGCTTGGGTGCTAGCTGAGGCCCTTTGTTAAGGCTGTGTACCTCAGCCTGCCCTTCCTGCTCATCTCTCGCCAGCCCCCCAAAGCTATGGTTACCCCCAGCTCCTCCCTGATGTCCATGCTTTCTGGTCCCACAGGGGCTTCTCATACACTGGTCTGTTGCCCAAGAATGCCCCTCCAACTTCTCAGACTGGCAAACTCACCCTTCAAGGTCCAGCTCAAATGACCTCCTCTGGGAGCCTCCCTTGATTTCTCCCACTCTGCCCCATTGCCCAAGTGGACTCAGCAGCCCCCTTCCCTGCATTTCCCTGGTGTTTCATACATTCCTAGGTTTTTGTTTTTGTTTTGTTTTGTTTTGTTTTGAAATGGGGGTCTCACTCTTGCTCAGGCTGGTCTTGAACTCCTGTCCTCAAGCAATCCTCCCACCTCAGTCTCCCAAAGTGCTAGGATTACAGATGTGAGCCACTGCGCCTGACCCGTTCCTAGGTTTTAGCTCTTAACATAGTGGGTAGGGATGATTTTTTACATCTGTCTCCCCAACTAGACCGTGAGCTCCCTGAGGGCAGGGGCTGTGTCTGCAACTCCACCCCTAGCCCAGAACTGGCACCCAGTTTCTCTCAGGCAATGTTTGAAGAATGAATGAATGAACAAGTGAATGGCCACTTGCCATCTCATCCTGGCTGTGTCTGGCATCCCCCAAGATGATTCTACATTCCTGGTGTGACAGAGTGACTTGGGGCCACTAGAGGGCAGCAAAGAGTCAGGAACGAGCAACAGGTGTGCGCCCCGGAGCCCAGGGCGAGGCTGGGAAAGGGATGGAGGGAGTTTAGAAACTGCCAGGCCAGAGGGCCACCAGGAACCCCAGTGAGGGGCTTAGGAAGACAGCCAGGGGTGGGTGGAAGTAAGCTAAGAACAAAGGCTGTTCATTCCCTAGGCAAATGCTCCCTGAGCCCGATGCTTAGGCCACAGAGACAGCCCTGGTCCAATCTCCCATCCGACGCTCGAATCCCCTCCCCCAAGTTCCCTCCAGTGTCTGCAGACCCTTCCAAGGCTGCCCATTCTAATGTCTTCAGCTCGAACTGTGGGGAAGGTTCTAGATACAAGGCTGAAAAGCTGTCCCTCTGACTCCCATTCACTGGTGTTAGCCATGCCTATGGAACTGTGCAGAATATATTCTACCTCTGGTTCACATGGCACACGAGACACAGAGAGTGGAAACGACATGTCAGATCTCACAGTGAGATCCGAGCTAGGCCAGGATGCTGCCTGGTGCTGGGCCCCCACCGCTCAAGCCAGCATGCATTGCACAGAGCAAGCCTCAGGAAAGACTCAGACTCAGGGATGGTCTTGCTGTGGACAGACACAAGAAACCGTCCTCTCCCCCCCCTCCAGAACCTCCATACCATCTCTACCTCACAGGGCTGGTGCCCCCATACTTGTGCAGCGAGCATTTCCAATGACCCTCACAAATAGCAGGCAAGGCAGGCTCAGAGAGGTCACAGAGCTTATCACAGAGCCATATTCTGGGGCATCTTCCTTTCTCTCTCTGAACCAGACTTCACCCCCGTGCCCCTGGCCTGTCTGCCACCTGCCTGCAGAGGGCCTCACCTGCATGTCTGCTTGGCCTCCAAAAGTTGCCAAGCCCAAATCCTGACCTTGCGGGCCTCCAGGCTCCACCCCACCAGCTCCCCTTCCTGCCAACCCCATTCACCTGGCCTGGGCTGGCTGGGTGCCCCCACCCCCTGCCCCACCCCAAAGCCCCCACCCTCCTCTTCAGATGGCCAGGCATACACTTTTCACAGCCCAGCTCTGGGGCCCCCTTTGCCAGATGCCTTTCTCAATTGCACCAACCGCAGGTGCCTCTCCGTTTTCTCCAGCCCCACAGCGTTCGGAGTCTGCCCCACACCTATTCGGCAATGCTCGTTTGCGACTGGATTCTTCACTAGTTGGTTCTCCCACTGATCCATGGGCTCCAGGGGGTATGAGCTCTGCTGGAGAGCTCTTGAGTTGATGCCAGCTAGGCCAGGCCAGCTTTAGCCATGCCCACTAGGCTTCTGTGTTCACCACCACACCCAGCCCCACCCCGTATAAATAACCATAGTAATAATAATTAACCCTTATATGCCACTTCATATGTGCCCGGCAAAGTTCTAAGAGTTTTTATGTATATTATATCATTTAATGCTCACATTTATCATCATCATCTCCATTTTATACATGAGGAAGAAACTAGGGCCCAGAGAAGTTATATAACTTGCCCCAAGTCACACAGCTAGTGAGAAGTAGGATGGTAATTCAAAACCAGGCAGTCTGACTCCAGAGTCCATGCTCTTAACCACCTAGCTTCCCACTGCTTCACCACGTGGCTGCCGCTCCAACAGCCCTGCCCTCAGTCAGTCCCAGCACCTTTGGCTGCCCAGCCCCAGCCCCAGACTCAGGGCCACAGCAGATGGGGCCAAGGTCTCCTCGGCAGCTCAGCCTTAGGTTCCTCTTTTTTAATTTCAACTACTACATCCTGAGTGCTACTAGGTGCAAGGCACTGTGCCTAAAGTTCCTCTTTTTTAATTTCAACTACTACATCCTGAGTGCTACTAGGTGCAAGGCACTGTGCCAGGAGCCAAGGACACAGCAGTGAACAAAACAGACACAGCCTTGATTATTGTACAACCCTTACATACAGTACAGACCTGAAGGGGAGCCAGAGAGGGAGAAGTCAACCACTCATTAAACGACTTCAGCTGTGCTTACTACCACGCATGAAAAGAACAGGATGCTCCAAGAGAAGAATGATGGAGTGCTGGTTCAGGGGGTGTGTGGTAGGAAGAACAGTGCCCCCCCCCCACCAAAAATGTCCACATCCTAATCCCTGGAACCTGTGACTATGTCAGGTTACATGGCAAAGGGGAATTAAGGTTGCAGATGGCTGAAGCTTGCTCATTAGCTGACCTGAATATCAGAAGATTATCCTGGGTGGGTCCAGGGAAATCACAGGGGCCCTTATGAATGGAAGAGGGAGGGAGAACCAGAAAGATGGCAGCAGGATAAAGACTCAGTCTAACACTACCAGCCTTCCAGATGAAGGAAGGGGCACAAGCCAAGGAACACGGGCAGCATCTACAAGCTCAAACAAGAAAGAGAATGATTCTTCTGGAGCCCCCAGAAGGAACATGCCCTGTGGACACCTTGACTTTAGCCCAGTGAGACCCATTTTGCACTTCTGACTTCCAGAATTGGAAGATAATAAATTTCTGTTGTTTTAAGTCACTAGTTTGTGGTAATTTGTTACAGCAACAATAGGAAACTAATAAATATTTGGTCACTTAGGAAGGCCTCTCAGAGGAGGGGAAGCCCAGATAGGTAGAGGGAGCCAGGCAGGCTGGGCAGAGAGCAGAGAGGGCTGGGCCCTTTAAGCACAGGAAATCGCAGGAGCTGAGGTGGGAAGGAACAGGTGCACCTGCCCTTGTCTAGCGGGTCTCTGTGCCTGCTTGGCCCTCACTGCTGTGCCAACCTCCCCACTGGCCTCAGGCCCCCACCCTGCCCTGCATCCTCACCTCCTACTTCTTCAAGAAAGTAAAACCATCAGTTCAGTGAGCAACTTAATTGAAAGGCACCGGGAAATGACGTCCACCAATCCATGGCAAGTAGAGTGCCCAGGGCCATCAGGGCCGGCCACATTACTTTTGTGCACATTGCTCTGTCAGGGCACATGGTTCCCGGACTGGCTCCTTTCTAAGACCTTACCTCATTTCTCAGACTCACTGAAGCCAAAGGGCAGTGAACTCCCCTTCCTTCCTCCTCCAGCCCAGAATTTTTAAGAGTTTCAAATGCCATGTCAATATCTATTAGGTTGCAAAGTATCATCAGGCAGGAATCAACTAGTTATACCAATCAAGACACTATGGAATCTTTGGTGCAAAACTTTTGGCATTTGCTGGGACTCAGTAGAAATAAAATATGAACACTGTCTCCATTCTAAGCTGATATAAGATGCTGTATTTGCTTTCTTCAACATAACCAATCAGCAAAGGGCTATACCGAGTTAGCAGAGCTGCAGAGACTGAATCTGCAAACCCCAGGGAAGACCAAGAAGCCACGTTTTGCAGACGTGAGGATGCTCTGGAACCAGAAGGGGCAGACAACACCCTGAGGACAGCATCAGAATTCAAAGTGAACATGAGTCCAAGCCGACAAGCTGATATTTAATACGGAAAAATGTTATGTCTATTTTTTCAGGCCCCACAGTGCAGCTCTAGGGTGCCTGGAGGCAAATGTACTCTCCTCTGTATGTCCTAAAAGCAAACTTATAAATGGACATGGTGGCAGCCAAATGTTTCCCAAAGCCTACAGTGGAAAAAATAGCCCTGAAGATTTCCAGTTTCCCTCTAGATTGCTCTGCCAGAGGCGAGGAGGGAGAGGGAGGCCTGCTCCGTATAGTGGAACAGACCACTGCAGTGGAGCAGCTTCAGAGAGACAAACGCAGGCTACACTGATCTCCCAGAGCCTTGTACAGCTTGTTTCTCCAAATGTGCCTACAGGCCCCGGAGGTCTATGAAACGGCATCATCGCCTTTAGCACCGTCACAATCAAACGAATGCCTCCCAGACTCAGAAGCCCAAGAGGTTATAAATCAGAAATCCGAACAAACACAAAGTTGAAATTCTCGAACAGGTTGTGGTATATCCATGTCCTAATCTCTGGAACTTTATATGTTCCTTATGTGTAACCTGTGAATGTCACCTTACATGACAGAAAAAAAGGGTCTTTGTAGATTAATCAAGGATCTTGTGATGGGGAGATTACCCTGGATGATCCAGGCGGGCCCTAGATGAATATGCTTCCTTATAAGAGAGAAGAAGAGGGAGATTTGGCAACACAGAGGGAAAGGGCTGTGAAGATGGGGCACAGAGAGATGTGAAGACCCTATCCTTGAATTAATGCAGCCACAGCCAGGGAATGCCAGGAGCTGCAAGAGCTAGAGGAAGAAGGGAATGGATCTTTCCTTAGGGCCCCCAGAGGGAGCACAGCTCTGCCGACACCTTGATTTTGGCTGGTGATACTAATTTCAGACTTCTGGGCTCCAGAACTGTAAGAGAATAAATTTCTATTGTTTTAAGCCACCAAGTTTGCAGCCATTTGTTATAGCCACCACAGGAAACTAATACACAGGTCAATATAATTTCCCCTCCCTCTCTCCCTTGGCCAACACTCACAATAAGGACCTAGACTGTGCTAGGGGCTGTGAAGGGTGCAGAGACGAATAAGGTCCCAGTGAGAGCAGTGGACGTGGACACAGCTGACTGCACCTTGGACACACTGGCCAGGTGGTACGGCAGAGCCAGGCACAGGCATCGCCCCCCAAGGTGGCCACATGGGGATGCTTCTAGGGGCAGGTGATGTTAGTGCTCAGCCCAAAGGGTGAAGCTGGATTCTGACAGGTCAAGGTGGGAAGCAGCCCAAGCCAAAGGCACAGAATGAGGAAGGACACTGACCAGTAAGAGTCCAAGGTATGCTGGGGACCCGTGAGCAGTCAGGGAAGGGGAGGCTATGAGAGGAGGCCAGAAAGGCAAGTTGGGGCCAAGTCACGGCAGTGCCTGATGGGCATCCCAGGCCCCCTGCTCTGCCGAAAGGTGGCCCTCCCTGTGCTATGGGACAGTCCTGGGGGCAGTGCCTGCAAAGACAGTGTCCACAGGCCACCTGAGAAATAGGTTTGGAAATCGTGTTGGAAACAAGGGGCCCAAAGACATGACCCTGGTTTGGACGTTGAGAAACAGGAACTAAGGGCTGTGCCTTCTGAGCCGGGCACCCCAGCCCCTGTCGCTGGGCCTGCCACTGAGTAAGCGCTGGGGATGCCTGAGAAGAGAAGGCGGTGGGGCTGGGGCAAGAGGGGAAGAGGAGAGAGATGCAGAGAAGCAAGGAGCAGAGGGAGGGAGAAGGAAGAAGTCACAAGGGCTCCGCGCAGCAGACTACCCTGCCAAATTCATGTTTTCCTTCTTCTACACCTGTGCTCCCTCCCTCCCCACCCAGGGGACAGAGTCCTAGGACGCCCTGAGGCCGCCCCTGTGTGGCTGCCGCCAGCAGGCTTGGTTAGGCCATGCCCTTGCTCCGCTCGTGATTCCTGCTGCCACCGTTAATGGGCAAGGAGCCGCCATCCTCCCGCTGGGGGCTCTGCCAGGCCTACAGCCATTTGTATCTTGAGCCTGGTAATTAGGGCTGGAGGAATACTGGGGCCGGAGGGCAGGCTCTGTTTGGATAAACTCGGCAAAGTTCAGCTGCTTTTCTGAACTGGATCTCTTTGGGGTTTGCAGTGGGGGGCTGGGAGGGCCAGCGGGTGGCCTCAGCTTCATCTGCCAACATGCCCTCCGGACAGGTTCCAGGGCTGCCTCCAAGCTGATAGATCCTGAGAGGGTACACAGGCAGCAAGATGCAGAGGAGGAAGCGCCTATGGGGGATGGGGCAGGTGGAGGGAAAGCCAGGGGTTCAAGTCCTCCACCTGCAAGCTGTGTGGCCTGGGGCAATTCCCTCACTTCTCTGGGTCTCAGTGCTTTTGGAAAACAGGGATTATACTCCCAACCTCACCCACCCACAGGGTTGTTACATCAAAGGGCTCCAGGGGAAGTCTTGGCAGCCTATAAAGTGCTACATAAATGTGAGGATCCATCTCTCCAGGCTGCCCTAACCTGCTAAAGGTTGGGAAATGAGGAGCCAAGGCTGGGGGATGGGGAAGAATGATGTGTGTCCCACCACCTGTTTGCCTGGAGCACAGTGTCTCCCTGTGATCTGCATGGGCCCGCCCTTGCTGCAGAGAAGGGAAGGTGCTGCAGGTGGGGACCTGGCAGACCTCCCCGGCACTGGCAAGGCCCAGGGCAAGAGTACACGCAGAGGCCATTTCCCATATGTCTCATATTTAAAAGTCATAAATCAAGCTAACAAACCGTTAAATGAAATATGCTCCATCCTCCTACCTTGTTAAATACATCTTCGAAACAACCTGAAGGCCAGGATGAAATTTAAAATTCTGGGCCTCCTCAGCATTCTGTGCCAGGACATGGCTGCGTGGGGGGAGGCCGCCCAGCTATGATCTGACCTGCTGCTTTCCCCACCTCAGGCTCCTTGTCACCATTCAGGGCGTTGCACACACACGTGTGGACACCCAGCCCTCACATCCAAGTTCTGTCCACACCCTCCCCCACTCCCCCAGGTAGCCAGCCCTTGGGCCCAGGGTGCACACACCAGCGACATGTGACATGTGCTGTCTTTAGGAGGGCAGCCCTGGGGAAGAGGCTGAAGAGGGCTGGACCTGTTTGGGTGGGACTCCGGGGTGAACTAGAAAGAGGGGCGTGGGCACATCCCCCTGACCCTGCAGACTTTCCTGGTTTTGGGGGAAGGGGACCACTGCCTCAGCAGGGCCAGGCGGGCCCTCTAAGGAATGGCTCCCAGAACAGGGTCCCTCTTGCTTAGGTCTAAGGGTGGCTCCAGCTGGCTTCTAGTCATGGCCCTGACTCTTACTTGCTGGGTGCCTTGGTCATGTCCTAGACCCTTTCTGGGCTCAATTTCCTTACCAATAAAGTGGGACTAATGATCCCCTGCCTACTTCACAGAGCTGTTGTGAGCCCCACAGAGAAGCTATTGGGGTGGGAGTGGGGGGTTGAAATAACTATTCTGGCTTTTTTAAATGCCCAGAGAGTCAACAGCATGTGTTAGGAGAGGATCAGGCCCTTAGCGCCCCCAGCCACTGAAACAAGCTGTATGGCCCCCTGTAAATGACTCCAAACAAGAGACAGCACGGTGACTATAGTTAATAATAAAGTATTGCATATTTCAAAACAGCTAAAAGAGAGGAGTTTAACTGTTCTCACCACAAAGAAATGATAAATATTTGAGGTGATAGGTATGCTAAGTAGCCTGATTTGATCATTCCACAATATACATGTATTGAAACACCACATTGTGCCCCATCGATATATTCAATTATTATTTGTCAATTAAAAATAAAATTAAATAAACAAAAATTAGAAGAAAAATTTTAAAGAGACAATGCTAACTCAGAAGTGTAACAACATCCAAGGGAGGCCTGATATTTCCCTTGATTTTTTTTAAACATCTTTCAAAAAAGGATAATTTGGGTATCCCTGCTATGCTAATGTCCTTAATACCCAGACAGCAAGCAGGACGAGGATGTGTAGTCTTGTCTCCACGCCACCCCACAATGCAAGGAGACATGGTGGCCTCCTTTCTAAATGTCTTGAAACTGACACTTCACTGGCCAGAGGGGAACAGGTTCCAATGGCCACAGGGTGTCGTTTAGAATCAAGTGACAAGCCCACGAGCCAACATCCTGTCTGTCTTGAAGACATCATCCTCCACCCCAAGGAGTAAGGCCACTGAGAGTATCTCAGGGGCTTCCCACTTGTCCATGTCACACAAGCTGGGTGGGAGAGAGAGGGTGGGGGCAGAGAGGGCAGGGAGGTGGGAAGAAGGCTTCCTCCACATGGGCTGGGCGGCCTCCAGCCAGCCCCTGCACCCCTCTGTGTTCACACTTCCCACGTGGCCAACGAGGGCTGCTTGAGTGACAGTCAAGGACCCCACCACCACGTCCTCCTCAGTGCCAGTGCTGTCGCTGGCTGGTCCCAGCCCCACTGCAGCCCAGCTGCAGAGAAAGAGGCCGAGAGCACAGACCTCTGCCTGATTTATTCAGGTCCGCATCTCAGAAGCGTAGAGGTCACCTGGGCTGTTTGGGGGGATGCTCCCCCCACTGAAACCCCTCCTCTGCCTGCTGCGGAGACGCCGACAGTGCAAACTCACCAGGCACCATCCCTGTCAGCGTAGGCGCTGAGTAGCTGCCCTGTCCAGCGGGGGGGACGTGCGGAGGGTACCCGGGGAGGGTCGTGCTCGCCAAGTCACGGCCTGAGGAATCAAAGCAACAAATCACAGGGTGAGCATCTCTGTGGCCAGCCGCTCATGTCCACAGCTCCCTGGACACTTCTGCACATTTGTCACGTCTGGATGCTGAACGCCAATGTGCCCCCTGCTCCCCCCTGTCGCTCATGCGTGCTCTCACAAACACACACACTCGCATGCACACACATCTCCAGCCACCCTGGCTCCACTCAGTAAGAACTATGTTGGGGCTCTGGCCTGTCCCTGGGAAAATGGAACCCCGTGCTTGGGGAGGTGGGACAATGCAAGTGCCAGCACGCCTTGGCTCCACCCAGCCCACCTTGCTCTCTACTCCCCAAGTGTGCTCTGTATGTCTCCACCCCCACACTGTTGCTTCTGCTGAGCCCTCTGTGCAAAGCCCCCCTCCCTCCAGCTGCACACAGCCTGCCACCACTGCTTGTAAAGACCAGCTCAAACACCCCCCTCCTCTTCCTTGACAGCCCCCACAGTGGGCAGGGGGCATACACACCTCAGAGCCCACAGCTCTACATCTGGCCTGGTACTGAATTCTTCCTCCTTTGGCCTAGCTATTCCTTCACTCAATGAAGAGGCAGGAAGCACCTCCACCAAACACTGTTCTGGTGCCAGGACATGGAGGTGAAGGCCTCGGCTCTCAAGGTGTGGACGCTCTAATGGGCAGTGTCCAGCTCTGTGCCGGCTTCTGTGCTTCTGACCATGAGTCCAGAGTCTCCACATGTCTCTGAGGTGGGACATTGTCCCCATTGCTGATTGGCTCCATCGTGCAGAAGGAAATTCATTCCATTGCAGTTTTCATGGGTATGAATATTAGGGGGCTGCCAAATCTGCCTCTCGAAAGACGGAGGGCATTCTCCCCGTAGGAGGCTGCCTGGCACAGGTGCCCACATCCTACCTAGCTGCCAGAGACAGATACAAGGGTCCTCAGGGGGGACTTGCCCAAGGATACTTAGCTGATTGGAGGCAAGGTTGGGGCTGGATCCCAGCTCTCCTGCCTCCTGCGATTAGATTCTTCCTTTAACAGGGGGCTTCTCTTTTGGTCATGTCTGAGCCCCAACAGACTCTGTTGCTATTACACATGCTTTAAAACCTTGATCCCTAAGACAAAGTTTCAGAAAATCAGTGCCTCGCCAAAGCACTCAACTCAAGAAGCCAGATAGAAAAACAATAAAATGAACCTAGGGCAAAGAGAAGGAAGGGATCAGTAAAGAAAAAGCAGAAAATAAGGAATTAGAAAACAGAAAAGCAGACACAACAATAAATACAACCAAGAATTTGTATTTGAAAAGACCAATAAAACAGACAAACCTTTGTCAAGATTTTTTAAAAAGGCACAAACATCAAGATAAGGAAAAGGTGAAGCTATAACCAGAGATATGGAAGCGATGATATTTAAAAACAAGGAAAATGCACTCCACACTAACAAATGTGGAAATCTCAAGAAAAGGTACAATTTTCCAGGAAAATATGAACGACCAAAATTAATTCAAGAAGAGGCAGAGAATACCAACAGCCCAATAACCTTAGAAGAAATAGAAAAAGTTGTTTTTTTAAATATTAAGTACCTCGTCCATTTAGCTTCTCAGGCAAGTTTTTGTTAGTTTGTTTTTGGTTTTGGCAAGTTCTTTGTTTTTGTTTTTGTTTTTGGCAAGTTCTTTTAAACCCTTAAGGGACACATACTTCTGTTATTAAACTGTTCCAGGATATATAAAACTAGGAAAATCTTCTTAATTCACTTCACCAAGCTAGCATATTCACAGTCTAAAAACTTGACAAAGGTAACATAAAAAATAAAAAGTAAAGGCTAGTCTCACAATTTATTAATATAGATGCCAAAAGTCTACTAGCACACTAGTTGAACAATATTAGAGAAAGAATAACATACAATGGCCAAATAAGGTTTATTCCAGGTATGCAAGGATGGTTCAACATTAAAGCATTGGTCAGGACATCGTATTAACATATCAAAAGAAGGAAAACTATATGATTATGTCAAAGATGTGGAAAAGGCACTGGCTAAAATTCAATATTAACTCCTTATGATACCTCTTAGTAAATAAGAATTGAAGTATACTTCTTTGATCTTATATTGATCTTAAATCTAAAGTCAATATCATACTTAATTGGTGAACTACTTAGAGAATTTCTATTAAATCAAGAACATGCCAAGGAAACCTATTATCAGTGTTATCACTGAAAATTGTTCTAAAAGGTTTAGCCAATACAAGACAAGATATAGACATAAGGGGAGTAAACATTGGGAGAAGGAAAACTCAAAATTATCATTAGCTAGATATGTCCAGGGCCTGGAAAATCAGTCTATCTACTAAGACCAATGAAAGAGGTTGGTGAGACAGTCAGGTGATGGATTGTGTCTGCTTTAGCCTTGTGCAGGACTTGGCCATCATGCTGGGGCTCTGCCTGTTCCCAGTCCCTCCTCCCAGCCCACCAGGATGGCAGTGTGCACCCTGAGGAGCTGACAAATGGCCACCTATACTCTATAAATCACACTGCCTCTGAGTTCCCCATTACAAAGGGGCTCCTTTGCCTTGTCCATGGCTCCATTCCTATCCAGCAAATGTCCCTAGAACCAGAGATTTCATCCTGTGATTGCATTTGCTTTCCTTGGACTAGTCATGAAAGCAAAGGGCCTGGGTTATCACTTGCAAGGAAGGGAGAAGAACTGACAGCTTTCTGTGTTGTCTCAACCTCCCGAATGACTACAGTGTGCCAGGCACTGGGGTAGGCTGTTGAGAAGTACTATTCCATTTAATCTTCGCAGCTTACAAAATTCCCAATATAAACCTTATGGCACCATGTGGGGAAGTCTCAGGGGGCTGCAGCTCAAAGGAGAAAGGCAGGCGGCAGGGTACAGGGACAAAGAGTGTCAAGTCTGCCCAGGCTAGTTGTATGACCTTTAGAGAGTCTCTTCGTCATTCACCTCAGTTTCCTCATCTATAAAATGGGGATAATAATAGCCAACAAGTACAGAGATCAAACTCTGAGTCAGGTACACACATACACATTTATCACAATAATGCTATTAGAGAGCTACTAGTATCCCTGTTTTACAGAGGGGGAAACTGAGGAACAGAGCATTTAAGTGACTTGCTCACAGTCACACAGCTAGTAAGTAAAAAAGGGAGGTTTCAAACCTAGTCAGTCTGGCTTGCAAGTCTGCCGTCTCCACCCCTGCTCTGTGCCACCTCTGCTACCATAATCACAACAGGCCTCGTTCATAGGGCTGCCTTGAGGAGTTGGTGGGAAGACACGTGAGAAGCACAGGGCACAGTGTGGAAGATGGAATTATGGCCTAATACTTCACCCCAGCCTTACCGCCATCATCTTGAAAAAGAAATAGTAATTTGATACCAAAAAGCAGGGAGGACATCATATTAAACTGTTTTTTAAACCAAATAAATGTAGTCTTATGAAAAAGTGAAAGGAACACTTTGCAGTTCCTCCCATGGGGGCAGAGTGTACTACTCCTCCGCCCCTTAAGTCTGGGTCAGCCATGTGCCTTGCTTTGGCCAATGGAGATGAGCAGACACTCGGCAAGCAGAAGCCTGGGGTGCGTGCTTGCGTTGCTGGGTGTGCCCCTTTGCACCTCTACCACCATGAGAACACACCATGGGTAGCCTTCCGGTCTGAGGACGGGGGAGACACATGTAGCAGAGATGGCCCCAACAACACTGGAGCCAAGCCCAGACTGAGTCAGCTGATCCCTGCCAGCCCCACATGCAGGAGCAAGAATAAATGACCACTGTGTTAAGACCTGAGTGTTGGAGTGGTTTGCTAAGCAGCAGTACTGTTGCAATCACTGACTGATACAAGATTTAACAAATGCTACCTGCTCGTATCGTCATTATTCTCTACTTAAGAACACACTGCCTAGGACCTCTATGGACGCCAGAGGCTGGACACCCCCTGTTAGGAAACCCCCAGAGTGAATTCAAGCCTCAAATTTGCTCCGATGGCCTACAAGGACTCTCCCGGCATGGAGCCGAGGAGTCTGTGACCTTGGAGGGTA
Organism: Daubentonia madagascariensis; assembly: GCA_023783475.1. Lineage (NCBI taxonomy): Eukaryota > Metazoa > Chordata > Mammalia > Primates > Daubentoniidae > Daubentonia > Daubentonia madagascariensis. The sequence goes on along the minus strand of JAKFHU010000776.1, from coordinate 33,934,178 downwards.
TGGGCATTTTTGCCTTCTCAGTCCCTCCTCCAATGTGTCTCCACCATGTTGCCAGGGCTGAGTGTGTTTAACAACCTGTCAACACAAGGCAGCTAAGGAGATGCTACTGTTCCTTTTTAGTTTTAATTCAGGCCTCTGGGCTGGAGTGGGAAACCAGAATTAAGGCATCTAAACCCAATATGACATCAAAGCACATATTTATATCATTTTTTACCAAGGAGGAAATTATTTGTATCATTTGCAACGGCACTGAATGTTATTGATGGCTTATAATAAATTTGCAAATAACTAAATAAAATGAACTAAATTCCTAACATAATTCCTCCTATTAATGGCACATAAGTACATCTTGTGCAACTCATGTGTGGCCTCCTCTTTCCACAGAGAACAACGAAGACTTGGCCTCACTTACTATTAGCAAGGAGACCATGCAGAACTTTGGAACTTAAGACAAAGACCACTCCTCCAGAAGAGATATACTTGGTTTAAAGTAACTCACTCATTTCAATCCTGAGATAAAAGGAAAGAAATGGTATGCACCCCTGTCATACAGATGAAGAAACTGAGGCTCAGAGATGAGTTCTGACTGGCACAAAGTCACAGAGTAAGTGACAGAACAGGGGCTTCAACTCAGATCTCATGACTTCTTGTTAAATGCTATTCTTGCAGGATTACTCAAAATGTTCCTCTCATTTTGGGACTAGCCCTCCAAGATGTTCAAACATTCTACAAAAAATTTATAATTAAAAGTGTGATACCAGCACATGAATAGAAAGCCAATGAAACAGAATAGAAAGTCGAGAAATAGACCCAAATATCTAAGGAAATCTAGCATATGATGAACGTAGGACCTCAAGTCACTTGGATCTCAAATATGGACTTTTTTATAAACGGTGTTAAGACAACTGGAGAACCATTTGGGAAAAAAAAGATTTAAAAAGATCACTTTTTCACACCATACACAAGAATAAACTACCAATGGATCTGAGAGGTAAATGTAAAAAATAAAACTATGCAAGTACTAAAGAAAACACAGGTGAATTCCTCTCTAACACAGGTATAGGGAAAGGCTTTCTAACTATGACTCAAAACCAGATGCACACACCACATACAAAAATGAACTCAAAATGAATCAAAGTCCTAAGTATAAGAGTTAAAACTGTAAAACTCTTAGAAGAAAATATAGGCATAAAACGTCATGACCTTGGATCAGGCAATGGTTTGTTAGTATGACACAAATAACAAAAAAAAAATAGATAAATTGGACTTCATCAAAATTTAAAACTTTTGTGCTTCAGTGGACACTATCAAGAAAGGGAAAAGATGACCCACAGAGTGGGAGAAAACATTTGCAAATCATGTATCTGATAAAGGACTTCTATCTAGAATATACAAAGAACTCTTACAATTCAATAATAAAAAGACAACCCAATTTTACAATGAGGAAAGGATCTGAATAAGCATTTGTCTAAAGAAAAATAAATGAAATGGCCACCAAGCACATGAAAAGATATTCAACATCATCAGCTATCAGGGAATGCAAATCAAAAACCACAACGTAACACCCCTTCACACCCACTAGGATGGTTACAATCAAAAAGACATATTATAACAATCACTGGCAAAGGTGAGGAAAATTGAAGCCCTCGTCCACTGCTGGTAGAAATGTAAAATGGTGCAGCCACTTTGGAAAAGTCTGGCCGTTCCTCAAAAGGTTAAACATAGAGTTGCCATGCGACCCACCAATTCCACTCCTAGGTGTATACCCGAGAGAAATGAAAACATATGACCACACAAAAACTTGTACACATATGTTCATGGCAACATTATTCATAATAGCCAAAAAGTGGAAACAACTCAAATATCCGTCAGCTGATGAATGGATAAAGAAAACGTGGTCTGTCTATACAATAGAATGTTTGCCAATAAAAGGAATGAAATACCAGTGTACGCGACATTAACGTTCATAGTGCACCTGAAATCACTACGCCGAGTGAAAGAAGCCAGTCACAAAAGACTACGTATTACATGAATCTATTAATATACATGTCCAAAACAGGCACATCTACAGAGACAAAAAGTAGATTAGTGGTTGCCTGGGGAATGGGGGCAAAGGGAGTGACTGCTAATGGGTATGGGGTCTTTGCGGGGGGTGTAATAAAATGTTCTAAAATTGATTGTAGTGATGGTTGTACAACTCTGTAGTTATACTAAAAACCATTGACTTGTACACCTGAGATGGGTAAATTGGTATGTGACTTATATTTCATTAATGCTATTATTTTTTAAATCACCATCTATTACCACCATCATCTTGAAAAAGAAATGGTAATCTGACACCAAAAATGTAGGAAGGGTGTAATATTAATATATTTGGTTTAAAAAACAGTTAATATTAAATAAACTGTTTTTTCAACCAAATGCAATTATTTTTATGGGAAAAAAGATGCAATAAAAGAAAAGATTGATACATTGGATTACTTAACAAACAAAAACTCTTGGCTGGTAAAAACAACATAAGCAAAATCAAATGATAAATGACAAACTAGGAGAAATTATCTGTAGCATGTACCACAGATAAAGGGCTACTATCCCTGTGTATCAAGAACTTGTAAAAATTTAAGGGAAAAGACCAAAAAACTATAGAAAAATGGGCAAAATACATGAACATAAAACTCATCAAAATATATATATACATACATATGTATATATATAAAATTGCCATTAAATGAATTGAAAAGATATTCAATTTCACTCATAATACCAAAAATGCAAATTAGATGCAAAATGGCACAACCCCATGTGGAGGGGAATTTAGCAATATCTAACAAAACTACACATGCATTTACCCTTTGAACAAGCAATCCCACATCTAGGGATTTACCCTGAAGATACATACACCTTCAACAATACAGAAATGCGGCAGGGTGTGGTGGCTCACAGTTGTAATCCCAGCACTTTCGGAGGCCGAGGTGAGAGGATTGCTTGAGGCCAGTTCAAGACCAGCCTGGGCAACACAGTGAGACCCCATCTCTACAAAAAATTGAAAAATTAGCCAGGCATGGTGGCACATGCCTGTAGTTCCAACCACTCGGGAGGTTGAGGCAGGAGGATTGCCTGAGCCCAGGAGTTTGAAGCTGCAGTGAGCTATGATTGCACCACTGCATTGCACTCCAACCTGGCCAACAGCGAGACTCTGCCTCTTAAAAAAAAAAAAAAAATACAGAAATGCATATGCATATGCACAAGGTTATTTGCTACAGCATTATCTGTAACTATAAAATATTGGGAACAGGTTTAATAATGGTTGTACTGTGCAGCTGCACAAGAGAATAAGGCCCTTGTGGATCTCAGCCTGGGGCAAGCAAAGCCCAGGAGTTAAATGCTGGCCCGGACAGTAGGTTGTCATCCTCCACACAACTTCAGGTTAGAGCCCTTAGGGAAGTCCAAGGTCATGTTCCAAATGACTAATAGAAAGCCTTGGAGGGACAATGGCAGGGAAGGGACAAAAGTAGACTATTGGCCCGGAGGTGTGAGTTAGGAATGCTCAATAGATAAACAAATAAAGGGAAGGTGTAAACTCTCAGGATGCATCTGGGGGAGAGGACAGGGCTCAGCAAACTCAAGCCCTAGCTGACACTGGTGGAGGAAGTGGCCTCCAGAGGGCAGAGAGGAGATGCTGGAGCCAGCTCCAAGGGTGTCAGACTTGAGGGGGCATGAAGCCACCCACATCTGTTCCACCCTTCCCACAGGCGCCCCTGTTGCCTCCAGAACCAAATATACACCCCTGAGTCTGGCAGGGACAGGTGGAGTTTGAAGTCACACAGGCCTATGTTCAAACTTTAGCTCCACCACTTACTAGCTGTGTGACTTTTGGCAAGTAATGCAATTGTCTGAGCCTCTGTCTTCCTTTTATAATATAATCAGAAAAGGAGGGTATTTATTGGGAATGAAACAATGGTACCCTCTGTGAGAGTATTAAAACATGTCTGCAAATTCTTTGTTATCCTTCACATGGAGGAGCGAGGTCAATGTCCCCTTTACCTTGAATCTAGGCCACCTGGGTCAACCAACAGGGTTCCAGCTTCCTTAGAGGTTCCTGCGAGCCAGGCCCTGGCCAGGCACTTTCCATGCCTTTATCTCAGTCAATGCTCACAACAGCCCCACAAGGTGGGTGGCGCTATCTCCCCATCTTACAGAGAAGGAAAGGAAGGCTCTGAGCAGTGGACTTGCCCAAGGTCTTACAGCTGATAATAATAACAGCTAACATTTTTGTAGCACTTACTGCATGCCAGGCACTGTCCTAACACTAGGCAATGTTCCAAACACTGTTCACTGTGCTTTATAGATATTGACTCGTTTAATCCTCAAAAACCATAAGGTAAGCCCTATTATTATCCCCATTTTACAGATGTGGAAACTAAAACACAGAGCGATTAGGCACCTGCCCCAGCTCCTACAGCTCATAAGAAATAGAGCCATATCCAAACCCTTCATGTTCTCCCGACACTGGGCACTGGTCCTTCTCCTCCTGCCCCTAGACTGCAAGTCCCCAGAGATTAAGGGCTGCTCTCATCCCTCCTTCCCCTATACTGACCGGGCACACAGTAGGTGCTCAGAAAGTCTTTGCAAAGATGCAATTAATCAAATGACATTGGCTCTACTCATCTAAAGGAAGTGTGGTTCCCATCTCACCAACATCTCAGAAAGCCCTTCATCACGAATTCCACAAAACAAGTAGTCCTGATTTATCAGTTTTTGCTTAGATGCAACTTTTTCTTTTTCATAGAGCCCATTTCTAGGAGGCTCTCTCTATGTACACTAATGGGGGGGAATGTGAATCCAATTAACTTCAAATTTAGCTCATAATGAACTTATCTCATTTTGCTACCAGCTCGGTTCTCGTCGTGTGGCAGTAATTAACCACTGGGGGTTGTCACTCCCAGACACATGACACAGAGATCCTCCCAGCCCCTCGCTTCAAACCCTCGCAGAATTCATTACCCTGACAGTGTGAAAACCCTTCACTTTGAATACCACAGGGCACCAACGAAACTCCCCCTCCACCTACCTGACTGTGTGTGCAAGCGAGAGAAAGAAGGAAGCAAGCCACTCGAGAAGCCATTAATTATTGCAAACAAGATGGGAGGTGGGGGCGGGATGCTGGCAATGGCTTGATGGCCAGAGAGGGTCTGCCATCCTTGACAGCCCTGGGGCGAGAGGCTCTGCCCAGAGGAAGGAGATCTTGGCACAGAAGGCCCAAGCTATAAGGGAATATGGCAGAGCTGGCTGGGAAAGGCAAAGTCCCTTGAAAACTGGCGATTATATCCGCTGAGGACTCTTAATGCCCAGAAAGGCAGCACACCCAAGGCATCAGTGATTGCTGTGTGAGCTCCGGTAAACTCTACTCACTCTCTGGGCCTTGGTTTTCCCATCTGAACACCCAAGCAGTGGGAACAGATGGCCTCTGAGGGTTTTTTCCACTGCAGCATTCCATAAGTCAGCAGCATCATTTTCCCCCGTGTTGATGGAAAAGGAGGCTGGTGCCAATTCCTACAGAGATGGATATAGCAGTGCCTGCCCACCTTGGCCTTGGCACTCCTGGCGACAGCATCCACCCAACTCCCTGGAGCCCCTGAATTAAACCCTAGTGAAAGGAGGCTAAGCATAAGGAACTTAGAAAAGGAGATGGGAGTGGTCGACCTGCAAACAGAATAAAATCTTCATTTTATATACCGTTTATTTTACATTTGTACAGGAGTTATGCTTTGAACTTTTAAAAAAATATATTTTGACACCTGTTGTAGGAAAAAGTGAACCATGCCTAAGACAGTGACATGAGCTAAAGATTTTCAACAAGCACTAAAGCAGATGACAGTGAATAACTGCCACCTTAGGGGAGGGGAAGAAAAACAGCCCAATACCCAGGATTTGGGGAGGGGATTAATCCTGCTCCACAAACCTCAGTGTATGTATATACATAGTACGTATACCACCAGGCTCACTCGTTCCAGCTGGTGTTTGAAATGTGTGACAGTTTGAACAGGGGCCACTGTGGCATCTCCCTTTGTTCAGACCTGCCACTAGTAGAGGGCGTGCTGATGGCAGTAGTTGCAGAGGGGAATATTTCACCCAGAGGAGAAAGGCGGCTGGGATTGGTGGTGTAACAGCCTACCTCTGCCTGCAGACAATGGATGTGCTAATTGCAGATAAGCTGCATCCAGCCATTAAAGCAGATCTGGCAGGCTTCTAATGACAGGTTTATTAGCCATTAGTTTAGGTGGTGTTATTTACTTAAAAATAATAACCCTAAATTTCTTTTCCCAAAATTACTTAATCTCTACTCTTACCTAATTCTGACTGGCCTCCCTCTAATTGTCCTGGCTAAAGATCTAATCTGGATTTGGAGAGCCAGGAAGGCAACCTGAGAACCCTCTAACCAGGACGCTGTTTACTTTGCCACAGCTCACCCTCTCCCCTGAACTGACCACGTCCCGGCAATCTCTCGGAACTATCAGATTCCAACACTGTGTTTCAATTTTGAGAGCATGTTTGAATTTCATTTGCCTGGTATTTTAGAGCAGACACTGGGACTCAGTCAATATTTCCATGCACATTTATGACACGATCTTCCTAGAACCAGCAACTGTTGATCCAACTTAATGAAACGACAAAGGCAGGGTTCTAATTAGTAAAGTGACAAAAGCAGCTCTACCACGCTGACGGCTCTGGGCCTGCCTGCCAGGACGGGCACTGCTCCAGGGACAGGAGGAAGGCAGTATTTACAGCAAGAGGATTCCCAGGGCAACTGCGGGCTAGCGCATGTCTTCATTCATTCATTCACTCGTTCACTCATGCATGCATTATGTGACACCTGCTAAGTTCTAAACAGCATCCTGAGCGCTCCAGTGACCTCAAAGATGATGATAATAGTAATAGTAATAACGACCACAACAATAACAACTATCATCGATGCAGCATTTGTATGTATTATCTCATTTAAGTATCCCAGACACTCCAGGAGATATAAATCTTTACAATCCCAAATTTGCAGATATTGTACCCAGCTAGGAAGAGATGGAACCGGATGCCAACTCATGCCCTGACTTCACAGCCTGACTCCCCCCACCATACACGCTATTCTGTTTCAGCAGTGAATGGCAATACACAAAAAGCATCTCCCCTTCGACCAGCAATTCTACTTTTGAGTCTACCTGTGGAAATACACAAAAAAGTACACCAACACTTACATTTAATGGGAAGGAAGGAAGCAATCCAGTGTCTATCATTATGGTTGGGATAAATAAATGATGATACTTCCCTATGATGAAATAGTATACAGTTTTGAAAAAAATTAGGTAGATTTGAATGTGGGGATTGTGGAAGGATCTCCAAGGTACATTACTAAGTGAGTAAAGCAAAGTGTAGAAGAACACAGTGTACACTATGATTCCACGTGTGCTAGTGAAAATATGACAGAATCTAGAGGCCGACAGATGCATAGAGACGTTACTGACGGTATCTGCTCACTTTGGGAAGAGGGGCTTTGGGTGGGCGGGTGAGGCTGGGGGAGGGAGATTTATTTTCCATTTTATATTTTTCTGTATGGTTTGAATATTTAACCACACGCGTGTATTACTTTTTATTCAAAATTAACTTCTTGATTTAAAATTAACTTTTTCTTCAGAAACAGACACAGTCTGTGCCCACGGGGCTCACTCTCAGCCTAGAAGGGGAGCTAATAATGAACCAAGAGGTGTGAAGTGCAGGGCTCCTCTCTGCCCCCTGCACCCCCTACATCGGCTGTCAGGCCAGGGCATCACGACAGGAACTTCTTGCTTTCAAGGACAGCATCGTGATGCTAGCAGCACCTTGGCCAAGTCACAAAGCTCATGGCGCACCAGGCCTCTCCCAGGCCAGCACCCAACCCTCAGTGGTGGGCTGTCACGCCATCTAGTAATCTCAGCCCCTACAAGCTGGCCACGCATAGCCAAAGGGTGGGCACAAAGTCTGTCCCTACAGTGCCTCTCAGCACCAATGCTGGCAGGCCTGATCTTCATCTGCACACAGTTCCAACAAGCTCAGGGCCTGGCTTCCCAGCCCCTCATAGATTAAAAACAGTGAAATAAGAAGGGGAAGAGACACTTCTAAGGCCAGGCAAACTGACATTAGGAGAAGTGACAGGTTAGCAACAAGGACAGAGACAGGAAAACAATATAATCAGACATAAGAAGTCCAAACCTCAGCAGTCTAGGGTGCTTGGTGGAAGAGCAAGCTGCCTGCTTACAGACTCCAGAGGCTTTGCCGCCGTATCCGGCAAGGTTCAGTAACACTGGTTCCCAACGATGAACCTAGGTGCTGTCATCAGAGGAAGGTGATGGTATGTCACGCCACATGATTATGTGCATCTCTTATTTGAGAAACTGATATGACAAAGCACTGTTTGATACACCTATGTAATCATAATTAGCAGATGGAGAAAGCCCAGTTGTCCATCTGGGACCAGAGTGGTTCCCTGGAGAACCCCTGTGCGGTGCCTGGCAACAGAAAGACCTCCAGGAGATTAGGTTGCTGCTCAAGACCCACCACTCCCCCACTCTTGGGTTCAGAATGTGCCCATACCAAGCCATCTCCAAACTGGCTGGAGAACATCCAAGACATATCTTTGCCTCATGATGTTACAGAATCATGGAGTCCCAGGGCTAGACTGAAACTTGGAGCCACGTAGTGTCCTCCTACCCAGGGCTGACGGTATTCCCATCACGTTTGTCCAGCATCTTCTGCCCACTCCCAGGTAGCGGCTGCTAATGCAGAACACGCTTCCCAGATGTAATGGTTAGGAAAGTCTGCCTTCCTGGGAGACGGAATCTACATAAACTAGATGACTGCTAAACGAAAAGGTGAAATGAATGCACAGGAAGCATGGAGCTCTCCCGAAGTGGCCTTCTATATTCAGGGACATTGAGTCTTTGTAAAAGGGGCCATGGTAGTCAGGGACAAGGGCTGCAGGGCTGGTAGTCTCCATTCATATTCTGGCTCCACATTTGCTGGCTGTGTGATATTGAGCAAGTTGCTTAGCCTCTCCGTGTCTCTGTTTTTGCACTTATGAAATGAAGATAATCCTACCTGCCTCAGCATTGCTGCATCGATTAAATTAACAGATGCATGTAAAGCCTCTAGCACAGGGCCTAGCACAGCATGAACACTCAATAATGCCACTATTGTTAATGGTGCCTCCCTAGCCCACAGCCACCCTCAGTCCATCCTGAAAGCACAGCCAGATCGGTCTTTGAAAGAGCAGCACTGTTCACATCAAGCTGCTGTCAGGAGTCTTCGATGGCTCCCCAGTTCTTACATAGCAAAGTCCACATTTAGCTAAGGGTATGGGCTCTAAAGGCCCAAATCCCAGCTCTGCCACTTGCCAGCTGTGTGACCTAAGGAAAGGGACAGGGAGCCCCACCAGTTCCTCTCTAATGGAGTGACTATGAGGACTGAGCAAGACAATTCTGTGGACACACTTAGATGCGTGTCTGGCCTCAAGCCTCCTCGCTGCCTGCTGTCCACTCACACTCACTGCACCTGCCTACTGAGTGCCTTTGTTTGTGCTGTGCCTCCGCCAGCTCCAGCACCAGAACAAAACATGTGAAGGTCAAAACGTGGAAGATGAGAAGTGCAGAACAGAGCAGTCCTTTGCACAAAGGTGGAAAACCTCAGGAGCCGGTCACCCCTACCCTGTGTGCGCCAGCGTGAGTGTTGAGCGTGTGTGCGATGGATGGAGAATAGTAGCAAGCACTACTGGGCTCTTTTTATTTGCCAGAAACTCTTCTAAATGCTTTACTCACCTTGTCTCATTTAGTCATCACGACCATCCTGTGAGGTAGACATGATTATTGTTGTTGGTGGTGGTGTTGTCATCGTCATTACTGAGAGGCTGAGCCTAGCGGTTAAGAGCGGACTGCCTGGATTAAAATTACTAGTTGTTTTGTAACGTTGGGCAAAATTATGCCTCAGTTTCCTCATCTATAAAACATGGCTAATAATACCACCTCCTTAAACTGTTTAAAAGCTTAGTACCTGTGAAGCACTCGGGAAGGGGCCTGGCCATGCAAGTGCTCCGGAACGTCAGTTCTTACCTCCAACGCCTGTCATTACTGCTGATATACAGAGGAGGCAACTGAGGCTGAGAGGGGTAAGTGACTTGCCCAAGGTTGCACAGGCAGAACGGGGGCCAGCGGGGTGGGGGTCAGGGGCAGGCAGTAGGGGCAGGATTAGAAACCTCAGCAGCCTGTGCTCTTACCCACCAAGTTCCACTGAGCAAGGCCCTTCCTGGGGCTCAACTCTAGGATGGGTTTGAAGTCAGGCATGGTAGGAGGGACCTACTGGACGTTTCAAGTAAGGTCAGGGCCGGAGGGTCAAGTGCAAAGCCCACTGAGGCACAGCCAGCCCTGGGCTGGAAGCCAGAAAGCCCCCCACTTCCTCACTGTGCTTCAGGCAGGGCCCCTCTTCCCTCTGAACATCCTAACCCGTGACCCAGGCCACCCACCAGTGGGGAGAGAAAACAATGCTATAGAGACATGAGGGATCCACAGCATCCTCCAGCTCTGCTGACAGCCCATATTATTTTAAGAAGAAGTCAATAGGTAAACGCCTCAGCCTCTATTAGGTTTCTGATCTCTTATAAAGGGGCTGAGGCCTGTCACAAATCCTAACCAGTGCCCCAGACCATCCACTTCTGGCACAGAGGGCAACAGGATGGTATATGTAACAGAGGTAGGCCTGGAACCAAGAAAGCCCAGGCAGACAACGCTGATATTTTGCAAACCCAGCTCCCACACCTCTGATTGTTTCCCCAGACCAAACAGCGAGGCCGGGATTGGTAAGCAGCCTCAGAGGAGGCCCACATGAGAGAGGGGGGCCGAGCAGGTATGCTGCTTGCCAGGGAAAACCAAGCCCACCCCGCAGAGGCACCTCCCAGGGTGCACGGCAAATTAATGTGCTGCAGAGAACATGCATTAAATTGCGCTGCTGGGCTGGCGCTGCGGGCTGCCAAAGTGCCAGCCCATCCTCCCCAGCCCTCCCTTTCCTGAGAAGCGGTCAGGTGCCAGGGCTCCACTGTCTCACGGAATTACTGGCTGCTTCTGAGAACCGCCAGCATAGCTCAGGCTCTTGCTTGCAAACCATTGCCAGTTCTGGGTCTCAGTTTCCCCTTTGTAAAATCCAGCTGCTCACCCCTGCCCAGCCTCCCTCATGGGCCATCAGAAGGCCCAGATGGGATCACAGAAGTGAAAGTGCTTCATGCAATGCAGGGGTCGGGGGCCCTACTGACCAGGAGCAGCACGTGGGGACAAGTACAGGAGTCAGTCAGGCCTGGGCTGATGGTTATTCACCATCTCAGAGAGGCAACGCATCCTGCCCATGGTCTCACATGTAGTAAAAAGCAGTTCTGAGATTCAGTTCCTGCAGTCGGACTTCAGTTCCTGCAGACTTCCTGGAGGAGGAGGCACTGGAACTGGGTCTCAATGTGTAGGGTTCCTTCAGGAGGATCTAGAGGGGAGTTCAGGCTGAGTCAGGGCCGGGTTGGCCATATGGGTGGGTGTCTGAACCTGCCTGCCTCGGGTCACAGCAGCAGGTGAGCCTTGAGGGGCAGATGTGCTCAGGACTCAGTCTGAGCCTCCTAAGGCCCAGGCAGCGGCCAGGGTGTAGGGTGTGAGGGCTGGGGTCCAGAGGTGTGAGCTGAGAGCTGGGCTGAGCAGAGGACATGTGTTCTGTAAGCCACCTTCACGCCGGCTCAAAAACCACTGTGCAACCAGAGAACACCAGAGCCTGAAGGACGCTAAAGGTCAACCAGTCCAGCAGGGTCAATCTGTTCCTCTGAGCTTTCAGGGGGACCTCAGAGGCCTCTGGGACCCCCATTCTTTCAACCAGTGAACTTCGCTTCTAAACTAGTTTACATAAAGCTTCCCAGGAAGGTTCTATCTGAAAAAAATGTTTTTAGGCAAAAAACAAAAACAAAAACTTTAACGATTGTTGGAAAATCAATAATTGCCCCGTTCTGCAGGTGAGTGAAGAAGCCCCTGCAAGGGCGGGGCCTTGCCCAGAGAGCCACGTACGTACAGCCAGGTCTGAGTCCTAGGACCACCCAGGGACCCTATCCAAGTTACCTTTCCCTGTTTCTCTCTGTTCCTTTCCTGCCCTTCCCTCTCTCTTCACCGAACACCCCTCAAGCTCAAGAAACTGATTCTCGATTTTTTTTCCCCCAGTAGTCCAGGACACTCATGTCCCTGGTGAAGAGAACCAGAACGCTTGCTCTTGTGAGTGGATCTGAGAACACCAGCATTCCCTTGGGCGCAGGCTTGGCTAAAGTCGGCAGTGTCCCGAGCCTGGGAGGCAGGGCTGATCCCTCCTGGAGCCTGCTGCCCAGGTAGGGGGAACACACAAAGAAATCAGACTCCCCAGCATTTGCCACTGACTTTCTTTCTGTGCTACCAGGGAGAGTTTTAAAGTTCTACAGGCCAGTGCTTGCCAGCCCAGCCAACTGCATATTATTTATGCAGCCTCAGGGGCAGGTCACTTAATTTCTGCCCCTCAGTTTCCTTGTGTACAAAATGGGGCTAATAGCACCCTCTTCACAGCGTTAAGGGCCTCTCTTCTCCCCTCCGGCCTCCGGCCCCAGGACATCAGCAATCCCCTTCCATCACAAGCTCCTTCTGCCCCAGCCACCCCGCAAAATGAACCTCACCGGGCAGGAAGACCCGGAGAATTAAAACATGCAATCAAACAGCTTCTTGACGGGAAATGCTTTGGAAATTTTCGGCTCCATTTACTCCTCAATCTAATTTTGTCCTCGGATGCACATTATGCTTGAGATGGGATCTCATGTGGTTTGCTCGGCGCTCCGCACACCAGCAGGAGGCACCCGGCGTCTCGATCACTGCTCGCGTCTCTACCGTCCGCATTAGAAGCATAATGAGGGCACCGAGCAGGCTCCAGGGGTGCCCCTGGGCAAGAAGGCCCAGCCTGGACATCCTGGCCCCCATGGCCCAGCCTCTCCCAACACCATCCCTGGGGGAACTGGGGGTGTCATCCACAGCCTGCTCCAGCTACAGTGCAGACACCCATGCCACCTGCCCCCCAACTGTCCCCTGCCTGGCTCCAGACTCCTCCAGTCAGACCCTGCAATCCTTGGCTCCCCACCGAGGGATCAAGTCCAAACCCCTCACTGCCCTCGCCCACTGCCTTGTCCAGACCATTCCCACTGGAGCTGCGTGGACTCTGGCCCCCACCTGCACCGCAGCCCTAACTGGCTTGCTTTCCCCCACCTTGCCCCCATGCTTTGGCAGATGTTGCTGCTGTGCCCAGGGAGGTACCTGGTGAACACCACCAGTGTCATCTCCTGAGGAAGCCCCCCCAGATGCCCTGGCCCTGCCCCCACAGTCTCACCCTCCCTCCTTAGTGCCCTCATAGCCCCTGTGCACAGCTCCACATCCCAGCATGCATCAGACTGCTCGGGCAGCTGGCTGTCCAGTAGAAGAGACTAGACTGAACACTTCCAGCTCAGGGACTGTGTCCTATTTACCTCTGTTTCCCCGTGGTGCCTGTCACGATGCTTGGCACAGAGCTGAGCTCCAACAAATGCTTAGGTTTGTTTGTTCTTTTGCTCAGAAAGCATTTTGAGAATGGCTCAGAAAGCCATTCCTCTGGGCCTCGCCTGCTGTAGGTTTTGGGGATTTTGTGCCCATAAAGACAGGAGGCTTTTTCTTTGAGACCAACAAGTCTCACTTTCCATCCTATCCACTGAGAAAAGCCACAAGCCAAAGCTCAGAAGGTACCCAAGTTCTCACCAAAGGGAAATGCTTCCCTGACACACCCAGGACCCCAGGGGTTGGGACTGGACCACGGGGTTCTGGCTTCTTCCCTCTCCCTTTCTCCTTCCCCCAGTTCAGGCATTGACTGCAAGCCACCCCAGCCCTAGAGGACAGCCCCCGCCCCACAGGCTCCCGTGCCAGCTTCCTCTCCTCACTAGGGCTTTCCTGGGTCCAGGGCTCAACTGTTGCAACCCCCCCAGAATCCAGTGCAGTCGCTTCCCCCTTTCTCTGGGTCGTTTCTGGCCTAGGTGCAGATGCCCTTGGCTTTTAATGTAATGCTGCCTCAAACTGTGGAAAGGGATGGACTGTAGTAAATAAAAAACAAAGAACAAGGCCCTACGGACTGCCAAAGCCAGTGGATTCTTCCCAGCGCTTGCTATCTTGGCTCTCTTTGCTCACTCTAACGCTTCCAACATTTTGGCCACCTGACACCATTGAACACCCTTCTTTTGTTTGGGGAATTTTCCACTTGAAGTGTTTAGGCTTCTTGAGGCAGAACTGAGAGACATGATTTCCCATCCTCCCTTGCAGCTAGGGCACAGGCGCACTTCTGGGTCCATCAAGCAGACACACATACGTGAGTCTAGTGACACACACGTGGTCCTAGAGGTCCGAGTGGTAACGTCTGGTGTCCAGTAATGGTAGTGTGAGCTGAAGGGTCTGTGTCCACAGGCCATGCTGTGGCATCTCCATGAGAATAGTCCTGCTGGATGGTTTGGCTATTATTCCCCGCTGTGAAGCCTCTAAGCCTGGCTCTGTCGCCCTCTTAGAGACCCTGAGTGTCCTAGTAGAGTTGGAAAATCCCTTCTTTGCTTAGCCGGACGGAGAGAATTCTGTTGTTACAACTGAGACCTGTGACTGCCACAGCCTCCAAGATGGAGCACATTCATGGTCTGCTTTGTCCTTCACCAGTCTCCTCTTCCCAGACTTCTCCATGGCTTCCTCTTTCTCCAGCCACTCTGGTTCCCCAGGGTCCCTTCCCAGGTGTCTGCTCCTCCCAGCCTTCCTCGTCTACAGGTCTTCACTGAGTGACTCATACCCTCCCACCACCTCTGTGTCTGTGACTTCCACATCCATTTCCCCAGCCCTGGCCCCTCCCCCATTGCCCTCTGGACATTTCCACCTGGGTGCTCCTGGGGTACATAAGTATCCAAACCAGCTCCTCTTCCTGCGGTCTTTGCCTCAGCCAGTGGCTCCATTACCTACCCAGTCCCCCAAGCTCCACCCAGGGGAGCCATCCTGACTACCGCCCATCCTACCCCTCAAAACTCTTCCTCCACCCCCATCTCCACAGCCTGGGGCTAGGGCCTCTTTCTTCCTCTCCTGGGCTCTTACAACCCCCTCGGTGGGGCAGGTCTTCTTGCTGAGTCTCATCCTCGTTTTGGCCGCCCTCTGCTAAGACCCCAGAGAGACTTCTGTGAAGATGCCACTCCCTTGGGGGCTCCCCCACACCTGGAGGTCCTGACCCCAGGTCCTTGGCAGCCTTGGTGACCTGACCCCACCTTCACCTCCAGTGCTCACCTTGCCTCCTGCCTGCTGCACTTCCCCATGCTGTTCCTCACCCTTACCATGCTGTTCCCTCTGCCTGGATGCTCTTCCCTGCCTTTCTCCCTAGCCTGGTGTATTCCTGCTCATTTCAATGTGCTCAAGTGTCACCTCCCTCAGGAAGCCCTCCCCACACAACCTGGGACGGCATTAGTGGCCCTCCTCGTGCTCCTGGGACGCCTGCCACATGCCTCCCACTGTAGTTCCACCTTTTATTGATAATTTTTGATGGGCCAGGAACCTTGCTAAGAAACTTACGTGCACGATCTCATTTAATCCTCATAACAGCCCTATGAGGAGAGCGTTATTCTCATTTCCAGGTGAAGAAATTGAGGGTCAGAAAATTTAAGTGGCCTTCCCAGGGTCAGCTGATAAAAGGTGGGGGATCTAGTCAGGACCGCCTGACTCCACATGCCCTAAACTGTTAATGGTGGTGCTCCGTTGCTGCATCCCAGGGGAGTCCCCTCTGCATCAACCTGGGGTGGCATAACCCTGGCCACACCACTTAGCCTCGCTGAGCCTCAGTTTCCTCCTCTGCAAAATGAGGATCAAGGATGGAAGAAGAATCTGAAAAATAACAGACGTAATACCAGTTGGTAAACTCTAAAGGGTGCTGCACATGCAAGAAGGTATTAGCATACTTTTAGGATTTTGTCTCACTGAACAATTTCCTTGCTCACCTTGAAATCAAAGGCCTTCCACCTGCTCCGTCTTTCAGAGTGAAGCGGAGGGGAGGGCTCCCATTTCCTCCCTAGACCAGGGTGTCCCTGCAATTTCTAAAGTCACCATATAGCTGTCCCCATTCCCCCTCCCAAAACACAACTGTGACAGTCAAGCAAAGAAAGGCAAGAGGAGAGGAAAATCCATAAAGGCTCGGCAAAGCAGTGGCCAGTGGAATTCTCCAGCTCCTGACCACCAGTTAGTGACGTCAGGATTTATAACTGTATTAAATGGTGTGACAGGCAGCCTTGATATATCAGTTCCCCCTTCTTCCCAAATCACAGACAATAAAAGCTTTGGCAGTGAAAGTCATTCATCATCATAAAGACCTGAGACATCCCAGTCATCCATTTCACTCACATCCTTAATACACTGGAGAGAGCGCAGGAGTTGAGCACCTCAAAAAGGGAGGAGGAAGAAAACAGGAAGGAAGATTGAACAGGAATAATTACAAAGGTCACAGAAGGGATTCATCCGGGAGGGTGCCGTGGGCAGAGCCGGTCCCTGCTGCAGATGTGCTCAGGCCACAGAGAAACAGGGCAGCCCAGAGACCCAGCCCTTAGCTAGGTCCTGTGAGCTTGGGGTTGGGGGACCAAGACTGGGCTGAGGGCGGGAGGAGGGAGTGTGGGGCTATGGGGAGCCACACCCTAGGCTCATGGCCTTAGGCCAAAGCCTTTTACTCCATCAGCCTTGTCAGCACAAAAGGGATTTTAAAATAACAATCACAGGTCTTTTCACAGTCTACCCCCACACTGGTACAGATGGCTATTTGTGCCAGCTGTGGTCTTCTTGTGGGTAACACTTTTTGAGCAGCTATCCAGCGCTGACATTACTGGTTGTGCCAGCTGAGCTGGTAAACAGTCGCTGTCCGGAGCCCCAAGTGCACCCTCCGCCCCTCCACCCCACCGCCCCTCCCCTTCCCCCAAATCCAGCCACTCTGATCATCATACCTGGAAGACAGGGATCCAAGAAAGGAGGAGGCAGACTCCCAGGCTCACACCGAATAGGTGACTCCTCCCTCCCCCACTGTCTGTGGGGACAAGACATCCTCGCAGAGCCCCAGCTCCCCACCTCCTGTCCTCCCCATCATCCTCATCATCCTCATCATCCTTGGCCGGGGTCCCTGCTGCTCTGCCTGAGTGCCAGGGCCAAGGCTCCCACCCCTTACCACCTGGACTACGGGACTATTGCTTGGCCTCTTTTGTCCCCTCAGCTGGGCAGGACAGTAAAGGATAAGGAAGCACGGCCCCATCGGACAGGGTGTGAAGAGCTGGGGACTTTAAATCACTTGCTCCTGAAGAAAACCAGACTTAAATGGCATGACTCTTCCTCCCGGGGGCCTGGCCCTCTCCTTCCCAGACTATGGGAGGAGGGAGAAAGGCTATTTAAGAAAAGCAGTGACAATTATTTTTCTTTTACTTTTTTCCCTGAAAACAAAACAACAGAAGAAAGCTTTGGTCTGGGGGGGAGTTCCTTGAAGTGCTGGGCTCTCTGCGCTGGACAATATGCAGCCGGGGGTGGGGGCTGCACTGCTGGGGCTGAGAGCCCTGAGGTTGCTGGGCCGTCTCAGGGTGGCCTGGCCCAGGTAGGAACATGCCAGAATGTACACAGCATAAGTTTCCCAAGAAAGAAGGGATAATAATACCTGCTGTTGTCTGTCCATCCCCTCACCAAGCTTCCCTGAGTGCCTACTGTGTGCTGAGGCCTGGCCAGGCTGCCGAAGGTCTGTCTAAGTGGGAGGCTGACTTAAGGGGGCGGCAGCTTTTTCTGGGTGTGTCAGTCCAGTGCCCTTTAACCAGATACCACCTAAGATTAGTACAAGCCTCATAAGCCCTGGTCCCTACATGTGGCCCTAGACCCACCTGTCAGCCTTGTCTGTGCTCTGTTCTCCAGATCAGGGTCTGAACAACTCAGGCCTCCTCTGGTCAGACTTCCTGCCTGCCACTGACTCACCCGGCACAGTGAGACAATGTGGCTCAGAGGTCAAGCATGTGGCCTCTGGAGTCTGACTGCCTGCATTTGTTGTTTTTTTTAAATTTAATTTATTTTTTTATTTCAAAATATTACAGGGGTACAAACATTTAGGTTATATATATTTTCTTTGCACCGCCTGAGTCAGAGCTACAAGTGTGCCCCTCCTCCAGACAGTGCACACCGCACCCATTAGGTGTGAATATACCCATCCCCTCCTCCCTCCTCCCATCTCCCACCTGCCCGACACCCGATGAATGTTACTTTCATATGTGCACATAAGTGCTGATCAATTAGTACCAATTTGATGGTGAGTATATGTCATGCTTGTTTTTCCATTCTTGTGATACTTCACTTAGGAGGATGGGCTCCGGCTCCATCCAGGATAATACAAGAGGTGTTAGTTCACCTGGCTCCACCACTTACAAGCTGTGTGACCTTGAGCAAGTTTCTATGCTTCTCTGTGCCTCAGTTATTACACCAGTAAAATGAGGATAATAAGAGTAACTCCCTCATAGGGTCATTATGCAGGTTAGACAAGTTAACATAAGTAAAGTACTTAGAACAACGCAATGGGATGCAAGCATTTGTTGTCACTCTTGCTGGTGATTTGGCTTATTGGATCCTAGCTTGGGCCTGCCTCTCTGGCTGTTCAGGATGGAGACCAGCTCTGGGGGGATACCCCCTAGACCCTTCCCTAGATACCAACTCCCCAAATAGCCTGCTTGGCCACCCTATCCTTGAGGTGGGCATGTGACAGCACCCTGAGCCTGGGTTAAAGAGGTATACAAAAGGGAGGAATGGGTCTGAAAAGGCAAACACTTCTCCAGACAGGCAGCAGGTGCCCCTGTGCATTCTTGCTGAAAGCAGCCTTACCCAACATTTATAGACAATTTCAGGATGGAAGTAGAAGTTCTACGGCCTCTCAGATAATGAAAGTAAAAGCTAATAGAGATAAATTAGAGAGAGGTTTTCTCCTGAGCTATGAACATTGGCAAAAAAAAAAAAAAGGCAGCAGACCAGTAGAAGCTAATACATTTGGAGAGAAATAATAATTACGATAATATCTTGAATTCAAATGTGCCTTTATGCTAATCAAAGATGTGTATGTGAGTGTGTGAATCATGTCAATAACCTTGACAATGACCTAGAAGGGTGAAGTGTGGGGCAATTAGTAACAACCAATCATAGCAGACAGCTCATTCATTAATTTATCCATCCATCCATTCATTCAACAACCACTTCCTGAGTACCTACTATATTCCAAGTCTCTCACTAGGCTGTGCTGGAGGAGGCAGACAATTCAGAATCTTATAGTCTGAGGAGAAAGTTAGGCTGGTCATAAAGAATCATAAATCAAGGCACAATGGGATAAGAGGCATAATAGTGAGCTGATCCAGGGCCCAGAAGAGGGGGCCATTACTTCTGACTGTAGGGTAAAGGGGGAGGGCTTCCTGGAGGAGGTGGCACCTGGAGACTGCTCTCAGGAGATATGTGCTGAAGGCACATGGGCAGAGACTGGCAGGCCTGCTGGTGAGAACCTTTTACAGGCAAAGCCCTGTACCAGTTCATATTCACCTTCCTGCTGGGCAGGCAGGACCTGTGTACCTGGCACCGTCAAAGTGGTGGCTCCCCATGAGCTCACAAGAAAGGGCCCAGCTCCTTAGAGCCGATGGGATATTTCCACACACTTTCTCTCATGTGCGCTTCACCACAGTCCTGCGAGGAGAGGCTGAGCTGGCACTGTAATTCCTACTGGGTAGAGGTGAAAACTGAGGCTCAGAGTGGGGACGGGTATTCTCAAAGTTACCAGAAGTTATAGCAGAGCTGGGATGAAGATCTGCGACCCTGACTCCTGGTCAGGCCGACACTTGTCCTTTCACAGCAGACCACCACCACCTCTGAGTAAATGACAGTCGCATCTGAAGCAGAGGAACCCATGGAAGCCAAGGCTTAGAGTCAGGACCCCACATGGCTGAGTGGGAAGATGGTAGAAAGACAGGCCTGGATAAAGGGTTCCATTGGGCAACTTCATAGAGGAGGCAGATAGATGCCCGTGGATCAGTCAGGCTGAGACAGGAAGATAAGAGAGAAAAAAAGTCCCGTTCTGGAAGGACAAAGGCTGCGTCCCACATGGAGGAAGGAGCACTGGAATAGGAGTCAAAGGGTGTGGATTCCAGAGCTGTCTCACTTTGGGAGAACTTGAGTTCTCAGTCCTCAGTGTCCCCATCTGTTAATGATGGAGTTGAACTAGGTGATCTCGAATGGGCCCATGCAGAACCAATATTCCAAAGTCTCTTGACCCTGGGTACCTGCAGAGGGCACAACTTGTCACAACATTGGAGCAGATGGAGGAGACAGAGTGAGAACTAGCCAGTGGTCGCAGAGATAGTAGGAGAAGGACAGGCAAAAACAGAGCAAAAGAGGTGCCCAATGCCTCAAAGATGATAGGTCATCCCAGGAACTAAGGGACACAGAGTGCTGAAAAAGACTCTTATATTGGGCCCTGGGGAGGTGTGGTACACAGAATAATGGCCCCCCAGATTTCTACATCCTAATCCCCAGAACCTGTGACTATGATATCTTACATGGCAAAAGGGACTTTGCAGATGTGATTAAATTAAGGCTTTTAACATGTGGCGATCATCTGGATTATCGAGTGGACCCAATGTAATCACGAGGGTCCTCAAGAGTAAGAGGGAGGCAGAGTCACAGAAAGAAGATGTGACAAAGCAGAGGTCAAGCAGGAGAGAAGATGCTACTCTGCTGGCTTTGAAGACAGAGGAAGGGGCCACGAGCCCAGGTATCGGGGCAGCTTTTAGAGGCTGCAAAAGGCAAGGAAATGGATTTCCCCCAGAGCCCCCAGAAGGAATGCAGGCTTGCCATTCTTTTATTTTGGGACTTCTGACTCCCAGAACTGTAAGATAATAAATTTGTGTTGTTTTAGCCACTGAGATTGTGGTAATAATTTGTTACAGCAGCAACTGGAAACTAGTACAGGAGGCCAATGGAGCATCCAGGACAGGGAGCCATCAAGTCTGCTCCATGCTAGACAGATCCCACCCCGCGAATGTGAGAGCTCGTCGTGGATACCTATGCTGGCTCGGAGCTGACTACCGATAGGAGCAGGATGGTATACGAGTTAGGAGAAAACCATCTCTACCTCTTACCAGCTGTGTGAACTCAAGCAGTTTCTTTCACTGTTACATGGGACAAAAATAATACCTATGTTTCAAGGAGTAAAGGATTAAATGATCCAAAGTACATAACAAATGCTCAATAAACACTAGCTATCATTGTTGTCTCCTGAGGCAGCCCATTCAGCTTTCTGAGCTCAAAGTGTTAAGAAGTTAAACTGAAGCTTGCCACCCTGTGGTTTTCGGGATGCTGATGCCAAGCGGGTGCTCCTAGAGGCCCCACCTCCCTGCCCCACCCCAACCCTGAGCACACAGGAGGCAGCAGCCAGGCTGCAAGTCAGCTGTCTCTAAGCCCATAGCCTTGGGCCTTCCATGGTGACAAGGTTCCCTGCCCTCTCGCCTTCCTGGGTCTGTTCTCCGCAGCCCTGTATAGCAGATGCTGAGAGGCTCCACCACCCTAGCCTGAGATGGGCTGAGGCAGCCATATTGCGAGAGAAAAGTCCACGGCTCATCGGATTATTAAAGAAGTTGGAAGTTCTTCACCTAGCGGCAGGTTAGGATGTCCATAAAACATGAGGTAACCTTTTTAAGAAATTAAACAGTATGTAGAGTATGAACCCATTTGTAGGAAATAAACTGTACATCTATATCCTGACATGTCTTTTATGCACAGAAAAGGTTCTGGAAGGACACATACCAAACGGTCAACTCTGATGACATCTGCAAAATGGGTTCAGAATGGACTGAGGAGATACGGTCACAGGTTGCTGTACATACTTATGTACCATTTACATTTATTTTACAATGAGCACATATTACTTTGCGATTTAAAAGGAATTATTTTTAAAAGGGGGAATGGTGAAAGACTAAACCAGACTTCAGAGTGGAGAAGCCAAGAGTACGTGGCTTCCCTGGGCCAGCTTAGATGTTGCCTCCTCCACAAAACCTTCCCCAAACCCCACAAGGAGAAGTAATTGTTCCCTCCTCCGCGCCCTCAAAAGCGCTTGACTTGTCCCATGGTATTGCTTTCTTTTCCTTTTCATTTTGTTTGTTTTGCGTTGTGCATGCAGCCATGTTTGCCTCCCCCACCAGACTGTGAGTTTGTTGAGGGCGGGGACTCTACAACCCTCAAGACCTCACCTAGGCTAGGGTCTGACACAAAGGAGGAGCTCAGCTCTGATGGAGAGATAAGGGAAGGAATGAACGAGTGAACAAACGATTAGTGGCAGCAGCTCTGCAAGTTGCTCTGGTGCTATCATTTGATGCCTTTTCCATTGTCTCCAGACAATGACAAGGCAGTGGAGATCTCCGAGCAGGAGAACGAGCTAATGAAATCGCTATTTTAGGAAGATGGACACAGCAGGGTGGGCTGGGAAGCTGGAGGCCCAGAGACCTGCTCAAAGGCTATTTGGAAGGGTCGGCTTCTGAGCTGCTGCAAGTGCAAAAATCTATGAGTGCATCACCAGGAGGGCCATCCAGCTTTGTTTATTTTTATCCTACAAAATACAAGGTCAGAAACAACTAGAGTACTTTCCACTGAAATTATTTTTTTTAATTGACACTGCACTTTACACAAATATTAATTCATTTTATTCAACAAATAGTTCTTGGGAACACTGTGCTAACCTGAAAGCAAATCATATTTTTCTTCGATGTGCATTTTAATTATGGAGATGCCTGAATTTCATTTTGGCTTTAAAACGATCAGACCTCCGGCATCTCTGAACCTCTGAGTATCCTTCCAAACACTAAGATTCCAAAATTCTAGGTTTCTAGGAATCTAAGAATCTATAATTGTGAGTCTATTTAACAATGTAAAAACAAATACTTTAAATCTCAATAGGATTCAGCCCTAATCAGTCTAGAATGCAAATAGCTCTGTATCTCCAGGGAGAGTTCCAATCTTACATATTGTGTTTTCACACTGCAGCCCAGTTAGTGGCTCTGTCTGGGCTGTGGTGCCCTGAAGCAGGCCACTGCTGTTGCAGAGGGCCCACAACATTTAGTTTGGACAGAGTGTGGTATCACTGCACTGGGCTGAAATGCTGTGTGGTTGCACATTCTCGAGAGCTTCGGACTCGGTGCTCCATGCTCTCTCCACTGGATGGTTTACACACTGAGCTGATAATTGGGGAAAGCCATGCCAGGCAAGCAGAGCAACCTGAGCAGAGGCCTGGAGTCAGGGACAGGCAAAGCCAGCTGGAGGGCCTGTGGGTGGCCCTTCCTGGCTTGACAGAACGGTTTCTGTTAGGCAGGAGTGAGGGTAAGAGGAGGTAGGCAGGATGGGGCGAGGGACTAGAGCAGGATCGAAAACTCAAATGCCTACAGGTGCCAGCAGGCAAGGTGAGCGAGTGAAGCTGGCCAGGTGGAGTCTGGGGCAAACAGGAGACCGCTGGTTCGTCCAAAGGAGCAAACACTTCTCAACTCTTCCCAAATATGGCCTCATGGGAAGGTAGACCCAAGGTGGGCAAGTCTTCCAATTTTTCAAGAGAAGCTAGACATTTCACTCCATATGTTAAATCTCCTGATTTTTAAGGTGCTTTTAAATTTAACTTTTTGATAGTTGAGACAGTGACAAGGTTCAAAAAATTTTAAATGTAAACAGTATTCAGTAAAAAGTGCTCTTCCCACACCCCTCTGCCTAAACATGGTTAAGTTCCTGAGTATCCTTCCAGTGTCTTTAACTTGCATAAGTGCAAATATGCATTCATATTGTCCCTTTTTTACACAAAAGGTAGCATATGGTACACACTATTCTTTACCTTGTTTTTTTTCATTAATAATGTATCTCAAAGACCCTTCCCTATTAGGACAAAAAGAGCTTCTTCATTCTCTTCTGCAGGTACACAGTGCTGCAATGTATGCAGAAGCTACTCTTCACTTAAAAAGTCCCCTACTGATGGAGGTTTGGGTTGCTCTCCACTCATCTTTAAAATGTTAGGTCTAATTTTTTTAAAGTTTAAAAATACTATGCAGACCAAACAACCTTTGGGCTGGACCGTGGGGGCACATGACAGGCTGAAGGACATGTTGGCAGTGCCTGGGTCTATGAGTCCTCGGCATAGATGCCCACCTGGACTCTGCACACACCTCAGCCGCCGGCCAGACAAGGGGAAAGGAAATCACTTCAACTGAGAAGTAAGTAACTGCAGGTAAGTACTGTTTGCAGAGTCTTTGCCCTTGAGGTAGTGAAATCCCCAACACCAGAGGTGACCAATCCCTGATGTGGAACTGATCCCGGGCTGGGCGAACAGTGAGATCACCCAATCTCTATGGTTTCCTCTGACTCTGAGTGTCCTCATGGGCGGGCCAACTCACAGGCTGAACCCAACCAGCAGCAGAGAGAGAACTGAGAAACGGCCCCACCCTTTAGGTATGCGTATCTCTTGTCCATTCGTTCATTTGTACATTTAAAAGGCATTTCTGAGGCTGTATCTTCTGCCAGGAATGCCTTTCCCCCAAATCCTCCCAAAGCTTCTCATTGTTTAGGTCTCAGATCAAACACCACCTTTTCAGAGAGGCGCTGCTTCACCCCGTCCCTGACCTGACTCGCCACCTCCCCTGAACCCCAGTGTCTCTGCTTTCTCCCCTAGTTTTCCTCAGGGCACATGCCATTATGAAATTACATTGCATATTTATTCTGTGTTTACTGTAAACTGGCCATCGAGGCACCATCATAGTCCCAGCCTGGCACAGAGCAAGAGCCCAGTAAACTCTAATTATTAACATGATCCCCCCTTTCCAATGCACAAAACAACTTTGATACCCCCGCATCTTCCATGGGATTTCTAGGAAAGTGCACTTCGTTACGAGGTTTTATGCTGCGTTGTAGCTCTTACTGTAATTTCCGCAGCAGCTATTGGCAGCCTGGATACATAAGGCATTTCTCATATTTTTGCCTTCGTTACTCATTACGATTTCACTCGGAGGGAAAGGGAGGGAGGTATTTACTTGCACCTGATGAGCCTCAAAAAGGCTCATAAAAAATATGAGCCCAAAAAAATATGGGTCCAAGGAGGCACTCCCCACGGAAAGTTAAACAAGCCGTTCAAAGCCGCCCGGCACCCAGCCAGAGAGGAGTTCGACAGAGGACACAGAGCACGTCTGAGGAGGAAGCTCCTGAGGAAAGCCCCAAAGTCACTCAGCCCAAGGGAGGGTCTCCCCCATGCAGCCTCCCCGGCCCTGGAGACTGCCCCAGAGGCTGGAGTCCATGGCTTCACCGGCTGAAAGCAACACCGTGCACAGCTTTTGAGTGTTTCCCCAAGTCCCCAACCACAGATGTCACTCCTCCTGATGATGGACCCTGGGACCCTAAACACGTGGGACAGAGACGCTCGACTGCACCCAGACCTCCATGCCCCCTTCCCCTCAGCCAGATGTGCTGACAGAGTCTCCAAGACCAAACCACCTTCCGTGGACTTCTGCGGAATGAGGGCCCTTCTGAGAGGGCTCTGAGAGATAGCATCACCACACAGAGAGTTGTCGCTGGGCAAATTTCTGTCTTACGCCCCCAGGGCAGAGGTAAAGGACTCTGGTACAAGAGTCTGGAAACAAACATAGTAATAACTACCATTTATTGAGTGTTTACCGTGTGCCAAGCACTGTGCTAAGTACCCTACATGGACCACTCGTGCAGTCCTACCAGAAGCCTGTGAGAGCCCCAGTGCTTGCCCCGTTTCTTAGATGGGGAATCCGGGCCCAGAGGTTAGTAACTTGCCCAGGGTCATGCAGCTAGAACACGGTGAAACTGGGCTTCAAGCTCAGGCAGCCTAGCTTCCCTGTGGACATGCTCAACTGCATGCTAAAAGAAATGCCTTCCTGAAGTTTGAACCGGGATTTTTCAGTCCATCCAATCATAAAACAGCAGCAGGTTGTGGAAGCCAGGGCCCTGGCTGAGCCCCAGCTCTGGCTCTGACTCACTGATGGGGCCTTGAGCAGGCCATCCCCCTGTCTGGGCCTGGGTCTCTCCAGCTGTGAAGCGAGGAGTTGGACCTCATGATCCTGCCACCCTGCTGTGTACAGTCAGGATGTCTGCTCTGACGAAGGCTGGGATGTGCCAATACTGGATCCCGAACCCTCCAAACCTCCTTCTCCTACAGCTGCCCATATACACTCAGATGCCCCCTTGGCAGCTCTCAAACCTTCTCCTCCCACTGTCTCATTTTGTCCACGAAACAGCCAAGGGAGGCAGGTGGGGCCAAAATTGCCATCCCTGTTTCATAGGAAAACAGGCTCAGAGAGGATGATCGATTTGCCCAAAGATAGGACCAGTTAGGTGCAAAGTACAGAATCAAACCTGCTGTTCTGACTCCTTTTCTAGTGCTCTCTCCCCAGTCCTCAGCTATTGCTCAGATTAAAAAGGCAGAAGAGGGCAGACTTGCTTGGGCTGCCAAGTTTTGGGTATTGAGGCTCCAAACATTGAACCCGAGGGATGCAGCAAGTCAGAGCTGGTGGACTCAGTGACTTGGCAGCCATTCTGTCTGTCTTGGTTGGTGTCTCTGTTACTAAAAGGGGGCAGTGCTCGGGGGAGCCTCAGGCCCCCGGGCCTGGGCCATCTACCCAGCTAGTGTTCCCCAAACTTGTTGGACCAGAGGAGGCCTCTCTCTGTCTCCTCCTGACATGCCAACCTGCTGATGCTGAGATGGTCCTCAGGGGAAGTGGCTGGCAAGGATACAGACTAGCCCTATTCCTTTGTTCTCCCAGGCAAAAGGTCAGGTGGGCCCAGCTGGGGGCAAGACTGCCAGGTCCTTCACCAGCAGGGAGGTGAGCAGAAGCTGGGAGCCTGGCACCCCACCCGCAGTCCTCTCTGGCAGGTAGGCACAGTGGCTGCCCCATCAGCAGGCCTATGGCCCAGGGACACACCTGCAGATAATTAGTCCCAATCAGGACAGGCCCAAACTGCTGACGGTGCAGTAATAGGCTGGTCATGTCACCAGTTTGCAAATGGTGAGCAGTTTCTGAACCGTGGTCCTGGCTGGTAGAGCAGGGGTTCAACTTAATATTTAATGCGGCATATAAACGATGGAGAGAAATCGACTCCTTCTCTAATGAGATCTTCCCTGGGAAGCCCAGAGTGTGAGGGCTGAGATGGAGCAGCACAGAGGCCACCTGTCCCCCAGACCCCAGGTTGGCACAGTGCCCCGGACCCCAGGTAGAGCCCTGGGTAGGGCTCACCATCCAACTGAGCACCTACCGTGCCCTGGGCTTTGTGGGGAGGGGAGAATGAAAGAAGAGGGGCTGGAAGACTGTCCCCTGAAGAGCTCAGAACTTGTCAGCACAGCCACTAACACAGGTGGAGTTACATGAATGCCACAAGGTGACACAGAGGCCCACTGTAACAGCTCTTGGGGACATTTCTTCAAGGTGTTCTAACAGTTCTCAATTGTGGGGTTATAACTGCCTCCTAGGGGGTGTTTTAAAAATTTGTGGGGGTTTTTATATGACTGGGGGGCATTATGGCTTGCAGTAGGACAGTCCCACACAGCAAAGAAATTTTGTTCATCCCACACTATCTCACGTCCTGCCAAACATTCAGGTAGGTGAGAAATCTGTTTATAATTATTTTAATCTAGAACTGAACTTCATTTACATATAAATGTGAACTTGCAATTTCCAGGGTCTTAATATACCCTGAATTTTCTAGGAATACAACTACTGTGTAAATTGAGCAAAGCTTGCACTTTGTTTTACTTGGAACTTTCCCAAGAATTCCTCATCTATTTGTAAAATCACACTTGCAGTATGACTTGGTTTTAGTCCCAAGTCCACACCCCTGCATGAGCCTGTGTTCAGGGCTGTTGCATTCACGGTGTTCTGTGCATGGGAAAAGCCCTGGACTACTTCATTATGCCTTGCAGCTTAAACACACAGAGTATTTACATGCCAAAGTATATATTATTTAATTACAAGTAATTTTGCATTCCTTTCTCATTTACATCATAGTTAGGGCATTGTTTGGTTTTATTGGAAGTTAGATGTGAAGATAGACTACATTCTTTATTAACTTAATTTCAGGACAGTAAAGGGGCTCTGAAGTATTCGCTATCCCAAGGAGATGCTGGCTGAGACTGGGTGGGGAATCCCACTGCAATGCACCCCACCACAGCACCCCAATGTGCCAAAAAGCAGAGGAAGGGGCTCAGGGATCTTCCACCAGATCTTCACGTACAAGCATCTGATACAAATGTGTGTGTCTGTGCATCTGTGTGTCTGTCCTTTATATTTTTTCATACAAATGAGATCATACTTAACATATTATTCTACAATTTTGGGTTTTTAAAAAATTTTTTCTATAACTGCTTTTTACTTAAAAGTATGTCTTAGACATTTATTCATGTCAGTTCAGATAGTTCTACTTAATTCTTTTTAATGGTTGCATAGTATTTTATTATGTTAAAATTTATTTAACTAGCTCCTATTAATGGACATTGCCTTGTTTTTTATTTGTTTGCTGTTGTAAATAATTCCATAATTATTATAATACATAGATATTGTTGTGCATCTGTGTGAATATATCTGTGAGACAAATTCCTAAGAGTATATAAAAGTTCTGAGTCAAAAGGGTTGGTATATGTATTTAAAATTTTGATAGATATTGCCAAATTTCCCTCCAAAAGAGATTTCGCCAATTTATACTCCTGTAACAGTGTAAGAAAAGATCTGTTTCTCATAACCTCTCCAACACCAAACCTTAATCTTTGATAAGATAATGCTGTTTTTTAAATGTCTCACAATTGTTTTAATTTGCAG
The DNA here is from genome assembly GCA_023783475.1 of Daubentonia madagascariensis. Classification (NCBI taxonomy): domain Eukaryota; kingdom Metazoa; phylum Chordata; class Mammalia; order Primates; family Daubentoniidae; genus Daubentonia; species Daubentonia madagascariensis. Next base: position 33,905,191 of record JAKFHU010000776.1, on the reverse strand, counting down.
TTTTAAAATTGTGAGTCAGGCATATATCTTTTCACATATTGTTGGACATCTGCATTTTTCCCAGTGAACTATCTATATCTTTTGCCTATTTCTCCTACTGATTTTTTCTTATTCATTTTTAAACACTCTTTATATATTAAGGAAATTAGTTTTTTGTCTTCTGTGTTCCAATTTTTTTTCAATTTTGTTCTTTGTCTTTTTATTTTTATCATTTTTCTTTTTATTTTATTTGGAACATATTTTAAAAGGCCTTTCCCATTCTAAGATTATTAAAAAAATTCCCTTGTGTTCCTTTTTCTAGTTTTGTTATAATTTCATTTTTTACATTTAAAGTTTTGTTCAACCTGACATTTATTTTGATATAGAGAGTGAGGTAGGGATCCAGCAGGCCCAATTGTCCAACACCATTAACAGAATGAATAATTTATCTTTTCTCTACTGATTTGAAATGCTGCATTTATGAATGTCCACATACATTTGGGTCTATTTCTCAGCTCTCTGTGCTGCTCCATTTGTCTATTTACTTCAGTTTCAGTAACAAAAAGTTTTAGTTATTGTAGCTTTATCAGATGTTTTTAAATATGCTAGGACTTTTACTCATATCTCTATTTTAGAATTTTTCTAACTATCCTTGAGTGTTTATCTATCTAGTATGTAGCATCATTTTGACAAATTCCAAAAGAAATTCTATTAGCATTTTGATTGGGATGGTTTTTAATTAATAGATTACTTAGAGGGAATTGACATCTTTATGATATTCAGTCTTCCTATCCCAAAACAAACTACATCTCTCAATTTATTCTTATGTTCCTTAGGGGAGTTTTAAAGTTAAGTTTATTCCTAGATATTTTATAAATATATGGTTTTTTTGGTTAATGGGCTCTTTTCTTCTATTATGTTTTCTAGCTAACTATTGTTTACTTACAAAAAGGTTAATGATTATATTGATAATTAGAATACTTCTAATATTTCAAAATTAAGCACAGTTCTGACTTTGGCCTGAGACATTTATATTTTTTTTCTCCATAACATAAAAGTGCAGGGTGAAGCAACAAGTGCTGATGTAGAAGCTGCAGCAAGTTATTCAGAAGATCTATCTAAGATCATTGATGAAGGTGGCTACACTAAACAACAGATTTTTCAATGTAGATGAAACAGCCTTACACTGCAGAAGATGCCGTCTAGGACTTTCATAGCTAGAGAGGAAAAGTCAATGCCTGGCTTCTAAGTTTCAAAGGACAGGCTGACTCTCTTGTTAGAGTAATGTAGCTGGTGACTTTAAGTTGAAGCCAATGCTCATTGATCACTCTAAAAATCCTTGGGCTGGTAAGAATTATGCTAAATCTACTCTGCCTATGCTCTATAAATGGAACAACAAAGCCTGGATGACAGCACATCTGTTTACAGCATGATTGACTGAATATTTTAAGCCTACTTTTAAGACCTACTTCTCAGAAAAAAACGATTTCTTTCAAAATATGACTATTTATTGTACCTGGTCACCAAAGAGCTCTGATGAAGACGTACAAGAAGATTAATGTTGTTTGCATGCCTGTTAACATAACATCCACTCAGTCACATCTTCAGGCTCCACTTCTAATTCTAGTTCTCTTGCCATTTCCATCAAATTTGCAGTTACTTCCTCCACTGAAATCTTCAACCCCTCAAAGTCATCCATGAGGGATGGAATCAACTTCTTCCAAACTCCTGTTAATGTGGATATTTTGACCTCCTCCCATTGAATCATGAGTGTTCTTAGTAGCATCTAGAATGGTGAGTACTTTCCAGAATATTTTCAATTTACTTTGTCCAAATCCCTCAGAGGAATCACTATCTATGGCAGCTATAGCCTTACCTGGATAATGCACATAACTTTTATATGTGCTGGGAAACCAAAAAATGTGTGTGACTCACTTTATTGCAAGATTTGCTTTATTGCAGTGGCCTAGAACCAAACCCACAGTGTCTCCAAGGTATGCCTGTAATGTCTTCTTGTGATCTGCCTAAACCCAAATTTCCCATGAACCCCAATAACAAACCCTCCCCTCTAAAGAACAGTTTCCTCTGGGATCTCATTTGATCCTCACAAAGACCCTGAGAGACTAAATGGTCTGTAAAAGACCATTTTATAGACAGAAAAACTGAGGCTCAGAGATGTGTCCAAAGTCAGACAGCAAGGCAGTGACAGCACTAGATGAGCCCCAGATGACCTGTGTGGCAGAGTGGCCCGCAGCACAGGCCCTGGTGTTCAACTTCAACTGCACGGCTTACCAGCCATGAACTCGGGCAAACTACTTAATTGCCCCAAGCCTCAGTTTCTTTATTATGAACTGGACATGATAATAATGTCCCATCTCCAGGGGTTCCTCTGAGGGTAAAACAAGTTCACTTAGCATAGTGCCTGGTACTCAGTACTCAATAAAGTGCTAGTTACTATTATTATTGGCTAGTCCAGACTTCTTTCCACTCTACCAACCCCACCTCCCTAATTATTTGTAGTTTCTTGAAAAAAAAAAGAACCCAGGATCTAGGAGATAGAGGGCCGCTCTAACTCTCCCTTTACCCCTTATATTGGACAAGCCACTGCTCCTCCCTGCGACTTGGTTTCTGCATCTGCAAAATGGGGGTGTCTTCAGAGGTCTTGCCACAGACTCTTGTGACACCACGGGAGAGGACCTCACTGGACATCTGTGATGGTAAAGACTCACTCTGGCTGAGGCTACCTGGCTCCCTGACCCATGGCCAGCTGATACCTCCCCCCACCCCTCAGGCTTATCTGCACTCCAGGCTCTTGCCCCATCTCAGATGGACTGGGGACCAAGTCTCTCTTGCCACTTGACTGGCCCTCATGTGGTGCCTGGATCTGCAAACAGGGCCCTGGTTGCTCCTGCCTGAGCACCAGCACTGACCTAAAAGCCCAGTTCTTAGATCTGGCCCTCCCTGCCTTTGGGCTTAGGCCTGAGTGACCCACCCCTTAAGGGTTAACCCAAGTCTAACCCAGCTTCCCTGATGCAACCACAGCCACCTGAATGTCTGAGAGCCCATTGTCTCTGTCACTACTTCCTGTGTCCTGCCTACCCGCCCACAGGGACATCCTGCTACCTCAGACTGGACCCAAGGCTCTGGCCCAAGTGCAACCCACCAGCCCCCACTGTCTACTTGCCCAGTACCCAAGAGGGCCTCCTGCCTGCCCAGTTGGACAACCTCCCCGCACTGGCACTAGGTGTGTCCACATTATCCCAGTGCTGCTGGGGAACAGGGTCTGCCCGTCCTACCCCACTCATCCAGCCCTTCTGCAGCAACGAGCCCCAGGATGACCAGCCACCAGGAGAGGAACAATAGCCACATTTATTGGGTGGGTACTGTGTGCTAGATTACAGTCTAAGCACCTTATAGGTATGAACCTTTTAATCCTTACAACGGCCCTATGGGGTGGGTGCTAACACTAGTCTCACTTTACAGATCAAAAAGCCCCAGCCCAGAATTCTTATATTACCTAAGATTGCACAGCTAGGAAAAGGCAAGTTCAAACCCAACAGTGTGCCCCCAGGGCCCACACTCTTAATCTTTACACTGACAGCTAAAGAGGCTGGCCCTGGACCTTCCAGAAGGGCAGCTGCTTTGTGTCCACCAAGCACCTTCCAGCCTAAGCCTCCTGCCCTTCTTGACTCAGCCTCAACATCCATCTGTGATCTGAGGGAAATCCTGCTCCTTCTTGAAGGTGGCGCCCACCAAGACTGCCTTTCTCACAAAAGGGATAAATCCCAGGCCTCTAAACACTCAGCCCAGCCCCCACGGGGCCCCTGATAGCACCTTCCCTGCCCCCATCCTGCCCACAGTCCATTTGGCATTTGTTCTCCACAGCTTTATGGAAACGATATACAACTATGTCTAGTCACAACCGCAAGCCTGGCCTAGCACCTGACCTGTCCCGGCCTCCATAACCTCATTAATACAAAAAGGGCCAGTCACATCCCGAAGTACCAAGAGGCCATTCTTCCCACCATACAGGTATTCTCTCTCTCTCTCTTTCTCTCTCTCTCTCTCTCTCCCCCCAACACACCCCAGGCACCCTCACCTGTCACGATCGGGTAGGACTGCGGGCCAGGCACACTGCTCCCGATGTCAGCGGGTGTGGGACTGGTCAGGTTGGCCTTCATGTCGTCCAGCCCTCCAGCCAGTGAGGCCATGGCTGAATACTCAGTGGTCTGAAAAAGGAAACAGAGATGTCTCAATACCAAGACCTCAAAGCACCCTAGTCAAATACCACCACCACCATGTTCCAAGCTCAGCCACCAAGCTGGGCTAGTCCATGCCTGTGCCAAGGCCCACAGGGGGCTCACCAACTCCCCAGGGTTGAAAGGGCAGATTCAGCTTTTGTCAAGAAGCGACAATTCTTCCCAGCTGAAGAGATGGGCAGGATTCAGTGCGGCTTCCCAAGAACTCCAACCTAGCTCTCTCTGCGGCCTGCAGGTTCCCCTCACCCAGCTGCAGCTGGCCAGACAAAACCATCCTCCTCAGTGCAGGGAGGGAGATATCAGTAACCAAAAGCAAGGCAGAAATAAGAGTCTTCCTGCCAAGAGGATGGGAAGAAAGAACGGTTTTTGATTTCAGTGCTCTTAAAACACAGAAGTAGAATCACAGAAACAAGGGTTCAAAGGAACCTGGGAGATCATTCAGTCCAAACCCCCATTTCACAGACAAGCAAACTGAGGCCCCAGGGGAGGGGGCTTTGCCCATGGTCCACAGGGCCAAATCCCAGGCGGGGGTGGGTCACCATAATGCCCACCCTAACCCAATATATCAAACCAACTGTGCCAAAGCTTGGCACATGCTTGTGGATTCTGGAAGCACGCAAACACCTGTGTGCTGAAAACCATGGGGTGCACACATCTGATTTACCAAATCCATACCAAGCATGTGCATTTGGCCCACAAGTCATGCTCCCTTCTTTAAGCCAGTTCATGAAATCAGAGCTTGTGATGAGCCATTTCCTTGCCATCCAAGCCATTGTCAGAATGGTCCCCAGAGAAGGCAGCAAAGATGCCAACCCAGATCTTCCCACTCAGGACAGACTGGATTATAAGCACGAGCAAAACACATCTCTTCCTCCAACCCAACCCCCAGGCCTATTTTCAGGTAAAAAATATATATATTTGCAAACACTTAAGACAAAGAATTTGGTTGTGATGCCAAGATTTGGTAAGGGCAGTTTCCTCCAGGACCTTGGCATTGCCAATAGAGGACACATTCCTGTCTGTCCAGGATTGTGTCCTTGTCAGCCAGGGACAGGGAAGCACGCAGTCTTCTGGAAGGAGTTGCAGGCACCCTGGGTGACAATGACTGAGCCACTGGGAGGGAAACCAAAGGAGCCAATGGGCAAGTAGCAGGCAGAAGGGACTCCAACTGGCACTTTTCTCTACAATCAATTAGAAAGTACTTTCTGGGCAGCTTAAGAGCCAACCAGGGTTGATGGCAGCAGTGAGTCCAGGAGGTATTTCGGGCCCAGGCTCCCTGAGATGATTCTCACTGAAGACAGCTTAGCCAGAGGCCCCTGGGGCTCTTCTATCATCTTCAGTCAGAGGCTGATTCTGAGACATGTGGGGAAGAGCACAGGCCCAAAGCAAGCCCAGGTACTTCTAAGGGACAGGAACAAGCCTGGGGGCACGGGCCTCCCAGACATCAGGGATCACTATAAAGCTACAGTAATTAAGACAGTGTGGTATTGGCACAGGGATAGATAAATAGACCAATGAAACAGAATTGAGTCCAGAAACTGATCTGTGCACATATGGAACTGTGATATATGAGAGTGGTGGTGTACAAATCAGCAGGAAAGGATGGACTCTTTAATAAACAGAGGAGGGTCACTGGTTATCCATTCAGAAACGGGGGGAAAAAAAGAAATTGGATCTTTACACCAGACACAAAAATCAATTCCAGGTGGATTAGAGACCTAAATGTGGAAGGCAAAGGCATCTAGTGTGGTCAGCTCTAGGTCCAGCCAAAAATCCTTGAGAACAAGTCTGCCCTTCCTCCTTTTCTGCCCTGGGATGCTCACATAGGGCTCCTGGTCACTATGAGGACAGTATTGGGTCCCCGTCATCCTGCCACCCTGCCTCAGTGCCTCCTCCTCCAGGAAGTCTGTCCTGACTACCATTCCCCAGGAGGCTTGAGTCCCACCTTCACTCTGCTGGCCCTGCCAAGTGGTGCCAGGGCACCAACAATCACAGTCGTCACAACTGCATCAAAAGCTCACACTTAGCACTGACTCTGTGCCAGGAGCTTTACCTATACTATCCCATTTAATCTTCACAGTCACCCCTTGAAGTATGCTCTGTGTTAGCCCCAATTCGCAGATGAATAAACAGAAACTTCTATTACAGAGGGGAAGTGACTTGCCTAAGGCCACACAGCTTCTAGGTACCCAAGCTGAGATTCAAACCTGGGTCTATCTGACTCCAACATCTTGACAATTACCCTAATGATTTTCATACTGTGGTCCTGCCCAATTAAAAGGTAGTGAAATCATTTGGCTAGTACCAATATTTTTAAAAATGAAATTAGAATGACACAGAACAAAAAATATCCAAGGGTCTCACACATAGAAAGGGTAAGTCCTGTTTCGTGAATCTTTGCTTTTCATATCAGTGTGTATGTGTGTACTAGGTGGAGATTAAGACGTATTTCTTACTATAGGTCACAACAAGCAAAGTTTGGAAAACACTGCCTTCATTCCATACAACAGGAAGCTACTGGGAAAAGGTCACTGTCTAGACTTCATCCCCCACAGAATGGGACTTGGTCATGGCATTAGCCTCCTAATTTGCTAAGAATGAATTTGGAATAGAATTCCACTCACCAGAAGCTGCTTCTTCAGTGCATTGCTGAGTGCAAAAATGAGAGGTCAAAATGCCTCTGATAAGGGTCTTTTTCTAGATGGCATCTTCTAAAGTTTCTGGGCCCCTAGGAGTAGGTCCCAGTTCCTCCTTCCTGTCTGTGTTCCGGAATGCCCTAGTGAAGGCCTGAGCATAGTGGGTATGTATTCATTCAACATCTGTTGAGGCCTGTTATGTGCAATATGGTGTGTAAAACCAGACACACACTTTGATTCTTATCCACAAACACCAAGAGAAAAGACACATGGCCCAAAAATTCCATCCAAGAGGGACAAGAGCATACAGCCATTAATTTACATGGGGTGGGAAGTGGTCAGGAAGGGTTTCTTAGGGCAGGCCATATTTAACCTGGGACTGAGCCGTCACTGACCCCCAAGGCTAAGAGCCATTGAAGGAAGGCTCTGAGGCAATAGGACAGGAGTGATCCAGAAACAAGACATGTGCAATAGCTAGAGGGAGTGAATATAAAGGGGAAAGATGGAAAGGTAGAGGTAGACACACTGGAATTTGACTGTGAAGGGCTTGCACAATCAATATTGGGTGAAAAGAAGAACAAGTTCTCCTTCGTAGGGCCACGCAGCATCCCAGCCAAGAGTCAGCGTCCCTTCGCCTCTCCCGCGCCTGTCCCTTCCTAGACTCCAGCCCTCCTCTCTGACATGGGCTGGGGAGCGGGGTCTGCAAGGCAAAGCCTCTGTTTCCCTCAAGAAAGCAGAGCCAACGCGGGTTTAAGAGAATTGCAGAAAGGGTGGCCAGCAGGGATATCCTGTCTCTTAATGTATTTAATTTCCAGATGGAAGAGCTTTTTTTGCTATTTGCTATTTGGTGTTTTGTTTGTTTGTCTGTTTGTTTTTTGAGACAGAATCTCACTCTGTTGCTCTGGGTAGAGTGCAGCAACATCATCACAGCTCATTGCAACCTCAAACTCCTGCCTCAGCCTCCCGAGTAGCTGGGACTGCAGGAGCGCGCCACCACACCCAGCTAATTTTTTTTTCTATTTTTATTAGAGACAGGGTCTCACGCTTGCTCAGCCTGGTCTCAAACTCCTGAGTTCAAACGATCCTCCCGCCTCAGCCTCCCACAGTGCTAGGATTACAGGCGTGAGCCACCGCACCCGGCCTCTGATATTTGTTTTAGTCAATAAATTCAGTATCAAACAAAGTTCATCCAGTCACTTCAACAGTTGGGTTTGGATTCAAAATGTGAAATCTTCACTTTGCGTTATGCATGCAGTGGGATGTCCAAAAACCCAGTCACCCAACCACTGTTGGTTTCCAAACAGGAAAGCAAGCCTCCCTAAAGAGCTGGGGCCTGGGGGACAGTGGGACTCAGAAACAAGTCCCTTCACCATCTATGTCTCTCACCATCACCAGCTCACAGGGCTTGCCCAGAGCCCCACCTCTCCTCTTTGCTGGGATTCCCAGCTCTTACTCTGTTCCTGCATAGCCAGGGGAGGCTGTCATGCACTTTTGGTGTTTAATTGTTCTCTGAGTCCTCACCACTGTCTGTCCCTTTGAGCTGCCTATGATTTTTAAAGGCAACTGCGTTCTCCCCAATCTCCTGGGCTCCCTGGAATATTGCTACCATGGCTGCTCCTCAGCCATTCCACACTCTGTCCTACCTCCTGCTGGAGTGCCCATCTCACTCAGAGAACTCCTACATTATCCACAAGACCCAGCTCAAATGTCACCTCCTCGGTGAAGCCATTCAAGGGCCCCACAATCCTACAAAGAAATAATCTCTCCCTTGCCTATGCTTCCATACTTGGTGGCATTTTGCACAAACCTCCATTATCGCCATGTATAATGGCTATTTGTCTATCTCCATCCAGGTTGCCTTGAGAGCATGGAACATGAAACATCCCTAGTGCCCCCTAAGTGCTTGTCGAATGACTAGATGAATGTATGGTGCAGTAGCATGTCATTAGCCACAACACTCAAAAATTAACTGGGAAGTGTTTGAACAAGAGCTCCAAGTGATAATCTAACATTCCTCATCTCCCTCCCCATCTACGCCCCATCTAGTCAGGTGACCAGAAAGCAGTATCCCCGTCCAGCATGCTAAATCCCCTAGGGTACTGCCTTCACTGGTCTCTGATGGAAAATCAGACATTCAACATTTGTAAGAGGCAATAAAAGAAAACAGCCACATAAAGAACATTTTTTTAAACCTCTGGAGACACTGTTCATCAGAATATTCAAATTCCTTGTCAACCCCTCCTCCAATTCAATACCAGGAAAAAGTTATTTTCCCCAGATGAATCGTTCATCTGCCTCTGCCTGAACAACAGGAACACTACAAACCACTGCCTATCCCTTTTTGCTTTGGCTGCCAGGAAACTCAGTCAAATTCAGTACTCAATCACCACAACCACATCATTACTGGCTCCTGGTGCAACAATCTTCCCCTTTTCTCTACATAATTTCTGACCTTTTTTTCAGATTTAACTGACTTAGATACATGTAATTGTTTATTTTGCAGGCCGCCCCAAGTCCTTTGTGAAAGAGGGGACTGAGAGAGATAGGCTGATAGAAAAAGAAAGCTAGGAAGGAAGGAAGGAAGATCAGGGAGAGAGAACAAGGGAGAGAAAGAGAAGAGAGAAAGCATCATTGCTGCCTCTTTTCCTAGTACCAATGGCAATCTTCTTCCATTTCTCATAGTTATTTGGGAAGCCAAGGGCAGAATACCGGGGTGCAGAGGTGTGCACACAGTCGCACATATATAAGCGTATCGGTGCACCTATGCACTTGGCTACCTTGTTCCCACCCCACCCCACCCCCAGCCACTGATAGTCACAGGCAACAGCTGTGTTCCACATTTCTTACTTCTCTGAGCCCTTGGAGTCCATTCTTAGGATGTCATTTCAGGCTTCTGCTCCCTCCACATCAGGCCCCCCTGGTGATGTCCTTGACCATGACCCAGGAAGAGAAATGAACTGAGGTCAGCAATTCACAGACTGCCCACTCCAATGCTACCAGTTGGGCTAAAGCTTCCTCCGCCTGCCGCCACAGACTCCTATAAGGCCTCAAGGTCAAGACCAGCAGGCCCAGGTGTGTGCACTCTCCTCACAGACAGTATGCCGCAGACGATGGAAAGCCTCGCTCTCTCAAATGTCAGCATGAGCAGGATGCTCAGGGTCATCTTTCCCAATGTGGAGAAACTGAGGTACAGGGAGGGGGATGGACTTCCTTAGTTAATTTTTATCTGCATCATTTATAGCTCTTGACCCAATGATGGAAAAAACACTGAACTAGGAGTGATAACCCAGGGTTCTTGTCCCAGCTCTGCCTCTTTCTCACCAGTGTGGCCTTGGATAAGCCAGGCCAGCTCTCTGAGCCCCGTTTTCCTCATGAGTAAAACGGGAGTTTAATGCTAATCCCTAGCCGCCTGCTTGCCTGGGCGATTGTGACAATCTAAGGGGTAAGGAGAGAAATAGCACTTTAGAAACTAAGCACCATGAGAGGTTACAGAATCCTAGCAAGGGACTCAAGGAAGCACGTGCCCCAGGAGAGTGTGTGCTGGGCGTCATGTGGGTCCCTAGGAAATTACCTGGAAAAGGACTGCCTGGGGCTGCACCAAGTATTGTCTCATCAGCACGGGGCACCACTGCCATAGCATGGAGGAGAAAAGAAACACAGACACGTGAGAAGGAGGGCAGCAAGACGAAGGGCAGTGCTTGGCGACAAGGCTGCAGGACTGGCCACCTCAGATGGCCACCTCAGGCCAGGAGGCTTCCCCATCACCTGCTGGGCCCTTCCAGGCTCACCACAGGCCGCAGGTGCCAGGCCAACCACTCCCATCCTGACCAGACACCTGCCCACCTCCACACCTACCCAGAGGGGCAGAAGCTGGAGCAGTGGAGGTGTGTCCCCAGGGCCTGGCCCAGTGAACTGAGACAAGGCCCTCCCTTCACTGGCCTCCGCCTCCCCATTGCTCCGAGCACTTTCACTCGATGATCTCTAAGCCCCCTTCCAGGGCCAACATTCCTTGCCTCTAGCACTGGCCAGGTAACAAAGTCTGGCATCCCTCTTCAGCAAATGAATTGCAAGGCAAGAAAAGAGATGGTGAACCTATAGGTTAAAGGAGACTTAGAGACACATCAAACAAACTGTAAAAATATAACCATAAGAAAATCATGACATGTAATGAAACAATTGGAGATATGAGAGCCAGTTGGGCATCTGATGACATTAAGGGATTTGCTAACTTTTTAGGTGTGATAGTGGTATTGTGGTTATGCTTTTTTTTTTTTTTTTTGAGACAGGGTCTCATTGTGTCACCCCGGCTAGAGTACAGTGGCATCATCATAGCTCACTGCAGCCTCAAACTCCTGGGCTCAAGCGATCCTCCTGCCTCAGCCTCCCAAGTAGCTGGGACTATAAGTGTGCACCACCACACCTGGCTAATTTTTCTATTTTTTGTAGAGATGGAGTCTCACCTGTTGCTCAGACTGGTCTCAAACTCCTGGCCTCAAGCAATCTTCCTGCCTTGGCCTCCCAGAGTGCTAGGATTACAGGTGTGAGCCACCTCACCTGGCCATGGATATGCATTTTTAAAGGTCTTGTCTTTTAAAGATTCCCTCTAAAATATTTACAGATGAAGTGATATAATGTCTGGAGTTTGTTTCAAAATAAACTGTGGTTAACAAAATGTGGTCTGTCTCTACAATGGAACACAATTCAACAATGAAAAGGAGTGAAGTGCTGATACATGTTACAACATGGATGAACTTCAAAAGCATTATATGCTAAGTGAAAAAACCCAGATATAAAAGACATTCCATTTATATGGAATGTCCAGAAATGGCAAATCTACAGACACAGAAAGCAAAGCAGTGGTTGGCTGCTGGGGGTGGGAGAAGGGATGAACTGTAAACCGGCAGAAGGGGTCTTTTTGGAGTGATGAAACCGTACTAAAACCAGACTGTGGTGATGGTTGCACGATTCCTCAAACTTACTAAAAATCATTGACTTGCACACTTACAATGAGTGAATTTTATGGCATAAAAATTATACTTCAATAAAACCGTTAAAAAATAAAGTGGAGTGTGGGAGGAGGCAGGGTGTCGATGAAACAGACTAGTGGTGAGTTGGTAATTGTTGAATCTGCGGGAGGGGTGCTTACAGGTTCATTAGACTATTCTGCCTACCTTGAAAGTCTCCATAATTAAAATAAACTCAAACAGCATGTATTTGACTTGTGGCACTGCTTGCCACCACTCATCAGCTGTCCAACAAATACTTGTGGAATAATGAGAGAATCTAAGAGGCCAAGGACAGCTAGGAGTTTGCTCCCTCGCCTCCTCTTCCTTGTGCCCCTGCCCTGTTCCTTGAAGGCCATTATCCCTGCATCTTTGGGGACTCCAGAGTTCCAAACACAAGAATCCTAAGACTTCTCATCTGCCTAGCACTTTCCAGTTTGCAAAGTCCTCAAAGGCCAGTTATGTCCTTGGGAATCCTGGGATGTGGCAGATGTGGAAGTGGAGCTCAGAGACAGGAGCCCCAGTGTGCCAATGCCAAGCTCAGCACCAGTGCCCTGCCCCACAGGCAGAGCTGGAATTGGAAAAGACTTCACTACCAGCCCTGAGCATGAAGCTCAGACAGTCACGGTGGGATGTCTTCCTCCGTGAAGGGCCCTGGCCACAGACCCAACTCTACTCTTCTAGCTAGGGAGAGAGCCCTAAATCTGCAAGCAAGAAGGAGGAAGGTTCCACATTTTTTAAATCTGGGTACACAAAAACTGCACCCAGCAAAGCCTATGTTAAGGAGTAGTTGTCTTAATTACAATGGATTAGATTGGCAGGTGGCCTGGAGACCTGGATGTGCCCTGGACTCCCTGCAACCTGGGGCAGACCCCTCCCCAGGCCAGGCCTCAGTGACTCCATCTGTCATGAGGAAGGCTCTGAAGCTTCACCAAAGTCTGTGCCCCATAAAGGTGGGGTCCTCACCCTGTGGAATGGGGTGCTCCTTGACGCGGCCCCGGGCTGGGCCTAGGCTTCACTCTGTGGGTTGGTGAAGATGTTGCCCACTCTACCCCAGACCCTCTAACCAGAGGCCTGGCAGCCAATCGGGGGAGGCCCACTGGGCCTGGGGCCAGGAGGACAGAGTTCAAGCCTGACAGGGCAAAGTTTGTGCTGAAACTAGGCCAGGCCCCTCTTGCTCTCTCTGAGCCTTTCTCCTTTGTAATGTGGGGATATATGACCTACTTCACAAGGTCGTGGCAAGGCACAAAACAGGTGATAAGAATGCCAAGTCCTTGAAGGCAGGCCTTTTTCTTTCCGTTTTTTGAGTTGCCAGGGCCAAATATGTAAATAAATACTTTAAAAATATCTACTGGAAAAAAATATCATCCTTGTGGTGATGGAAATATTCTGTATCATGGACTCAATGTCTATCAGTGTCAATTTATTATACTATAGTTTTACAAGATGTTATCTTGGGGGGCAAGATATCTTGGTAAAAGGGTAAGTGAGATCCCTCTGCATTATTTCTCGCAACTGGATGTGAATCTACAATTATCGCAAAATAAAAAGTTTAATTGAATGATACTTGCAAAAGTACTCCATAATCTACAAAGTGCTACTGTTAGTATTAACTAGGGGGAAGAACGGCTAAGGATGCTGAAAGGCCTCCTCTTCCAGGAAGCCCTCCCTGACTTACCCTCCTCTATGTTCCTACAACACCTGAGTGTGCATCTGTCTGTCACAGCACTTATCACTCTGCACTGTACCCTCACCCCAACTACAGTGTGAGCTTCATAAGGAAGAGACTGTGTCTCTCTCATCTTTGTGGCAGCAGTTCCTGGCCCAGTGCCCAGCTCTGAACATATGTGACATAAATGTCTGTGGATCCAAATGAACTGGGACAGATACCATGGCCTGCTCTTCCAATGGTGCCAGAGGTACTTCCCAGGGTCACTGAGAGAGCAGGTGATGTCAGGTGCTTTTATTCATCAGAAAGTACCATAGGCATAGATGGAACATACTCTGTATTCATTTTGTTTTCCAGATCTGTGCCATGCCTGGTTCAAAATGGTTTGCTGCAGAATCGAGGGGCTTCCAAGAAGAGATATGCAAAGTTTCAATGACTCATTCGCCTTTTTGTTTACAGCCTGCCAGGCACCCTCCAGCACACCCCAGACAGGCTCCCAGGTGCTGTGTACAGCAGGGGAAACCCCGGAGAGGAGACTAAAGTCAGATATTGTAGCTTCTGTCCAGGAGAAACTTTTCCAGCAATGACTAATCAGGAGGCCCTTTTCTCTCCCTGGCTTCTTAGGGAATTTTAGCAAGCCCGAAATCTCAGGGCCCAAAGGAGCTCAGGAGTTATAGTCTGATCTTTATCTTGTGCTAGAAATTCACCAAATGGGTATCTCCGGTGACAGGCAGCCACTCCACAGCCACACAGCTCTGGTGTGAGAAAGTGCTAAGTGTGCCCCTTGAAGCCTCCCCACTTTGGTCCTGGGTGTGCTCTCTGGGACTCCAGTTCTAACAAATGTCATACAGGTGCCAGTGCCCTCCCTGCCTGGATCCAGAGCAGGGCCCCAGGCCCTCCACTCCTCATCTGGACATGGGTGTGACTGGGGCCTATGACACTTTTTTCTGTTTTTGTGGTAGCTGCATCACCTGACTGATTCATGGTGTTCTCACAGTCAATGCAGGGCTCACTCTAAGTTCATTAGAAATGGAAGGTGTTTATGCATATGATAAAAAAATAATAATAGGCATTCATTTTCTCCTTCCTCTAACCAGTGTGCTATTTGCAAGCTCACAAGTCTTCCCAAATGCAAGGACAGGAATGTTATCCTGACAAGGATATCCCTGTTACCCTGCCAAGGCTTGGAACACAAAGCTCCATTTCTGAAGAACGAGAACTAGGACTCGGTAGCCAAGGACCCAATATCCAAGGCCTCTTGAATGATAAGATCCCGGTGGGTCTAAATCCTGGGCGGGGGCTGTAGTGGGACTCTCTGTCTGGAGAGCCCGTGGCCCTGCTCCAGCTCTGCCTGGCTGTGTCATGAACAGCTCTAGAGTCTGATGTGGAGAAGGGGGAGGGAGAGTTCCAGAGACAAAGCTCCATCTCCAGGCAGCCAAATTCCACGGGCTTCCTCAGGCGATCCGTGGTGGGGCCTGGCTGTCCCTTCCTGCTACAGGGCTAGCCATGGGCAGGGAGGCCCGTTAACCCCAAGGAATGCAGGATTCAGCTACCACAGGGCCAAATGGGGCATGCAAAGGGAGGACCTCCATCCTCAAGTACCCACATGGGGTGGAGGCACCCCAAGATGCTCATAGTTCACTTTCTTTCTGAGTGACTTCCCAGCTGTGGGGAGGACAGAAAGGTTATCCTGGGGCAATAAAGAAATGAACAGAGAAGACTTCCCTCTGTACTGCCAGATCAGCAGGGTAGGGACAGGGTGGGGGCAGGGAGTCCTGGATGCTCCTCCCCCACCACCACCTCTGGCCACATAGGGATGCAAACACACACGTGCACACACAGACACACATGCACCTTAGGCCAAAGTCCACCTCTCTGCCCTTCCGCTCCCTGTCAAAAACAACTTCTAACAGGTGATGCTCTGCAAAGGCATACACAGACAGCCTTGGGAGGGAGTGCCCTCTTGGTCACCAAGGATTCCTAGGGCCAAAGAGAAACTGTGCAAGGGAACCACCAGGAAAAGAAAGCTGAGAACACCAGGCTTCCCAGAGCAAATTCAGACTCCTTGGTTTCTAATTTGGAAGACTACCAGTTCTCACCTAGACCCTCACTCACCTTTAACAAGAGTCAGAAAAGCTTGCATTTCCTGGGTGCTTACCATAACCCAGGTACTGTTCTAGGTATTAAAATGTATTAATTCATTTAATCCTTTCAACAACCCTATGAGGTATTACTAACCCCCCTTTATAGATGATGAAAATGAGACACAAGGTACCAAAATAATATGCCCAAATCATCCCCCAGCAGATCTTAAGCACCACTATAAACCACCTCTCTGCCACTATTATTGACCCCATCATGTTACAGATGACAGAACACTGAGGCTTAGAGAAGTTAAGTAAGTTGCAGAGCAAGGGGTTAAAATCCGGTTCTGTCTGATTCCAAAGCCTGTGTTCCTGACCATGATTCTAAACTGCCTCACGACAAGGTGCTAGAGGCAGAGGGGGACACCAACCGCTTAGGCCAGGCACACCTTCCCATGTTTTGTGACCTCTTCAGACAATGTACCTGACCCTAAGCCTCTGACATGGCCGTGCTCTCCCCGCTAACTACCCTCTCCCTTCCGCTCCTCCCATCCTTGGCTATCCACCTTTTCCAATCCTGGCTGAAGAATGACCTCCTAGAGCAAAGGTTTCCAGATTGGTTCAGCCAGGGTGTCGTTAACTTTATCCTTTATTCTCCCTATATAGACAGAAGGCTCCTATAAGATCAACTCAGGGGATAGTGATGCTCAGATTTAATGTCAACATTAGCAGTTCATCTTAACATTAGTGGGAAACAACAGACAAATAAATGGTAACATGTGGCACTGTTAGGACCATTAAAGAAAAATCAGGCATCTGACTGTTTGCTTGGTTCAAGCCCTCTCTGTTCTTCATTGAACGTGAAATTCTGGCTTTTAGAAAGATCAGAAATGAAAAGGAGACACTAGGCTTACGTTTTAGGTCCGACATGTAAACCCAAATTTTAGCTAATGATAGTAATAGAGAAAAAAACTAGTGCAGTGACAATGGTGTTTCTGCTTATATGCCTTTTTATCAAGATTAACTTTACTTAAGAGCCTCTGCTTTTAATTATGGAAATACATTTGCATTTCACAGTTATGTGTTAAATCCATGAACCTTGCATTTCATACCTAGAAACAAAGCATAATAATTATTTTTTGTACTAATACCTATAATTTACTTAGATAAGCAAGCCATTTGCCTTGAGACTGGACAAGTAAACAAACACATTTCTCCTGAAGGCTGGGTTTGAGTTTGATTTTTAACAATTCCTTTTTCTCCCTCATACACATACATACATTAATTCAGCCTCCTGATTTTATTTCCTTCACCTCTCTACCACAAATCAGACCTCAAATAACATAAAACTGCTGGCTAGAAACAGGCTTCACACAAACAAACAAAAGCTTTCAAGCCAAAAGCAATGGAGATGTTCACATCTCCCCATCCAACCATCTCTACCTCCTCTGCCTGGTCCAACAAAACAGCCTCTCTCTGCCCAACTGCCCTGGAAAACCCTGGAATATCTCATTTTCATTTCCAGGAGGGGAAGAGGTTTGATCCTCAAATAAAAGAAAAGTTCAGTAATAACATTAGGCTGGGAAAACCCAGGCAGGAGCCTCCTTGCCACCCTCTGTCAAGCTCACAAAGAGAAAAATCGTACCATCCGACATGGTTGGGAGAGTTTAATCCAAAGCAGTGCTAATTAATATCCCCAGCTTTCCAGAAGCCAATGCCACATACAGCTGCGAGGGCAACAAGGCTGTTCTCCCTTCAATTTTATGGGAAGAGCATTTTCATTACAAAGCCTCCTCCCAGATCCTCCTTTCTCAGCCAGATCAGCCTCGAGAAGGAAGCGGATGATCCATATATCAGAACTCCTTCTCTCCCCATTAATTGTATTATTTATATCCCATTTTAAAAGTTTATTGGTGAAACTCCCTATGCACCTGGCCAGGGCCCTCTGACAAGCAAGATATCTTCCCAAATCCCCTTCTCAGAGGGAGTTTATACTTGTGTCACCAGACTGTATCAACTTTTTGAAATTTGCCTTGGAGAAAAAGCTGACCCCAGTGGCAATTTCCCCCGACACCTTTTTTTTTTTTTAATAAATGTGGAAGGTTCTAAACTCACCCTTTTGTGAGATACATGAGAACTTGACCGCTCAGTGTGAGCTATGGGTGATCCCCAAAGACCCTTAAAACCCTGAGGGATGGCCCTACGTGTCCACCCACCCCAGTCAAGCATCCTCAGCTGTTTGACCCATTTTTAACCCAAACTGCCAGATCCCGGGCAGGCCCAGTGAGGCCACGTGTCTTACCATTTTGTTCTAAAACCCCACATGCTCCAGGCTGTCTCTTTCCAGCTTCCTAAAGGGACCCCAAATCCAATCTAAATGTCTCAAATTTACCTGTTTGTCTTTTATACATATAAATAGCTGCATTTCCATTCTCTCTTTGTTTCTCATTTTCATTTGGTTCTAATATCTGCATGTAAATGTCGGAAAATAGCATCTGTAATTGGAGATTATGAAGTATGGCCAGCTCCTGACAGGCTGCTAAGGAAGATGGATTATCCTCATTTTTCTGTAAATTTTGTCAATTTTGGAATTCATAAGCTATCAACACTGATCAAAATGGGACTTCACAGCTGTGTCAAAAAAAAAGAGAGAGAGCGAGAGAGCGAGCAAGAAGAGAGCGCGGGCGGGCAGTGCGCGCAGGAGCGGGCGACAGGCAGCCGTCGTGCGGGCGCAGCAGATTGGCTGCCCGGCGTCGCGGCGGCCACCCTCCCCCCCAGGCCCCCTCCCCTCCACGCTGGCAGCTCCCTCAGCACCGGGCCTCGCTGGAACTCGGGCTGGAGCTGCCTAGTCCCCTGGCTAAATCAAATAGCTAAATCACGAGACTGGAAGGCCGCAAATCCTCCAAGGCACCCACTCAAACCCGGGCTTAATTTATTGCCCGGCGCTGCCTTCCTTATTTATCCCGAGCCGCGGTGCCGGCTCGGCCTCCGAGATGTTCTGCTCCTTCCAGAGACCACCACGGCCCACTTGACGCAATTGTGTTGGTCTCTCTCTCAATTTTCCCATTACTGGGAGTAAGTACTGTTGGGACTCCGTAATGGCCCGACTGCAGCCCATATCAATAACAGATGAGGTTTAATCGTCCAACACAAAAATTATTTAGGCGCAGTAAGGACATTCAATGTCATTTGCATAATGGCATTTCTATCGCACGCACCTAACCCGTCTTGCATAAACAAGGCCTTGGGACCATAAATAATAATAAATCATGACGTCTGCACGCCTCTTGCGGTAATAGGAGCCACTCTTTGTGGAAATTATTTCAGCAGGAAATGGGCACTGTAATTTTAAAGACATGTGGCACGGCGAGGCGCGGTAAATCACGCGCCTGCGCACAGGATCCCCCGGAGCGCTCCGGGACCTGCCCTGAGCCCACGGCGACATCCCCGGGGCGGCTGGAGAAAGCCCCAGGCCTCCGGGGAAACACGTGGGGCCTCTGGAGCCTACGCCACGATGCGCCACTGTCCCAGGAAACAGCGGGCGGGAGGGGGCAGGACCCTCAGAACTCAGCAAGAGGAGGAAGAATCGGTTTGGACCTGGAGAGGCACGCAGGACTCAGGGTCACAAGCCATCCTTGTTCCAGGAGAATGGAAGCTCCATGAGGGCAGCAATTTTCGATTTTTGTCTGCTGCAATGAGAGAAGATCCTGGGGGCAGGTAGCGAGTGGATGGGAAGAACCCTGGAAACAGGTTAAGGTAGGATAGACACGGTACGATGGCAGCTACTGGCACAGAAGCGCTGGCCCTGCTGAGCTGGTGAGCAACAGACAGAAAACGCCCAGTGAACTCCAACAGGCAGCTGTGGGGTAAGAGAAAGAGCACAAATTGGAGGGAGGCAGACATGTGGACTTAGAATCCAACTCTGCCCGCCTCAGAGGACCACCTCAAACCTCTGTGCCTTGATTTCCTTGTCTGTGGAATGGGCCGAATGACAGTTCTCACCTCACAGAGTTGTTCCAAGCATTACATGAGGATATGTGTGCAAAGTGACTAGCACTTGATGGAGCTTTGCTATCATTATTAGTTTTACTGCTGCTGTTATTCTTCAGGAAGCAGCAGAAGTTAGTTCAAGTACAAGCCCTGCCTCTTTCTAGCTGTGTGATTTGAGACCATCTGTCCTGAGGGACGTCCTGCACTACCCAGTCTCTGGGGCAGTGTGCTCGGCAGTTGGTGGCCAACACATGAA
Source organism: Daubentonia madagascariensis (assembly GCA_023783475.1). Lineage (NCBI taxonomy): Eukaryota > Metazoa > Chordata > Mammalia > Primates > Daubentoniidae > Daubentonia > Daubentonia madagascariensis. Next base: position 33,885,315 of record JAKFHU010000776.1, on the reverse strand, counting down.
TCTCTGTGTGCAGGAGCCTGCCCTACTCTTCGGCTCAGGGGAAGGACCCAGGCCTCCTGGGTCAGGCCCACAGCTCCAGGCAGTGTCTGAGCTGGAAGGAATTTGGGGTCTCCCCATCCCCATCGCTTCAATTTTCAAATAAAAGTTGAGGGGGAAAGACTTTGTCAAGGGGACACTGTTGTAAGACAGGTGGCCCCAAATCAGAACCTGGGTCTCAGGAAAAGCAACACTTGCAATTGGGAGGAGCAAAGAGACAGGCTGCATTTTTCTGGCTCTCACTTACTTGCAAAATGGGAATAATAGCTTCTGTCTGCCCTCATGTCACAAAAGTGTTAATAGGGATCAAATAAGGTCACAGATATGAAAGCCATCCACAGCCCTTTTTACAGACAAAACCCCCACCACCACCACCATGTGTTGGGCAGAGCTTGAGGAAGACCCAGGGGTGGGTACAGGTACAAGTCCCTGTTCTGCCACGAGAGTTGTGCTTAGCTCTGAGGCAGCTTTCACGGTGGGCTCCACTCTAACTCAATCAGAGAGGTGTTGTTATCATTCTTCGTCCTCTTTTATAGATGCAGAAACTGAGGCACAGAGAGATGAAGTGAGAGTCTCATGATCACACAATTAATAAAATTTCAACCTAGATCATGTGGCTACAAATGCTGATGTTGGAGGCAGAGCTTTTACCAGAGGAGCTACTAGCGACAGTGGAGCCTGGCTTTTTCCCCAAAGTGGATGAGCACAGGTGAGCACAGGCCATGGCCAACGGGCAGGGCCTAGTGGCCAGGCAGCTGCCTTCAGCACCGCTGCCTCTACCCTACAGGGCTTCAGGTGCCTCAGCCATTCACCAGGGAGCATAACACCACTGGCCCTTGTCTCCCAGCCTTCCTTCTCTGCGCAGCCTTCAGTTGCCCCACCAGGGCCTCGGTGCCTTTGGGCTTACCCTCCCCCAGCGCAGGCCCCAACCCAGCCCTGCCCAGTCTATTCTCCTCCATCTCAGGCCCACCATCCCCCACCCCAGCCGCTTCACATTCTTTTCTCCCCATACGCCCTGACCAGAATCATCTTGCCTTGTGGGTCTTTGGTCTGTCTGCAGGACAGGTTCGCTTCCCGAGGGACGCTGCCTTAAGGTGGGTGCCGGCCAAGGGGGGAGCCCAGGCGACAGGGAGAGCCTGAGGTCCCCAGGTCCTCCCCAGTGCCTGCCTGGCTGGCTCCCAGCATCCCACAGGCAGTGGCTCCAATCCATTCCCCATTCTCTCCTAGCCCTCATTTCACATGGTTAGGCCTGGCCTCCAGGACATGAGCTGGAGTTCTACACACCCAGTGTTACTTTTGAAAATCAGAACTTCATGGTACGATAAAGCTGATGTTACTCACTTGCTTCAGCTCTACTGAAGATATTGCTGAGCATTTGTGGATTAGTTCACCATTGACACGTGCACATACAAAAGCCACATCTTTGCAAACTACTTAATACCAGAAAAGAAGGCCTAAGGATCGTTGTGTGAGGATTCGGGGCAAAATAATGTTGCGGGAGAATTTTCATAATAAAAACAGAAAAGATACAGAAAAACTTTGAGAGGAATAAATGCATCCCTAAACAACCTTGTGCCTATTAGCCATTGTAATGTTCATTAACTTTATTTATTAATTCACTCATTTTTTTCATACCTCACTACTTTCCAGAAAAGATTTAAGCAGCTCACAGTGATACAAAAAAAATATATGGAGCATGGAAGGAAGAAAAGAAAGCAAAGGAGAGAACATAAAATGGGGCCAACCACGAACACGGACGACATGCTCATTGACAGGCTCCGTGCTTCACAGGGACCCTTCCTTAAGCCTCCAATGGCCCTACGAGACAAGCACTCATCATCCCCATTTTGTAGATGAAGAAACTGAGACTTAGTGAGGCCAAGTAACCTGCCAGAGACCACCCAGCTGGTAGGCGATGGAGTTGGGACGGCACCGAGGCAGTGTGGCTCCAGAGCCCACACTCTCAACCACCACGCTCTCCACACCCTCAAAGCCAAGAGATGAGGCTAGAGGCTTATGAACTTGCTACAGGAGAGACTGCATTTGGCCCTCCTAACTGCCCACTGGAGAAGAGAAACCTAGTACAGGACCTCACAGAGTCCATGAGATGCAGACCATCCATTACCCAGAGGTTGTCCGACTGACTCTCAGACTAGGCAGGATCTCTGCCCAAGACCCCCTAGAGAGCAAGCTGAGAAATCACTGAATGCCCTTCAGAGCCAGGGATGGTTTCCACAGGTGATTTCTTAGGGTGTCCCTTACACAGGTTCAGACATCACCCCCAAAGTGCAATGCAGTATAAGTCACTTTAAGGGGACCATACTGGTGGTTCTGTTACCCAGTTGAATGGCTTATCTGGGAATGATTTTAAAATAAACGAAAGGCACATAAATTATATGTTCTCCCAGCAATCCTCCCTAAGTATTACTTCTCTGAGCCAAACTAATGATAACAGTGGGAGGCATTTTGATTCCTAACAAGTGGCAGGAGGGAAGCTGCTCTGTGCCCACAGCTAAATACAGACCCATCTGGCAGTGGCATTGACACCCCCTTGTGAACACTGCGAGGCCTGACCGAGGCCTAAAGCTGTACAGAGTGAGCCAAGAAACTACCCACAGACAAGGACAGGAATCTCCCAAGAAGATTGCTTTGCATCCTTTCCAATCCCCAGATCTATAGGTGGTGGAGATGCCGAAGTTTTTCTCCATTTAGCACAGTCACAGGCTCATGAACTGGAAGAGACTTGGGGCAGGAGCAGTCACACACCCACCTCTGTCACAAAAAACAAAGGAAATAAAACTCCCTTTGGACGACTATCTTTGGTCAATGCTACTTCCAGCACCTTCCGAGATGAAATCTATGCCAAGATGACCCAATCAAGTAGCCTGTCAAAAGGGATTGCTATTTGTAAATCTGTTTAATACAAGGAAAGGGTCCTAAAAATTGTAACTTTTATTTTAGAATGCTTGATCCACAGCCATTCTTTCTGGCAACTTGGATAAGCTGGTCCACTTGTTCAGGCCACCCCTTGGAAGAGATGGAGGAGCCCTTCTTCAAATGCCAGCACCACAACTTGCCAGCTGTGTGGCCTTGAGAAAGTTATTTTGCTCTGAGCTTCGGGAATTCTGCAATGCCAAGCTGTGCTGCTCTGAGCGTTTCTGTGCATGTCTCCCAGCGCACAGATGGACAGCTTGAATTTTTAAACCAGGGATCTGTTAATGGAACCACTCAGAGACCCAGAGAAAACCCAAGCAGTTGACCTCAGTGTGCAGCACTGGGAAAATAAGCTTCCCCAGAACCAGCCAGAACCCAGGCCACACGCACCAGGTTGAAACCTCTAGAGATTATGACCCCAAACCTTCCCCATTAAGGGATCTGATGGCCAATGTAAGGCCCTCCCATGAGATTTTCCTATAGCTAAGCTTCTCCAAGGCAATGAGGGCTTCATCTTTCAAGGTCATGTGTGAATATGTCTGAGCTGTTTTGCCCCAACAGCATAGATGCAGTTTTCTGACTAGCAGGTAATGGAAGAAAAAATCAGGTGCTAGAGGTAGGTCACAGAGTCACTAGGACCCTTTGTGGTCTCAGTCCTTTTTAAGTTATTTGGAATTCACTGGTGAGCTGGGAAGCATCCCCAGGAGACACTTGAGGCAACTTCTTTACCAACAGGCAGGTCCCCAAACAGAATTTGAAAGCACCATGGCCCACTTTCTGCTTCTTAGCTCCTAACCTGCCAAACCACAATGTATAATGATAAGCGAGCCATGTCCAGGGCCAAAACAGGAGGGAAATGGTTATTTTTTCCAAATGCCAAATATCCATTCTAAAGAGGGTCAGAAGCCCAGAAAAAAGGATACTAGCAAAAGAATTTATAGTGCTGTCCCCAGGGCATAGATATCGTAGGATTTCTCCAGATTTGTTCCATATGCTATAATTGACAAGGATTTTGTTCATAAATAAATTTGTTGAGAAGAACCCACATAAATGAATACACCTGTTCTTAAAAAGGTATCCCGTAGGGAAGCAACGCTCCCCTACCCAGCAGCTCCAGATGTGGCCCCATAGCCCACCACCAGTCCTCACCCTCGAACATCCAAGTTTAAAAACACAAGAAAGATTGCACTGTGCATCTGAACCCACCATATATATCTCGCCAGGCAAATGTAATGTGGAAATTTGAAACCTTGCTGTGGATGAAGTATGATTCCCTCAGTTTCCTCATCTTTTAAATAAGAGAATAAATAAATACCTACCTGGAAGGGTTTGTTATGAGGATTAAATGAGATAATACAATTAAAACATTAAGGATATGCACTGTCCAGATATTATATTATTGTATTATATATTATATTACATTTCATTATGTTATATATTTGTGTGTATATGTGTGTGAGAGAGCATATATATATATTTTCTTTTTTTTTTAAAACAGATTTTCCAGAGCCATCACCCATACCCCTTGCGCTCCAGCCGCCTAAAACCACTCCCCCTTTCCCAGACTGAACACACATGCACCAGTCCCCGTGCTTTTGGTCTTCCTCTTCCTCTTCCCCCTTCTTCTCCACCTGGCAGCCTCTTGCTCATCCTCCTCCCCACCCACAACATGTGCAACTCCCCCACCCACCAACTATAAGCACTGTGGGGGCAGGAGCCTGATCTGTGCCATTGGGCCATTCCCTGAGGATGTAAATAAAAATGCTAAATAACATCCACTGAACATCTCCCATGTGCTGGGCACTGTCCAAGCCCTTACACCCAAGAGACTCACACTCCCACACAACGGCACACCAGCATGGCCACCTCCCCTTGTGGATGGGTAAACTGAGGCTCAGTGAGGATGAGCAACCTGTCCTGATCACACAGCCAGCAGGTGCGTGTGCCAGACTCCAGGACCAGGCCAACTCCAGAGCCCTTGCTCTTACTGCCTTGCCATGTGGCCAACGTAGGCATAGCCTGAGCATGAGTGGGAGTGGCAGGTGTCCCCAAGGACACGGTCACAAGGGCTGGCAGTCCCATCCCTTCCTCCAGGAGGGCTGTGCGGAGCTCTGCTAGGCTAGTCTCTTCGACCAGAGATCTCCAGCCTTTTTGGCACTAGGGAATGGTTTCATGGAAGACAATTTTTCCATGGTGGGGGGAGGCCGCGTGGCAGAGCTCTGTGACCCCCAGTCCCGGACCAGGGGTTGGGGACCACAGCCTTAGACTATCAGAGTCTGGGTTTTAATACCTCCTCCCTCCCCTGGAGGCAGATCTAGGAGACCAGAGAACTCCTGTCCTCTGATGCACCAAAAAGGAAATATTAATTTGTTTGTTTGTGGGGGAAATTCTTATAGTACAACCTAGAATTAATAATTTATTACAAAGATTTCTTAGCTCCTCAGGCAGAAGTTCTAAAAGTGATACAAATTGTTATTTTGATTGCTTTAATGGAATTTTCCCCTTGAAGCCTGGGCTCATTTGCCTGTGTAATCTGCAGCCAGGCAAACAGTGAAAACAGAGGAAGCCTGGGGAGGAAACAGTTCCTAGCAACTCCCCAGTGCAAATGCTCCACCACTGCGGGCCAAACAGGGCCTTCTGGTCTACCTCTCATCCCTCCCACCTGACGGTTCTTAGCCACTCTGCCTCTCTGGGGTAAACTCCCTCCTGCCCCTCTCCAACTTCTTTCCTGCCCCACCCACCCTTACCTACTGGGCTTTCCTGATCGCTTTCCTGCCACAACTGGTCTCTGCTCTGTGGAACTCTGATGTGGCAAAATGCTCCTTAATAACAATAACAGTAATAATAATAAGAGTAACATTTTGAGTGCCTATCAGGGGCTGAACCCTCCACTAAGCCCCCTTTATGAGCATCTCATTTAATCAGTACAACCACCTATGACACAGGTACTGTTATTATCGCCATTTTACATATGAGAAAACCTAGCTTAAAGCAGTGGTAAAGGCAAGTTGGTTTGAAATAATAACTCTGTACACAAAGGAAGAAAAGGTAATGTTTGTGTGGGATGTGAGGGTAACCAGCGCGCTCAAACCCAGGACTGAAGGAAGAATCACACAGACTCCGGAGGTAAGCCTGCAATCACTTTTATTACCATAATCTCCCAAGAGATTACATTAGATCAAAACTAACATAACAGGTTGCAAAGTCACAGCAGCTGCTTCCGAAGCCTGGCTCCTACCCACAACACTGTACAGCCTCCAGCAGTTCTGCAGACACAGGTCCCTGATGAACTCTCCAATGCAAAGCACGCCTCCCTGCTCTCCCTGGGACTTCCTGGGCCAGGCAGGGGCTCTGCTCACTCCCTGTCCCCCAGTACCAATTCCAGGCCATTGCTCACCACATCATCCTGCCACAGTGTCGCCTCCTCAGAATGCCACGTCATCTGCCCAAGCCAATCCCCTCATACTGTCAATGAAACGCCTGCATCCCTCCTAACAGATCCTCCTTCCTCAGGATTTCCCACTGTAACCTTCACCTGCCCTCCATCTCCCTGAGCTACACCTTCTTGGCTCCACTGGTCTTGATCTCCATTCCCTAGCTCCAGCCCCATGGATGGCCACAGATAGGACCTTATTCTATCACTTAGAACTGGTCCACCTCTAAGACCTCAAATCCCTAAGCTCCCTTCTGTGAAAGCTCCTTTATCATCATCTTCCTTTCCCATGCTCATCCTGATGAAACGGCTCCTGCCAAGAACCCCTGGACTGTTGTAACCAACAGGTAGATAGTTATCTGCTCTCTTGGTAATCTAAAATGAAAACATCACCAATTATGTTGTCCTAACCCAAGAATTGTCTAGATCTTCTTAAAAGCACTGATACCAAGCTGGACTATGTGATAGTCTTCAATAATTCATCCCATTTTGTTTCATAACCAAGACATCAGGAAAGGATAAACAAATCTGTCTTTCCTTTAAAATAGAAGAGAGGAAAGGCAACCACATCTGTCACAGAATGCCCACACTCAGAGCCAGAAGGGATCCTAGTGGATCCAAGCCCCAATCTGATGCTTGAAGCCCCACCTCAGCCTTCCTCCCAACTGGCCACACTGCCCATGCCAGACAATCCCAGTGACAAGAAACCCACAGCCAAACCCACAGCCAAACCCACAGTTGGGCAGCTGTGCCTGTTTGGAAGGTTTCCTACAACTGAACTGAAAGCTGCCTCTAAGTTCCACCTAGGTCCTGAGTCTGCCCATCGGGGCCACAAAGTCTACTTTGGCTCCTCTTACACAGGAGCCCTTCTGAGATCAGATTACATTCTCATGTATTCACTGAGTTTTCTTTTCCACAGGCCAGCCAGCTCTACTTCCTCCACAAGTTCCTCACAAGACAGGTTTGGGGGTGGAAAAGTGGGGTGGTGTGAGTGGGGGGCAGGAAAAATGGGGGCTTACGGAAGTATTCCTTCCATGTGTGTTTGAAAAGCATGCGTATTCTCTGATTGTTGCCCTTTTGTATGTCTATTTTATTAAGCTTGTTAATTATGTGCAAATCTTACAAATATCCTTGCCAATTTTTTGTCAGCTTGATCTATTCATTAATAAAAGGGACATGTTAAAGTCTTGCCAAAATATCATGGGATTTGTTCATTTGTTCTTTGACAATTTTTGCTTTAAATATTTTGAGACCCTATTGCTAAGTGCATACAGGTTCAAGATTGTTATATCTTCCTATGAATTGCTCTTGTTATCATGAAGTAATGAGCCTCTTTGTCTTTGAGGATGCTTTGGGCCTTAAAGTTGATTTCATCTAATAATGACATTACTCTTTCTACCCTCTACTATCTCATTTTGCATTTTTAATTTACCATGCTTTTTCCCTACTTCTTTCTTTCTTCTTCCCTGCCTTCTATTGGATCCACTGAGTACTCCACACATTTCTTTTTGCCTCTCATGGTTTAGAAGTTAAGCTTTCTATTACTATCCCTTTAATGGTTACCCTTAATTTGCTCACCTGCACCCTTGACCTAACCCAATCTAAAAGTTATCAATATATCTACCCTCCTCCTGAGTAATGCAAGGATCTTAGAATGGTTTAACTTAGATCAGCCCCCTCCCAATCTTACATATTATTATTGTCTTTTATTTTTCTACCTTGTTGTACACCCCCAAAACTAGTCATTACTTTTACAGATGATATCCTTTGTTAGATAAACCTATTTAGATTATCCTTCACTTATCTATGTATTTGGTTACCGTTGCTTCTTAAGTCCATTCTCTCCTTCTGTATTTCATATCCTTCTTGTAGGCAACATATAGTTGAGTCTTTTTTTTTGTACACTCTGACAATCTTGTCTTTTAATAGGTATATTTAGACTATTCATATTCAAAGTGATTATTGATATAACTGGATTAATATCTACTTGGTTTGTAACTTTTCTATTTGTTGAACATGTTCTTTGTTTCTTTTTTATCCCTCTTTTTCTTCTTTCCCTGGTTTTAATTGAACATGTCATATGATTCCAATTTATCGCCTCTGTTAGCATTCAAATTATATGTCTTTTCTTTAAGTTTTAGTACTTTCTCTAGAGTCTGTAATATGCATTTATAACTAATCTAAATCAATCTTCAAATAACACTATTTCCCCTCAATGGTGTACAGATACCTTCTAACAGAGTATTTGCAATTCCTCCTTCCTGTCCCTTATGACATTGTTGCTGCTCTTTTCACTTATCCGTATGTAATAATCATCCCATATATTGTTACCATTATCGCTTTATAGTTACCTTTTAGATCAATTAAGAATAAAAAAACAAAGGTTTAATTTTACCTTCATTTATTCCTTCTCCAACTCCCTTCTTTTTTTTACATAGATCTGAATTTCTGACCTATATCATTTTTCTTCTGAAGAAGAATTTCTTTTAATATTTCTTGCAGGCTAGGTCTGCGGGTGATGGAATTCCCTCAGTTTTTGTTTGACTAAAAAGTCTTTATTTTTTCCTTCACTTTCTAAAGGATAATTTGCTAGAGTATATAGAATTTTAGGTTGTTAAGTTTTCTCTTTCAAGACTACAAATATTTCACTCCACTCTGTTCTTGCCTGTATGGTTTTTGACCAGAAATCCACTGTAATTCTTATCCTTGTTTCTCCATGAGCAAGGTTTCTCCCCACTCCACTCCAGCTTCTTGCAACATTTTCTCTTTGTCTCTGATTTTCTGACATTTGAATATGATATGCCTGAGTGTAGATATTTTGGTGCGTATCCTGCTTGGCATTCTCTGAGTTCCCACATCTGTGGTTTAGTATCTGTCATTAAGTTTGGAAAATTCTCGGCCATCACTACCTCAAATATTTCTTCTTGTTCATTCCCTCTTCTCCTTCTGGCATTCTAATTACACATGTGCCATTCCTCTTCAAATCATCCCATAGTTCTTGGATGTTCTGTTCTGGGTTTTTGGGTTTTCTGTTTTGTTTTGTTTTGTTTTCTATTCTTTTTTTCTCTTTGCTTTTCAGTTTGGGGAGTTTCGATTGGCATATCTTCAAGTTCACTAATTCTCGGCTGTGTCCTGTCTACTGATGAGCTCATCGAAGGCATTCTTTATTTCTGTTACTGTGTTTTTTATTTCCAGCATTTTCTTTTGATTCTTTCTTAGAGTTTCCCTCTCTCTGCTTACATTACCCATCCTGTTTTGCATGCTGTTTTTCATTAGAGCCCTTAAAATATTAATCAGATTTATTTTAAATTCTCTGTCTAAGAATTCCAAAATCTAGGTCTGGTTCTGATACTTACTTTATCTCTTCTTACTTTGCCTTTTCTTGCCTAATTTTTTCTTGAAGGCTGCACATGATGTACCAAGTAATAGGAACTGAAGTCAATAGGTCTTTAGTGTGAGGTTTTATGTTAACCTGGCAGATCTCGGGTGTAACTCTCCGTATTCTCATGCCTCTCCAGATTTTAGAGTGGCTGTTTGCTCTGTAACCTCAATTCTCTGATAGGTCAAGAAAACTCATTGATTTTCCATTTGTTCAGCTTTATTTCTTATTATAAAAATGAGAGCGATGACTTCCAAGCTCTTCACTTGTCAGAGCTGAAACTGGAAGTCTCTCATGTGTTTCTTACTGAAGTACATTATTTAGCAGTTCAGCAAGAGTCTGTGAGTGGTAAATTCTCCCTATCTTTGACTGAAAATGTTTTTATTTGCCTTTACTATTAAATGATCATTTACCTGAGTATGAGTTTTATTGTTCCTGTCTCTTAACATGTGAAGATATTTTCTGTTGTCTTCTGACTTCTAATGATGCTGAAAAAAGTGTCCTGTCAGTCTAAAACTTATACTTTCTCTCTGGTTGCTTTTGTAATTTTCTCTTTGTCTTTGATGTTCTTCAGTTTCACTACAGTTTTGTCTAGATGTCCATTTATTTTTATTCAACTTGCTTGGAATTAAGTATGCTTCTTCGATTTAATGATACATGTCTTTATAGAACAGTTCTGTTCTATAAAGTCCTTAGTCATTATTTCTTCAAATATTGCCTCTCCTCTCTTTTTTCTATTTTATTTTTCCAGGCCAACTATTAGATGTATGTTGGACTTTCTCATGATATTTTGTTTTATCTCTTATACTCTCTTTCATATTTCCCAACTCTTTAGCTTTCTATGTTATATGTTCCTGGCAATTTCCTCAGCTCTGTCTTCCAAATCAATACTTTTCTATTCAGCTGTGTCTTATCTAGTATTTAATACATCAATTGAATTTTTAATTCTGATGGTGATAATTTTTATCTCTAGGAAATTTATTTGGTTCATTTTCTAATCTGTTTCTTCTTTTTTCATGGTTTTTTGTTCTTTTGTAATGGTTTCTAGACTTTCTTTCATCTCTTTAATCATTTTATAGTCTCTTTTTTTTTTTTTTAAGACAGGGTCTTGCTCTGTCTCTTGGGCTAGAGTGCAGTGGCGTCATCATAGCTCACTGCAACCTCAAACTCCTGGGCTTAAGCGATCCTCCTCCCTCAGCCTCCCAAGTAGCTGGGACTACAGGTGCACACCACCATGCCCAGCTAATTTTTCTATTTTTTGTAGAGACAGGGTCTCACTCTTGCTCAGGCTGGTCTTGAACTCCCGGTCTTAAGCGATCCTCCTGCCTCGGCCTCCCAAAGTGCCAGGATTACAGGCGTGAGCCACCGCACATGCCAGTTTTTATACTAATTTCTATTCTTGAATTTCTTATGCATGATATAAAATGAGATGCCATACCTGTATGTGACACAGGCTTCAGATTTCAATTTACCATGGGAAATTTTTGCTCTACTCTGAGTCCCATGCAGAGTCAAGTTTCCTTACTGTTTCCCTCAGCCTGTAGGTGAAACTTACCTAGTACCCATTTCATGGAAAGTGCAGGCCTTCCAAGTTTCAAGTTTTTTGCAGGGGTTTCAGTTCCAACTCCCACAGCACACAGGTCTAAGGCCATATCTTTTGTCCTGACATCAGCATCAAAACCTCACCTCTGTTCACTAGGGACTATACCCAGGACCAGTACCCTGGGCCACCGGGACATTAGCTCCTGCATTTAAAGTTCTGGCTCTGAGCCCCTTCTTAATTTTCAGCCCCTGAACATTTCCTTCTGTTTCTCTCAACCTCAGGTATATATCAAAAATATTTTCTTGTTATATTTGACCAAGTCTTTCTATTGTTTGAGATGGGAGAGAAGCCTACAATAGCTCAGACCTTGTTATCAGAACAGAAATCTATGTTCTTTTTAAAAAATAATTTACAAAACAATAAAGGTTTGTTTTTGTTGTTTTTTAAAGAGCTTTGTGAATAGCAAAATTCCTTAAGCCTAACTTCTAGTGTACCTTCAAAATAAATAAGCTGTAGGACTAGAATCATCTGGGTTTTTTTCCTCTCTAACCTGCTTCAGAGAAAGATCGGGTTTTTTTAATTGCAAATATTGGTTAGCCTTGTTTGAGGGGGAATATCTCTACCCAAAAGTCAATTTTCACACAGTACCTTTGGCTGCACCAATTGCTGCTACTTTATGCCACATATCACAGCACATGTGGTCATGTCACTGACATGGCATATCTGTAAAAATTTCTTGGATGAATGAATGAAGAAATGAACGAAAGAACATCCCAGCAAGGTGCAGGCAGCTCTTTGACAACTCACTTGTAATTTTTAAACCCACACATACAGAATGTGCCTATCATCGAAAAGAGTGGAACAGACAGGAGCAAAAACTGTAAACAAGTCAAAATAAAAATAAGAGATGGATTCCCAATTTGTTTTACCACTCACAGAATGTCAGAGTTGGACTGGATCTCAGGGATGACCTGGTCCAATCCCCCACCCCCAAATGCAGAAACCACGACCCAGAGAGCCTAGCCCAGGAGCCGTCACTAAAGCCCGGGCACGCCAGGTTTTACACTATGGCCACTTGCTCGGTGTTCCCTCAGACATTCCCCAGTCTTACAAAACAGGCACAGTGATTTTTCTTGGGAAGCCACCCTTGTCCTTGACCCACAGGAAGATAAAGAATACTCAGAATATTCAGATGTTTAGAAAATGTTTTAAAAGCTGTTTAGGAACAAATGGGCATCCCCAAGCAAGACTCTAAATGGCAAAGCAAGTGACAAGGGCTGAGACCCCACAGAGTCCATGTAATTTTCACCCTTGTGTCACTTTGAGATGATGGCAATAGAAGCATAAGGGAGAGTATGGCTGGTCTGGAGGGCCTCTAGAGATTTAGAGAGCAAGAATTCCAGAATAATCCTTCTGACCATCTCATTCCAAAAGCAAGATAACGTCCAGGTTAAACCTTAAGCTTCTCAGTGTTTGGGAAGGTATTCCTACCCCTCTCCTCATGCTGAGAAGAACTGGGACCGGGACTGCTGCCCCTTTCCCCTGCCCTCTTGTAGCTCCCTGACACCGGAGGAGTCACTTGTCTGACCGGTGACAGACAAGTGACTGTCTGTGAATAATGTCCTGGGACATTCAGCTCAGCTGTGTTCACTAGCGGGTAGTGTCGCTGTGCCTTGAAGGTCAGAGTCTTCCTCTGCAACTTCAGGCTCCCAGGAAGCAGCTAGGTCTGGCCGTGCCCATTTCCCATGAGAAGGCCCAGCCCTGTCCTCTCTCTTAGTTCCATCCAGTCCACCTGCCACTGGATGGGTAAGCCAGGGAGGGTCTGCTCTACAGGGCAGTTGAATTCAGAGATAATGTGCCAGAAGCTTCACTTGGGTCTCCTCTGGCCTAAGTAGTGCTGCCCAACTCAGGTTTGCAGAGAATCCCAGAAATGGTTAAGAAGGTATGGCATGAGTATCTGTGCACTTGCTAAGATACCCAAAGCAGTGCCTTGTCTTTTTTCCCTAGGCTGGCAACTCTAGAGAGGAAGAGTGAGGGAGAAGATTCAGAGCCCCATCAAACCCCAATTCTTCCTGTCGAAAAAGAAGAGCCTACAAATAATGTGCTAAGATACCAAATTCTCTCAGCCTCTGGATGACCAGGTGGGACTTGGGGAAGCCAAAATCTGCAGGCCAGGTGCCTCCAACCACAAGCATCCTCTGCTTATCCTGGTGTGCCGTGCAAATATTAACAGCTTCTATGTGTACTGCGGTGTGAAAAAGATTGGGAGGTCCTCAACAAAAGCACATCCAGCCCACCGTCTGCTTCTTTAATCTCTAAAACTTATGACTCCTCCCTCCTTCAACATTCCCAAGTCCCCGCACACCAAGCCCCCATCAGAGAAGTCGAATGAAAACTACTAAATTCTTATTCTCATCGAGAGTTGAGTTGATGGATTTGGGTTGATGGTGACCACCTAAGGTGGCTTCCTATAGACTGAAACTTCTCCAACTGGGAAGGACATTTTCCCAGGGGTACCCCTTTGGGTGGCAGGAGGTCTCAAAGCCCCAAGGTAGTAGCACATCTTCCTGGAGCATTAAATTTGAAAGTCTAGGAAAAGAGTGTCTGGCCTTTTTCTTAGTTGAAGTCGGGCCATTAGAAAGACTGAATTCTTGAGCCATGTGGTCTCAGCAGCCCTGCCCCTGCAGAAATGTGCTGGTTGGCATGTGGTCATCATATTCATCCATAAGAGAGAGCACTGTAAAACCTGCTGCAGGACCTCTAAATGTGTGTTGAGGACTATGACCACTGCCTCCACACTGGAAACCCCTATGAAAATTCCCTTTCCACTCTAAGTGTCAGAAAAAAACATGGTTTCCTTTGAGGAATTGGACTATTTTCCCCTGACGGACAAGGAGAACATGATTGATTTCGTTTCCCATTTTCCTTTGACCAACAAGAATCTCAGAATCAAATTTGAGCTCAACTCTAGTAACCCTGGGAGCCTGACTGGAGAGTTGGGGACATTAGGGGTGGTGGCAGGAGGTGGGGAGCAGAGGGGAGAGGGGAGAAGCAGTGTGTCAGGGGGCCATGCTTTCTGGGCAATGCCACAGACTGGAGAGAAGGCCACCCCCAAACAGGGCAGGCAGCCATCTCTAAGGGTACAGCAACATTGCTTATACCTTAGTGACAGCTTCCTGATCACCCAACCCTCCAAGTTTCCTCATAGCTGCCAGAATAATCTTCCAATCTGTGTTGGATTGGATCCTGATATTCCCTGGTTTAAAATCTTGCAGAGGCAGCAGGGTGCAGTGGCTCACACCTGTAATCCTAGCACTCCGGGAGCCCGAGGTGGGAGGATTGCTTGAGGTCAGGAGTTCGAGACCAGCCTGAGCAAGAGCAAGACCCCATCTCTACTAAAAATAGAAAAAATTAGCCAGGTGTGATGGTATGCGCCTGTAGTCCCAGCTACTTGGGAGGCTGAGGCAGGAAGATCTCTTGAGCCCAGGAGTGCGAGGTTGCAGTGAGCTATGATGACGCCACTGCACTCTAGCCTAGGCAATAGAGTGAGACCCTGTCTCAAAAAATAAATTAATTAATTAATAAAATCTTGCAGAGTCTTCTCCTTGCTTTCAAGATTAAACCCAAGGCCCTGGCCCTTGCCCACAAATCCCCTCACATCCAGCCCCCACCAGCTCACTAACTGCATCATTATACCATGTTCTGCCTCCCTTGCTCACCAGCTGACCCCTCCCCTGATGGGACCTGGCACTGAACTCACAGTCTGGAGGCAGCAAGGCTGACAGCAACCACCAGTATCCAGACCTCTGGCCCTGGCATCTTCAGCAGAGACCCCAGCCCTACTCCGGGCAGTAGAGAAGCTGGAGTCGTCCGCTGGCTTCCCATGACCTTGCAGCCTCCACCCCTTTACTGCTCAAGGCCATGGCCCCTGTGAGCCAGGCTGACCCTCTCTGCCTGCTCTAGTGAGGATTCCTGGGGGAAAATTGCCCATCGGCCCCCACCATGCTTCAATACAAAGGTCTTATCTACCCCTTCCCCTCTTCCCACCAGATGCTTCTCACTCTTCCTATCTTAGAATCATTCTTTCAGGTTGGAAGGGCCTTGGCATTCAGATAATTAAGTCCTCTGGATCCTTAAACTTCTAAAACAGCATATATGAAAAAGGATAAATTCTACTTACGTGTTTCCCGTGATGGGAAGCTGATTACTTAACAAGGAGGCCCAATCCACTGTTAGAATGCTTGGGCTATTAGCCTATCTTCTTCCTTATTCACATACCCAAGTCTTCCCTTCTTCAGACTAAACAGCCCCAATTTCTCCAGTCATCCCTCCTAGGAAAGAATTTTCAGTTGCCTTTTCTGAACAAACTCTACTTTGTCTGCAAAGGGGGAGCTTGACCCTGACCACAGCCCTGCAAAGGGAAGGACAGGGTGAGAGGAACAGACCCAGCTCAGAGTAGAAGAGGACAGTCACCACCCTCCCCTTTTGTTTATACCTGCAGAGACCACACTGGTTTGTGTGGCAGCCCCAGCACCTCCTAACGCATGCTCAGCTCCCAGCATGAATACACTGAACCCCGGGGCTGGGTCCCCAGGAAATTAACTGCCCATCTCTCAGCATCAGTGGGCAGCCTGACTCTGCTGCAACTGGGGGTAGCCCAGTGGCCACCAGTCCAGGCTCTGGAGCCAGGGACCTGGCTTCCAATCTTGGCTCTGTAGTCACTGTGTGCCCTTGGCTAAGTCACTGCACTAATCTCACTAAGCTTCAGTTGTTCTGTCTGCACAATGGGGATGATAGGAGTTGTGGCTTTGTAATAAGGTGGGGCAAGTAAGGTTCTCCTCAGAACAGAGCCAGGCACATGACAAACAATGAATACACGTAGCTACAACAATTACCACAGCAATAAGTACAACCCAGTGCATTCATGAGCTCAGACAGACGGGTCAGTGAAGGCCTCACAGGGCAGGCAGGGCTGCTACTGGGCCTGGACAGGGTAGGATTTAGAATCAGGCTGAAAGAATGTTCCATGCAGGGAAACAGTAATCAAGAGCTTAGAGTGTGAACAACGTTAAGAAAGTAATAATAACTACAGTACCTTCCACTATGCATGCTCCGAGCTCAGAGCCCTGGGGTTCACATGCTCATGCACGTGCGTGCACGCACACACACACACATGCATGCACACGCCAGCCCTGGGAGAAGTAGGGCCATGATCAGTAGCCCCCTTGGACACAGGAGCAGCCCAGCACACGTGGGCAGTGAGGGGTCAGGCCTGGTCACAGCTGAGCTTCTGGCAAGCGGAGGGACATGGGGTGGTGAAGGGCTGTGGTTGTTAAGGGGATGGAGGTCTGGGGTTGGGGTTTCAAGTGGTGGGAAACCATGAGGAGCTCTTATGGGGGTGGGCTTCAGGAAGAAAGTGATCCAATGGTAGCAGCAGGGACAGCACAAGAGGCAAGAGGTCCCAGTGAAGGTTGCTTCCAAGGTGAGCAGAACAGTCCAGGCCACAGACCCAGGGCTCTTTGGGGCACGCTGCCCCCAAAGCACAGTCAAACCTCCTCACCTCCACATTCCAGCCCTCTGGGGTTTGGGTCCCTGACCTCCGTTCACTCACCCACATTCCAACCACCTAGGCCCCCTCGTGCTGCCTATACTTGCCTTCCCCAGACCTTTGTCCATGCTGTTCCTTCTGCCTACAATGCTCTCTCCAGCTGACCCCCCACCATCTCCACACAGCTGGATTCTGCCCCTCCCTCAAGGCACCTCCTCCAGGAAGCCTTCTCAGCTCTCAGCCTGGCACACCTGTCTCACCACCCGTCCTCCCCCTTCCCTCCTTCTCACTGTGGGACACAGATCCTCTACGCAGGAAAACGAGCTCCCTGAAGAAAATAGGCATGTCCAGAACTTCTACTTTCTCCCCATAGTACCCAGCCCTTTTTCTGGCTCACGGTCAGGGTTCAGGCCACCCCTGATGACCAAGCTCAATCATGCCCAGCCCCTTCCCAGGAACAGGATGCCCATGGGGTGGGTGATGCTAGGATTCTGCTCAGCCCACCAGCCTGGAGAAACGCCACCATTCACAGGGCAACACGGCTTACGAGAGCAGGAGGCATTGCTGGTAGCTTTCTCTGTTAGACAAGGGACAGACCTTCTCCCAGTTTAACCCCCTGTGACCTTTGAACTTCCTGGGAGGTCAGCAGCACATCCCCTTCCCCAGCTGTCTCTCTGTCTCTGGCCCAATGGGAGGGAGGGCCCTGGCCCGTTCCATTTTGCGCCCGTATTGATCTGCTGGCAGCAATGGGCTGGATAATTAGCCAGGAATTAGGGTTTCTATTACAGCCAGGAGGCTGCTCCAGCTGATTTATCACCTGAATAATTTACTGTGATTGAAAGGAAATTAAAATGAACTCCATTTGACAACTGTGAGCTTTTATGGGCTTTAGTGAAGGCTCAAAAGCCAGATTAATAGCCTGGTGTTGGTTAATAGTCTGCCGAGAGTAAATACGGCAGGCTGTGAGCAGCGGCGGCCTTCCTGGGCCGGAGGAGGGACCGCTCCCGCCAGGAGCGCCGGGCCCACGACAGCGTCAATGTGAGTTTTACTGAAACAGATTCCACTGTTGGAAACACATGTGCGCGCGCACGCACACCAGCAGTGGGTTTTTTTCTTCTGCTCCTCCAAGGTGATTTTTACTCACTCCACATGTAGGAAAACCAGAATTGCTTTTTCAATAACCATTTTGAAAAGGAAGTGTTTCATTGCCCCTGGAGTGTGTCTACATTAACCCCTTCTACGCAGGGCAAAGGGTTTACTAGGTTTCCCTATAAAAGCCAGAAGCCTGGGCCTACCCATGCAGGGAACATCTTGGCAAGAAAAGCAGCAAGGTAGGGGCAGGCTCTGAGCTCCTGGCAGCGACTGCCAGGACCCCAGCCTGGCCCTAAGAGGGATGTTCTCCCCAGGATGGCATGAGGATGTGAGCTCTCTAAGCCTGTGGCAAGATTCTGAGAGTTCTGGAATGACAGGCAGACTCTGGCTGCAAAAGGTCAGTCCTGAAAACCAGCTAGTCAGAAAACTGGCTCCTAGAATCATCCAGGATGTGGAGGCCCATGGAACCATCCTGCACAAGATGAAGACAGAAGATCCTGAGGTCGGATTCCAGCTCTCAACAATCCCAGAAACTCCCTGGGCCTGAAAATGGGGTGAACAATCTAGAAAAAAAGTTCCCATCTGTAAAATGGGGCTCACAACTCTTGCCCAGCCTGCTTGGCAGGCATTTAAATTGAAGGTCCAATGAGAAGATGGATGTGAAAGCTCGTTGAAAACTGTGTACTGTCATGCACAGACGAGGAAGATCACTGTTGTTAAGTTGCCATTGTTACTGTTGTTGTTGTTGTCATCTTCGTCATCAAAATCATGATTACTACCACTACAGATATGGAAACTAAGGTCCAGGAAAAAAGTGACTTGCTCAACAGGGCAGTGCCAGGACACAAATCAAGCTCCCCTGACTCCAAGGCCAGGAAATGCTCTTCCCCACCGGGTTGTTCAATGAAAGTGACAGCAAGACCTGCACCTAGGCCATTGGGCCACAGAGATGCAGATTCAGACAGCCTGATCTGCTCAGAAAGGAAGAGGCAGCCAGGCTCCACAGCCAGCACGTCAGGCGCCCTTCCTGTCCCCACTGCCATGTGGCTCTGGGGCTCACAAGGCCAGGCCTGCGGAACATTCACCTCACAGAGCACGAGCATGAGGGGCTCAAGGAACCTGTACCCTTGACGTGCATCCCTGCCCAGCCTGAGGCCCCTTGCTCGGGCATCATTTGTCCAGAGTGATTGGGAATCGGGCGCGAGGGTATGTCATTCATAGTCCAGTGCCTGTGTGTGTGCAGGGCAGCCCTGCGGCCTCACCTCCCATCTCTCCTCATTAAGGCACATTACGGGGAGGTGAAGCAGATTAGCCAGAAAACCCTGAGTCAGTCATTATCCCGCTGGAGGTTCGCCTGCAGGCCCCGCCTCAGAGCCCACACAGTCAGACACAGGCCTGCAGACATGCCTGCAGCATTCTGAAGGACACTGCTAGAAATGGAGCCCTCACAGAGTGTGTAATCCAGGCCTTCTCCCCTTTGGACCCCCATCTCTGCACGAGCCCATGGGACCTGTCCTTCATGACCCCCACCCGACACTGCCTCCTCCATGCCATTGTCCCTGATGCTGCCAGTGAGGCACCTTCTCCCTCTCTGGTTCGACACTTCATCAGCACCCACAAGAGCCTTCCCTCTTATCCTGTGGCCTCTGAGTCCATGTCACGCTGCCCCTGTGAGACTGGGCAGAGCTGATAAGTGCGTGGCACTGTGCCAGGCTCACAGCCCGTGGGCAGGAGCTATGTTGGATAAATGAGCATATGTGCATCTGAGCATGGGTCAGTGACTACATGGGCGGCTTCTGGACTCCTCCCAGTGATGAAGCCCGGCAGTCTCTGGCCAGTCTTTCCGGGCAGTGGAAGCTAATGAACTACGGTTGAGATTCCGAGTCTAGGTGAGAGCACGTGACACACACAGGGAGCCTCCGATGCTGAATGTCTGTGTTAAAAAAATAAGAGCTCATGCTGTGGAGGCCAAGCTAAGTGCAGAGGCCTGCCCCTGACTTTTACCACGCACTTGCTGAGCAGCATCAGACAAGCCCTGTCCTCTCTCTGGGTCTCTAAAAAAAAGGGGCTTGAGAGCTTGCCTCCATAGTCCCTGCTAGCCCTAAAATTATGTGTCAGCAGTTAGCAGATACATTTTCTCCCAGATTCTGAAGGGAAGGTTTCCTGGTGGAGTCCTTTCTCTTTCTCCTCGCGTGTCAGATAAAATGTGGCTGCCACCATCTCTCAGAAGGGCTCTGAGGGCAGTGGGGAGAAGCTATTTGTGATGGAAACAGACTCTTCTCCCTGAAGCCCAGGATCTAGAGTATACGGGATCAGCTCTGTCCAGCAATGTATGACCACATCCTTCCTGGCAGAGGCTTCACTCCACTTGTAGGAGAAAGACCAAAATCCTCACCTCAGTCCATAAGACCAGGCCCATCTCCCCAACATCATCCCCAGCCCAATTCCCTGAACCCCAGCCACACTGGTTCCCTTTCTATTCCTCGTTCCTGCCACACTCCCTCCCACCTCAGGGCCTTTGCTCTTGCTGTCCCCTCTGCCAGGCATGATCCCTCCAACCCATACCATACCCCTTCTCCTTGTTCTGCCCAAGGCCTTCAGGGCTCAACATAAATACATTTCCCCCAGGAGGCCACTGTGGCCTCCAGGCTGGCTGAGCCTCTGCTTTAGGCTCTCAGGGAACTTCAGACATCTCCTCCTTGGCATCAAGCACACTTGTAAGCCCGTGACCCTTTGGGTAACTCTTATGTATTGTGATTCTTCCACAAGTCTGTAGGATCCCTGAGAGCAGGTCCAAGCCTGTCTTGTTCACTAATGTACCCCTCGTGCCTGGCTCTGTGCCTAGCACAAAGCAGATACTAATGGATGTTTGTTAAGTGAATACATGACTTGCTGGGTTGCCTTAGGCAAGTTGCTTTGCCTCTCTGGGCCTCAGTTCCCCATGTGAAAGCAAAGTGAATAGATGATCTGTAAGAGCCCTCACAGGAACTGCTCAGAGACAACCAGACTGTCATAAGAGGGTGGCCCTAGAAGCCTTGCTCACTCCTCAGCACCCAAGGTTCCCTCCAGCACCTCACCTCTGGGTGGGAGCTTATACATGGGGCCTACCCTGTTTTGAATGGCTTTGGGGAAAAACTCCAGAAGCATCAACTAATTAGCATTTAGAGGAAGCTCAGCAAGGCTGGTCCTCACCACCAGTACCAGCTAGGAAAGTCCTGGGGAAAGTTATTGTTCATAGGGTCTCTCTGACTTGCCCACCAGATGGGAACTCTTGGCAGGCTAGAACCATGTGCATGCAAGGTACCCAGTCAAGGGCCTGGCACAGACCGAGCATCAAGAAATAGTCTTCTCAATTGAATCTGGTACTTTAGGGACCTTGTTCAGGCCCTACAAGCCTCTCACTGGCAGAGCCTTTCTGGTCCCATCTCTACAGCCACAGGCAGTGACTGCTCCTCTGCCCAGGGTAGCGCAGGCCAGCTGCTCAGCCAGGGGGAGTCCTGCTGCTTTCTACACTCTCTTGTAAATAACTCAGGTGGGAGTTTATCCAGTGAGAAATTTCTTCATCTGCAGACTCTTGGATTCAGTCTCTGAAAGCATGACAGGGTGACCAGACAAGAGGGCTGACCCAAGAGAGGTATGCACAAGTATCATCCTAACATTGCTTATGGCCACTGAGCCCCCAGGCCACATGGTGGCTACATATTTTGACCAACACCCTGACTGACAGGATAATGACCCAAGACCACCTCAAGTGGCCCAGATGATAATTACATCCCCCTGTCCAAAGAGCCCTGGGAAAGGCTGAATAGCATCCTGTTGCCATTCAGCAACAGCAGAGCAGCCAGGCAAGTCATCCACCCCCTGGCTGGACAGAGAGACAGAGGCACCAGGGCAAGAAGACGCCAGAGCCCCAAACAAGTCCTCCTGACCTCGTGGGATGTTGTGACTAGCGAAGTTTGACCAAGAACAATGAAAAGCCCACTCTTAGCAGAACCTGGAGTGCCCTAACCCATACCCTACCAGATGTCTCTGCCTTCAGGAGAGTGGCCCTGGCCTGCGTGGCAGTGGCGACTGTGGTGGGCATGAGTCATGGGGCGTACCTGCTCGGGCTTGATGGGCTCCGTGGTGGTGAAGATGTCCGAGTAGTGCTGCCTCTCAAACACACGGTCCAGCACCTCCAGCTGCTGCTGCGTGAACAGGTCTCCCCGCATCTGCTTCCGGAGGAAATCTCTGCCCGGAAGTGAGTGACCATTTGGCACCGGAGACTCCTGAATACCTTTGATGAGCACGAGAGAGGGAGGGTGAGTGGAGGTTACACATGTTGCTAAAGACAGACCCTGAGAGGCCAGACCCTGAGACTGGGAAGAGGGCTTGGGAGACCCTCAGGCCCAGCTCCCTCCCTGAGAAGAGAGGAAACAGGCAGAGACTCGGGTAAGGGGCTGCCTCACCCAGGCTCACCTGCTGGCGAATGCAGAGCCAGCCACCCATAGCCATATGCCAGGTACTGTGCAAAGCCCTTTTGACATACATCATCTCACCAAGTCCTCATGATGACCCCCAATGTGCGTTATTATTTCCCCCTTTTGCAGATAAGAAAATTGAGACCTAGAGAGATTAAATGATTTGCCTGAGTATTGGCGCTCAGGCTGACTCAGAATCTTAGTCACCAGGTGCTACTTGCCCCTCCTGTACTAAAGACCCTCCTTGGTACAGTTTTTCCCAGAGCTTACCCTGATATCCTTACCCTGGACCTTTGCCACCACATCATGTGACCAGTTAATAAAACACTGTGCTAGGAAGGTTGTAGGAAAACAGATGCTTTCATACAATTCTGGTGGAAGTGGTCACACACCTGTGCTAGACAATTTGACAAACTGTCAAAATCACAAATGCACACTCCCTTTGATGTAGTGATCACACTTCTGGGAATTTATTTTACAGCTAGACTTACACATATGGGAAGTGATATATGTACAAGGTTCTTGTAGCAAAAGACTGGAAACAACCCAAGAGTTTATTGGGGAGGGGGGGCTGGTTAAATAAGTTATGGCATACTCGCATAATGGATACTGTGCAGCAAAAAGCAATGAGGACTCCCTCTGTGAATTGATGGATCTTCAAGATGTATTGTTATGTGAAAGATAAAAAACAAGGTACAGCACACCATG
Source organism: Daubentonia madagascariensis (assembly GCA_023783475.1). NCBI lineage: Eukaryota > Metazoa > Chordata > Mammalia > Primates > Daubentoniidae > Daubentonia > Daubentonia madagascariensis. Next base: position 33,862,182 of record JAKFHU010000776.1, on the reverse strand, counting down.
TATAATATACAACCTTTTCTGTAAAAGAAGAAGAAAATAAGACTTTTATGCCACATATATATAATATATATATATCTCCAAAGAATACATGAGAAACATTTACAGCGGTTACCCATTTGGGGAGGCAGGGCCTGAGCAACAGGAGGTGAGGGGGGAGAGAGACTTTTCATTGTGTGCTGCTTTGTTTGGTTTGGTTTCAGAAGTTTAAACATATTGCTTATTCAAAAACATAAATTCAAGAAAGGACAAGATTAAATTCCCTATGTGTTTTGTATTGTTAGCTATTCACACTGCAAGTCTCTGGTGATGACACTTATATTTCAAAGAAAATACCGTGAATTATCAATAAAAAAAAAATGGGATGAAATATCTTTCGTGAGTCTTGGGCTTGAACTGTTCAAAATGAAAATAAGCACGAAGGGCAAAAATTTCCAGCGAGAAAACGGCCCCCAGGGCCACATCATTCCCCAGGGCTTTCTAGGCCTCACTGCTCACACAGGGCTGACCAGAAGCACTACTGAAAACCAGCCCAGAGGTGGCATCTGCCTGTGCTGCTGGGAAGCCCTGGGGAAAACCAGCGTGGGTCGGCTCTCATGCTGAAAGGTGCCCTCATAGGAGGCCTGGTCTGACCCCCCCCCGCCCCACCACGACACTGCTGTCCTAGACTAGACTTCATCCATCATGTCAAGCCCCCACCCATGGGAGGAATGAGGCGAGACCAAGGAGCATGAGCACTGGGGTATTGTGTCACTGAGACAACCAAGAGTCAGTGCTTCCTCAACTGTCCTACCTGGGGACAACTGCAATGCAGGCACTAATGTCTGAACAAAGACACCAGCTTTGGGTGTTCATGTGAGTGTTGGCCTCTCAGAGCCCCTGTGGAGGCCGACAGGTTCAGGGGACCTAGCATCCTCTATGGGAAGGACCTTAAGAGGCTGCTCCTGAGCCCTCTGAGAAAATGGACCCCACATCAATTTTGACCCAAGAGGATACTGAGGCTGGTCCACAGCCTGAATGACCAGACACCCCCATGAGTGGGCCAAGGCAGAAGCTGGTCTCAGACCAGATGCCCCAGCCTAATGCTGGGGTCCCTCCTATGGCAGCCTGTGACACTGGCCTTCCACAGAACCAGTGCCTGCTCCTGCCCACAGGACATCATCCTCAGAGACCCTTCTTCCATCACCGCCCATCCCCGTGGGGACCACTCCCACAAGGTCACCAAGATTGGCAGCATAGGGAACTCACAGCCCGGTCTGTCTGCCCAGCAGTGTTCTGTCAGTCAGCATCCACCAAAAGACCCTATTCTCAAATGTCCTATGCACCTAAGCACAAATGTATGTGGCACATGTACACACACACACACACACACACACACACAAACACACATGGAAGATGGCTCAGCCTGTTCCTACTCAGCTATTGCGCTGCCTGGTCATCCTGGTCCCCATGACTCCTGCCAAAGCCTGACCGTGGCCTTGGACCCCCGTGCTTCCACCAAGTTCCTCCCTGTCAGAGAGGTCACACCCATTTTTAAGAGACCTCTCCCTGCCCACCAACTTCAATTATACTCCCCAGCTCCCCCCATTCTGCCAGCCCAGCCCAAAACTCGAGGAAGCCTCCTTCCTGTCAGCCAGTTCCTAAGGACTCCCACAGAAGCCTCACACGGCCCCTCTGGGCAGGGCCCAATTCCTCCCTGCCCTCAGACTGCCACATCAGACATGCTCAGCTCTGCCCCTCAAGAGAGGCCTCTCCCAGCCAGGCCGGCCCCCCAGGTGTCCTTGGGCCTGCTCCCTTTCCCACGGGACTCATGGGCTGTGCTCTTTCCACAGCTCAGAGCCCAGGAAGGGAAGAACTTCGCCTCCACTGAAGGCCTCCATGGACAAGCTCACTGTCTGGTCACCGAGAAGGGCCTGGCACAGAGTAAAGGCTTGGGGTACAGAGCCGACTCAAGTGTATGCACCAGGGGTCCTTGGATCCCTGAGGACTCCACACGTACTCAGAGGACAGTCAGCCTTGCTGGAACCTGCACCACCCTCTGCAGAGTCTTCCAGAAGAGGACTGGCTGCGTCCTGCTCTGGCTTTCTGAAAATCAGCCACGGCACCCCTTGGCTGCGCCTGCACGAACACAGGCAGCCTTGGGGAGGACTGCAAGCCGGGAAGAGCCTGACTCTCCAGGCATTCACCCCAACACGTGGGTGCTTTTGCTGCTCTCGCCCCCACCAGCACCTCCACTTACTTTCTTTATTGGGGAGGGAGGCATTAAAGTCTGTCACTTCCTAAAGAAGGCTTGGGAATACTCCTAAACACCTGATCATCATTCATTGATTTAACAAATGCTGATAAAATGTTTACTCTGTACCAGGGAAGATTTTTTAAATAAATAAATATTTGTATTTATTTATTTATATTTATTTTTATTTTTGAAACAGGGTCTTGCTTTGCCACCCAGGCTGGAGGGCAGTGGCATCATCACAGATCACTGCAACCTCAAACTCCCCAGCTCAAGCAATCTGCCCACCTCAGCCTCCCAAGTTGCTGGGACTGGAGGTACCCACCACCATGCCCAGGTAATTTTTTTTAATATTTTTTTTTTTGTAGAGATAGGGTCTCACATGTTGCCCAGGCTGGTCTCAAACTCCTGGCCTCAAGCAATCCTCCCACCTCAGCCTTCCAAACTGCAGGGATTATAGACGTAAGCCACCGTGCCTGGCCTATTTATTTTAATATTTTTAAAAATAAACTAAAACAAAACAGAGGATACAGTGATGAGCAAGACAGGCCTCTCTTTACAATCCAAAGAGGGCAGCCCACTTTAGTCAAGTGATCCCACAAATAAACACAGGATTCCAAACTGTGATTGATGCTCAGGAGAAAAGAACACATAGAAATACATACATACGGCCATGTACAATGGGGGAGGGGAGTGAGCGCATGTGGGGAAGAGTCAGGGACGTCTCCAAGGGGGAGCCATGCTTAAACTGCAAGTAAAGGATGAGGGTCACAGGGCAGAGGGTGGGTGGAGGGTGCCAGGCAGAGGAGACTGCCCATACAAAGTCCCCGAGGCAAAAAGGAGAGGAACAGAGGGAGTGAGGGAAGAGACCCCAGAAGATTCTGGAGAGGAGGCTGGAGACAGAATCTGAGCTTTGTTGCAACACTGAGGGGAGACACCGGAGAGGGCTGGGGAACAACTGCCCTCCACATTTCTCAGTCCCAGGGCCCACGTCACTTGCTCTTTTAGATCAGGCCGTACTTTCTAAGCTCTACGCCAAGCCTCCTCTTTTGGTAGAAACCAGGGGCCAGCAAAGGTGGGAATTTGCATTTGTGAGTGTTTGAAGGTGACGTGCTGGAGTCCCCCAACTGTCAGCCACACGTGATGCAACAAGCCCACGTGGAACAGAAACACTTCCTCATTGACGCGCACCTTGTTTTCCAGACACACACATGCCTCCTCCTCCAGGACACCTTCCTTCATGCCCCAGCCAGGGCTCTGACCACTTTCTCCCTTATTTTAAGAGCCAAGTCCCCCGGGCCCTTCACTCCCATACTGTGCTCTTAGCAACGTTCAGGGGAAAGACTGAAGGTAATTCATCTCTCTCTCCTCCACAAGGAGTATTTGTGGGATAAATAAACAAATTAGTAATACCTGTGACAACCACCTTCACTCTGCATGTCTGGTCTGCAGATGTCAGGGTGCCTCCATCTGACCTCACTCATTCATTTCTTCCCTCAGCCAAGCTTAGTGAGCACCAATGCTAGGCATGCAGCAATGGGCAAAAGCTGCCCCAGCCCTTGAACTCATGGAGTCATGTCTAGTGGAGGAGGCAAACAGTAATTGGAAAATAATCAGACTAGTGAAGATGCAAGTATCAACCACGATAAGTATTCTGACAAAAAGGTGCATGGTTCTAAGAGGCTGGGGACATGCTGACTGGCCTCTGGTGTAACACACAGTGAGTGCACACTGAGAATGAGCCAAACGAACAGATTATATGCTCAAAGACAGATACAAAAATGAATAGCAAAACTCATCCCCTGCACGAGGACAGGTCTGAACCTCCAGGCCTCCGGTGTGAGCTTCTATAGCATTTCTCATCTGCGCTGCAAAGACGCTGTCTGACTTAATTGGAGAATGTGGTCTTGGAGGCAGGCTACAGAAATGCTCAGACCCATTTCATTCCAGGGAGAAAAGTCTGAACTCACAATGTGAATGGTATGCTTAAATATATGGACAGACACAGGCAAAAGTACAAAGGTATACAGGGGGCATGGTATCTTTAAACCTTTTTTTTTCCTACTCCAAATCAAATAATATGTAATAGACCCAGTGCTGGGCTTAGTCAACCATGGCTCGTAGAATTAACATTCTGGAAGCTAGCTTCAGGGGAGCAAGGGGCAGGAAGCCCCATCTCAGGGAGCAAAGAAATGCTAGCTTTAAATTTCAGGTTAAACCAATGTTATTCACAACCCGGCTTTGAAGCTAAAAGCTTTACACAATCGGGTCTGGTCACGCAAAGAAGGAGGAAGCAAAATAGCCTCAGATTCCCATCTGTCAAGAGAAAGCTGTCTCTTATGTGTCTTAAAAGATCATAAACCCATTGCATTTTCTTCAGAGCACAGCAGATTCAGGGATTTTGCATTTTTCTTGGAGGGTTCTGGTTTGTTTCTTTAAAAATCATCATGTACTTTATGTCTGCAGATGCTCACTGGGAGGAAAAAAAATAAAAACAAACAGGAATCTCCGAAATCCCTTCTGGCACCACGGCCTTTGAGATGCAACCCCAGCAGGAGGCTGAGGCGCCCCAGAAAGGAGGCTAGATCTACTGGGTCAGCCTCCAGCCTTCCTCAGAGTCCCATGTCTCTACAGAGCCCCGGCCAGAGCAGAGCCCTACAGGGCCTCCTTCATGCTCACAGCTGCTCCTCAGCATGGCAGGGCAGTGGCAGGGCCCAGTGGGAAAAGGGTTGGGAGCCAGCAGACCTGGGTTCTAGCCCCAGCTCTGCCCTTCCTTGCTGTGTGAGCCCAGGCAAGTTCTTCTCCCTCTCTGGGCCTCAGAGCCCCATTAGTAAGCTAAGAAGGCTGAGTCAGTCACTTCTAGCCCTTTTCTCCTCCAAAATCCACCTAGATTTTGTTTGCTAAATAGAATTATATTAAGTGAGCATTAACTTATTTTCCCATTCTGGTTGTTTGTGCAGTCTTTGAGGAGACTCCCTCCCCAATATCCATTCCGCCCCTAAATCCCTGTCCAAGCCAGCCAAGGGGATCCCATTCTCTTTGCCAATACTTGGTTTAAGGATGAACACACATGTGAGGGGAAGCCTATTGGGGGGTTTCTGGGAAAAAGTTGGACAGGAAGAAATCTCTTTTTCTTCACTGGGACACATGTACTCTTAAGCGTTTGAAATTGTGAAAATAACTCCCAGGTCCCATGATTGTTTTTAGGTACTACAACACCCCTCACCTTACCCCAGGGCCCAAGGTCATCTCCAGATCAGCCCACGTACTGCTTCTTACCCCAAGACTCTGGCACCCACCGTGTCCCCAGACCTGCCTCCCCCATTGAGGCTGGGGGACAGAGCCAGGTCTTGGCAGGTCATCTGCCACAGGAGTCCAGAGCCACGGTGACTGGGAAGACTGCACTGATGTGACCTGTGGCATTTCCAACATGGATCAAGTGAGCCCAAGGAGCTTGATGTTGGTCTCCTCAGGTGGCTGCAATGGCTAATCCTAAAAGCAATCTATAAAGCAGACAGCAACCAAATTCAGACCATGCTAATTTGCAACTTTAAGAAGTTGTTTCAGATGCAACTTTTAAGAAGCTTGCTGAGGACAGTAGTGGCTCCAGAATTTCTCCCTAGGAGGAGCTAGGCATGACCTTGGGTTACAAAAGGGGTCAGGGGATTTATTCTGGGGCTATGTTAGCAAAATTCCTCACATTATATTTAGAAAGCATCATCTGTCCCTAGCAAAGAATGAAAGGGGTGCTGACAGATAATGGGGACACAAGTTTCTCCAAGCCCACCCCCCCATTCTCACCCTAGATGGAGCACTGTTCGGTGCCAGGCACTATGCCGAGTTATTTTTATCCTTTAGTTTCTTTAAGCCTCAGAACATCTATGTGAAGTATGTATTCCTATTCCATTTTACAGAAAAGAAAACTGAGGGTCAGAGAGGTTGAGCCACTGAGGTCATTCGGCTCATACGTAGCGATGCTGGGATTTGTACCGAGGCCTCTTTTCTGCAGATCCAGTGCTCACTCCACTTCCCTTTACTGTTCATGTCAGCCACCAAGAAAACCCTCAGTTTCCTCATCTGTACACTGGAAACAACGGTATGCAGGACAACCCATGGGGCTTTTATAAGGATTAAATGAGAGACTCTCCATGACATGTTTAACACAGTACCTGGCACAAAGTTTAGTGCCCACACAATGCTAACTGCTGACAGCATCATTTTCATCAGGAAAACCCTTCCAAGGCTCCCCTAGGACAAAGCTCAAGGCCCCCAGGCCTCCATGCTCTGCCCCTCCAGTCAGGGTCACCTCTCCATTCACCCCACATGCCATTCCAGCAGGCTGCTTGTCAGCCCTCAAGTGTCCCTTCATCAGTGCTCCCCAGTGCTACCGTGCATTCTGTTCCCTTGCTGGCATGCCCTTCACCCCTGCCCATCAAGACTCAGTCTAAAAGCTACCTCCTCTCTGAAGCCTGCCTTCAAGTCCAAAGGCTGAATTAATCACCCTTTCTTCTGGGTCTCCTCAGCAGGTTGCATGGGCCACCTCTGTGTCCTGGAGTTTACTCTTCACAACCCATCTTGTGAGCTTGGTCTTCTTTCCCATTTTAAAGGTGAGGTAATTGGCACAGAGAGATTAAGTAACTTGCTCGAGGTCACACAGCAAATCCATAGCAGAGCACTTGCACCCCTTGTACAAGCACTAGAGCGAAGCTGAGCACTGACAGATGTGGTACAGCACGCTGGGGAAGCCTGGGTCCTCCTAACTCAGATGAGCCCAGGTTCAAATCCCAGATCTCTGTCTCTTACAAGCCCATGATATTTGAACAACTTCTTTAATCTCTCTAGTCCTCAATTTTCTTATCTGTAAAATGGGATAATGATGGCATCTGGAGTTGATCAAAGAATTGAACGAGAATACATGTAAAATACTTAGCATAACACCTGACACATAGTAAGTGCTCAATAAACATGAGCTGTTTCTAGGATTATTATTTCTTTCTTTCCCTTCCAAGAGTATGAGCTGACGGCAGAGCCCATGTCTGAATACCTCAAGCACAGGAGATGCTAATCAATGTTTGCTGACAGAATGAGTGACCTAGGAAGACTTGAGGGGTTGCAGGTCTGTGTGGTTCAGAGGAACTCAGCAGCGGGACAGTCTCTGGCATCATCAGAGAACTCGGGAGTGACCTCCTCCTCCTGATCCTGCAGGAGGAAAGAGTGAAACAACTAAGAGTTTACGTTCCACCCACTTCTAAGAAAGATTTGAGGCAATTCATAAAATTTTGAACTAGAGAGGATGATAAACTACCAAAACCCAGTTGAACTCTAAGCTTCCTGGCAGCACATACTAAAAGGAAAATGCATGAAGTCATATATTGCTCAGAGTCCAACAACAACAAAATGCCACTCACATACTCAAACCCAGACTAACTCACAGAGCTTCTGTTCTCTGCAGGGTGCCATCTGGGGTGCTTAGAGTGACCCAGAAATGACTAACAGCAGGATGTCCTACAGAAGAGACCATCTGAGCCAGGCCTGGGAGACAAGGTGCCAAGGTAAGGGGATGAGATTCCAGGCATGGGCAACCAGTTGGCAATCATTTCTAGGACATCTGCTATGAGCCAGGCCCCATGCTGGGGGCCAGGGTGGCAGGTCTGGAAATTTCTGGTGGTAGCCCAGAACCAAAATCAATGCTCCAAGTGATTTTCTAAATCCCGTCCTAAACTGGGGCTGCAGACTGAGAAAAATCAAAGTGGCGTGTAGGAAAATTCCATTGGAACTACCATTATTCAGCCATTAGTCTCACTCAATCTTTCTTCTCGGAGAAGGAAAACGCAAAATTGTAAAACTGCCAAATACGTTCAGGCTTGACCACAGTGAATCTGATTGTCCCGGGTGTTACCCAGTGAGTCATAGGCTGTCAGTGAGGGGAAGGCCCTACGGGCTGGTGATTCCACACTCAGGGATGGCAAAGGTGAGGCCAGATGGCAAAGGGATTTGTCCAGAGCCAGACAGCAGATCTGAGGTGAGCTGGGCCTAGGACACGAGGCCTCTGATCCCGCTTGAAGGCTCACGAATCTGTTCATTCCTGAGCAGCATGCTGGGTGTCTGACCCTGCCCTTGGCATCAGAGCTATATCTATAGAGAGGGGCTCAAGTCTTAGCCCCTGCCCATGAGTGGAGGATGTAGACAAGTGAATAATCACAACATAGTAAGATAAGTGTTGGCAGCCTGAGAAGCAGAGACAGTCCTGGGAGCCAAATGGAAGTAGCCAAACTTTATTCAGAGCCTACTCTGAGAGGCACTGTTCTAAGCACCTTGCCTATTGAATCCTCACAAAAACCCTGTGATGTCAAATCTGTTATTGCCTCCTCCCATTTTACAGAGGAGGAAACTGAGGCACAGGGAGGTTAAATAACTTGCCCAAGGTCACACAGCTAAGAAGTGGAGGAGCTAGGATCCGAATCCAAGCCATCTGGTTCCAGGTTCTGCTCCTAACCCTACACTAAATCACTCCACTTAATCCAGACTGAAGTCAGTGGTGATCCAGAAGGGCTCACTGGAAAAGATGCAGCCTGAGTCTTAAGGATGAATAGGAAAGAGTTAGCCAAAGAAAGAGGAGGAAATACATTCCAACCAGAGGGATCAGCATATGCAAAGGCCTAGGAAGCACAGGAAAGCATGGTGCACAAGAATGGCTATAATTCAGTGTGATTGGAATGCAGGAGTTGGGGGAGGGGAATGGAGCAAAGTGTGCAAGGCTCTTTCCTCTCTGTCTGCCTGTTCAGCATGACTATTCATTATCCAGAACCTAATATACACTCTGATATACAAACACATTATTGAAGCTCTCGTGGTGTTAGTGTGAAGAGATGTGATGTCTTTGTGTTTAAATGAATCAAGATGACCTCAAAGAATAGGGAGAAAGGAAGTAATACCTTGTGCAATGCCCCAGGACAAGTCTGTTCTCTCTAATCCATACTGTCCAAGTCCATTACCTTGTACAGTAGTACCTAATTACTCCACCTTACAGAGAGATGCACACTAATTAGGAAGAATGTTAACCACCATAGTGAAAATATTCCAAAGCAAATGAAATATTACTAGGAGCAAAAGGGTGATTTGTTTCTGTGAATCATGCTTTCAAATGAGATCAAAGAATGCTAAAGGCTTCATTTTAATTATACCTGGAAGGACTTTTCCTGTATGCATCCTTTTTTGGCTTTCATGCACACAGCACTCTGTCCCCCATCCCCCACTGCACAGAAATAAATAAATAAATAAATGGGTTTAAAAATCATATTTACTCTGATATCTTTGCATTATCCCCATTTGAGTTTTTAAATTACTGTCTTTATTTTTTTCTCAAGGACGATATAACTAAAAAGAAGGTTCATATTTTGAAGTGTATCTATCTGATCATTGCACAAATGTTTTCAGGAGAAATCACTATATTTCTCCAAGATGGGTATGGGTTTTTGTCACAGATCAAAGTGAGAGGGAGGAAAAAAAGATAAATCATCAGAGATCCAAAAATACTTTTCATTTGGAGAAGATATCAGGCCATTTCGATGGGGCTGATGGAGTCCCTGTTCTGTCTCCATTACCTGCAGCAGGCAGCCCCAGCCAAGGAGCCAACTACAGAGATTATATTCCCCATAAGATGGTCCCCGATATATATATATATATGATCTTCAACCTCTATTGATTGACCAATTTCACAAGCAAAGACTGGTGAAATGAAGCTGAAATGAACATCATGCTTTAACTCATTGAACCTATCAGGCCTGAGTTAATCTCACTGTCCACTGTCTCTGATAGAATTCAATTGATCAATCATGTTTCGGTGATAGTACCATTTCACTGGCTTATTGCTTCTTCATTTCAGAGCTTGACCTGTTAGATATACTCGGACTGGCTCGACTCCTCTTGGATACACAGAGATCAGCCTCTGTCTGCCAACGTGTGTCATCTCCTGTCCCAGTTGAAAAGAACTTGAGAGGCTTTTTTGTATAACTGTGGTATGTTTTCCACCAGACATGCACACATAAATGGTGGATTTATGATGGCATGGAATTGAGCAGGCACAAATTATAAGAGGGGCTCTTCATTCTTCATGGAAGCACCATTATTTCTCTTTCACATAGTTAACTTGACTTGTTTGGGCTCTGTACTCAGGAGGGGCATATTCTTGTATTGTACCGGCAAGCATGTATGCCTGGACAGAGTAAAGCATATCTGAAAACAGTAACAGCAGCAATAACAATAATAACATTGCCCAAAACATTCATCAGTTTACCTGATTCTCATGATAACCTCAGGAGATCAGCAAGACATTACGGCTCTCATTTTACAGATGAGAAAATGAGCTCAGAGAGGGGCAAGTGGCTTGCCCAAGGTCACACAGCAGAGTTTTCAGGCCAAGCGAGACTGACAGCCCTGGTGTCTCAACTGTTCAGTGCCTCTTACCCTACTGAGGCCGACCTCCAGGTAATTTCAGAACTGCCGAGCCATTTGGGGAAAACCACTTTGTCCCTGACGACTTAGATGAAATAAACATGCTCAAAATTCAAATCAGAGAATTTGAGAGCTTAGGGTGGATTCCAAGATTATGTGCAGCTTCTTATACAACTTGGAAACCAAGGCCCAGAGGGCAGTAAACTGTTGCCCAAAGTCACCAAGACATTCAGCAGCCTAAAAGGAACTTGAACCTGGACCCCAGCCCTCAGCTCAGGACTCTTTCCACTTTCCCTTGATGCCTCCCTGATTTATGTCAAACCAATGAGTTCCCATCAACAGAAAGAACTTCATTCTCCACTGTCAACATGGCCCAATGCGCTGTTATGGTTCCTTTGTGGCATTTAATTAATTTTCCCAACTCCAAGCCAAGACTACACTTTGGGAAACCAGGGGACAGTGGCTCGCCCCGGCTGGCTGCCCGAGGGAGGTGGCTCTTGGAGACACAAGACTGAGCCCAGCATGAGGGTCTCTGGAGGAGGCCAGGGCATTGACAGTTTGCGAATAAGTCCCGCATCTGCTCAGAGCTGGCAGAGTCTGCAAACACATTAATGAACTTTCCTCTGCCTGCAGGGAGCCGGGGAGAAGCCATAAATAAAGCAGGCGCCTCTTGGGGGAGCCATTGCTGAAGCCAGAGGCAGGGCTGGGTATTAGGGGCTTGGGGGTTGGGGAGAGGTTTTGGGCCAGCCACCATACCGCACTGCCTCCTTTCCCTGCAAAATACAGCCTATGTTCCAGTAGCCCCAATCCCCACATCCCAGATTCCCCAGTCTCTGCTCCAAACAGTCAACCCCTTGTCTGATCTTATCAATACATTCACTATTCACTCCGGATACAGAAGGGTTGGGGGCATGGGGCCTCATATGGTCTGATCTGGCCACAGTGTAGAGACCCTATTGGAGGGAGATGAGACAGAGGCCCAGGGACAAGTGAGGGCCCCTCACCCAGGACAGAGCTAACGGTGGGAATGGCTACCCAGAGAAGGGGGCAGTTTCAGGGGATGATTAGGAGGCAAAGTCTGATGGAGTTAGTGACTCACTGGAGGTAGGGGACAGAATGCACCTCTGAAGTTCCCTATTAGAGGTTCTGGGCTGCTGTCCACTGATGCCCCATCTCACTCTGAGCAAAACCTACATCTCTCATAGCTTACCAGGCCTTGCTGTATTTGGGTAACCCTCGGCAACTCCACCTCTTTGGCCTCACCCCCTCCCACTCTCCCCTTGCTTATTCTGCTCTGTCCACACTGGCCTCCTGACTGTTCCTCAATCATGTCAACCACACCCCTACCTCGGGCCTTTGCAGTTGCTGTTCCCACTCTCTGGAACATTTCTCCTCCAGATATCTGCTTGGCTTACTCTTCCCTCCCTTAGAGTCTCTGCTCAAATGTCATCTCATCATTAAGACCACCCTCCATAAACTAGCAAATGCCCTACCTCCACCCCTGCTTCATGCCCTATCTCCTTACCTAGCTTTGTTATCCTCCAGAGCATTTAACAACATGCTGTTTATTTTCCTTATTTATTTATTCTCTCTTCCCTCATTGGAATGTCACTCATGTGGGCAAATATTTTTGTTTGCCTTGTTCATTGCTGTGTCCCTAGCACCTAGAACAATGCCTGGCACACAGCAGAAACACAATAAATACTTGTAGAGTGAATTTCATTGAAACTGGCCAAAAAACCCCCAAAAAAAGGTAAAAAGGAGACAGCTCCTCCTTGGTAACCTCCTGCTGCAATGGTACAAGGGCCACACCCTCCCTGGGGACATTTGATGCTCCCCTTCTGTGCGCCTGGCCTGGGGCTTGGGAGACAGAACCCCCTAAGTGAAAACAAAGGGGGCCAGCAGGACTTGCCCACCACTGAGACCACAGTGCCAATGTCAAGTCAGGAGGCAGTAAGTAGATAAATGACTCCCCAGGGAAGAGGCTCTGCCTTGGAAGCATTTAAGTAACAAAAGTGGTGGAGCACAGGGTATGAGCTCTGGCTCTGCCACTTGCCAGCTGTGTGACCTTATACTTTCCTCATCTCATCTGTGCAATGGGGTCAATAAGTCATAAATCATGCCAAGCCTACAGCACTGGTCAGAGCATGCAAGCTGGTGGACTCCAAATGAGATAGTGCTGTGTGCACAGCAAGCATCTCACATCAGTCCATGAGGACCGGGAGTGAGGACAGGAAAAAGGAAGCCATTTGCTTAATTAAAAAGGACAAGATGGGTACAGAGAGGGGTGCCTGGCTAAGCTGAATCCCTGGTTCAAGCATTCATTTATCTGTTGCTGGTGCTCTGACCCAAGCACAGCCCTGTGAGGGGCTCCTCAGGGAGCACATTCTCTGGTAGGGAGACAAGGCCTAGAGATGGAGTTACAGTCCAAGCATGGGAAAGTACCCTCAGAGGGCCCCAACAGCAAACAACAGGCATTCAGAGACAGAGAGAAGCTGTCTGGTATGGAGGGAGGGAGGTCAGGGAAGCCTTCCTGGAGGGAGGGGTTAGCATTTGAGCCAGGATTTGGATTTGGGTGCATGAGGGAGGAGGGAAAGGGCATCCCAGACAAGGATAAGATGTAGGTGGGGCTGTGGTCACTGACTGAGGCCCCCTGGGAGCTTGGTACCCATGTAGTAGGGTCATGTAGCTTTCATAGCCCCACGTATAAATCAGGCCATGCTTCTATGTCTCCCCAGGGCAGGTCTTGCACACATTAGGTGCACAGTACATACAGATTTTGCTTTTTAACAGATTCACAGAACTTCCCAAAGGAAGGGAACCCTAGAGAGAGACCCATTGTTCCAGTTGTCCTCAACAAAAATGATCAGATCAGAGGAGATATGGGAAATCTATGAGTTATTACTGTTATTGGGGAGGAGTTATAGCATTTAGTGGGCAGGGCCAGGGGTGCTACCCAGCACAGTCCAGCACAATGAAGAATTGCCCTGCATCCCACACATCTTTGGAGTGACCATGATATATTGACTCTCTTTATAAATATTTGAGCCATGAACTTAACTCTGTTTTACTGATGTACCCAAAAACTTGATGTTTTCATTTTTACTGACTTTTCCAAGAATATAATCACCATATAAATTAAAGAGAGATTATGCTTTGCTTTGGTTGGAATTTTATCAGAATGTGCTCACAATTTCAGAAAATCAGTTTGTTGATGGCAACACCACCAGAGATATTTATATTGCCAAAAAACACAGCTGTCCACATTTGTAGCTGCTGCATTCATGGAGATTCTACACGTAAGTGCAAGCAACTAACTGTCTTATTATGTCTTCTGGTGTAGTCATGCCTAAGCATTTACATAATGAAATATATCCTTTCATTATGATTCTGCTTTTCTTTCCCCTTTTTGTTACAATTGGACATTAAATGGATTTTTTAGTTATATGTGTAAGTAGATTGTATTTTCTCTAAATTTCATTTTAGGATAGCAAAGGAAACACCACAAAATATTTGTTTTAAAGAGGGAACATCGGTTAACAAGATTTAAAATCACTGTATATGATTCCAAGGCTTCTCCAGTTCCACCATTTAGGACTATCCCATATTAGGAACTATCTTCCTCATCTTTCTTGCTGAAAAAGGGATATCTCCAGAAAGACAAAGAGTTCTCCAGACCCCTTTCGAGGGACAGAAAGGTGCCCAAAACAACTGTAAAATAAATATACTTCCTTGACCATGAATAGTGAGAGTTTGTTCCTAAAAGACAAGACCTGGATTCCCTCTACCTTTTTTAGAAAACCATTTCCCAAATATGAGAATCAAGCTAGGAGTAAGCCAAGAAGGGACCCACGTTCCCGTAGCGGCTTCTCCTTCCTGCCAGAGCTGTCTCTCAGCTGTCTGTACCTCGGTGAAGAGGGAAAGGCCAGGGTAAGAAAAGACACCTTGAAAAATCAGTGCTACAGCTGCCCTGCAAACATGCAGGATGCCTGTTGGAGCTCCAAGAGCAAGGGAGCTGGGACTAAGACTGGGGTGAAGTGTAAGTGCAGGGAAGGGGTATAAGGGGGTTTATATGCTGTCCTTGCCAACTAACAGAGTGGTTAAGTGTGCAGGCTCTGACAGCAGACTGCTTGGGCTTGAATCCCAGCCCTGCAACTTACTGGTCCTGTGCCCCTGGACTGGTTATTTCATCTCTCATCTTTTCTATCCGCAAAAGGAAAACAGTAATAGTACTTATGCTTCCTAAAGCTGCCGTGAGCACAGTGCCTGTCACATAGTGAGTGCTTCACTCTCACCATCAGCCTCATAAAGCTGAGGAAGGAGAGCAATTTTTTTTCCAGTGGTCACACTGCAAGACCAAAGAGTGAGCACTGGGCTGGGAGCAGAGGACCTGGGTCCTGGTTCCATCTTCCCTATAGACCACTTACACTCAACTGGCCCTCAGACACCATCAATTGCAACTCCCCCATTTTACAGAAGGGGACCTAGAGGCTGAGAGAGGGGAAGAAAAGGGATGAAGCTCACGCAGCAAACTAGTATTAGGTTCCCAGTCTAGACCCCTTCCGCAGCATCATGCTGCTTCTCAAGCACGCTGAGCATCAATTTGTACATCTATAAATGGGGCTGACTATCATGGGGTGGCACCAGGAATCACTGAATGCAATGACCAAGGGAAAAGCCCTTAGCAAGCCCTTATTAAGCCTCTGCCAGCTCAAGGGAGTTCAGCCATTACTCAGCACATAGTGTGTGCCTGACGCATATTTATCGCATGTGTTACATTATCATCTCTCACTGGCCATCAAGTTCACCAAGGGCAGGGCCTTATTATATCAAAGGTTGGTTCTCAGTTAATGTCTGTTGAGTGAGTAAGTGAACGACAGCATGCCTGAAAACAGAACTGGAAAAGGGGGAAAAAGGAAAGGGGAACTCTTTGGTGTCTGCAACCAGAGGGAAAGCAAGAGAGTGCAAAGAAGAGAGAATTCTGCTCCCTCACTCACTCCTTCCACGTCTGTGCCAGGCCCCATGCTGGGCACTGAGGGCACCTGGGATGAATGGGTGGTGACTCCTGCCTTGGAACTCATGGTCTGATGGGGGAGGCGGGGGGAGGCTGGGGGCGCTCAGAGGCAGCCTTCTTGATATGGCATCCTTCTCTGTGGGGCCAGGGGGGGCTTCCTGAGGTAGGTGCCTTGCCACAGAGCACGAGGATGCAGGCAGGGGATGGAGATGGAAGTAAAAGCATCTCTCCAGGACACAAAACATGCATGGTGGGTCAAAATCCAGCCCCCAATTCCCCAACCCACAGGACCGCACTTGAAGAAAGGCCTTTTTCTAATTTTGCACTGGTGCAACAGACAAAAAGTTTATGTCAAGGCACCACGCAGCAAGAACAGAACCCACCCCAGGCTCGGGAGCAGAAGGAAGACGAGGTAGTAGGCAACCCCAGGAGGACTGGCCAGTCCAACAAGCAAGCAAGGAATTCTAATGACCTCCCATCCCAATTCCGCACTGTGTGTCCATCATCCCCCCCCCAGCACCTCCCTGCTAGGCGCGGCCTCTCCCCGGCAGGCTCGGTTCTGACGCTCGGTCTGTCCCCGCCCCGCCCCGCGTCGCGCCCCTCGCGTCGGCGCGCATCATCTGCTCTGCTGCCCAGCTCGGGGCTGCCGCCGCGCCCGCGCCCCCCGGGGCCCGGAAAGCTGGCATCAGTTGTTACCATAACAAACTCAATTGTTCTCAGCAGGGCCCCGGCAAATAAAGTCATTCATTACGGGCGTCTCCCGGCCGCCGTGGGCTGCGGGCAGTCAGCTGGCTGAGCCACGCGCCAGCGCCATTACCTGCCGCGCCCCGCGCCCCGCGCCCGAGCCCCGGCCGCCGGCGGGTGGAGCGCCCGGCCGCCGATTAGTTTTATCTCGGAACGTCAATTGACTTATACTGATTGGCTTCCTGCCGCCAAATGTCAATTAAATTGCAAATGCTTGGCGGAGGCCGGCGCGGGCAGCGGGCTCCTTCCCGAGGGCGCCACGCACTGCCTTCTCTTTGCGCCACGTTCTGCCGCCGTTGAATTGATTTCTCCTTCCACATCGCGCAGGAGATGCAGATGCCCGCGTGGAGAGCGTCTGCCCTCCGTCACGGGCCCAGGCGGCGCCCCCGGCCGAGCCGAGCACGGAGGTCCACTGGGGGCGCCGGGGCCGGCAGGACCGAGGAGACGGCGCCGGCCTGCCCGGGGCCCTCGGCCTCTTTGAGGGGCTTTATTCGCAAGGTGGCACAGCGGAACCCTGGACATCCCTAAAGATCTTGGGATGTGACTCTTGGTGCGATCTTGAGCAAATCTTCCTGCTCCCCTCCGGACAGGCTTTCTTCACGTGACCCCAAGAAGGTGTTTGAAGGAGATGGTGGCTGGGGTCCCGTCCAGCCTAAGCCCAGTGTCTGGGCGCACTGAGGGGCGGGGTCTGGCAGAATCACCAGCAACCACCTGGTGCTGACTCTGTGCCAAGTCGTGTGTGGGCACGGTCTAATCTCCTCCACAGCCCTCTGAAGCAGACACTATTGTCATACCTCTTTCACAGAGCAGAAAATTGAGGCACAGCTTAGGAAAGTTGCCCGAGATCTCCCAGCCACAGAGTGACCAGCTGGGTTTCAGACTGAGCAGTCAGACTTCAGAAGCCTGTGGCTTAATTACCGTGTGCTGTACTCAGGGGGAGGTGCTGCAAAGAAACAACAAAGGAAAAGGGAAAAGGCCCTAACCTAGACATGGGCACCTCCCACTGCCAAGAACTGTGCCAGATGTTTTACATTGTGATGGAATTCTCACAGTAATTGTATGACCTAAGTGTTACAGTCCCCATTTTACAGATGGGAAAACTGACCCTTGGAGAAGTGAAGAAATTTGTTCAAGGTTACAGAGCAGACAGATATGTGAAATGAACTACAATTATCCTCTCGTAGGTGATAGAGCTTTACAGTTTTCAAAGCACTTTCTCATGTATTGCTTCTCACTGAATTTGTACAAGACTTTGAGGAAGGCATTCTGCTCTCTCTTTTGCCAGTAAGAAAATCGAGGCCCAGAATGGGCTGCCCAAGGGAGTGCCAAGCCACGACTCAAACCAAGGGCCTGGTGACTCCAAGTCCAGGACTCCAAGCCCCACCTCAAAGGCCCTGCACAAAGATGGCTCAGGCATAGGCTCTGCTCTTTCCCCTCTCCCAGTTCTTTGAGGAACTAAGCGGGGGACACAAGTCATAAGCCGGAGTCAAGCTGGAGGATGCTCAGGGCCATGGGGAAGAGCAGAAAAGGGGACTCCCAGGAAAGAAGACATTTGCTAGAGGGATCATAAATTAGACCCCAAAAGAGGTTTTATTGTTTTTCATCCATTGTCTCCCATAAACCTTCCCCTCTGCTACTCTGTCTGCCTCCTTAGGGTTGTCTCCAGAGAAAGAGGTACTCAGGTTCTTAACTGATAAAATGTGCCAGCGTTTAAAAGATACAAACCTGACCAATCGTCCTTTTCAGAAAAGAGATGTTCACGGAACAAAAGTACCATTCAGAAGTGCTGGATGGCGTTTGTGTCTCAGACAGAAAGGAAATGAAGGGAGAGAAGATGAACGAGGAGGGAGGGGGAGAAGAGGAAGGGGGGAGGAGAAGGGACCAGGAAATAGAAGGTTGTCCAGGCTCAGTGCATCCAAACCGAGGCTCAGAAAGCGCAGGGACCTGACTGAGATCACACAGTAGGGCAGTGGCCGAAGGACCCCGCTTCTCCAGCCGTGTGTCAGACTCACCCTACCTCCTGCCAGCTGCCCTCATCAGCAACTTGAATTGTGTGAGTTTCTGAAACATGGAGCTGCCAGTGTAAATTTTGGTGGGTACTTCTTTCTTTCTCTTCTGACCCTAGGCTGAATAATGCTATCATTAGACTTAGTAATATAAATTAAATGACCATTAAAAAAAGAAAAAGAAAATGAAAGAGCTGAGGATTTAGAAGTTTCTCAACAAAGTCTTCTTGAGAATCTGCATTCAGGGTATAATAGAAATAATAATAGCTAAAAAAAAGAAAAGAAAAGAAAAAGAAATAATAATAGCTGATATTTTTAAACTTTCCACATGCCGGTGCTAATCAAAATATCATAGGTAGTATTTTCTAATTACCAACAAATGCAGGAATTATTATCCCCTTTTGACAGATAAGGAAATGGAAGCTCAAAGAAGTTAAGGCCCTCTGCTGCCAAAGCTCACACAGCTAGTAAATGGAAGGTCTGGGCTCCAACCCTTGTCTGCCCACTGCGCTATTGCTGTGATTTAAAACCCACATGTGACCAGCTGACTGCACTTAAAGCAGACCAGCTTAAAGGTGTGACAGGGGAGTGTGCACAGCTGTGTTGGGGAAGCCTAAGAAATGGGGTACCTGAGTGATGAAACAGGCTCTGAACCAAGGTCCCCCTGAGCTCAGCCTGGTAGAATGATGGGGACAGGCAGAACTGGGGGAAAAAAGTAGAAGCAAAGCCCCATATTGGAGAGAGCTGAAGACATCCCCATGGGGGACAGTCAGCCTCACAGTGATGTCCTCCAGTTGTGACACTCTCTGTAAGAGGCAGACCAGTGTGGCAAGTAAGGCTACTCTGGAGCCAACTACCTGGGTGCCAGTCCCAACACTGCCACTGTTGAGCCACGTGACCTTGGGCAATTTCCTTGATCTCTCTGAATCTCTATAAAATGGGGATAATAAAAGTACCCACCTGGTATAGTGTTTGTGAGTATTAAATGTGTTAATAATGTAAAATCTATACCATCAACACTTGATAAGTGCTAGCCATTATGGTTGTACCATACTGCAGTTCCTATTTGGGGCCATGATCTATACACACCCGGAGCATATGCTCAGGTAAGGCAGGCAGAAAGAGGACTGCAGGCACAAGCATGCACATCTGTGCACATGTATGTGCATGTGTATTTGTGCACATGTATGTATTTAGACCATGAGAGAGCTCCCTCCCTCCCATTGTGTGCATGTATGTGTTTAGACATGATCCTGGAGGATGGAGGCTTTGGGGTCAGGTGGGAGTGGGAGGATGTTTGATGTGCAAGGCTCTGGGTTCTACTCAGCTGCCTGCACCCACTGACTGGATGGGCTCATGGCTTCTATGATGTACACAGCCCCCATTCTGTACACATTTGCTACCACGAACCAGGCCCTCTGCTGGGCACCAAGGTGAACACAGTGACTGCTACAGGCATGGTTCCTGCCTTCATGGAGCTCGCAGCCTCACTGGGAAAACTGACAAGTGACAAATGGGATATTTTTATTAACAGGCAGGTTCTGTGTGCTGGGGGTTGGGGGAGGGGATTGGAGGGGAGCTAACAGTTAGCAATGAACATCAGGGAATGATGCTCACTTAGGAAATGACATCTAAGCTAGATCCTGAAGTTTTGGAATGTGAGTAGGGTAAGTGGTGGGATGAGGGAGAAAAACAGTTTTCTAGGCAGTGGGAACAGCATGGATATAAAAGGTACCCTTTATTAAGCACTTACCATCATGTAGTGGGGTCATCCCGGGCAGTGTACATGCATTACCTCATACAATCACACAGCAGCCCAATCACACGCACAAATGGTGCCCTTGTTTTACGTATAGGGAAACTGAGGCTCAGAGAGGTAAAATAACTTGCCATAGGTCATAGGAGTGGTCACTGGTGGAGTCAGCAATAGAACCCTGGTTGTCTGACTCCACAACCCATGCAACTCTTGGGATGCAAGCAGGACAGAGCATATGGTGTTCAAGGAATGGAAAGAGGTTTGGTATGACTGCAGTGAGCATGAAAAGAGGACAGTGGAGAGGGCCTTGCAGCTTTGTGAAGAAGTCTGGATGGCTTCGGAGAAAGATGGGCAGGTTTGAAGGGTTAAAACCCTTTGGGCAAGTCACTGATCCGAACGGTATTTCAGCTGCTATGTGGAAGGCAGACTACTGTTCGGAGAAGTCAATGACATTAGAGGTGTGCACCAGCTAGAAGGCTACAGCAACAATCCAAATGAGGGAAGAGAGTGCTTGGACCAAGGCAGTAGCAGATTCAAGAGATATTTCAGACAGAGATGCCATGACCTTGAACAAACACCTGCCACAGGGCCTTTTTCTGTGGTTACATAGAGAGGCACAAACTTTCTAAGCAGCAAGGATGGTGGAACCCCTACTTCTGGCTAATTTAAATTCTAGGAAAAATTATAAATAGCAACCTCTCCCTGTCCTACAGCACCAAAAAAAATTTCAAAAGCATTTTCCAATCTACTATTTTATATAAAATTCTATGAGGGAGATATTACTATAGTCTCCTACAAGTGGGAAGTGACACGCCAAAGGTCACATAGCTAACAGAGAAAGACCCAGAATCTAACTCCAACTCTGTACACACAGAATATCAGAGCCCAGAAGACCCTTAAAAATCATCTGCTCAAATCTCCACATTTCAACATGAGGAAAACAAGGCTCAGAGAAAAATAACTTGGCCAAGGTCACACAGAAAGGTTTGTATCAAGACATCTGGACCATGGAGGTGAGACCTCCAACAGCATTGGTCCACCCTCCCCCTCCCCAGCTGAATGCTGGCAGAGAAGTGAGACTTAGGCAAATGGTCAGCCTACCTGGGCACTGCTGCCCACGATCCCATTACAAGCATACCAAGCTCACGAATGGCCAGTACACACTGCCCTGTTACCCCTCTTGTCCCTAACCCTGGACAGCAACTAAGCTGTCCTGGGTCAATGGTGCCACCTGGTGGCTGGTGCTGGGAAGTGTCTGACCCTCTAATCGCTTTTCAACCTCCTGTCAGTCCCTCAAAGGGCTGTGCCTTTCTCTGCCTGTTTCCTCTCGTAGATCCGTTAAATGTACTACAAGCAATCTCTTTCTCACACATACCTTTTCTAGCACCTTTTATCCTTTTTCCTCTCAATTTTTCTCAAATTACTTTAGAACATTCTCTTTTTCTCTCTCTTCCCCATTTTATTCCATCAGTGGGATAAAATGATCCAAGTAAGGGCTAATGCAAATGATAACTTGTACCAATGAAAATGAAAACTGGAAATTTCAAAGTGAAATGAGACACATGCGCGTGCGCACACACACACATACACGCACATACACCCCACACACACGCACAGGAGTCACCAACCACTGGCATTCCAGAAACATCCAGAGACCCCCTATAGAATCAGAACAAAAACCTCCTGTTTCCCAATTGCCTTTTAGACCTGCTTTTCCTCAAATACTAAGAGTCATGATAAATACCAAACCCACTTCCTTATTTCATTTTATTTTGTTTCATTCCTAATCAATATCATTGTTGGGTTTTCTCCCACCAAAAATATGCCCAGGGTGGGGTCTCTAGGAGTCTGCAGGCTAGTGCAGGGCTCAGCTGGGATGGGGAGACGTGGTAGGGTTCCAAAGCACCTGCTCCCCAGCCTCTCAGGGAGCACAAGGTAGCTGCTGTTGGCACAGAAGGAAGCCTGCTGTGGGGAGATCAGACCTCAAACCCTACAGATATTCTGCTGGGAAGGAAAGGAGCCTCAGTAGCTGGCCCTTCTGTGGGAGCTCAAACTGGGATGGGAGCAGAAAACACTATCTATCTCAATCTGCTAGAGGAGGATTTCCAAAGCCCAGTGTGTCTTGTCATTCCCTCCCCAGCTCAAAGACCTGCCATGTAGGAGCTAAGAATGGGAGAAACTGATGGCACCTTTCTTTTAACTAAAAAACCACTTAACTGCTCTCCCTATCTGTATGAGTGATAAGCAAGCAGGTTCAGAGTTTACAGCAGCCTGAAACAGAAATTCTCAAAGTGCTGGGAGTGGAAGGAGGGATCCCCAAGTTATTTCCAGGGGATCTGTGAGGTCAAAATTATTTTCCTATTAATGCCAAGATGTTATTTGCCTTCTTGCCTCTCATTCTTTCACAATTATACAGTGGAGCTTTTGAGAGGCTATAGGATGTGTGATATCACAACAGGCTGAATACAGAAGCAGATCTGAGAATTTAGCTATCTTCCATTAAGCTAGGCACTAAAAAGATTTGTAAAATTGTAAGCCAATGCCGCTCTTATGAAATTTTTGGTTTGTAAAATATGGTTCTTTCTTATTTTAAAAATATTATGTTACTTGTTTATTACATTATCCATTTTAATTAACCCACATAAACTAAAGTTCCTTGAAGTCCTTGATAATTTTTAAGAGTTGAAAGGGGCCCCCAGACCAAAAGTTTGAGAACTGCTGTTCTAAAGTAACAAACACCAAGAGGACTTGGGATGGGACAAGGAGAAACTTAGAATTTTGGTACCAGAAAGAACCTTAGCAATCTCTTGATCTCATATTTTAGATAGGGAAATTGAGTCCCAGACAGAGGAAGAGATTCCCCCTAGGTCACCAGCAAGTCAGCCACATTGTCAGGACAACCCAGAGCTCCTGGCTCCCACCTCCCAGGGCTCTTCCCCTGCCCCACAGCCTCTAGTAGTTTGGGGTCTTATAAAGTCCCTGAACCAATGATGCTGCTGCCAAGAATTAAACCATATTCCAAAGCCAGAAAGGACTGTGGGATTCTCTTCCCCACAAGGCAGCAGGGCATGCTGGATGGGGAAGAAAGCCAAGTCCATTTCACCTTGCATTCCAGACTGCCTTGCCAGGGGGCTGCCCACCATGGATGAGACTCTATCCCTCAGCACTGGCCCCTCCACCCTTGTTCCGGTTAACCCCCAGACTGACTCCCTGAACTCAGATCCTCAGGCTGCACCACTTGCCCTCTCCTATACCCCCAGGGCTCTCCAGAACACCAGTACACAGCCCCATGGGAAAAGGGGTGGGGGTAGGAGAAGGGAGAGGGGGCTGAGGCAAGGCAGGTGTGCAAGCAGGGAGGATGGGGGTTCCGTGGCGTTGGCTCTCACGCGGGCTCTCCCTCACTGAATCAAAGTGAAACTCGAAGACATAGGAGCCGGGAGGAACTGAAACCTGACCCCCACCCGTGGGACAGGCCCTGGGCACTAGGGAAAAGCCCACAGAGCCCCTCCAATTGACCACCTGGCCTCAGATTCCCTGCTTTAGCAAGGAGGCCTCTGGCAATTGTCTGCCTGGGTCTCAGCTGAGGTGCCCTTCACTGCAAGGCCACGATGGGGGACAGTGGCCAGCCAGGCTGCAAGATGGAAACCCAGGACCTTACCACCTGTGCTACTAACCACCCCTGCAAGTGCTTGGGAAAAGCCTGCACCCTCTGTGCCTGGACTCCCCTATCTGCAGGGTATGGGGTAAATGACCTGCCAAGGAGTGTGCCTCCTTGGCCCTGCCCTATGTACTTGCCTCGCCTGCCCCACCCACCTCTGGCCTGTGAGCCTGACTGCCCATTTCCCTGACCACACACCCATACACACACTCCCCAAGGCCCCACCAGGCCAGTTTCAGGACCTGCCTTCCATAAGCTGCAGTTACCACAGACTGGACTGAACCAAACTCGTTTCTTTATAGAATTTATGCTAGCACTCCAGAAGCTCAAAGGCCTCCAAGCCAAGAAAACCAGAGCACAAGTGCCGTGAGTAAGTAGTTGGGTGGGGAGCGTCTGTGAACGGCAGGCACAGCAGCCCCAGATGGTTGTGCCATGCAAGAAAGCCCACCCAGTGTTGCCAGATCTGGCTTTTCTCCCCCAAGGAAAGCCAGGCATAATATACAAAATTTCCTGAATTTGAAATGTTGGTAACTAATTCAAAATCATTGTAAATACAAGGCAAGTCAACTAAAGCAAGGCTGCCAGGCTGGCAACTGCCCCCTGGGTTCTGAATGACACCCTCCCAGCAAGAACCCTGGTCCTGGCCCCTGCCTGAACAAAAAGAGAACTCAGGGATGGGCCCTTCCCCCCACATGCGGGTACATCCAGGGACACCTCACACAGGGCCAGGGAGGGGACCAGCCCTGGGGAAGCCCCAGCAGAGGCCAAGACAACATGGCAGTAACCTCCTTCCTGTCCCCAAAGCCACTGTGGAGGAAGGGGATGCTTCCCTCTCTGCAGAGCCTGCCTGGTCACCAATGCTCCATACTGGCCCCTGATGACTCCTTGGGCCTTAGCCAGCTGTGAGGGGCCAATGGCCCAACGCTGGAAATCCCCCCAGGCAATTGGGCTGGCTCTGGAAAACCAGGCCAGGACAACAGACCAGCCTCAAGGACAGCATCCCAGGTAGAAGACCCTGCCTGGGTAATGGCCTGCAGTCAGAAAGCTCAGAGAACACACCAGGACTGGAAGCACAGAAGAAACAAAAGGAGGGACGGGGGGCTGGCGGGGAGGTCAGGTGTGCAAGCAGGGAGGGTGGGTAGCCCATCAAGAGCTGAGGTAGCCCTGGGGAATTAGCGGGTCCGCGCCCCACGGGGTGATAGATGATGGGGCGAGTGTCAGTGGCTTTGAACAGTGGGGACGGCAGATGGACCTGTGGGGGGGGGAACGAAGAGAGGAAGATTGAAATTTCTCACATCAAAAGGCAGTAGGAGACCAAGGATTTTCTGAGGAGCCATTCTCTCCCTCTAGGTTTTCTGGGTTTTACTGTGTGACCCAGTCAGACAGCTTCTCTTCCCCGAGCCAGTTTCCCATCTGAATAATGACTGGTATGGGATGTCCTAGGGCTCTCCAAGGCCCTAACACCTCCCACAGGGGAGTCTCGAGGTCCAAGCTGGTGGCCCCAACAGCCCCTCAGACGCCCAGCCCTCCAGCCCAGCGCCTGCCCTCTGCCTCCACCCCAAGGCCTCCACCTCTGTGCACCCTGCGCCTCTCTTCATGGGAAACTGAGGCTTGGCCCTTTTCTTCTTCCATGAAAGGGGCTAGGAGACCCAGAGTCCTGAAAGAAAAGGAAGAAAAGGAAAGTGGCCCTTCGTTCAGCAGCCGACACCTGGGGGCACTGTTGCTGAGTCTGGATGCCCATGGGCTCCCAGGCCCCCATCACTCGGCTTCTTCAGTGCTCCTCGGAGTAGACTGCTACAAACAGGAAGTCCGCAGAGGGCAGATCAGCTAGTCCCAGATGCCAAACGAACTGCGAACCGCAGCTGGAGTCTGCGTCTTCGGCCTGTGACCGGTCTCACACCCCCAAGCCCCAGACCCCCTCAGTGGCCACCTATTCCGCACTTCTGGGGCTGAACCCTTTGCAGGAGTCACTTCATTTCATCCTAACAATAACCCACAAGGCTCGTGTTGCCTCTTTTTTCAGGTAACAAAATGGAGGCTCAGAGAGATTAAGTCACAAGATTTCCCCACAGGAAGTCTTCATACCATTTCACCCCTGGCCCATGAGCCTGTGGCCTTGGCACAGCACCTTGTGTGGGGCTCTCTGGAGATCAGAGCTCTGTGGAATCTTGGTGCCACAGGGCTGCCTATAACTCCTGACTCGGGAATCCTGAGAGTTTCCACATACCCCTCCTTTCTGGGAAATCTGAGAGAAGTCTCCCACTTTCTGCTCCAGCCTTCTGCCCCGAGCCCGGGAGCAGCAGAGAGGACCTAAATGTACAGGAAAGGAAAAGGGTCCATGGTCAGAGGGGCTGTGGGGCCCAGAATGGCCTGTGAGCTTCTGAAATCCCTTCCCTCCTGCCATGGCTCCCATGGGGGTCTGCTGGGCAGGGCTGAGCCGGGGCTGTCAGCCTGAGAGGGAGGTGGGGAGAAAGGAGTTGGTGAGAGAGAGAGAGCAAGAGAGAATACCAGAAGAGACTGAGGACAGAATGTGGGTGTGAGAGAGAGAGAGAGGGAGGGAGGGAGGGAGGGAGAGAGAAAGGGGGAGAGAGAGAGTACGTGAGAGAGAGTGGGGTTGTGTGCACGGCAGAGAGAGAGAGAGAATCTGAGAAAAAGAAAGCTAGTGAGTGCTACACCAGGAAACAGACACAGAAGAAGGTTTGATAAACAAGACATAAATAAAGCCAGATAACACAGAATGACACACACCCCCAAACAAAAGAGAGGGGAAAGACACAAAAATGGAGAGGAGATAGATACCCCAAAGGAGGGATAGTCATAACAGCAGCCCCCGGCTAGATGCCCCCCAACCTCCCCATGAGGACCTCACTGCACTTGGCATCTTTTGAAAAGGACAGGCCACCTCTTGGTCCTGGCTGCCTTCCTGTGCCCTCCTCAGCCAGAAGGCCAGAAATTCCACTACTGCCCAAAAAGAAGCCTCTGGCCCCCACAGTCCACACTCGTGCTGGACTGGTTGGCTTTCTGAGCTGGTGAAAGGGATTCACACTCCACTGACCCTGGTGTGTTCAGGGCCCTTCAAACTCTGTGGCGAGGGGGTGGGTCGGGGGGCACCTGAGTGGGGGAGATAAGCGGAAGGAGGCCTCACCAGAGATCAAAGGCCCAGGAAGGAACAGAGGGTCTGAGTCTGCCCTTTTACCCATGGCCGCTATTCACATCCCTGCCTGCTCTGCCAAGTCCAGCCCTGCCACCACCATCTCTGAGCCTTCCAGAGACGGAAGTACTACTTTAGGCTATGTCCCCCTAGCCCAATGGGATTCCTGAAGAGATGCCACCACTTCCTCCACGAAAGCTCTCAGCTCAGACCAACCAAGAATGAGGCTGCATCTCACAACTGGGCAGGACCCCAGCCTGACTCTCAGAGCCATCCCACAAGCCTCCTGAGCATCTCTGTGAACCAAGGGGCTGGGCTGGAGATGGACATGCATGAGCTGTGGCCCCTGCTCTGTCAAGTCCACATAAATGGCAGACTCAGGGTCAGGCAGGGAAAAAGAAGTGGGTAGAACCACTTGCAGACACAGAATAGTCACAGAAGCACTTGCCACCCAGATTGTAACAGGCCTGAAAAGTCACAGAGTCCAAACCAGAATGCCCTCTGACTCTTCTGCCCCTCATTTGTCCAACCCCTGCTCACTACCTTTCCAAGATAATGCTTCCATCCTTGGCCCAGCCTGGCTGCTATCTGAAAGCTGCCTGCTGCACTCAGCCCAATCTGCCTCCCTGTAGCTTTCTTTAACCAGGCTCAGCTCTGCCTTCAGAGGCCACAGGGATCTTATCTGTTGTGTCAGATACAGAACAGTTCACCTGAGACTTGGACACAGTGGCCACACTCCCAAGTCTGGTCTTGGAGGCAAACATCCTGGGGAGAATCCTAGAGTTTCTAGACTAAAAGGGCCTTTGCCAATCCACTGGTCTAATACTGTTCTAATTTGTTTGTTTTTGCTACAGAGTTTTCTGCAGAAGCCCAAAATACCAAATAGAAGCATCCATGATTGAGGAGACTAGAGACACATCCCAATTCACCCACCTCACTAATTGTAAACCCTCTAAAACTGATCCAGTTCTACCAAGGAGCATTTATTGAGCACCTACTATGTGCCAAGCACTCGTATTAGAGCTGTGCTGTCCAAAACAGTAGTCACTAGCTCTCAGCTCAGACCAACCAGTAGTCACTACTAGTAGTCACTAGTAGTCTCTAAGACACACAGCTCAAACCGCCTCCCCACTGCTTCCAGACTAAAATTTCAGAGGACTTGGTCAATGTCTGAGCCACCCCAGTCTCTCTTTCCACCTCTCTCCCTTTCCAAATCCTGCCATACTGGTCTCTCCCTGCATGTGCTCACTGGAGTCCCAGCCTTTGCACAATCTCTCTTGCCTTTGACTGGAATGCCCTCTCCTCCCTCTACCTAGCCCTCAAATGCCACCTTCTATGAGGAGCCCTCCCAGATCCTTTTGATCCAAACTGGCCCCTCCCTGCCTTACTCTTTCCCTTTGGTGTCACCTCACACACTGCCCATCAGAGGGACTTTGGGCTTGCCAGTCTTGCCCACCAGCCCACCCTCTGTGCCTGGACCCTATCACTGCTCACTTCTGCCCTGAGGTCAGGGGAAGAGAGTGAATGGCCCCAGGAAATGCCTACAGGGCAAAACGCAAGTCCAAGCTGGAGATGACTACCAACCAGGGAGCTGAACAAATAACTTCACCTTGCAAAGCCTCAGTCACCTCATCTGAAAAATAGGGGCAAGGATCCTCCTATCCTCTTCTTGGCCCTCTAATGCCTCTCTTACCCCATGACTCTTCCCTCAGGCTGCTGAGTGCTCCTGAGAAAAACGGTACCATCCTAGAGGTCAGCACCCTTGAAAATCCACAGTCTGTAGCCTTCACGGGCCAGCCCTCCAGTGTGCCTGGCAAGTTCCCTGTGTGCCCCCAGTGGCTGGGTCTCACTTTCTCTGCTCTCCTCAAACCTCTGACCTTCAGGTCTCACATCACTCTTGGTAGCATCCAAGCTTCTGCTCAAAACTCTTCCCCACACCATCCTCAGGCTCTGCCTAGCCCCAGGCTGCTCCACCTCCAAAGGGCCTCTCTTAGGGGCTAGGGGCAACAGATAGCCAGAAAATACCAAGACACTAGGGCCTCAGGGGTCCTCCAGATCCTCCCGACTCCCCATCTCACACCAAGCTGTGGCTCTGCCAATGTCACAGAGCTCCCTGGGGCCTTGGTTACTTTCCCCAATAAAATGAGGGTGGCAATCTCTGCCTTTTCACCTCCCCCTGGAGCCAGGGAGATACAGAGAGAGGATAGGAAAGGCCAGGAGGGGGCACCATGCAATACTCCCCCCAGACACTTCCCTGATGTGACCAAGGGCATTTCTGCCCACCCTGTGCTCAACCATGTACACTCAGTGAGGGGGAGGCTCGGTTACTGCTTAGGTCCCCCGCTCTTCCCACTCCTATAAGCTTCCAGGAGTATCAAGTCCTTCTCCCTTAACTCACAGACCGCAGACTGGACTACCTCCCAAATTTTCTTAAGGATCAGGACTCCACCATAAATTTCAGAACTGGAAGGATCTTGAAGATCATCCAATCCCACATCTGATTCTTGATACTCTTGTATGGCAGCCCAACAAGTGGCCACCTAGTCTCTGCTTACATAACCCTAGAGATGGGGCACTCACTACCTCCCAAGGCATTTCCTTTTATCCCTAGACCACTTGCACACATACAAAGTTCTTTCTCACATTGAGCCGAAATCACCTCTGCATCTGCTACACACTGGCCTTTCCAGCCACACAGCAACGAATCATTCCTCTCTCCTTCCTTGTCAGCCCTCCAAACATTTGAAGGCAACCGTCCAGTCCTGCTTATTCTGCTCTTCTTTGTGCCAAAGCATCCCTAGATCCTTGACGTTTTCCCCAGGTGCTGTATCAGATTGCTCTCTCAGGTTACACCCATCTGGACACAACCCTATTTGTCACTGTCCTTCTTTAAGGTCAATAGCCCCAAACGGGCCATAGTCCTCAGGGAATGATCTGACCAGCACAATGTAGTCCAGACCAACACCGCCCAGTTCTGACCACCCTATACCTTTTAAAGCAGCTTGGGAGTCCAGACAGTGACTGCTGACCAGAGACTACAAGCCAATACCGCACTCCACAAACACAGTAAAACAATCCCCCCAAACCAGGACCTGTCTGTTTGGTGGTAAACATCAAACTGTATTTTTTTCTTTCTCCAAAAATATTTTTTTCTTCCTCAGCCTCTGAGGGAGCCTCACACAATCCACCTCTCCACCACGATCCAACACAGCCAGGCCCCGGCTTGGGCACATCTGCTGCAAGTCCAGGTGACAATGGGAGAAAAGATGACACCATCAGCCCAATAAACCAACAGAGATGGCAGGCCCACTGCCTCCTGCAGCAACAGAGCACAGCAACCCACTGAGTTAAAGACTTCTGACATCTGCTCAGGAGCAGCAGGAGCAGGGGAAAGAGGCAAAGCAGGGTCCAAAAGCTGTGAATCATCCCCACATGCCCCCCAGCTCCAAACAGAGGCCACAGGCTCAGCTTCTGAGCTGCCTGGAACACGCAGACCACAGGCCAATCCACTGCTGGGCAGACTCAATTTTCTAGTTACAGATCTTAAGTACTTGGGCATGTGCTCACGAGAACATACATCCCTTACACGGAGCTGAGAAAGGGAATTGTGCCGGGGAACAGAATAATTGAATCAAGATTTCTGTCACGCTGCTCTCAGGCCCTAGACCACAGCCCCGGTTTTTTTTTTTTCCTTTCCTGTCGAAGGTTTTACAGACTCCCAGGGGGTCGTTTCTCCTCTCAAACCCATTAATGTCAGCCATTGCTAGCAGCCCATCCAGGGGAAAGGAGGTTCAGGTTAAGGTGCCCCATGTCCAGAATGGAGGTGGCCAGCTCTGAAGGCCCAGGCAGCACATGGCACACCAAGGGGTTGAGAAAAACCAACCAGGAAGATTGTCATCTTCGCAATCCCCATCAGGCCCCCTGCGCTCCTTTCTTTCAGGCCCAAGGGCAGGGATGAGATGATTATTAATTTCCTCAATGCCCCACCATCGCCAGGGCTGAAGGCCTTCTCTGTTGAGGGGCTGGCACAGCCTTTCAGAGAACCCACCCCTCCCCCTCCACCCCACACGTGCCCCTCTCGGCTGGACAGGGAGGTGGCTGCTTTGCCTAGGCTCCCCCACAAAGGGGACAAAGGGGACATCGGTGCTCAGACCCCTGTGCACCCTGCCGGCAAGCATCATATCTGCACACACAGGGTATTCTTAAAGGCCACAGGGCTCTGCCAGGTCCACTTTCTCTACCCAAGGGGTGACGACGGGGCGAGGCCAGCAAGGATTCCACAGTCCCACCCTGCTGCCTGTCTGCGCTCTCCGAAGGGGCTGAGCCTGGGCCAGGGCACTCCTCGCGGGCACCTTTGCTTCCATCCCTGAGTGCGGGAAACAGATCTCGGGTCCATCCGCGACAGGGCTGCGCGCGCGCGCGGGCGTCTCTTACCTTCATCTCTCTTGCGCTTGTTGGTGTCGGCGCTGGGGGATGTGATGCCCAGGATGCCGCTGATGGAGTAGGACGAGCCGGCCGAGTCCGTGCTCACCGACGACACCTGCGTCACGGAGCCCGTGGACACTGCGCAGAGGGAGAGGGGCATCAGGGCCGGCCAGAGGGCGAGGGGCAGGCGGTTGCTGGGCACTCGCCGCACACTGGGCTGGGGCAGCAAGAGCACGGAGCGGGAGGACACTAGCCCTGTGGCAGCGGCCACACCTGGGCCGAGAGAGCGGGCTTCGGGCTTCGGCTGGCCGTTTGCCCAGGTTCTCAGCGGCTGGGGAGGAGGAGAGGGAAGATGGGCACCGACCGTGCAGAAAGGAACACGGGGACAGAGCAGGAAGGGCGCTAGCTCAAATCCTGGCTGTCCAAGCATGCAGGAAGCAGGGGATGGAGAAGAGAAAGAGGGAGCTGGGGCCCACCATCAGCCAGTGCTAAAACAACCCCAGACTACTCATTCGACCTATTCACTCTCTGCTCGCATGCCCACCCTTGCACGCAGACATAAATCCCTGCACGCACACTCACACACAAAGCCAACAAAACTCCAAATGGCAGACTGCCCCTTCTTTTTACAGTTCCTCAATGTCTGTTCTCCTTACAGTTTATTTTACCTGGACTTGATTTTCAATATTAATCCCGATGATCATGATAATCAACATTTTCTGAGAGCTTACTCTGTGCCAGCCATTGAGGCATTATCTCATTGAATCCTGAGAACAATCTTATAAGCTAGGCAGTGTTATTATCCCATTAGAAAGGTAAAAGAACCAAGGCTCGGAGAAGATAAGTGACTCACCCAAGATCATACAGCTAAGAGGAGGCAGAGTGGTGACTGAAACCCACAGACTAAAGTCTTAATCCCTATAACTCGTCTGCTGCTCACTAATAAATAATGAAGAACAGTCATATACTTCGCATTCACGCAGGGTTTTTCTTTTAGTGACTGCAACAGCCCAGAGTACTATTATTTCTCCCCATTCATCAAATGAGGAAACTGAGGCTCCACAAGGTGAAGTGGTTCAAAGTCATCTCCTAATACACAGCAACACCAGAACTTAGCCTCAGGTCTAAGGACTTAAAGTCTACATTTCCCTTGTGACTTAAGCCAGGTCTCTAAGTTCCTAAGGATAAGAATGGGGGGAGGGGACTTTTGTGAAAGTCTGGCATGAACTCCTGGCCTCAGAGCCCTGGGGAGAGACCAGTCCATTGTCAGGGTCCTCTCCTGCCATACAGCTGAAATGCCATTTCTGGTCTGTGGCTATGTTTTCTTGGTTCATTAAAACCAACAGACCAAGCTCAGACACATTTCCTTGGGCTATAACTAGCTAGAGACAGGTAGAGCAGCCTTTGCCTCTGAACTAGGAAATTACTAGAAACAGTGGCAATTTGGAAGCCTGAGCTTTCCTTGGAGCAGATGCAGCTCCTCACCCCTACAGACCTAGAGGGAACAGTGCCTTTCTTATCATATTTCAGTTTGATTTGAGATCTTCCCTAATTTAAGAGGCACAGAAGCAGAAATTGTTAACTTCTCTTTTTCTTCACCAGAAGAAGCTCCTCAAAATAGATTTATGCAAATCTCACAACCTTGTCTGTATTAAGCCACAAAAAACAGAGGAAGAAAGAAGATCCCAGGTCACTTGGCACTTTAAACAACAACAACCACATGTAACCAAGGCTCACCACGTTGCTGGCAGAGCTGATAACATTTGTTTCAGTATTTTGAGATTGTTCTAGGCTCAAAAGACCCAGATTCCTGTACTGGCTCCACCATTTACTGGCAACATGACCTAGGCTAAGTTATTTCATCTCTAAGTTTCTGTTTCCTCACTCCTAAATAAGTTTGCAAACTCTAAGGGGCTGTATACATGTGAGATGTAGTTTTCATAAAAATGCATCGGTCTGGGACAAAACAAAACATTCTGCTGAACTGCAGTAGAATTATTCCTCTAAACCAAATGAAAGAATTTTAGCAGTTACTCCTAGTTTGATTTTCATTGTTATGTGACCTGAAATAGTTGAAGCCACAAGTGAAATCTCAGCCACACACATTCTCCCCGGAAGCCTTCTTCAACCCTTTTCACCCCAGCCCAGCAAAGCTGGTGGTTCCCTCCCTCCTAATCCCACGGCACCCATCCTTTCCTCTTGAGTTTCATCTCAGTGTTTTGCAAACTTCTTTCCATCCCATTCCCCTGTTAGATCGAAAAGCCCTTGAGAATGGGGATAAGACACCGACCTCTGCCTCCTTTGTAGCATTGGTCTCCAACTCCGTGGTCTGCATAGCAGGGGCTTAGCAAACACTTTCTGAAGGGATTGCTAAATGAAGAATTATTTCATGGCAAGGAGGAATTCTGTCTTACCTTATCCAAAGAGGTAACCATAGAGGATCAGAGACCTCAGAGAGCACCTGGTTTGTGCCCCTCCATCCACAAATGAAGAAACCGAGGCTCAGGGAGGTGAAGGGACTTTCACAGTTCATTGGGTGAGTTAATGACAGAGTTGGAACTGTAAGCCAGGCATCTGCCTGTTCCCCATCAGCATAGGGAGTTCAAGTTTTCAGTTAAAGAAGGAGTGACAAAGGTGCAGAAATGTCACACAACCTGAGTGTGATTATGCAAAATTCACTGTGGCAACCAACATCACGCTGAAGGCGCATTCTTATGTAAATACTTTCCTCCAGCCCATTCTTCCCAGTAGAAATACTGATGAAGCAACCCAGAGGAGAAGAAATTTCATCTTATAAATGAATCCAAAGTTTCAAGTAAGAAAAAACACATTCAAACTATACTACTGAGCCTGAAATTTATGAATAGGTCTCTGATATACTTAATTATCTGACATTCTATAGACCCCATTAGTGGATTTTTTTTTTTTTTTGGCTTAGATTTCAATTTTCTGTCTCATGGTGAAAGCTATTTATCATAATAATCAGTAAAATTCAAAACCTTTTAGCAGTATTTATAAAATTCATTTACCAGGTTCAGCCCTTGGAGAATGACAAAGAAGGCGCATTAGTACGTGTGCCAAAGTGTTTTATGCAGAATTATCTGTCCATAAGAATGATTAAAAGTTCTTTAGAATATTTGGAGCCCATTAGATTTTTAAATTTTTTTTAAAAGTTCTTCTTACCTATGCTGTGACTGGAAGCTGGGACTGGCTGGTTGGGTGGCTGCTGTACTTTTGTCCGGATGATCCTGTGGGCAGTTGGGAAAAAAAAATGGCTATTTACCATGAGATAGGAGAAGAGACCTCAACCAGCTATGCACAGACAACCAGAAAACCCATACCCAAGCTGGGCCATGGATCAAGCTGGGGCAGAGAGGCAGAGGTTGGGGGGAGATTATGAACTCAGGTTGGGCATTAGGACGCTGGAAGAATTACCAGACTAGTTGCAACTCAGCCTAGTCCTGGGTTTGGGGTAACTTGAGCCCCCTCTAAGGTTCAAGTTTCTCTTCTGAAGAAAGGGGATGTTATATCAATGTTACGAGTAGGCATCCCTTTCTTGGGTATAGCTCCAGCTCCATAAGGGACCCACTGAGTGACTTTAGGTAGTTCTTTCCCTTCCCTAGACCTCAGCCTCCCATCTGTGGAATGAAGAGATTGAACCAGGTGACCTCGCTGTCCTCTGACAGCTCTCACATGCTGGTTTCTCTGCCTTAGAGAATTCACATGGAAGATTAACATCCCTGCCCA
This sequence comes from Daubentonia madagascariensis, assembly GCA_023783475.1. Lineage (NCBI taxonomy): Eukaryota > Metazoa > Chordata > Mammalia > Primates > Daubentoniidae > Daubentonia > Daubentonia madagascariensis. Next base: position 33,826,997 of record JAKFHU010000776.1, on the reverse strand, counting down.
CAGGAAATTGCCAAGGGAGGGGATGTATGTGTTGCTCTGAAACTAGGGAGGGTTAAAGTGCCACCAGGAGACACCTGGCTTGGCTTTGCTAAGAGGAAGCCCACCTCACACAAAATCTCGCAGAAAGGATTCACAGGGCTGAAGCCAGGGGTATCCAAGCCTGTCTTTCCAGAGACCTTGCTTAAGTTCTACTATGAATTTGATTGTGACCTTGAGCCAGTCCATTCCATTGTGGGCCTCAATACAATGAGGGAGTTGAAACAGATGACTCTTTGCTTGTTTTTAAGTAATCAAATCCTTAAAAAAAAAAATCTCATGGGAAAGGCCAGTACCAGTAAATAAAAGAGATAACAGCTATACTGCCTTCCCTTTGCCACCTGGCAACTCTGATATCCTTCTGTATGTCCCTGGGCTCTGGGGAGCCTAGGTTGTAGACTTCCAGCTGGGACAATGTATTGGGCCTCCATGAGACCACAAGCCCAGTGAATCTTAGAGCAGCAGAACGGGGCCAAGCCAAAAGTCCCCTGGGATCTACAAGAAAGTTCCTTCTCTGGCATTTGGGAGAAGAGTGGGTCATAATAAAATGTTCAGCTCCTTTGGAAAAGTTCTATTCCAGCCTCAAACTATTAACTTTTAAAAGGACATTTATTAGAGTTTTTCCTCATTATAAAAGTAATATATGCTCATTGTAGCCTAGTTGGACAGCATGGAAAATTATAAAGAAATCTAAAGCCACATTTTGGTGTATTTCCATTATGCCAACATTCCTGTGCATATTTAGAAATATCCATTTTTCTCTTAACAAAATCAGGATTAAACCTGTACACAGTTTTGCATCTTGCTCTTTTCATGCAACATTCTATGAGCAGCTTTTTCACATTTCAGACCATTATATCTGGAAGTCGGTTTCAAGGCTGCACTGGGTCTCCAGCTTATAAAAAGAAGGAGAGAAGTAGCAGGTGCCTCCCCTTAAACTCATTGGGCAGTAGCCTCTGCCCTCTCTAATCTTACAGCGTGGTGCTAGGCACCAGGGGCACTCCATGTCCTTGGCAGATAGCCTGGAATGAATTTTTTTGTTCACCCTACAGTCTAACCACACGCACAGGCCTTCTGGTGCCCTGGCTACTTGAGCTCAGCACAGGATCTTGTGTGCTTAAGTGTTGCCTCAAATACATTCAGGGTGTTCTTTTGTTTGTTTGTTTTCTCCAGTATTCAAACTGCTTATTTTAACTAAGCAAATTCAGAACATATTGGACAAAGACCTGGGAGTGAGGTTGTCCTTTTGACCACCTGGAATTAAGCTGGCATCTCATCGAATTTTTGTATATTTGTATATGTCACCTTCTCTGTGTGTAAGTATCTACAGAGATATACTGCTACATATGTGAATATATGGATACATCAGATATAAATATAGTTTATTTATATATAAATATATGGCAAAATATATCACTGTAATTCAGCTTAAAGTCCTAGCTTTTCAAAGCAGTGTCTGTCTATTAAATTTGTACATAAGCAAGGAAAATTATGTTTTCCTCATTTTTAAAAAAAGTTTGCAAATATCACTGGGAAAGCATTATCAATTGTTATAAATCATTGACAGGCAGCTGTAGCATAGTGATTAAATACAGTTTCCAGAACCAGACTACTAGAGTTTGAATCCCATCCTTGCAATTTACCAAATACATGACCTTAACCTTAAATTACTTAACCTCTCTATGCCTCAGTTTCTTTTATCTGCAAAAGGGGGCTAAGAATCAGTCCTATTTCATAGGGTTATTATTAGGATTAAATTAATTAAGTGCTTAGAACAGTGGATACTTCATAGTAAATGATCAATAAATGTTAGATGTTATTTTCAGTGGTGTCTTCATAAAGATTAATGACCAGCTTCAACCTTTAAAAGTTCGTATTTTTCACATTTGCCTTAAAAAGCACATGGGGTCCCCTTGGAAGCTAGGGAAGGGAAGGTAGCCATCCTCGTACCCTATTTTAAAGCCGCAGTGGGGCTATCCTTTATGGGGGCTCCAAGAATTATAGGGAACCCTCCAAAGCTGTCTCCAGGAGTGAGAGCTTTTGCCCATCTGCTTGCAGCAGCTGCCAAGTAAAAACAAAGAGCATGACCTTCCTCGGAGAAGCAAGAGTAGTGGCAAGAACAAGACTGTAATTGAATCATTGTAATTCTAAAAAGACTAAAAATAAAAATATGCAAGCTATCATCAAGACTTGCCACAATAAGAGCACACCCAGGACTTTTTCTAAGCCAGAGATCGTTGGCGTTAATTGGCAGTCAACACTAAAAGGCATATCCTTTACTTTGCTGAGTAAAAGCATGACTGTCTATGCCATACTGTATGAACGCCCTAGATCATTCAACAGAGGAGAGAGCTCGGCAATCAAACCGTTCCTATGGATAAGGAAACTAAAGCCCAGAGTGCTCAAGTGACTTGCCCAGGGTCACACAGTAACTCAGCCCAGACTCCCAGCTCCCATGCCGGAGCACTTTTCTTCAAGCCACCTTTAAAGGATGCAGTCCCTCTGCTAAATACTTCCTATATGAGGCATAAAGCCTATTTGGATTCAAAATCCATTTAGAATTTGAGAGTTAAAATTCTGAAGGATTTTATGTATTACAGACATTTAAGGATCCCATGTAAACATCATTTCCCTTCCTTTGAAAAGCTAGGTCTTTTCCGAGGTCGGAAAGGAAACTTGGCAGAGGGATAGCAAGGAAAAGAAAAAAAAAAAAAAAAAGAAGGCTAGGTCTTCTCACCACCATCCCCCCATCATCCCTCACAAAATTACATTGAAAGAGAAAATCATGGTGCCTTGAAAAAGGAAATGGGGAGATAAGGCTGAAGAGACACCCATGGGTACGGCACTGATCAAACTGCCATCGGTGCAGTAAGAAGCTTGTCCATCAGCTATGCTGAGAATCAAAAAACCAGGGATCCAGCCGAGCCAAGCTGGGAGGGGGCCCACAGGTGGCACCCAAGCCTGCAACTGTTGTGGAGAAGGAGGGAATGGGTAAACAATCTCAGAAGGTTTACCACCAAAATTAGGATTAAGACCAGAATTAACAAATTGTCTTCCCCAGGCCACGTCCAGCCCCAAACAAGTTTTGTTTGGCCTGTACAGAATATTTATTTTTATTTGAATTAGGTACTAATGTTTATAAGTTGGGAGATCAGAATCACATGGCAACAACCAGTTGGTGCTAAATAGAGCTGACCCTCTAAACTGGGAATGCCACTCATAGTCCCCACCACTTGGCCCCTGACTTGGAGCTACAGGACTGGAACAGAAGAAGGAAGGCTCCATTCCACCCACTGTTTGGGTCAGCTCTGGGATGGCCACCTCCAACTGACACTCAGACTGGATTCCAAGAATCCCTCATGTGGGTTGTGCAGCATCCCAGCACAAATCTGTCCTTAAGAAGTCAAATGAACAAGGTTTGTTTCTCAGGAAATCTCTCACAAGCCTCGCAGAACTAGTTCAGTATTGTTTAATCCCTTTTCAATCATGGTCTCCCAGGTTGGTCCCCCTGAAGACAGCAGAAAAGCACACACTTCTAGGGGTTGACGGTGGAGAGGACCCTGCGGCCACCAGAATAGCTACAAATCTAGCCACCACTCCCTCCCTAGCTGTTTGAAATAGGGAAAGAGTGAGAAGTTGCCTCCAAGGGAGGCAGGGGCTGGGAGAGAGCTGTGGACCCTCTTACACAGTGACATTTGCAATGCAAGTACTTAGAAGCCAAACCCATCTGAATGCAGTGGGAGCTTTGCCTTCACTTGAAAAATAAAACTACAGGCTGGGATGGCTCAGGCTTTCTGGGGGTGAAGGGTGGGGAAGGCAGTGGCAAGAGATTTTCCCACACTTAGTGAGCTTTCACTGAAGAGTGCAGTGAGGAGTCAGAGAGTGCTCCCAAGGAGGAGCCTCCAGAAAGGAGCACCGGAAAGGACTAAGGAGGAGAGGGAGTGAGCAGACAGGCAGCAAAACATGCAGCCTGCAAGGACCTGAAATGCAGAAGGAAGAGTCTTCACTCCCCTCTGCCCCTCTGCTCACAGACCCTCAGTCCTGGCACTTGCAGAGTCCTACAAGACAGTGGTGGAGAGAGACTAGCTCTCCTCTTCCCATCCAGAGACCCAGGCTCTACTCCCATCTCTACCTCAAAGTCACTTTCCTCTGCGCTCCCCATCTGGGCCTCAGTGTCTGTCCCTGCCACAGGATAGAGTCAGGCCTTGAGAACCATAGGAGACCACAGATGTGAAAGCACCTTAAAGGCACAGCCAGCCTGGCCACAGCTTTGAATCAGGACACTGAAGAGTCCCCTGAGGCTAGCATGGCTGCAGCAGGCAGCACTCAGAACGTGCCCAGGGCACAACTCCGGGCAGAGAGTGTCAGCGGGTGGGTGATTTCCCCAGGCCACTCACTCCACACCCCTTCAAGGCCTTTGCCACATCTGTAAGCACTGCTCTATTTGCCTGACAGCTTTCTTTCACATAACTTACTTTTTGGCTTAAATAAATTTATTTTGTAAGGCAATTATAGTTCCCTACTGTAAGGGGGGGCGGGTATTGAGTGGAGTTCACAAAGTTCACAAACTGACTGGTTTGTTGTGTTATTTATATTTTTCCAAAATACATTAAAAGAAATTCATCACAAAATAATTTTCATCTTCCAAGATCACATGAGATTGGGCAAAAAAAAAAAAGAAAAAAAGAAAAAAAAAATTTTCATCCTTACATTATGGAGGACATAAACCTGTGCTCTGTAAATGGGTTATGCTTGTCCCACAAGACATTTTTTTATTGAAATTAGTTGCCTCTGTTTAAAAATACAGAGATTTCACATACAAACACACATACATACGTGCACAAAAGTCCTGCTTTCTGGCTTCTCTTGAAGAATGGAAAAAATCTGGCACCTGTCTTAGGCCTGGCCTGCTTCCTTCATTACCATACCTGCCTGGCCCCACATAAGGCATTAGAGTTTATGACCCCCAAGAACAACCTAAAGTCATCTTGCAACCCACCAATTCTATGTATTCCCTACATTGGGAAACCTGTGGGCCCCCAAAGCCTGACCAGGGGTTTAGCCGAGGTTCCTCTGCATAGCAGGCCAACTGCCTGTCATGTTGCTTTGTGCCACGAAAATTCTACAACGAGCCAGAAGTAAATGACTCACAAAACACACTGGAGCCCCTCATAATCCAGAAAAAGAACAGGAGGTATTCCCCTACAAACCCACCACAATCATTGCTAATTCCTCAGCAATTTTGTCCCGGCGGTCCAGACTCCCAAGTGCACGTCAGAATCCCACCCTGGACAGGAAGCCCCTCTAGGAGAGAGACCGAGAACCGTGGGGCTGGTTCCCCTCAATTCCTTCTGCACCTTGCATGATGTCAGGGCCTCGGTAAAGGTTTGCCATTTATGAAATAGCAGGACTCAAAACGTCAACATGATGCCCACGGTGATTCTGTGCATTTGAGCCATCACAGAAGGAACACCTGCCAGGACCAGAGAGGATCTCAGGGACATTCTAGTCTGACCACCTCTTTCCGCCAGGGGTGAGCGTCCCCTGTGCCCCGACAGGCTCTGCACTGATGACGGTAGGGCGTAACCTTGGAGAAATGGGAACTGTTCAAGTTTTCAGTCGGCTGGCTTCTCCTTTCTCTGCAGAGTTTAAAGAACAATAATTTCTATTCATCTCACAACTGCATTCCTGACTCTGGGTTTAAATGGAGTTGAGAATACACATCTACAACAGAAAACTTTCCTCCAGACATTTATTTTTAAAGCTCAGAGAGCGCCCTTTGATGTATCTTGGATCAGACTGAAGAGGAGAGGGAGCCCTTGTGGCCCCCAGGAAGATTCCGTGCCTGGCACCTGGGGTGTTTCTCTGGTTCTTTCTCTCCATGTATGAAATTCAGGGGAGTTGAGGAGAGGACAATCCCCTAACTCTAGAGCATCTTAGCATCCTGGACAGCACCCTTGGAGATGGAAGACCTGCCTCAGAACAACCAGGGCCCCAGGCTTTCAGAGAGAGGAAGAGCCTCGTCAAGCTTGTGGCAAAGCTGGAACATGGAGCCCAGTCTCCTAACTGCAGGTCAGGGCTCTGTTCCCCTCACTCACTGGCTCAACCTCTGCCCAAACTGGAGGCAGGATTTTCTTCCTAGGAACCTCTGAGATGAGCCAATGCTAAGACTTGAGCCCAGGCTTACAGGGACAGTGACATTTATGAAGGCCTAGTCAGGACAATTCACTGCAAAGTGCTCCACACATATAGGTGGGCGGTGAAAGGAGGGATAGAAATCACTCTGGGCTCAGAAGAGTGATTTCTCAGGCAGCCCGGGTGTTGGCATGACCCCCTCTCCCTGGACGTAGGACTCCTATCCACTTTGGAGAGAAGAAGAGAAAGGTAACAGAAACCCAACAGGCCTCACTGATATCTCCTCCTGTCCACTAAACCCCAAAGGCCCTTGTTGAAAGGACAGACCAAATTTCAGGGAAGGCACACACAGAGCCTCCAGAACCCCCACTGCCCTCCAGATCCCTAGCCACCCACAGGCACCAGCTGCTCACCTGTTGATGGAACTGACGCTAGGCACCGTGTCATTGTCACACACCCGCTCCGCCAGCAGCCGGTCCCTTATCTCCCAGGCAAACATGGTAGGATTTTGGCGTTTATACTCAGCGATTTTTTCCACCACTTTGGGTGTGGCGACCTTTGGTTTGGATCCTCCAATTACCCCAGGCTTGATGCTTCCCGTCTCATAATACCTAGGACCCAAGGAGAAAGGAGCTTAGCCATGGGGAACCGGCAAAATGAATGTTGGCAACAAAATAACTGGCTACTCTCTCCAGGAAACATCCGGATCGGATGATTCCAATACAGTAGCCACCAGCCATATGTGGCTTTTGAACATCTGATATGTGTCTAGTCGGGGCACCGTGGCTCATACCTGCAATACCAGCACTTTGGGAGGCCGAGGAAGGAGGATCACTTGAGGCCAGGAGTTCGAGACCAGCCTGCAACACAGTGAGACCCCCATCTCTACAAAAACTAAGAAAAATTAGCCAGGCGTGGTAGTGCGCACCTGTAGTCCCAGCTACTTGGGAGGCTGAGGTAGGAGGATCACTTGAGCCTAGGAGTTTGGGGTTGCAGTGAGCTATGATGATGCCATTGCACTCTAGCCCAGGTGACAGAGTGAGACCCTGTCTCAAAAAAAAAAAAAATGTGGCTAGTCTGAATCAAGATGTGCTATAAACATAAAACACACACAAGATTTTTAAAACTTAGTAAAAAAAAATGTAAAATATCTCATTAATAATTTTTATATTGGTTATATGTTGAGATGATCATTTTTATATATTGGGTTAAATAAAATATATAATTAAAATTAATTGTGCCTGTTTCCTTTTACTTTTCTTAATGTGCTACTAGAAAGCTTTAAATTATATAAATGGCTCATGTTATATTTCTATTGGATAGTGCTGGTAGGGGGCTATGCATTAACAAAATTCTTTCACATTCATCTACCATTTTATAGTCCACAGAAACTTTTCAAGTCAGTTTTCCCATTTGATCTTCAACAGTTCTAAAGCACACAAATGGTTTTGAATTAATTAATTAATTAATTAACTAATAAATGAATAGGTCCCCATCTACAGGTCTAAAACTGAGATTCATAGAGCTTACACAGCTTCCCTAGGGTCACACAAGACCAAGTGGCCAAGCCAGGACTGTGGCCCAGCCTCTTGAACTAAAATTTTCCCAGCAAGGTGGCTTATACTTTGATTTGCCAGCTCTCCCATCCCGTAGCAGAATCCCCAGCATTCTGTGAAACTGTCCTCTAAAATGCAACTTATTTTTCCATAAGAGAAAAATAATAACCCTGGTGTAAAATCAAAAGAAGTGTTGAATTCCAGAATTAACTGGAAATGTGTGTTATAAGTCTAAACCCAAGCAATCAGAAAAACCAACCACAAGTCGTGGCAGCTCTTCCAGGGACCTCCCCTGAGGTAAATGGCTGTTTCTAAGGACATTTCCATGCTATCAGCTTTTCCCCGTTAACGAAAATAGGATGTCAGGGTTTTACAGTAAAACCGAGACCAGGGAGAAGAGTGCCATGAAAGATCATTTCAGGGGGAAAAAAATGACTTGATTCCTTTACTGAATCTGAGCCGTCACTGGATGTCTCTCTCAATATTTACAGAGGAATTCTTGATGTCCTCTTCCGAAGGAGATCATCTTGCAGGTGAATTTTTTTTTTAACCAAAAAGACATTTTAGAAATGACTAGTAATTTTTACACCTAACAAGAGTTTATAATAGGTAAGGCAATGAGGTGATTCTGAGACAGGTGGGAAATGTTACCCAGGAACAATGATTGGTCACATTTATAGAGATGCTGAAATTCTCAGTCTGGGTAGGTCTGGCTAGGGCCAAGCTAGGGAATATTCTAGGAAAGATGAAATAATTTGGGAGCAGTGATGTGGAAGTGAAAATTCTATTTTTCATTGAGAAGAGTGAGTCATTTACAAATTTTAACCATAAGGCAAAACTCAAGCTATCCTCCCTCTTTCTAAAAAATTGCTTTGAGCAATTTTTCTGTAATTGCTGAAAAATTATTACTCACAAACAGCTCTTTTAAAATATCCAAGAAAACACTTTTTTGCCAGAAGTCTAGAAAAGTACTTTAATCAGGGCACACCGCAATCTCTGCAGCCTCCCACTGTCCTATCAATTTTACAATTGAAAGTCCATTTTTTCTATAACACAACTCGTTATTTAGGCACACCACTCAAAAGTATACAGAGCTCTTCCTCAAATTATCTTGATTCTCACACTAATCCCGCGAGGCCACAGGGCTTTACAGAAGGGAAAATAAATGATCAGAAGGGTAAGTGACTTGCCCAACTCCCTTCTGTAAGTTAGAGGCAGCCCCAACTTTCAAGTCTCACGCTGAATCCAGTGTTCTTCCCACTAGAGCAAACTGCTGCTTTGGTTATAAAATTTAAAATAGTAATACTAATGATCCCTTGCAATTGCAGAGAGATTTACTCTTTACCAGGCATTTTCAAATGTATTTTTCATTCAGTCAGGCACTCAATCAATAGTCACCAAGTGTCTGTTAGGGTAGGCACAATCTCAGGGAAGGGGCTACAGACACATAGACAACCCTGTGCTGGACACCCAAAACATGTTAGTTGAATGGGACTGCAACATTCACACTGCAGCTCTGAGAGAGCAGCAGGTTGAAGCCCCCACCTCCAGCCCTCACCTTCATGGTTCGCAGGTGGCAGCACTCAGGCCTCCCTGCCCATCCCACCTGAGCAGTGCCAACCGGGGGAGGGTATGGTCTTGACATGAGAGGTCTCTGTCTTCCTTTTGACTGACACTTGGGCCAGGCACTTTGAAGGCAACCCTGACACTCCTGAGACCCCAACTCGAAACTGTGTCAAGTGGGGATTCAGACTTAATAACTATCCTTTCATCTCAGCAAAACAGCCATGCAGCCCTTTGGCTTACAGACAAAAGATGAACAGCAACCACCAACACACAGTATCTTTTGGTGCAAAGAGCATTAGTTTAGCAGTCAAGAGGTGTAGGTGCTAGTCAGTGGCTGTGACACTAACTTGCTGTGTGATCTTGGCCAACTCAATTGGCCTCTCTAAGCCTCAGTTATCCCATTTATACAATAAAGGGAGGATGTTTGCCCTGCTTGCCTTGCAGGGTGGTTGTGAAGACAGAAATACAGAAGGTTAAGAAAAAGCTTTGCAAAACATAAAATAAAGAGCACGTGCTGAGGACTAAAACCCCCTTAGTGTTTATTATTACTGTGTAACATTCCACCCAATTCCAAATGACCTGAACCTCCCAACAAGGCTCCAGCAAAAAAAGACAACAGCTGAGCTCTGGGTGGATTTAACTCAGCCTCACATGCCACCAAACTGCACCTCCAAAGCCTTGAGCTCTGTAGACTGAATGCCCACACTCCTGGCAGACCGCCCACCTTCCTGAGATGATGGGGGTCCCTGCCTGCCCAAGGGACTTTGCCTGCCTTGCCACACAGCCTCTGAAAACCACAGCCACCACACACCACATGCTCTCCGCAATCTGTCACCTCCTGTGCGCCCATCAAATTCTTCGGTGACAAAAAAAAAAAACAAAAAAACTGTGGATCGAACAACCCCAGTTCAGAAATTCCCAGTCACACTGTTTTAGGGCTGAAGTTGTTTCTTAAAAGGCAGTTCTAATTAGAGTGACATTTTGTCCACTGTGGTTCTTAGTTATGAAAATAATGAGCTATGAAATTCCAATTTATTGTTGACAACTTAAACGGCCAAGCACCGGAGCGGCGCGTAACTTCCAAGTGCCACTCTACCTAGTGACAAATCTATTCTGGGCCGCGGAAGGCTGCCAGCTGGGCTTGGAAGGGTCCCTGTCCCCCTCAGTCTCCATGGGAGATTTGGAGGTCTCCAGAGCACCAGAACATGAGGACCCAGCATCTGGATGTCCCCTCTGAAAAAGGCTCAGTATCTTGTCCTGAGAAGATTTCAAATAGCGAGCAAGATGTCGGCTCAGCAATGACGTCTCAGCAAAAACAAAGGAAGGGCCTTCTTTCTCTCTCCCTCTCCCTCGGTACAATAAAGAGGCTCCACAAAAAGGTATCTAAGAGCCATTCAGCTCTAGAAGTCTGATGCTGAGACACTCTAAAATAGTTCTCTTCTCCCTCTCTCCCTCCTTCTCTCACTTGTCTTCATTTCTCTCTCTTCCCATTTCTCTTTTTAAAATCATTTTCTTTTCTCTTTCTGTTTTCTCCATCCTCTCTCTTTTACTGTTCTCCTGCTACTCTCTCTCTCATCCTCCCGTGTAAAACAACCGTCTAACAATAACACCACGCCGATGTCCTGTGTTCCTCCCTTCACTGTCCGGGGCTCGCTGACTGCTAAACAGGAGTGGAGACTGCAGCCCCCACAGCTGAAGGGACGCGCACTGGGCCAGAGGATGCGGAATCAACAGGGACCGAGGTCCCTAAATGACCCGCCAGACCCCCCCCGGCCCTGAAACTTCTTCCCCTGGCCTCAAGCAAGGCTCCCCAAGGTTATTAGAAACTGTTGCTCCCTCCATCTGAGAGAATTTCTTGAATTCCAGCAGATGAAAGGAAAAGAGCAAGCAGAAAGTCACAATGTCACTGATACACTTCAAAATATTTATTTTCTATTCAGGCATCTGTTCTCAAACCATACTGCAAGCTACGGGACACAGGTTGTTTTCTGACCCAGGGAAACAAATAGAAAGAAAGCACAGAACAGCTAAACCCAAGAAATGCTCCTGCCTGCTGGGGCAGACCTATAACAGCGTCACATGCCCGGAAACAAACCCGTGGCTTTGTTTTGGGGCTGTGGTGAGACAAGGATGGTCATGGGGTCCTTTAGGCCTACTACCTGGGTCAGTCACTTGGCCTCCCTGGGTTTGTTCCCTCATCTTAAAACATGCTTCACTGGATCATGCTGAGGTTACTGAGAAAACAAACGAAGAGAACTAAAAGCCCTCTGGGAGAATCGTCATTGTTAGTATTTTGCTTGCAGCAAATCACCGGGTCAAGTGGCAACTTTCAAATGTCATTTGAGAGTTAGTATTTGGGGTTTTTTTCCCTTCTCTCTAATTTAATATATACTTAGGATGCCTGTCACTACGAAGGAAACAAAACAGAGAAGGAAAATACTGCAGCCCAACATAATAAGGTTGCTAATAGCCCAAAACTGAAAATGACAGCTGACTTTTAAAAATGGAATGTGCTTTTTGAAAACATTGAAATGAAACATTGAACTCTGGTTGTGTGATATTGTAATTTAAAGATTTTCCACCCAGTCCTGCTCAGGGCCCAGGCTGACCTAAGATATACAGGGGAAATTCCCAAGAGCCTCTTACTCCTGAGTTCTTTAGAACAATTCACCAGGCTTTCAGAAAACATGTCATCCCTCCTGACTAGGTCACCCTATTCCACATGTCACTTGATTCAGGGGTTTCCCAGGGATACTTTGAATTGGATGGCCTCAAAAGGGCTTTGCAAACTCTAAAGTGCTATGCATGTGGAGCAAGATGCTGCCATGATTCTCACTATGACACTGGCACATTTGACAGGTCCTGGGTCATGTTTTAGGTCTTTATTTGAAAGATCAAGGGAAGCCTGGAGCTCCTGCCTTTACCTGCCAAGAATTTTGCTGACACAACCATGGCTGACCCGAAGCTGCCTGGAGATGTCGCAGGGCCTGACACCTTGATGAGCAAGTTCCACTATCCTTTGGCGGACTACATCCGGGAGTGGCCGTCCGTTCACAAAAACCCCCCCAAGCTGATTCACTCCTCCATGTCCTGAAACAGATCAGAAACAAAAGGGAAGGGAAAGAGTGGTTAGAAGCAGTCAGACAGTAGAAGCTCCGTTGTGAGCGCCCAGCGTCCCTCTGATCACAAATGGCTGGCACGCTGGAAGTCCTGTGCCTGGAGTCCTACTGTGTAGCCTACACAAGAACCCCAGATTGCTTCTTAAAATTAATCTTAGCCTTTGTCCATCTGCAGCCAGTCAATTGAGTTATTGACAGCAAGCATCCCCATACTAGGTTTCCTTTAGTTACTAGCATTTTCCTTATAATTTTTTTTAACAATGAAATGTGTGAAGACCCCAATCTATACTAAAGGGGCATAACTTATTACAGGATTCTGAGGTCTAAGGAAAATCCTGGGGAGAAAATATGTTTTAAAATACATCACATTTAAAGAGAAAAAAATGAAGCTGTTTTCCTTTTAACAAATATCTTTAAAAGTGAAAGGGACTACTCCAATAAACCTGTATCTCAGAAAAAAAATTTTTTAATCATAAATCTAATTCAAGGGCTAAGGACTTAAAAAAAATTTTTTTAGAGAGCATGTGCAGAGTTCTGAGAAAAAACCCAACCACTGCCTTGTTAAAAACCCTTCCTTTAAGAAGGTAAGGCTGACATGCAGATTTGACCACTGTACCTGCTCAGAGCACACAAAAGAAATGTCATAGGATCTTCTACACACAGCACATTCCACTCCACTGCATCAGGATTTGTTATAAAGGAGTTTCCCTGGAATTTCTGGAGTGTTTTACAATTAACAAACAGCTTTAATTTGGTTCGGGGGAAATAAAGACGCCAAAGAAATCTTCGAGCCCCAGGTTTTACAAGGGCCCTGGGATGGATTTTAAGTAAATGAAGTCTGGGAAAGTGCCTCCTCCACCTATATGCTGCCTTTTCTTACATCAAAGTCCATCTGGAGGGAAATAGGGACCCAAGGAAAATGAAGACCCGAGTAAAACCACCAGTAAATATAGAGTGATCCAATGTAGCAACATCATTGACCTTATAGCTATTAATCAGCTACTAACTGATGTTGCTAAAGACTGGAACCAAAAGCCAGTTCCAAGCATTTACTGATGCTGCTGGCAGCTCAGAGGCCAAAGAAGGGGAAACCTCCTCCTAAACCAGGACTGGACTGTACAAGGGAAGCCAAGGCATACCAGAGGTCACACACACATATACACTCCAACTCTAAGACATTAAGTAGCTGCCTCATCTTGGTTATTTCCCCCATTACTCAGCTACTACTTAGGTTCATGAACAACATGATACAGAGGGGGAAGAAAGAACCAGAACATAATCTATTTCCTAAAACCTGTCCAAGCAATCCACTGAAGTTTCCCATGAATATTTCCCAAAATTTCCAAGTTCAGACTTATTTCAAGGAATAACTATTTTATAGATAACTGCAGTACTTAGTTCAAGTTCTAAGCTGAATTTCTCTCTGATTTTCAAAATGAGCTTTAATCAGTTTTGATTGTTCTAAAATACTCTAGACATAAGAAAAAGGAAAATCATTCCACACAACATTTTGCAGTTAGGAACACAGTTGCATAGTTTACCTAAAATAGAAAGACTGCAGCCACCCTGGTCAAGAGCCTTAAGAAGGCTTTGTTCTGGGGCTGGGAACACATAATATAAAAGGGTTGTATAGATCTTTCAAGAGCAGGCTGGATTTAAGTAAAATAAAGTAAATCCAAAATTGGTATGAGCTCATCTGGGAGGACGAAGGGCAAAGGAAGCTAAACCACCTAGCACACTTTTGATATGACCTGGGAGTCCAGGTATTGTGGCCCATCTGCAATAGCCTGTTCCCTATATCACTGGCAATTGAGACGTTCTGCCTAAAACACAGCGGCAACTTTCAGAGGACTTAAATTCCAAAAGTAGTCCGGCAGGATATTTATGAGCTTTGAGGGCTATTTTGTATCATAGGAAAAACCCAAAGGGTCTCCTAGAGCCTGGTCTCTCTAGGTGGCAGCAGTCCCCAAACCCTCTATCCTTGACCACAAAGGCTGAGTTGCTAATGCTCTTCCAGAGACTGATCCACACGTCCATAGCTGACACCAGAACCAGGATGACCTGGGAGCCTCTTACCCACCTCAACTCTGGCCCTCTCTGCCTTGGTCACAGTCTTATCCAACAGAGCTCTTTGAAGGTGACGGTCAGAAGAATTACAACCATGGTCTGAGGAAGGCCGCTGACTCTGGGACTAGAGACGTAAAGCCCAAAGTCTTAGAGAAGGGAGGCAGGACAGGGAAAGAAAAGAGGAAAAAAGAGGTGTGTGGAGAAGGGTGCAAGGGTGGGAACTAAATGAGACAGACAGCAAGGAGAAAGCGCCTGGAAAGGAAGCAGCAGGTTAGGCAGGCATAGGAGAAGAAAAAGGAATGGACAAGCCAAAAAAGGCCAAGAAAAGAAAGGTGAATGTAGCACACTGCGGGAGGTAACAAGAAGAGAAAATGGAGGAAGCCCAGCAAGGGAGCTTGCGGAGGACAGGGGATCCCTGTAGAGGGGACTTTCGTTTTCTGGGGCCCCAGCTCCAGCCCTGCACCTCCTTGCAGAACCCAAGTCCCAGCCTCTACTTCCTGTGGACTCCAATTAGGTGAGGGCTCATCCCATGGAAGGGTGCCTGGGGAAGATGTGGATTCAGCTACCCTTTTCAGGGCAAGTAGAATTTAGAGAGACTGACACAGAGACAAGTGCAAACAGTTCAGATGAAGACCTGGAAACAGACCTACAGATACATGGGAAACAGACCAGCCCCCACAGGGCAGACTGAGCAGGGTTTAGTGGGGGATGGGGAGAGAAAGATTGAATTACAGATGCCTGTGGGGCCTTTGTGGCTCTAGTCTGGAAGAGGCTGGCCTCCACAGATGCTCCTCAGGCTCTGATATGAACATGCTACCCACCAGGGGCCCTGCCCATACCCCAAAGACCATAGCTGGGCAGAGGGTCTTGGGGGATGGACCTTTGCTCACTCAGCCACAGATTGAACTCCAGGACCCACAGGATCATTGCAATTCCTCCTAGATGCACCAGAGAAAAAGAATGAAGGGGCACACAGACATGCAAACAGAAGCACAGGGAAAGAGAAGGGATGAAATCCCCCTAATGGACTCTCCAACGGATAGACAGGTGTTGGCACACATGGACAGTTGGGCCATGGACGCAGATATGGTTGGACTAGACAGAGAGAGAGCTTTGCACATGTGTACTTACACAGTCTACTTCCCTCTCTCTGGAATCTTAGTCCCTCTCTCTCCCTTTTCATGAATCCTGGGAAGCATCATTTTTATGCCTTTGTCTGACAGTCTGGGAGACCCAAGAACCAGCCATGGCTTTGCCCACATGAACTTCCTGTTAGTCCTTTTGTCTCTCTGACCTCAGTATCATATTCTGTAAAATGGGTGTAGCTAAAGATTTAGGCAACACTCAGGCAGGACGCTGGCTACAAAAGCGCTTTATAACTGGTAAAGATACCCAGGGGAGGGAAACATCTCAGGAGGGGGGCAGGAGGACATGGTGCTAATAAGAATGACGAGCCTTGACTAGGGTGTGGGGGCACCTCAGAACTCAGAAGCCCATTTCTTGGCAGTGCCTGCCCCTCCCCACAGAATCTCTCCTGCTTTGAAGCAGTGGGGAGGGGGTAGAGGTGGGGAGAGGTGACAGGGAGAAACTGGCCAGGGCCAGGAAAGAAGATGAGGAGGTGGGACTTGGTCTGAGCCCCTACTACCCCAGCCACCTCCCAGGATCTACTGTATTCCCCACCTCCATTGCCAGTTAGTTGGGCCCCCCAGAGCAGACCTACATTATGCAAGCAAACAGCTTTGGGCATCAGAAACGAGAACACTTCCAGAAATGCCACGGGCTCAGGGCTTGCACCAGCTCTGGAGCTAGGCTGGCTGGGGCCCAGCCCCCACTGTGCTGCCAGGGAGATTGAAAATGGGAGGGAGCACTTCCCGAGGAGGGGGCAGATTGAAGGCCTGGACAGGAGGCACACACATTAGCAGTTGGCAAACCTGCACCTGGAAGGAGCTGCCTTCTCCACGCTGATGCACAGCCCAGAGACCTCTGGGTCTGATGCTGTCTCCCCAAGGGCCAGGGCACGACCTCTGGGCTGCAGAGCTCTGGGCAGAAAGAGGCAGTGAGGGCCTGTGGATTCCTGTTGGTGAGGAAAGAACTGCAGGGGCTGCTCCTCACCATCTTGTCTCCCTAGTCACACCTTGGCTGAGCCAAGGGCTTGCCCACCTCTCAGAGTATTGCCCCCAATTCGTTTGTTTTTGGGCACACTCTGCAAGATCAGAGCCTCCCCAGAGCCAGGCTCCAGTTCAGCCGGAAAAGGCTGTGGAGGGTGCTGGGGTCACCATGGACTGGAAACCGTTTGGGCACAGGCCCCAAACGGTGAGGAATCGTTTGGGCTGGGACCAGAGCAAGTGGCTTCTCTGCACAAATCTTCCCATCGCTTCGGCGGATTACTTCGGACTCGGGAAATTGACACAAAGAGAACCTGACCTGCCCGCAGCCAGCCTGGCTGCCTAGACCAGCCTTTCTCTGCTTGCCAGGCCATTCAGCCCTCCGTGGCAGACACGGACATACTCGCCGGGAGCTTGCCTTCTTTCCAGCCGGGTCTCTGCAGCCTTTGTTAAATAGGGGACCCATGGCTGGGGACGCTGGTTCCCGGGCTGCCTAAGGGAAACCAGGCTTGGGGAGGGCTCCCAGCTCCGGAGCAACACCGTGACCTGCAGCCCGCAGAGAATCGAGCGGGTCACCGACTAGAGGCTGCCAAAGCCTGGCGCCTTCCTCCAGTCCCGCTCTGCAGCGAGCAGAAGGGAAACGCGATTCGTTCCACTTGGAATTTCCTTGAAATCTCCGAATCTAATCCGGCGTTAACTCACCGTGAGAGGAGCGCTCATCTCACAGGAGGCTGTGCTAATGGGTGAACTGGCAGGATCCCCGCGGGTCAGGCAGCCGGGCGGGCCTTGCCCGCGCCCGAAATGACCCTTCCCGTCTCCTACACACGCTGCGTCTTTCAGAAGGCGGGGGCGCCTGTGTGGTGACTAATTGGCTTCTTCTTTCTTTCTTTCTTTCCTTTTTTTTTTTTTTTTTTAAGGGGAGAAGCTATGACGAGGCAGGCGTCCTGCAGAGAAGGACCCGATGGGGTCTTTAAGGGTCTCTGTATGAACTGGCCGGCTCCTAATCAGAAGCTTAACTCAGGGACTGCTACTCCGTTGATTTTTCAAATCCCCCTCCTCAACTCCAAGACGCCTTTGGAGCCCTGGACCCGGTGTCCTCGCTTAGCACTCAACCTCTTCCTCCACACATACAGGCAATGGTCAGGGCCCCACTTTCCCTCAAAGCTCCAGTCTTGATCAGCCCCGTAGCTAAAAAAGGCGCCATCGGGTTTGGAACGTGGGGCGCTGCCTGAGACTCAGAATGACCTCTCCCTACAACTTCGTGCCCTCCAACTGGCCCTGCCCGGAGCCCTCTACGGGTGCAAGCCAAGGTTCTCCGAACGCGCTGAAACGTCGCTGCCAGAGACCCTGAAAGGCTGCAGCTCGCAGCCTACAATACGCGTTGCCGGAGGCGGGATTCCCGGACCAGGTGCTCCGGCCTGGGTGGCCAAGCGCGTTGTTCCACGTTCCCTGCCTGGGAGCCCTGCACTTTGCAAAGTTCGCTGAGAGGCTACAGAGGTCCGGGGTCCCCTCGGGCTTAGTACCTGCCCCACGGTCCGGCACCCCCAACCCGGTCCCGGCCGGAGAGTGAGAGAAGCGAGCTCGCCGCCTACTTACTATGCATGGATGCAAACGGGTCGTGCTTACAGTGTATTTCCATCGGGGCGCTCCAGACTGCAGGCCGGCCCACGCCGCCGCCTCCCGGCGCCAAGGGGCTGCCCAGGGCGGCTAGGGAGCCGCGCCACCAGGCCGGGCACCGTGACAGCTGGGCTCAGAAATCACTGCTGGAGCTTCAGGGTCTCCCCGCTGGAGACCGCCGGGAGCTGCGCAGAGAGGCGGGAAACGGCGCTAGCTCAGTCCAGCTGGGAGCCGGCGCCCAACTCTGGCTGGCTTCTCTCTCTAGCTGGCTCAAGCGGCGGCTCCGGGCCCAGCCCAGGGTAGCTGAGGCCAAGGCGCCCGCGGCTTCGGGGGCATAGCGCAGGGGCCCGCCTCCAAGACAGCTAAGATCCCCCAGCTCCGGTTAGGAGCGCCTCCGAGGAGGCCACCGAAACACACGGCCCTTGGCTTCACTCAGGGGGCAGCGAGACCCGGCTCTGCCAGGCTGGTTCCGCGGCCTCGCTGCCTCTAGGGTCCCTCCTCGACCCCTCGTCTCAGCCGGATCCTTTCTCTTTCTCCTTCTCTGAGTCTCTGTGGCTCGGACTTGCCCACTCAACCTCTCTCCAACTGGCTTTCCGACGTCTGGGACGAAGTTGCAAAGAACTTCCTCTCTGGCAGCGCAGGGGTCCTAGCGGGTTCGGAGATGCTTCCGCCACTGACGTTGGGGCCGAGACTGCGGAGTCCCCAGGAGCTTGCAGCCCTCAAAACCCGGGACTCGCTGCCTTCAAAGTTCCCGCGGCCCCCGCTGCTTCCCCATAGCTGGGACCAGGAATGGGGACAACAGCGACCGGTTCCTCCTCTCCTGGATATCTGCCTCACGCCTACCAACTCTTCGAGCCCCGCTGCCCTCCCTCGGGCGCCTGGTTCGACTGTCTTTCAGCTGCCTCTTCCGGGACGGCCGCCGCGCCTGCCCCAGGCGTGAAGCGATGAACTGAGGAAAGAGTGGAGGGTCCCCGCCACCAAGGCCGCCGGGGCTTCCGGGGCTGAGACCGAGCCGCTGCCGGCTTTGACTGCCCGCCCTGCTACTGCAGCCGCCGCCGGCGCTAGCCCTCCGCCTGCTCGGCGCGCACAGTGCGCCACCGCGCCGCCCCGGAGCCGCTTTCAGGACCCGCTGCGTGTGGACAGCGCCGCCCGGGGCTCAGCCTCCCTCCGGGCGGGGGCGGGGGCGGGGCGGGGGCGAACATGCCAATCACGCTCCATCCAGCCAATCATAACGGCAGTTGCCGGCCTTGGCCCGAAACGCCGCCCCATTGGCTAAGCAGCCCACGGGCTCCGCCTGATTAGCGGACACCTGGGCAATGGGAGAGAATGGGGGGCGGGGCCCAGGCGGCGGCGCCACGTTCATTGACAAACGCGCTGGGCGAAGGCCTAGTGGATGGAGGATGTGCCGAAGGGGAAGTGGGCCCACGCAGTGCCTGGAGAGTCCCGCCGCGAGTGCCACAGGGGCTCAACCTCCCCGCCGCGGCGTTGGGATCCTGGGACGCCCTGAGGGATTGGGGCAGCCGAGGAGGGGTGAGGGGTGAGAGTAGAGGACTAGTTTCCAGAAAACAAGGAACAAAAACCAAAAAACAAAAAAACAAAGTATGTTGGAGAAAGACAAGGAGTGCAGTAGAGATCGGGCACCATCAGACTCAGAGTGTGCTTATCTGCCCATTCTGACCTCACTTCACTTACCTCATCTGTAAAATGGGCAGAGTTTGGTTTAACTAGTCTTTGATGACTCCTCCTTCCACAGAAATATTTCAAAATTTTATCAAGCACCTATTAAGCCACTGCCTCCTACTCCTCATCCACCCTCCTCCCTCACTCCACGCGCAGGGCCCCCAGTTCTGCCTTAACCAAAGGCAGAGACGTGGAGGGGGGCGGGAGGGATATGTCACTCCTTCAAAGCTAGCAACCAGAGCGCTCCTGGGGGAGGGGCTCAGGCTTTGGACCAGGTTGCCCAAGCGCAAAGCAGTAGGCCCTCTTTGCAGCCTCAGACCAGGAGCTGCCAGATGCTTTGGAAGCTGGTGATGAGAGCAGCTGAAAGTTTCTGTGGGCAGGAGCAATTCCGCATACGGTGCGAGGCCTCTTGAGAACCAAATAAGCTAGCTGAGTGGCTTCCAGTGCTAATGAGGGTCCCTGAAGCCGGCCGGCGGGTCCGTGGCATATTGTATCTGCAAAGGTCGAGCAAAGCGGGGCCAGGCACAATGATGCAACTTCCACCTGTCAGGAAAACCCGACCTTCCTCTTCCGAGGAAGTCCCTGTTGCTATTTAGACAAAATGGACGGATTCCTAGCAGAACTCTCCTGACCCAGAAGAGCTTTGACCAGAGAGTCTCAGTTTCTCAGGGGTGTAAGGCTCTGGGACCACAATCAAAGGAACTGGGCCTTGAAAAGGAAGCCATCCTTCACCCCAGAGGCTACAATTCTGAGAGCCCTACAGTTTGCCAGGGCCAAGCCCTGATACCAGATGCTGAGGATTCCCCTGCTCCAGCAGCTCATGGGAGTGATGCGAAGACTCACCTTTGGGATTTATAAGTGATGATCCTCTGATATTAAATATAAATCCACCAAAACAAGGGCTCTGAGATGCCTGCTCCAAGACTGGACTTGTAAGGAAGCCATAGCACAGGCTGATCCTGGGAGGATTCGTGGAACATCCTCTCGCTTCATTCTCTGCCTCAGTTTCCTCTCCTCTCCCTTCTCTCTACCCCTGCTCCACTTCTGACACCCCTACACTGGATCGGCCCTTGGACCCACTTTCTGTCCCACTCCCCAAACCAGCTGCCCCTGACCGGTAGACAAGTTTCCGGCTCTGACACCCAACCCTACCCCCACCAGGGCACAGCTGCAGAAAACGGCCCCAGGCGGGCCTCAGGGGACCTAGAGACTGCGGTTTGTGTGGGGATGGGGTGACAGCATTCTCTCTCCTTTGTCTGGAACCCTGCCTGTCCGGATCTTCCCTACCTCTACCCACCACCCCTGCCCCCGCCTTGGGGCAGGAAGATTGCAATAGTAGAGAGGGACGGATGAGGGTTCCCGAACTCACTTCACCCAGTGGAGCCCAGTGGATCTGAAATGGCTAGTATTCAGACTCCCAGCCCAGACTAGACGTGGGGGCTCTATTACCTACTAGAGAGGTGTAGTGTTTGAATGCCCTGAGAGATGCACCCAGTGACACCCCGACTCCCAGCTCCGCACGTTGCTCTGGGGCCTACAAACTCGGATTCTAGAGTCTTAGAGGTAAAATGGCCCTGAGGCTATGCTTTCCCCATTTTACAAGTGCGGAACCTGAGGCCCAGAGGCGGGATGAGACTTGTCCAAAGTCACACAGCAAGTCTGGGGTAGAAGAAAGGATGTGAGCCGGAAACCTCTTTCTCAAAAGTGCCTCTCCAGAGCTACTCTCAGGATGGCAGGGCATTGGTGGGGGAGTGGGATGCTGCCAAACCAAAGAACCAGGCTAGAATATGCCCGCACAAGCCAGTTTTCCTCCCGATTACCTGTGCGCCTTAGAGAGAATCCCCGGGCACTGCTGGGGTGGGATGGAACCGCAGATATTACCTGAACAGGAGTAGCTCGGATTTCCCATTTCACACAGTAGGTGTTGGGCTTCAGGACAGTGTTCTGCTGCGTGGCATACACACGGCCAGCCTTACCTGAGCAATGAGAGCACTCCCCTCCTGAACACCCCGTGCTCCAGGCAGAGGGAGTTTCCCTCTCAGTGGGGGTTGTTCACCACTGCCCAAGTGGGCCGGCCTCCAGAAACTTCCAATCCCAAAAGGCGCGACCAGACCTTATATCCCCGCCACCTAGCCCAGCCTTACAGGCCACCAAACAGCGGCCCAGAGAGGTTTGTGACTAGCCCGAGATTGCACAGCGATTCCCTGGCAGAGCCAGGGTACGGTGCCTCAATCCTGCCTCTAAGCGACCACGAGGCGCAGTCTGGATCCAGGAGAGGCTAGCAGGGAGCTGGTCTTGCCGCCACCCTGAATGCGGTCCAGCCTTGCTGTGTGCTATGGTAGTGTGGTTTCTTTCTCCCAGTAGCAGGGCTTTGGGCTGGGCCCTGTGCTAGGTGCTGGGGGCCAAACACTGAGAAAGGAAACCATATGGGAAGAAACTTAATTTATGTAAACTGAATTGCCTTTGAAAGTTTTGCTGTTGAAAGAAAGTTCATTGAGAATAATGTTTGAGAAGGCAAAACACCTGAGAGCGTCCACTTTGGATCTTTGGCCAGAGACCTTGCTTCACTCGGGACACACCCCGCTCCCGCTCCAGGCCTCCCCTCTCTCACCTCCCAGCGCACAGCGCTCCCGCAGCGTCAGGATAGGATGTTGGGGCTGCTATAGAGCTCTATGGGCCTGAGATCGACTCCGACTCCCGCAGCCCGAATCCAGCCCATTTCCCTGCTCTTGCTTCAGGCAAAGTGAGGCCTATAGATAGGGTTAAGACTGGTTGCTCAGTTCAGGAAAGATCAGAGATGCCAAGGCCATCTCTGTCCTAACCCAGTGGGCTCTCGCTAACCCTCATTTAAAGAAGAAGAAAAAAGTATCAGAGGGAAAGCAACTAAATGACCCAAAATTACACAGCAAATTGGAGCACAGGGAATTCCTGCATGATTCCTGCACCTAGATCAGGAATCTGCCCTACTCTGCACAGGTCTCTTCGCAGGAGTTGTTGAACAGGTAGGAGAAAAAGGAGAATTTAACCAGGTTATTCAAGAACTGTGTAAACCTCCTTAATAGGAGTTTGTTACCAGTGCACTGGGATTAACTCTCTCTCCCAAACACTTAAGACGTGCAGCACCTTCTAGGGCATCTGCTTCTCCCAGTGTCTAATGCTGAGAACAACCCCTGACCTCCTAGGGCTCTGTGAGATGAAGTTTTATGGATAGGGGATTATTACTATCAGTCTATTTCGGGCTCATTCCAGAGCTGTAAGACTGGATGCCAATGCGCAGTGGGAAAGTGTTCAGCCCATCTAGGTCTTCCTGGCCTAGGGACTCAAGGGCTCCCATCACAGGTAGCTTGCCCAGTATTAGCTTTTCTCCATCCATTCCTATTCCCTCCATAACTCGTGCTTCATGATCTCCTACAAGTCACCTCCCCATATGCAGATGGAGAAACTGAGGTTTGGGGAAGGAATGGAATATAGTTCTGAAGGAAGAAAAGAGAGGTCTAGCGGCTCATAAAAGGCCTAGAAAGTTGGGAGAGGGAAGAAGTCCTTGGATCCCCCTTTGAGCGCCAGCCTGAACAGCTTCTCAGCCCCCTCCTCTTCCCTAGCCCTGGCCTAGGCTGGTGCCAACAGGCAGAAGTGCAATGTC
Source organism: Daubentonia madagascariensis (assembly GCA_023783475.1). Lineage (NCBI taxonomy): Eukaryota > Metazoa > Chordata > Mammalia > Primates > Daubentoniidae > Daubentonia > Daubentonia madagascariensis. The sequence goes on along the minus strand of JAKFHU010000776.1, from coordinate 33,803,476 downwards.
ACCTGAGCTGTTGCCTTTTCCTGGGCAGGCAAGCCCTCACCCCAACATTTCAGTGAGGGGGGGGAGTGGCTCTCTAGATTTCAAGCTCTGGCCAACCTAGGGCTCCCCCACCCCAAACCCCACCCAGTCCAGCTGCGCTGGGGAATGAAATGCTTTATTGATTAAACGATTATTCAGGCGATTGAACTAATCAAAGAGTCCATCGACCGCCATGAATTACATTCTTCGTAGACAGCTTGTCCGGAGAGGCAGCCCCTCTCCCTGGCCCTCACACACCTCCAACCCATTCCCAACTCACACACAACGCAGCCCAGTCCCATCTACTGAGGGGCCCATCACCAGGGGAAAGGAGGGCCTTCTGGAAATTGGGGATGGAGAAGGGGGGTTTCCAGGCTCCTTTTTCTGAGCCCTCATCCTGGGAATGCTCTTCTGGCTTCCCTGCCTCTTAGCTCTCTGCCCTCACTTCTCTTCAGCCACAGTTTCGGAAATACATCTATGCCCAAGGAGTTGTCATGGGTTTGGGGTCTAGGTTTACTTCTCTCTGCTCTTTGACCTGTATTTGGGGCTGGAGTAGAGGTGGGGGTTCACATACAGCGCAAGGATGGGAGAAGGGGGTTTCTTGCCAGGGTCAGGAGTGTGTTTGTGTAGGGGTTAGCGCAGTGGCCTAGTGAGTGGAAGAGGCCTCCACACCTAACTTATGCCTCAGGGCAGATGGAGGCCTTCTGCCCCTGCCACTTCCTCACAGACATAAACACACCCTGCTACCCACTGCCTGGGCCTGTGGGAGGCACAGCCAGCCCCACGCCAGGAAGGTCTGTGTGAATACAGGCAACAGAGATGAAAGCCCAGACTGGGCACACACATGCATCAACTTGTGCTCTCCTCCACTGGAGCAGCACCCACAGGATAAAACCTGAGGACACAGTGTGTGTCTGTGTGTGCACACACACACAAGTGTCAGAGGCTTCTCTAGGTAAAAGTGGGGTAGGCTGAGAGTCCCTAGAAATATCACAACTAGCCTGTACATTGCCTGCTCTCACCTGCAAGATTATGCCTGCCACAGGAGAACTTTTTGTACAAATGGTAGGCTTGACAGTGCCCACAGAGTGGGGGAGTGCACACTGTACCTTAAGAGCTTACACACCCTGAATTCACACCTTCACTCCTGGTTCCATCTCCCAACAGAATGGGACTTGGGCCTGACTGTGCACATGCTTAGCACCACAGACCTCCATAGGCCCCAGACCCATGTCTGTGTCCAGAAGCAGGCACTTTTGTGTTCATTGGTTTGTACACACTGGACAGCTGTTGACATCCAAAAATGGATAGGTCAATGTTACCACCTCTTTCTCACGTCCAAAATCACTTGGGATAGGACAGGTGAACCCAGACCCTTAAAACAAACAGTAGATGTACACTCAGGCACTTATTCCAATTATATAAATGACACTCATAGACACACATTTTGAATACTCAAAAGAACATACCCACAAATACTCATACACACTGATACACTCATGGGTATACAGATACACATAGACACACAAACTTGTGGACACAAACTCAGACATTTTGAAAATACATATACAGGGACACACAAACTTATTGTCACTCATGCACACACTGAGCCCCTTATGTAAACACACAGAACCAAACTTGAAGACCCCCAGATAGAAACCAGCATAAGCATTCAGAAACAGAAAAACACAGGCAAACTTGCAGACACTTGGACTGATGCAGAAGTGTGTGAACAGATAGATGAAAAGATATACAAACACACGGCAGACAGACATACAGTCAATCTCTGAGAAAATGCGGCGCACCCCCTCCTCCTCCAGGGCCGCCCTGCATGGGGGACCAGCGCCTGGCTGTGTCACTGAGCTAGCACGCCTGGAGCCCGTATCGAGGTCCTACCTGTCCTGCTGGTCCGAGGAGTCGGGTAATTTTTCTCTAAATCCATTTTGATTTTTCAGGACTTGATGGAATGGACAGGGATAAAAAAGTTTCCACTTTTTTGTGCCTTTTTTTTTTCTTTTTTTTTTGGTGCCAGGGGCCGCTCACAGGTCGGAATAATTCAAGCCTTCCGCTCCCCCGCCGAGCTGGGGTAGCTGATCACTGAGCTGAAACTAAACGTTTTAGGTGGAAAAAAAGCGTCCGAAGGCACCGTGAAATGATTAAGGAACTAAAGAGCTTCTCGCCATGTGAGATCATGTCCTGTTCTCGCCAACATCACAAGATGTCCCCAGACACGCCGCGCCCCCAGCGCGCAGCCTAGCACTGCCAGCCCGGAGCCGGGAAAGGGTGTGGGCGCTGCGCGGCCCGGCCTGCTCAGCGTGCCAGACGTGGCGGACCGGGCCGGGCCGGAGCAGAGCCGGAGGCCGGGAGAGCAGCAGTGCCGCCGCCGCGCCGCCCTAGACTTTTATAGGGGGTGGGGGGGAGGGAAGGAAGGCTTCAGACTGCGCCGGGCGCTAGCCAGCGCGCCTACGGGAAGGGGCAGACAGAAGCCGAGCCCGGATCCCGGGCCTCGCGGCCGCACCCTCTATTAAGCCCTGCGCCTGGAGGTCGCGGCCCTCTGTGCTGTGCGCAGGGCCGGTGACCCCTCCACGTGCAAACCCCACCGCGTAGGCGGGAGCAGGCCCGGTTTTTGTTTTAAAAGAAATTAACCACTCTGCCAAGCAGGTGCTTTTGAAGGGGATGCAGCGTTGCCAGGCACATAAGGGACGTTTCAATTTCCTCAGATTCACCCCTAGGGCGGCGCCCACCCCCGTTGTTCCCAGCCACTCCACACCCACTCCAATTTGCAGTTCCAATACTATTGCTGGGCACCTGACTCTAGGGCAGCGACAGATCCCTAAAACCACCAGGTCCCAGTCCGCCTCCTGGTCCCAGCACCCCTCCCTACACCATGTCTCATTCTAGCCCGGAGCATAGAGGTTAAGATGTGAAATGCTGGAGATAAAATCCAGGCCTCCACTTTGGAGCAGAAGGGCAGAGCAGAACATTTCAGTAGGTTCTGGAGATTGGCGGGAGTTCCGGACACCTTACCCCGGCCCATAAATGGAATCCCATTGCCCTCGAGCCCCGAGACGTTGTGGAGTCCCCGAGCCCCATGACTTGATTCCAGAGGGGAAATCAGATCCAGAGAGACGGGGCAGAGGTGCGGCATGTCCAGCCCGCTCTCTTCGGCCCAGGCTCAAGTTTGCCCTCCCTGGGCCCCTCCCCAGTCCAGCTGCTGGGCCTGGCCGCGGGAAGCCCGTGGGGCCCCGCTGCGGGGTGGTCGCAGGGGTGAGGTTCTCCTGGGCGCGAGAGCGCTCCGCAGGACTCTTGGCCCGCCGGACAATGGCAGTTTCAGGGAGTGAATCCTCCTCAGCGAAGTGTTGTTTGTTTTTTGGAGGGGGTGGTCACGAGGCTGGGCCGAAACCTAGGGGGAAGAGCCTAGAGCTCGAGGAAAGGGGGGCCCCGGGCGGGAACCGGACATCGCATATCCACTAAGCAGATTTCGCCACAATCGGAAATGTGGCTGTGGATTCCCGGGCGGCCCCCCCACCAAGTGGTCTGCGCAGTCCCCCTGCGCCGCCTCCTCCCTGCAGCCTGCGGGCCCGGGTCCCTACTCCGTGATTTGATTTTTGGCCATCTCCGAGCGCTCGACTCATTCCCTCCGCAGCCGGGTCCCAGTCCCGGCTTCCCGCCCTCCCGCCTCGCCCGCGCCGAGAGGCAGCGCCTGGGAGGAGCGGCCTGTCCGCGCCCGGAGATCAAAAGCCCTCCCGGAATTGACATTTCACCCCGGGCAGGGGGTGGGGGTTGTTTGCAGGGCTCCCCCCCCTCCATTTAGGGGTTTGTTTCGTTTCTGTTTGTTTTCTTGAGTTTTCTTTTCATTATCTATGAGAGAGTCTTTTGTTTCGGGTGTTTTGCGTGTTGCTTTTCCGTGGAATTGATTTTAGTGGGTTTCGCTTTGTGAGTCTTGGTCTTTGGGGTGGGTTTTGTTTTCTGTCTTGTGTGTTTTGATTTTGTGTGGTTTTTGTACTTTGCCTATAAGGTTGTATTTTCGTGTGTCGTTTGTAAGGCTTTTCCTTCCGTGTGGTGTTTTGATGTGTTCTGATTTTGCGTTAGTGGGTGTCGTTTGTGTGTGTTGCGTTGGTGAATTTTGTGTTTGTGTGTGTTTTGTTTTCTTCTATTTGGATTTTGCTTTTATGAGCTTTGCGTTTGGATGAGGTTTGGGTTATGTTTTCATGTGTTTGGCTTTAGTTTTTGTGTTTGTAGGATGCTCTGGTGAGATGTGCGTGTGTATTTTGGCTTTGTGGGGTTTTGAGATTAGCAAGGGGACGCCGACCACTAGTCCGTTCCTGCCCGCACCTAGGAAGGGCAGAGGATTAGGCCATGCATCAAATGGTGGGTTCGCGGTGCTCCAAAATACTCGACCCCGGCGCCGCCGCGTCGCACTCTGCACGCTCCGGACCAGCGCGAAACAAATGTGCGTTCCCGAGGGGGCGCCCGCTGGTAGTCACAATCCCGGGTCAAAATTCGCAGAGTCCCCCTCGCAGGGTACCCAGACCCAGCTGCCGTCCCGTGCCCACCCTGTCCGCTGTGAGTCAGTCTTTCCTTGCGACTGGCCAGCGTGCTTCGGACTTCGACTCCCGCAGCGTTGGCCAAAGGGGCGGCTCCCCGCCGCGGAGCAGGTGGCGAACCACTTCGGAGGACACGGAATTGATGTAGAGATACAGGACAAGGGGCCAGAACGCGTGGAGTCTAGGCGCAGATTGGCGTCGGGATCTCAGAAAAATCCCCCATCTTCCTTGCCCGCAGCCCTAGAATCTTAGAAACCCAACTCCGCTCAGCTTTCGGTTTGGAGAGCCCGCCCTGGTTTGCAAACATAGATACATAAATCCACACCCGAACACACGCACACACAGCTGGAGAACGAGCGAGAGCCAGCCGGCGCCGCGGTAGCAGCGGCCTGCACGGCGCAACCCGCGCTGGCGCCGCCTCAAGGGGAAACCAAACTGTGGTGACCGGAAATGTTCCCAGGTCAGAATAAGGCATTTTTCTGCCCACGTTGCCAGGATTTCTCCAACCTCAACACACCTTGGTTTGCTTAATGCTACATCAGAGAGAAAAGGAGGGGCAGGTTGAGAGGCAGAGAGGGATGCTGGCTAAATCGACAAGGAAATGCGAGGAAGAAGGAAACATGGGATGGGAGAGACAAGACTGTGGGGAAAGACAGATTGGATGCCCAGGAAGGAGGCTCCCCCAGGCCCCTGCACGCTCTGGCACTCTGTGAGAGGGAGGAAGCAGAAACCCTGAACGGTGAAAGGAAAAGAAAAGAGACGCGGAAGGGGTTGGCCTAGGCACGCTGCGAGCTTCCCTCCAGCTAAGACTCTGCAGTCAAGGGAGGGGGAGGCCGACGTCGGGAGGCGAGGGGCCAGGATCGGGCCCTTCCACGCGGCCAGGAAACACCGGGGGATTCAGGGCTCGTGGAGCAGGGACTGGGGCTCAGTTCTGACCTGGCGCCCCCCGTCCCCAGACCTCCAGCCCGAAATCCAGCAAAGGTTGGGCCATCGCTGTCAGCCGCTGGGCCTCCCTATGTGCACGCCCTGGGAGAAGCCGCAGGGGACGCCTCTGGCCCTGAGGCTCCGCACCGGAGTTCGCGCTAAGGGTGGGTGGGAGCCGACGTCCAGGCAAGAGGCAAGGAAGAGGCCCCGCCCTAAAGCTGGGAGCCCAGTTCTGCCGGAGCCTGTGGCCGGAGCTGGACTCGCAGGATTCGGGGTTCGCGCAGCGCGCACGTGGTACTGCATCTTCCGCAGGCGGCGCCCCTAATGTCCAGCCCCGCCCCGCTTCGTTTGCCGGGCCTGGACGGTCACGATTGAGGGTGGACGCCGAATCGCGGCGAATTGGTCCCTTGCGGTATAACCTGGGGCTTGCCTAGGGGCGGTGTCGGGATGGATGGGGGCGCCTCTCCACCTACAACTCCCCCGGCGCAGAGCGCAAAAAAGCGCACAGCGCGGGCCAGTTGCCACCGCGGAGTTTCAGGTGGCATCTAGGCAGAAAGGAGCTGAGGACTGGTTTGGGTCAAAACACCCATTTCCGCTGTCAGTGGGGTCCCCTGCGCCTACAGGGCTTCGAGCTCCGGCTGCTGGCTCGCTGGGGCACCATGTGCCAAGGACTCACCACTGGAAATACTTGGGTTGCGCTGGTATACACTACGGGTCTGTGTTCAGCGGAACCTGGTGGGTTATTGCTGTTGTTCTACTTTACTGCTTTTCTTGATTTAATTAAAAGTGTTATTGAGAGAAGCCTCAAAGAGCGAAGACCTGGGTCGTTTGGATGGGTTCATTTCGACTCAAATCCAGTAATTCAATTCAGTTCCACGACTGGTTTCCTGCGCAAAGGTACACATGGCAGACGTCAAATGTATGCCGTATACATATGCACAGAGAAGCGATTTGAAGGCAACTCTTGGAGAATTTTGAGATAAAATTCACTCTCCTGGCGTTATATTCGCAATATATGAATATGGAAAACAGGCAGTCAGTTGTATTTAAAATTTGCCAACACGTCCTAGCAATCCACTCTTACCTAAGAATCCAAAATGGGTCATTGAAAAGATTTACTGGCATTCTGATTGTTTAACGTTGAAAACAAGTGTAAATCAGTTTATTTCTCTCTATATTTCCCTTTAAATTCAACAATACCATAATTTGTAAGTAATAAAATAATATTTTGCTAAAGAAAGTTTACATGTAGGATGTTTTATTTCTATCAGTATTTATACAATGAACTGTTAGCTCTCCTCTCCCCTTTTTCTTCTATTTCACCGTGTAATGTGAGCTTTAAATATTCATGTGCCAGCCCAGACTTACATTTATTTAATGTGTTTTAAAGTAATAACATTTTAATGTGATATAATTTGATTCCATGAAGTATTGGAACATAAAGGAGCCTACTTCACAAGTGATTTTGAGTGAGGGTGAGTGCACAGGCTAAACGATTCTTTTAGTTTTGGTCGCAGATCAGAATGTTAAACGGAAGTGAAGCGCGCCTCTAAGTAGGCCCTTTAATGTTCTCACTTACTTCTCCATTTTTCTGTAATAACTTCAGAGCTGTGGCAGAGGATCACAGCAGGATTGGGGAGCTTTCTCTGGAGCCTGCAGTGTGAACCTGCAGATTGCCAAGTGAATACCTCATTCTCAGGGCAGGTTACATGCTGATTTTTATTTTTTCTTTTGGGGGGGAAAGTCTTTTGGGGAGGTCAGGGGACTACAGGATATAAAGTCTGGATTTGAGAACATGCCTGAAATAAAACTGTGCTCTAAAAAATCTTTCAGATTTTCTGCTGATTATCTATTTTTAGCAACACGACCAGCTATTTGCTGGTAGCTTCTTCCAGAACTCAGCCCAGAGCAAGATGGAAAAGAGGAGCTAGGCTTGGGTCCAAAGTGCCTTTGAAATGAGCCCTGAAGTCAGCCCCAGCGTCTAGCAATCACCAGAGACACTTCCAAGAGCCTTAACTTCTTCACTTTGTGCTGGAGGTGGGGGTCAGATCTTCTGACATTGAATGCCAATCTACTAAAAAATTGTCTACAAAAAGAAAAATTAAAGATGTTCTCTAATTTATTTTCAGTCAGTTGAAAGCCACGTGAAATATCAAGTTAGTATGAGGAGCTTATGAAGATAGAACAAGAAAGTTATTTTCCGTCTAAATCATGCAAATATTTCTTTTTTTTCTATTTTTGACTGATCATTCTTTATTTCTCCCCAAATATAAAGTTGCTAACAGCTTTACAAATAAATCCCAATGACTAAGTAGTAAATCATGCAAATATTTCTAATGGGAAATCAGGACGTTGTATTCTCTTTAGAAACATATAGTGTCCACCTATCATAAGGAAATTCTAGCAATCTACTGTTACCTAAGAATCCAAGATAGAACATTGAAAAGATGTGAAGTCTGAGGACAAAATATTCATACTAAATACATATTAAAATAATTGTGCTAAATTATTCATACTAAAATGCTGCTACAATTTCAATTAAAACAATTCTTAAAACAAGTACTGGTAATTTTCTGGAGAGATCTTTATAAATTCCCACAAAAAACAATTAAGGAATAGGTACTCAAATTTTATTTTTACAGTCTTCGTGTACGCGTGTGTGTGTGTGTGTGTGTGTGTGTGTGTGTGTTTAAGGTTCTCTGCATGGGCAGGCTGTGAGCTTGAAGATGGGCTTTTCCTTGTTAGGCACAAATTCTTATAAACAAGGTATAAGATGAAAACAGCTTGGTGAATTGAAAGGGGAACTATTTTGTCCTAGTTTTGTAGAGCAATTGGTGTCTCATTTTCCATGCAATTTACACGTAGACTCATGTACCCCACGAAGTGACAAAAGAGAATTAGGCAGGAATGAAAACCTGCTGGTGTCTGCAGACGGTGCCTCAAAGCACTTCCTTGGACACACGTTCTCGGTGGTGGGGAGTTTGCTGCCTCTAAACCAGGCCTGACCTTTTGTCTTTTGACCTCTGATGCATGAAATTAGGTAGCAAAAGAAAATGTGAAGAAAAGGATACAAAAACATGGAAAAACAGCCCTCCCTGACAATAGTCATTCTATCAGATCATAGCAGAGCTGCCCTGCACAGCCCGAAGTGCTTGTTTATAAGGCTGCTGGTCTTCCTAGCCACTGGCGGTCCTGTTCTCCTTTGTGGGCAATCTGCATTTGTTGGGGGAGGGATTAAGTACTCTTTTTAATTAAGCTCAGAGCTGGGTTTTGTCTGGGCTCCTTTCACCAAAGCCCATTTAGTGAGCGTTTGGTTCCTCCATTTCCTCTGAGGCCCTCTATGTGGGCTGGGTACCTGAGTTGCACCAGCCAGCCAGGGTAACTTCCAAGACCCAGAGGAAAATTATGCCTCTAAAGCCCTTCTGGCCACCCAGGCTGAAGCCATTCACAACTGGCATGGGGGGGGAGGGTGGTGGCGGCATGTTTCTTGGTCCTGAAGGACCACATACCCCAAAGGGGTAGCCCTCCACTCTTTCTCCAGACCCAGTCAGGGAGCCTGAGGTACTGGGGTTTTCCACCCCCTCTACCTAATGGCCAGCCCTGTGTCCTCCGCTGTCATGAGAGCCAGGGAGGAAGGTAAGAATGTTCACAGAGAAGCCTTGAGTGAGCCTCCACACATCATCCTTTGATCCTTAAAGCCACCCTGGGAAGGGGAGCACAGCCCTGGCTCAGGAGACAGGGTGCAATGTCACTTGAGCCCCAGACCTTGTCCAGAGGAAAGAGAGACCTCTACTTAGACCATAAGAATGGGAGAATGGGTGTAAGCAATGGGGGCTCCAGGAGAATCAGGCAAAGTGGTGAAGCCAGGCTCAGGAAAGGGGGAGGCTGGAGAAGACCTCTCTAGGGGAGTGACCTGAGATGCGTATTGAAGGGTGAGTAGGACTTTGCTAGATAAGTAAGGATTCAGGTGGCATAATTACTATCTCCATTTTGCAGAAAAGGCTACTGGGTATCAACATACAAGCAAAATGCTATGAAAAGAGCTGACCAAGGGCTTGGGGGGATGGTAGAAATGGCAAAAGCTTCTGAGGGAAGGAATTCATGGTGGTTTGAGGATCGGGGCCAAGGAAGGAGGAGGCATAGGGTGGGCAGGGCCCTGCCACACCTTGCTTGAGCTTGCCAGAGCAGCAGCTACAGATACGTGTTCTCCCCTTACCAAGTAAAGTAAGTGGACCCAAGGGCCAAAGGGAAGAGGTAAGGGAAAGGCCCTCAGACCAAAGGAGGGAGACATAGAGAAGCTTAATCTGTACCAATTTTTACCTTTGCCCCTATTTTGCACAAAATTCCTTAAAAACCTCAGCCTGGAATGTTCCTCATGTACCTTACTAAATCCTCCAAGGCTGTGAAGGACCCTCTCAGAGCCACTGCTTGTGGCCACCACTCCCTGCTCAGGCCACACAGCGCTAAGGTCTCCCTTCCGGTTACTCTGTGGGTTGGAGATGAAGTATTTGTGTCCAGTTATCATCACTCCTCCTGGTCTATGGGCTCCCACAGGCAGGGCACCAGCTCTTCCAGCAGTAAATCATTCTGTTCCTTTGTAGCAGTAGCTTCTCAACTGCAGTGTGAGAAGAATCACATGCCCATCTCTGGGCCCCAGCCCCAGAGAGCTTGATTTAATGCTATGGGACAGAGCTAGGAAGCTGAATGTATAATAACTTCCCCAGGCGAGTCAGATGCAGGAAGTATCTGGACTATCCATTGAGAAACACTGGTTTAAAAGCTTTTCCAGGGCAAAGACTAAAACACCATGATTCACTGCCCCCTGCCCCCTCACCAGGTCTATACCTGTCCAAACTTCGAGAACTTGGAAGTTGTCAGGGTGGCCACATCCTGATCCAAAAGCACCAGCAGCCATATTTACAAACCATTCCTAATTTGTCCCCAAAAGGACCACAGAACCATCTGACTTTGGGGATGGATGTGTTCCCTCCTCTCATTTTTAATTCAATTCCATTCAGCAAAGAGAGCCTGGTGCTTAATCCTAGAGGGAAATGAGAGCCTCCCGCTCTCACGTTACTCACAGTCAGATTGGAGAAATAAGCCTATAATACAAGGTAGAGTTGATCAGGCTTTTCATTAAATATGATTAGGAAAATGAAGGAGGAGTCCTCCCTTTCTGCTAGGGGAACTCTATGAAGATTTCTTAAAGAAGGCAGCATTTGACCTGCATCTAGAAGGCTGAGTGGGAAAAGATGTGGAGAAGGAAGCTACAGAGGGAGACCTCACTATGAGCAATGGCTTGGACGTAGAAAATGCTTGGCCTATTTAGGAATTGGCAAGGCAGGAAGATAGGGAGAATTTGCTGGTGATGAAAATAGGATCAGTTGAGGAAACACAGCCCACAAGCAGCTATAGTAAGAACTGCACTAGAGCAACCTTAAGGTTTGGTCCACTAACTCACCCCTCCCAGGTGGCAACACAGGAACATCTGAACTTCCTTCGGAGCTTTGCAAGAGTGTTTTTCTTGCCGAGTCTCCCTGGCTGAGCAGAAGTCGTGTTGCCTGCTCCTGCGGGCTTTTATGTCTGCGCTGTGCCTAGGCTTACACCACGAGTGAGCACACCAGGCTCCCTTTGGGGCTCACACTTCTGCTAATGCCTTTGTCACACAGTCATAGCTCCTGTCCTCTTGCCTTCCTTTGATGAAAGCAGTGGGACAGTGTCACATCCCTCTCTGCAACCCCAAAACGGCACAGGACTTACACATAAGAAATGCTCATTTGAGAGTCTGATGAAGGAATAAATGTGAGGGGGAGATCCTCCCTGAGCCGGGCCTCTGTAGCCCCTGCCTCTAGCTCCCACATCACCACATTCTAGAAGTATGACTTCACCCCTCTGCCCCTCAGTTTTCTAACCTGTATAATGGGGAGAATAATTGTCACCCACTCAACCTACCTTTCACAGCTGTTGTGAGGATCAAATGATATAACAGCTGGGCACTTGCTTCACAAAATATTGTTAGGAAGGGATTAAATGCTGTTTAAAGAAAATCTGTTTTGGTTGACTAAATAGTTTTCTCCTTTGGTAGAGGAGCTGATGGTCCAGCATTTGATAGGAGCTATGAGTGAAAGTTTGTATAGGAAGGGCAGGGCGCAGTGGCTCACACCTGTAATCCTAGCACTCTGGGAGGCCAAGGTGGGAGGATCGCTCAAGGTCAGGGGTTTGAGACCAGCCTGAGCAAGAGTGAGACCCCGTCTCTACTAAAACTAGAAAAAATTATTGGGCGTGGTGGCACACACCTATAGTCCCAGCTACTCGGGAGGCAGGAGTTTGAGGTTGCAGTGACCCATGATGATGCCACTGCACTCTACCCAGGGGGACAGAGTGAGACTTTGTCTCAAAAAAAAAAAAAAGTTTGTATAGGAAGAGGCCCACAGTATTCATGTGTTGAAAAAGTGTGTGTCCTTTAAAAGTATCCTTTCCCAGTACTGAAAGAGAGAAAGCAAAGTACAAAAAAATTCAACTCAAGCACATCTGAGAGCCATGAGGTTAACAGCTGTCATAATATTGCTGCTAAAATTCTGAAAAGACAATGTTGGATCTAGACTTGCTGGGATAAAATACAGCTGGGCAGAAAGGGGGAAGAAAACCTCATATCCTAGAGGAAAAATGAAAAGACACAATTACAGTTAATAGTGCATTAATGAGGTGAACTCTAGTGTATACACACACACACCCCACCCCCCCTATAAATTGTGGAAAGAATTTCACTCTGTAGAAAAGGCGGCTCAGGAAAATGAGTCACACCAATGAGCATTCTCCTCAGAGAGAAACTAGAAGAGGCCAGAGCCTCTAAGATGGTACAACCAGTAGTTTATCAATGAAAGTACAGATGCTCCTCAATTTACAGTGGGATTACATCCCAATAAACCCATTGTAAATCGAAAATATCGTAAGTCGAAAATGCATTTAATACACCTAACCTACCAAACATCACAGCTTAGCCTAGCCTTCCTTAAACGTGCTGAGAACACTTACATTAGCGTACAGCTGGCCAAACTCATCCAGCAACACAATGCACTGTAGAGTATCAGTTGGTTACCCTCTTGATAGTGTGGCTGACTGGGAGCTGTGCTCACTGCCACTGCCCAACATCATGAGAGAGTATTGTACCACACATCCCGGTACAATAGCCGAGGAAAAGAGCAAAATTCAAAATTCAAGTATGGTTCTACTAAACTCGTATCACTTTCACACCATTGTAAAGTTGAAACATTGTAAGTCGAACCATCATTAATTTGGATTGTCTGTATTGCTAATTAAGCTCACGGCTATAATCCTAGGACTCTGGGAGGCTGAGGCAGGAGGATTGCTTCAGGCCAAGAGTGTGATGTTGCAGTGAGCTATTCTGACGCCACTGTACTCTAGCTGGAGTGATAGAGTGAGACTCTGTCTCAAAAAAAAAAAGTAATAATAAAAGTAAATAGCTCACTAAATAATAATTGCTAAATAGCGCCAGTACTACTTGGGGTAATGGGCCTCTTAAATTGTATGAACTGTATCCATGCTGGCCTCTACAGCACCCCAGTAAACAGTTGTCTAACCTAAGGTTGAATACCTCCAGGGACAGTGCGCTCACCAGCCCCTTGCATGGCTGGTAGGAAGTCCTTTCCCTGTTAAGGACATATCAGCGTCCAAATAGTTTCTGTCCACTGGGCTTAGTTCTGTCCACTGGGGGTCATTAGCCTCAGGAAAGAACAAACAAAGTGGCACAGTGAGGGTTCCTGTGAAAATATCTGCTCAGACACTGTGAGGGGAGTTCCAACATCTTCCCTGTCTTTGGATGAATAATTTTTTTTTTTTTTTTAGAGACGGGGTCTCACTCTTACTCAGGCTGGTCTCCAACTCCTGAGCTCAAGCAATCCTCCCGCCTCGCCCTCCCAGAGGGCTAGGATTACAGGTGGGAACCACCACACCCAGCCTGGGTGAATAATTTTGGCTGGAAGGGGTGGGTGGTCTTGGAATGTCAGCTGGAAGAAGCACATTCAGTAGTAAAGCAGGGGCAGAATCATGGGGCTGAGAGCCCAATCTGCAGAAAATTTCTGGAACCCCATTCTCATGACTGTGTTCCCATGGGCTGTAGATTTCCACACAATCTAGTTTGTTGGTTTGTTTGTTTGTTTTGAGACAGGGTCTCACTCTGTTGCCCAGGCTGGAGTGCAAGTGGCACAATCACAGCGTACTGTAACCTTGAATTCCTGGGCTCAAGCGATCCTTCTGCCTCAGCCTCCCAAGTAGCTGGGACTATAGGTGCGTGCCGACATGCCTGGCTAGTTTTTAAATTTTTCTGTAGAGACCAGGTCTCACTATGTTGCCCAAGCAGGTCTCAAACTCCTGGCCTCAAATGATCCTCCTGCCTCAGCCTCCTAAAGTGCTAGGATTATAGGCAAGCACCACTGTGCCCAGCTACAATCTATTTTTAGAAGGACATCAAAAGGTGCTTCAATCACCACTGTGAAACCATAGGCTTGGCCTATCTATGCTAAGACAGCCCTGGGAAACCACTAAATTCAGCTCCTTTCCCCATTTTACAGATGGAGACACAAAGACCCAGAGAAGGAAATAGAATTGGCCATGGTTCTAGAGTGAGTTCGTGGGCAGGGCAGGACTAATGAGAGGAAGTGACATTTCTTGAACACTTACTGGGCACTGGGCTTTACACACATGACCACGTTCCATCCTTGAAACAAATCTGTGCAGCAGGTTTTACTAGTAATCCTATTTCACAGATGAAGCTTCAACTCTGAGGCTCAGAGACGCCAAGAGTTGCCCAGGATCTCACAGTTAAGACATAGCAGAGCTGGAATTGGAAAGCCAGTCCTGATTTCACAGCCAAATCTTTTGGTTTCCCTAAAGCCCAGGCCTTCTCCCTCCCCGATCCTCACCCTGTTCACCCTTGTATATCGTCCATTATGTCACACTGACTCCTAAAGAAAAAAGATCCGACTGGACACAGTTCTGGAGGACTTGCAAAGCACTTCTGTGTCTTCCTGCACATTGTCTCAGGGGATCCTGACACCAGACCCAGGTTGCAGGTGGGCGGAAAGAGCATGCTCATTTCACAAAGCAGGAACTGTTGGAGTCCCTTCAGTCTGACTGGACTTGTCCACCTCTGTCTATGCATCTGAGTGGAGGATAACAGGTAGAGAAACACATATGGTAGGAATAGAGAGCCATGCCCTGCTGACAGGAAAGAACAGACATGTGGAACTTGGCCAGGGAAACTTTTAATCCAAAAGAAAAAAGAATACATTTTCTTTTTTTAATATATTTTAAATAGAATAATGAGATAATCCTGGATTTTAAAAACTCAACTCTTGGTGTTTATATTTTAATTTATTCTCAGAAGGGTAGGAGGGTCCTAGAGCAAATGCAATATGTGGGTCTTATTTTATGATTTGCTATGGTAAGCCACATTTAATCCCTTTCTTCCGTGAAAGGATTTACAAAGGATACAACAGAATGTACCTATCTGTTGCTTCCATTGTATTTTTTTTTCAGATTTTTATTTAGCTTATAATGTTATAACAATAAGGGAAATTAAAAGGAAAGAAAATTATCTATAATCCTACCATCCTAACAAATGAACTGTTCAGTGTTCTTCTTACATGCAGGCAAAATTTACATAGGTGATTTATTAGTGTAGTTACAGCTTTGTATTCGACTTTCTTACTTGACAGTTTATCATTATAATGCCGCAAGGTCTTAATAATTGTCACTTAAAAATAAATGTTTTAATAATTATTTTAATGGCTGCTTAACACTCTTTTAAGTGGATATATCATTCCCTAGTATTATATATTTAGAAGGACTCCAATTTTTCACTATCACAGATAATCCCAAAGTGCATGTCTTCATACATATCACTTTCTCCTATTTTTGTCATTTCTTTAAAATCCCCAGATCTAGATTTGCTGGGTCAGAGGGCCTGAATTCTTGCATACTTCTTAATATATATGGGCAAATCCCTTTGAAAAAGGCTTTTATAAATTTATTTTGCCTCCAGTAATGGATGAGTATGATAGCTTCATACCATGCTCTTGCCACAACCAAGGGAAATCTACCAATAAATGAAATATAACTTGATAAGAAACATTTTACTTCATTTTAAAAAGTGGCTTCACAAACCTGTCAAAAGCTCTCTTATTCTCTTATCTCTGTTGCTATCGTAAATTAAATGCCTATTCCAATAATTTGGGAAAATAGCAAAGCAATTATTATACCCATTTTATAGCTGAGGAAACTGAGTCTCAACTCAGGGTTTTGTCCAAGGATGCACAGTGAGTAAGTGGAAGTGCTGAGACTTTGGCAATATCATCAGCAGCTGTTGTAAACCAAAAATGATTGTATTTGTTTCTTATAACCTTCAGGAATATCTTCTGGGTTTTTTTTTTTTTAATCTCCCAGGTTTTTGGAGAAGCTGGGAAAATATGTTCACATTAGGTACATTTGTAACTTTTAGCAAACGTCATAGACCTCCTTGCCTCCAATTGCTACCCAAAGCAGCTTACTCCGGAGGAGACCTTTGATATATTTTTGACAGAGAATCCCTGACCTTCAGAGCTGGAAGGAACATCAGAGATAATCTGTTGGCTTATTTTGGAGATGGAGAAACTGAGGCCCAGAGAGGAGAAAGGACTTGCCCAGGTTCATTCACGGAGCTGGCAGCAGAGTCAGGGCTTCCCCTCTGGTTTAAAATGTTGCCTAGAGCACATCAGTGGGTCACTTGTGCTTTGTGAGCTATGAAGGATATCAGAGTCAGAACCATTTGAGAAACACTGACACTTCATGTTTCTTTTGGAGCTTGCTGGTGAAACAAGTCTGGGTAACACCGAGTTAAAGTGAAACAGGTTTAGTTATTAAAGGATTTCCCAAAGTCTAATACTCCAAATGACATTTGTTTGTTTTTATTCATTTGTCTTATCTTGTTTTGGGTTTTTTCACTTTAAGCAAATGGTTCCTTTTTATTAGATTTTACTTTTAAATTAGGTTTGTTTTTTGGGGTTTTTTGTTGTTGTTGTTTTTTTTTGATTAGGGAGTACCTACATATGGCTCAAATTCAAAAGGTAGAAAAGGAACCGGAGGGAAAGTCTCTTCCTACCTCTGTCCCTCAACCACCCAGTACACCTCCCTGGAAACCAGGTAATTAATGTTACCAGCATACTTGCAGAGGTAGTCAATATGTGTACATTTAACAATATGTCTTGGTGATTGTTCCACATTGGCACATAAAGAGCTTCCTCATTCTTCGTATTTTTTTTTCCCCTGCAGCATGGTATTCTGATCAATATGCATTTGAATCTCCAATTGGAATATAGTCTCCATCCTCAAGGAGCACATAGTCTCCTGGAAAAATGAGGTATGTTGATTATGACTACTAAAAAAAGGTAGACAGTGATCAAGGAGGAGCATGTGGTGTGGTGGCCAAGCAGAAGACAGAGAAAATCACTGTCAGCTGGGTTTGGATACCGGGTGGGAGCTGGAACCTAAAAAGGTGTCTGCTGCAGGTGGGTCTCTGGCTACTGGATAGTGACAAGCATTTATTCATCACGCTGACCTTTGTTTTAAAACAAAGAAGGCCAGCATGTGCGAATCTGGCCAACACGAATATTTAGATGCTGAGCACAAAAGCTTGATTTTTATTAGCTATATTTGTTGCCCATACATTGGAACAGATCTTGAAGTGGAAGTCAGACGTGTATTATCAGATATCATTTGGAGTAATGAGTGTATTTTCCTAATCTTTCCAACACCAACCTAACAACTCATCTCTAACAGCATGCATACTAATTAATTTGTTTTCCATATAGTAATAAGATTAACAACCTCGCATTTACACGGGGTACTGAGTCATGTTCAAATAAAACAAGTTCTAATGAGAAAAATTGAATGCGGCAGCAAATCGTGTCCCACCCGGCAATCCAGGTTTATGTGTGTTTGTCTGTCTTTGCTACACGTATTTTTGTCAGGATCTCACTGTAAACAAGATGATTTCTTTCATGTTGGGTTAGTCTGGGTAAATTTGTTTAATGAACAACAAAGTCATTGTAAACATCGCACAAATCTGAGTGTCTAGCAGCATGGCTGGGAATCTTTTAAGCTGCTTCAAAAAATGAAACGTGTTAACCAAAAAAACAATATTGGGAGAAAACACTATTAATATATCAAGACTCTTAGATATGCAGTCTGGCTCAGTGCTATCCTGGAAGACTGGAGAGTTTGTGATGGAATGAGACGTGGCCCTGCACAGTCACTCTACCTCCTCTAATCTGAGTCTCAGTTTCTTCCTCTGTCAACTGGATAGAGTTGTCTAGGACTGTGACTGCCCCAACTGCTAATCATCAGAATCAGCTGGGGGTGAGGGGCGGAAAGTGGAGGCTTTAAAAAATACACATGGCCAAGCTGTCCTAAATCCTATGGAGTCTAGTCCTACTAGACTCCAAAACCCCAATTTCTAGAGGCTGAGGCCCCAGAATCTGTTTTTATTTATTTATTTATTTATTTATTTATTTATTTATTTATTTATTTATTTTTGAGACCTGGTCTTGCTGTTGCCCTGGCTACAGTGCAGTGGCATCATCATAGCTCACTGCTACCTCAAATTCCTGGCCTCAAGCCATCCTCCCTCCCACCTCTGCCTCCCAAACTGCTAGGATCACAGGCGTGAGCCACAACACCCGGCCCCAGAATCTGTATTTTTAAAAACAAGTTCCTCAGGTGATTTGATAACCAGCCAGGTTTGGGACCCACTGGACCAGACAGATACCACTCAGATCTTTCCCAGCTCTTATGCTCTCTTTTTTCATGATTTCATGACCATTAAAACTCATGATTCTAAAACCTCATCTTGGAAAATACTGTTGTGTCTAGGCCAGGGAAGACAACTGTTCAGGGAGGCAAGAACCTGGATTCTAGTCCTGGGTTCCCCTCAAGCTATCCATGTGACACTGGGAAAGCCATTTTACTGTGCACTTTAGTCTCTTGATTCACAGAATAAAGGCATTGGCCCAGGCAATGTCAGAGGGCTTTTCCTCTCTCACACTCTGCATCCTAGTTCTGATCCCTTTGGGATTCGTTATTTGCACATAAACTACCCTCCAGCTGACTTTCAAGAACAGAGATTGGTCATGAAGTCAGAAGTGTTCATTCGCTGTAGCCTACCATTTCTTCCAGAGGCCCGGGGAGTCTCTTCTGCCTGCATCCCCACCCCATGGGTCCCGCTGTGCTGGGGCTAACTAACGTGCATGTGTGGTTTATCCTACTTTAGACCCAATCATAGGTATGGCAAGTTGGGTCTGGGCTCTTTTCAGAGGAGCTGAGGTTGTGTTCTGCTGACAGCCCTGTGCTTCCACAACCCTCGGTCCTTTCCCCTACTTAGGACTCAACTCATTCCAGCTTTTCCTGTTCCTTCAGGACAGCATTTATGCAAGATATCCCCATACCATACCCCACATTCCCAGACCAGAGACCCTCTACATGGTAATACCCCCCAAAGTGTCTCAGGAAGGAATAAGTGAATGAAAGTCACATGAGGTTGCTTCCAGCTCCAACATTCAATGCCTCTGTGACCCTCAGTCCTCAGTGGGTCCTGTCCTCAGTGAGGTGGAAGAGGACAAAGACTTTCCAGGTCTACACACTGCATAGGAGTAAGCAAAGAGCTTCACCACTTTGGCCAAACATTGAACCCATCGGTTTTTCTAACATCATATAAATGGAATCATACTAGATGTATTTTCTGTGTCTTGCTTCTTTCACCCAATATTATATTCCATTTCCTGACTGGAGGGGAGGTTGCCAGTGTTCACTCTTAATTACTCATTAAACTATACACATGTGCTTTATGCATCTTTCAGTATCTGCACTATGCTTCACAATAAAAGAAGAAAAATCGAGGGAGTCCGAGACAATTACTGTTTAATTTTGTCTTCAAGAGATAACGTAGAATGAGCGCTCTCTTTTAGTCATAGAAAAAGTGACTTGGGAACCTGCAAGAATCTTTACAAAAGGTAAGATCCTTGGGGAAGTTTTTCACTTGGGGACATTGCCTCAGACCTTCCCAATTACCCTCCATTTCTTCCACCCCAGCAAGTAGTCAGTCAACAGTAGCATTTCCCTCACTTCATACATCAACCGTATTCAGGTTTCATGGGTGTATGAGCAAGGTTTGCATTCACCCAGCTGAGCCAGGCTCCCTCACACCAGTGTAGCTTTGCACTTGCTGTTTCCTTTGTCTGTGTTGGTCTTCCCTTTCTACTCCTTCCAGAAAGACTCTGCTCAATGTCACCTCCCCTAGGAATTCTTCTCCGAATCATGCCCTCTCCAACCCCACTAGACTGTGAGCTTCTCTAGAGTAGGGACCACTTCTTACTTGTCTTTGTGTCCCTACTGCCTAGCAGAGGAACTGCCATATATAGAAGAGTAAACACCACACAAGGGCGTCATGCCTCCCCTACCAAGTGGTCTAACATGTCTGAGCTTCAGTTTCCTCAAATGTAAAATGATGACTGCGGCATGGTGGGGGTGTGGGAGGTGATAAATAAGGTATCAGGACCCAACTTGCCATACCTATGATTGGGTCTAAATTTGTGCATGTGGCAAAGAAACAATGTGGAAAATAGAGTTACAGGCTTTGTGTTGATAAAGCTGAGAAAGAGTGGGGAAAAATCGCTTTCCATTAGGAGACCCAGTTCAGCAACACCTCAGTATTACCTGCCTGGGCTGCCTTGTGCATTGCTCTGTGGGGAGTCGGGTTTAATGAAGTAGGATAAACCACACATGCACATTAGTTAGCCCCAGCACAGGCAGGATTAACTTTACACTCCATTTGCAAGAGCAAAGCTCCTCTCCCAGAGTTTGTTATAAAGGGATTTAGAATCACAGAATGATAGAGCTGGAAGAGAGCCCTGAAGACATCATCATAATCCTCCCGCATCATTTTATAGAGGGTCAAACTGAAGTCCAGAGAGCCAAAGAGACCTGCCCAAGGTCACCTACTGAATTAGCAGCAGAGCTCAGGTTGGACCCCAGTTCTCCAGATCTCCGGGCCTGTATCCTCTCCACTTTGTCATGTGTTACTTAACTGTTGCCTTGGAATAAAGGCAGGGTAACACATTCCTCTTTATGGCTTTGCCCTGCATCCCTTTATACTTAACACCCTCCATATTCAGGTTTCATGGGTGTATGAGCAAGCTTTGCATTCACCCACCTGAGCCAGGCTCCCTCACATCAGTGTAGCTTTGCACTTGCTGTTTCCTTTGTCTGTGTTGGTCTTCCTTCTCTACTCCTTCCAGAAAGACTCTGCTCAATGTCACCTCCCCCAGGAATTCTTCTCTGAATCATGCCCTCTCCAACCCCACTAGACTGTGAGCTCCTCTAGAATAGAGACGACTTCTTACTTGTCTTTGTGTCCCACTGCCTAGCAGAGGAGCTGCCATATAGAAGAATAAATATTTGTTGAATGAATGAATAAATGACCAGATGAATAAATTAATCAATAATTAAATGCCCAAGTAAATGAATGAAGTCAAAAGCGAGTAGGAGGCAGTATGGTTCTCAAGCAACCTTGAACTCTTGCCAACTTGCCAACATTAGGTCATCTCCTTCCTTGAGGACCTCTGACCTTTTCTAGCCAGTTTCTGTGACTACTATGGTCCATGATCTGCCTCCTAGGGAGGACCTGGACTCTGACCATATATCACTGAGTTGAGTCTACAGTAGCCCTGGGCTTTCAGTTCAGGCCCCAAATAGGCCTGCAATGAATGAGCCATCATTTCCCTCCTTGCCACCATCTTCAACCAGTTTCCCCAGAGCTGCCTGCACTGGGGGGCACACCTAGGAAACTGCCACGTGAGACCTGAAGCCAGACTTCTAGAGTGGATGACAGCACCCCTTAGGGTAGGGTGTCAGCACAAATTCCTCACGGACATCTCAATTCTAACAACTCTTGATTGAAGAAGGTGCCCTTGGAGTTCCCTTATTTATGTACAGATTCCTGAAAGGGAAACTTGGGGTTGTGTGTGTGTAAGTACATATATATGTGTATATGATCATGGATAAACATTGAAATAGATGTCCGGAGACTTGGGTTTCAGCCTGAACTTTGTCAGCACAGCAAAATGGTCAAACATATGGGCTCTGGGTTTGAATACCAGCTCTACTACTTTTTTTTTTAAGCCAGTCAAATTTAGCAGTGGGAGGTTGTATATCAACTTTAGTGACACTGATGTTAATAAGTTCTGATAACCCACTACCATTGGACCAGCCTGGCTCTACTACTTACTAGCTGTTCAGCCTTGGGCAAGCTACTTAACCTCTTAACATTTCCTCATCAGCAAAATGGAGATAATACTACTGCCTGCCTCCTGGGGCTGTTGTGAAGAATAAACAAGGTCATATATGTGATGTGTTTAGAATAGTGCCAGGCGTATAGTAAGTGTTAAATAAATGTTAGGCATTATTATTACCCCAGACCCTTAGTTCATGTCATTCCTTCTTCCTAGAATGTTCTACCCTCTGGCTTTCTGTATGCCTAGCTCCTTCTCAATCTCCAAGTCTCCACCTGATGTCATCTCCTCAGGAAGACCTTCCTTGACCTTATCCAGAATATATTCTCCCCCAACCCCAGTGATTCTGAATTACAGCTCATTGTTTCATTCACAGCACTCAACAAACTTGTAATTGACTAATTACCTTTAATTGTTTATTGCCTCTCTCTCTCCTCTAGACTGAAAGCTCCACGAGGGCAGATTGGTTTTGCCCATTGCTCAGCACAGGGCCCGGCAGATTGTAAGTGCTCGATAAATGTTTGTTGATCAAATGAGTGAACTATTCACTGTGTGACCACGAAATGCCTCATCCTCCCTCTGGCTTCCCTGTCTCCATCAGTAGATTGAAGAGTCTGAGCTAGAGGCTTCTAAGGTTCTTGGACTCCAGGATCTGCATATTGGAGACAAGGTTCTTGAGGGAGCCAAGATGAGTATGGGGTAGGGTGGGGTAGGGGCCAGAAATGTCACATCAGCATCTGAAACTGATGTTGGCCAAAGTGACGGGTGCTGCACAGGACTCAGTCCCTCTCCTCTCAGCTCAAAGAACACAGCAGTCAAAAGCCAAAGCCACGAGACACTCCTGTCTTAGCCTCTAACTTGTTGTGTGGCCTTGGGCAAACCCTTTCCTC
The DNA here is from genome assembly GCA_023783475.1 of Daubentonia madagascariensis. Taxonomy (NCBI): domain Eukaryota; kingdom Metazoa; phylum Chordata; class Mammalia; order Primates; family Daubentoniidae; genus Daubentonia; species Daubentonia madagascariensis. The sequence continues at coordinate 33,780,757 of JAKFHU010000776.1, read as the reverse complement.
CTCTGGGCTTTACTCTTGGTTGAAAGGATTCCTCTGTCACAAGGTCTGTATTATACAATTAAAAAAAAAAAAATGAAAGGATTCCTCCAAATGCCCCGAGGTAGGTGCACTGTGTAAATCAATGCCAAAATCATGTGGGCCATGGATTTTGGCTTTACACTTTTTAAATGGTAGTCTCCCCACTGCATTTTTTAGCCCTTCTTTTTGCAGAAAACTGATAACCATGCCCATCTGAAGACCTCAACCACCCTACACTGAATCTCCTGCATCTCTACAACCAGGAGAACACATCAGGGCTTCATAGCAGGGAAAGATATGCTCTCTCTCTCTCTCTCTCCTTGGTTTCTAAAAACATATGCAGATAGTGGAAAAGGGAGGGGTAGGGAATGGCCCCTGAAGCCTTGTTTAAGTGTCAGCTTTGCCCCTTACTGGCTGTGTGACATAGAGCAAGTTGTTTAACTTCTCCAGGACTCAGTTTCTTCATCTGAAAAATGGGAATGAAAATACTCACTTTGTAGTATGTGTTACAATGATTAAAAATAAAAATGCCCACGTTTTAGTGGATTTTTGGTCACTTGGGCTACCATCTTTAACAGTGAACAGTCATCTCTAGATCCTCTGCCCTGGGTCCAAAGTGAAAAGCAGAACCTACCTCTTGAAGACACAGCATCTTTGATGATCCTTCTGAACACATTCAGTGGAGAGCACCAGGCTGGTTGGGACCAGAGACCTCAAAATATGAGGAATGATTGGAGGCCATGGGGTTCTAAGGTCCTGAGAGGGACAGGAAGGTGAGGGGAACACAGAGGCTACCTTCAGTATCTTAAGGGCCGTGACAAGAGAGCCATCAAATGCCCCCCTTTGACAGGGAGTGTCAGGAATGCTTCTGACCAGTTACTGGGGCCAGAGGCTTTTACCAACATTATATTTTGGAGGGAAAGACAAGGATGAGTCAGCAAAGCATGCTGAAGGGAGCCCAAGGGAAGCAATGGGAGCCAGTAGAGACATGTGACACTGGAGAAGGGGAGAAGAGAGCACAGCAGGGCCAGGGAGGGCAAATAGGGTGGCCTGGATCTATGCTGGAGGCAGAAAGGGCTGCATAGGGTCAATAGGGGCAGGGAATGCTGTGGGCCCCAGAGCTGAGAACCAGACTGGCTGGGGAGAGGTTAAAGAGAAACAGACTCAGGCTTCCTCCAGGGAATATTTTTCTAGTAACTAAATTTGTCTCTGATAATCAGGCTTATTTTGGGGTTGCAAGTGACAGAAACCCAAATCAAGGAAGCTTAAGGGAAAAAGAACTATATTGGTTCATGTACATGGGTAGTTCAGGATAGAGCTTCAGGGACCCTAGGAACTTGGATTGGGTGTCTCCCCATCCCCTTACTAGTTCTTTCTCTGTGCTAGCTTCATTCTCTCACTGTGCAGATGGACACTGTAGACATGGCTGCAGATTCTAATCTTACCCCATCCAAGCTCAGTGACCTCCTGATGGAAGAGTATAAATAGCCCCAGAGAAGGACTTTTTTTGTTGTTGTTGTTTTTGAGACAGGGTCTTGCTCTGTTGCCCAGGCTAGAGTGCAGTGACACCATCATAGCTCACTGCAACCTCAAACTCCTGGGCTCAAGCGATCCTCCTGCCTCAACCTCCCAAGTAGCTGGGACTACAGGCATGTGCCACCACGCCTGGCTAATTTTTCTGTTTTTTGTAAAGATGTGGTCTTGCTCTTGCTCAGGCTGGTCTCAAACTCCTGGCTTCAAGCAATCCTCCTGCATCAGCCTCCCAAAGTGCTAGGATTACAGGTGTGAGCCACCATGCCCAGCCCAGAGAAGGACTCTTGATACCAGCTTGGGGCATATGCCCATCCCTGAACCAATCACTGTGGCCAGAAATAGGCACTATGATTATCAGGCCTGGGTCACATGCTAAACTGTATCAGTGAGGATCCAATCAGGAAATAGAAACCACTTTGAGTACAATATTTAACAGAGGGAATTTATTGGTTATACACAAGTGATAAAAGAGCTTCAGAAGCCTATCTGAGAATACTGAAGCAACCCAGATATCACCAACATCTAGAAGCCACTGCCAACCCTAAGGTGGAGGGATAAAGGGAGAAGGTGGTATTGCTGGAGTCACCCAGTGGAAGCTGGAACCATGGTGGATCTGTCCAGTGGCAGCTTGAGCTGAGCTGTGGAAGAAATGTAGCTGTAGTTGGAGAGAGAGAGACAGGAGGAGAAATACTTTGGCTTCGCCTTCCCCTCACTCTCCAATCTCCTGCCAATGTGTCCGATAGGTCAGACCCCTCCCCTCAAAACCCAGCCAACAGGGATTCTAGGACTTAAAGGCTGAGTGGTCATCCCCCTACATCCTGCAGTACAGAGAGGGGAAGAGTAAAGGCAAATAATGGATATTTGGGCAAACAGGCCAGGGAGCAGCACACCACCCCTGTGGCCAGGGAGGCTGACTCCTGTGGCTGGCTGTCCTGTCAGAACCACATGGAATGAAGAAGTAGCAGTTCCCCCAAAGAAAATGGCGCTGTTATTACAAGGAGGAAATAATCCTGGGCAGCATTTGCCAACTGTTCAAATATGAAACAGTTTGCTTCATGAGGTGGTGAGATGTCCATCACTGGAGGTGTTCAAACACAGACTGGATGCCCATCTGTCAGGAATCCTATAGGGGCACTGCTGAGTACATGGAGGATGGACCCGGGTATCTTTAAATCCCTTCCGATTCTTACCTTGTACATTTTCTACAGTGTTATTATTTCTTAGACATGCTGTTCCTCCCATAAGTCTAGGCTATTCATTCATGTGATTAACTCAGAACAACAAACTCGTAAACTGCAAGCATATTTGATCTGGAACACACTGAGGAATCTGGCACCAGCCAGTGCGCCACTGATTGTATTTCCAGCTTGCATCTGGTCCTTCTTGTTACATCTTTGCTCCTGTGCCAGAAGTATCATTGCCCAAAATGGTCAGAGACCTAAAAGTTTACTTTTACCTTTTGGCAGAACCAGTAAACTGGATTATTAAAGTTTTGTCTTCCCTCTTTGAAACTCCCAAAAGAAAAGAAATCACAAGAACAGATCTTGGCAGAGAAAGAAAATGAGACAAAGAATGCAATCATAATACTAGTGAATGGTTTTCAGACTGACATCTGTACATTAAGAATATGTAAAAATACCAATTTCATGCTCTGACAACTTATTCTGCATCAGGGGTGGGGTAATGCCTTGGGAATGCCAAATGTCAAAGCATTACATAATGTCAGCTATTCATATGCTTCTTTGATGAGATATCACTGGGAATGGGAATTCCTTAAGGGAGAGATGTCTTTTCAAAAGGGAGGGCAGAGGGAAGGCAAAGAAAGGAAAGAAAGGAAGGAAAGAAGGGACAAAGGAAGAGAGAAGCCGTCAAATCAGAATAAAAGAGTGACTGTGTAAAGAAAAGTTAATGTACATATTTTTAAACAATACGTGCAATCCCAAATCTAAGCTACCATATGTAAGGTTACTTATTCCTGCTTTGATTTTCCACGGTTAGAACAGCCATGTTTAATTTCTTTTCTTTCATATGTGTAACAGTGTTATTTTTATAACATCAACAGAAATCTAAGTGTAAAAATTCATCCATGATCCTATTGCTCCAACAAATCAAACTTGCTTAATTTTTTTGTTCCACGCTAGTTCTTGTCCAAATGCATAATTTCACATGATGGCTATCAGAATTTAAGTAAAAATTCACAAGGTTCCTAAAATTTTATCATAGGAATCTCCCCATATTATTATATGGACTTCATAATGACCACTTTAATTACTTACGAATATTCCAAGGCATACTCGTACTATAATTTACTTATCCGTTCTTGTGTTACTGTACTTTGTTCTTTCCTACTTTTTCATTGTTATAGATAATACCTAATAAACATCTTCATATATTCAATGCATTCAGTAAACTTCTATACGACAGGTACTATATTAGACAGTAGGGATTATCTGGAAGGATCCTGTTTCAGAGTCTAGAGAGGGAGACAGACAAGAGAACACACAATTGTACATAATAATTCCAAGCTCTAGCGCCTTGCTGTCCAAAGTGTGCTTCACCATCCAGCAGCATCAGCATCACCTGCAAGTTTGTTAGAATGGAAAAACCTCAGGCCCCACCCAGACCTACCGAATCAGAATCTGAATTCTAACAAGATCCCCAGGTGAACCATGTGCACATTAAAAGTATGAGAAATCCTGCCAATCCCAGGCTTTCTCTGTCTACCTTGGTGGGTCACTTGATTGATCATTCCCAGTCTCCCCAACTTCTTCTCTACTTTCCCACAGCCAGAAACATGCTCAGGTCTCTCCTATCTTAAAAACACCACCAAAAAAACCCCCACAAACCTCCCTTGACTTGGGTCGTTCTGTAGTTTGGCCCTCAAAAGAAGACTTTCTATGTGTTTCTCCATAATCTCATTTCCCACTTCCTCCTCAAATCGGGAGCACTCTGGCTTCTGCTCCCTAGTCGTTCAGACTGCTCTGAAGATGGGCTCTGGGGCCCTCCTGGCTGCCCACACACCCAGGGGCCTCTCCAGTTTTCGTGTTATCTCTTGGTGTCATCTGACACCACAATCAGTCCTGTCTCCCAAACTCTCTTCCCAAAGTCACCACTGCCTCCTGGTTCTCCCCTACTTCTCTTGCCAGGCTGTAGCAGTCAGTGTCTGACCCTTCCCCCAAACCCCATGCTGCTAGCTCCTTGGTCCGTCCCTAAAACCTTGGGACCAATCCCCAGGGTTCTGTCCTTGATTCTCTTTTCACTCTACACATTGTCCCCCAATACGTTCACTTCTGCCCAAGGTTTCAATGATCAAATCTCAGCTGAAGACTCCCAAATATACAACACATGTGCATGCAGAGCTCTCTCTTTGAGCCCCTTTCCTCTATATCCAATTGCCGTCCAGGCTTTACCACCCGGAAGTCCAAAGGCACTTCAAAGTCAACAAGTCCAAAAGTGGTCCCTTTAAAAGTCTGCCTTTCTCTGGTTTCTCTGTCTCAATAATCGGTTCCACCACCTACCCAGGGGTTCTCTCCTTCTCCCTCACACTCAGCCAGTCACTATGGATTGTTGATTCTGCCTCTGTCGCACCTCCAGGTCTATCCCCCACTGCCATTTCCCCGGGTCAGTCCTTGTCACCTCTCCCAGGATGACTGCCACAGTTGCTCAGCTGGTCTTCCTGCCTCTGTTCCCACCCTCTTTGCTTCATTCTTCTTCAGTCTAAAGTGACAGTATAATCTGTAATGTGAAAATGGGATCTTATCATACCCCTGGGACTGCTGCTAAACCTTTCCAAGGACGCCAGACGTATTCAATCAAAACCTCAGGGAGGTGGGGTGAAGATAGGGGATTTTGCCATTCCACTTTCTCTTGGTCCCAAATTACTGGCCAACGAAATGACATCCTTGGCCCTGCAATCAAGGCCCTGTAGAATCAGCAGAATCCTTGGGAATTAAAAGAATACCTGTTCCCTACTGCAAAGTCCTTGATGGACTTTAGAACAGCACAGCACCCCCGCAGAGAAAGGCTACTGAAAGTAGGGGAGTTTTTAAAAACTAGCACATTGAATCTGTCTGCCCAGATAATGGCCAGAAGTTTCTACTATTTTCCCTTTCTCTGAGCATATCTCTCCAGGCCATGGTGACCCCATCCAGTGGTGTGCTGGTAAATGTTTAATGACTGGTACATGGGGCGGGGGTGTGGAGAATGTCTGATTTAAAGCAGCTGCTGATTTCCGTAGTATAAATATTCCCACTTGATTTCAATTTACCAATGTGATGTTGTTGAATGCTTTGTTGGGAAGAGATGCACAATAGCACACCATTACATTAATACAGTATCTCCACCATACACGTAAAATAGAAGTAAATTACCTTAAGAACAAAGATAATAGTATAACAATTAGGAAGTAATGAATTTTAAATATTTATTACCATTTGAAAAATATAATTTATTTAATTGTAAGTCTATATAATTTAATTTTTAACAATGACTGTTTTTAACAACCAGGTTGCAAAATTCCTGAAAATTTGACAACCAGTTTTCATGAGCTAGTTTGAGCCAGCTCGACCACATTGCTGCCTCCCTCCTGCCATGACTGCGTTAACCCTCACCTGGTCTAAGGCAATAATCTCCTAACTGGCCTCTCGCCTCTAGTCTCACACTCCCTACACCAGCCACTAGAGGTATTGTATAAAACACACGTTTGACTGCGTTACCCTTCTTAAAACCTTCCATGGGTCTTGATTGTCCTAACGATAAAACCAAATTCACTACCCAGCATAGCAACTTGGCCCATGCCTTTCTCGACAGCCTCCCAGCCTACTCTTTCATGGGGCATTTCCTCTCTCCTTCTGTCCCCCAACACACTGTGCTCCAGTCAGGCCAGCTCACTGGCAATTTCACAAACACACAAGGCTGAGCCATGCCTCTATGCCTCTGCTCTGGCAGAGCCTCCTGCCTGGTATACTCCTTGCCTGATCCTGGTTTCACCACAGAGGACATTTACTCTTCTGTCAAGATTCAGAGAGTCACTTCTTCTGCAGACTTTTCTCATTCTCTTAGTTATACATGAACCCCCACTCTTGTGTCGCCATGAACTCCATAATATAACACTTATCTCCATATCTTAGGAGCTGTGAGCACCTTATTTCACATTTATTATAGGTCTGTTTCTTTTCATCAGATTATGAACACCCAGTATAGGACTGAGGCAGAGCAGGATCTCAAGTAAGTATCTGTTAAATGAATAAATGAATGACGGCCAAGGAAGCTCTGAAGCTGACAGGTCCCAAAGGCCTGGTTGTAAAGACAGTGTGGTGAAGACCAGGAGGCTGGGTCAGTCCTGTTCTTGCTCTTGATTAACCAAAGAAGACATGCCTTCCCGCAGGGGTAGAGGATCTGAGCGTTGGAAGGGAATTTAAAGGTTCTGCAGCTCTCAAGAAGAGTCCATTCCTAATTCTGACACATTGCTACAACATGGATGAACCTTGAAGACATTATACTAAGTGAAATAAGCCAGACACAAAAGGACAAACATTACATGATTCCACTTACATTAGATACCTAGAATAGTCAAATTCATAGAGTTGGAAAGTAGAATAATGGTTGCCAATGGCTAGGGGGAGAGGGGAATAGGGAGTAATTGTTTCATGGGTATAGAGTTTCAGTTTGGGAAGCTGAAAAAGTTCTGGTGATGGGTACTGATGGTTGCACAGCGATGGGAATGGACTTAATGCCACTGACTATATGCTTAAAAATGATTAAATTGGTGAATTTTTATGTTATATACATTTTACTACAATTTTTTTAAAAAGGAGAATCAGTTCCTAGATCTGAGGATCTGAGTTTAAGGGATCAGAGGAGGAAGGTGGGATGGAAATAGAACAGTGATGAAATGTCTTGTGAATGATCTCTCACCTTCCTTCCCTTTCTCCCTCCAATTCTGGCTCTGGGCCAGGTCCTTTTTGGGGGCTAATGCATGCATGTATGCACACTCAGAGATAAATGAGACAGAGCACCTCCCCTGGAGAATTCATGGCTACAGGTAAGTCAGGGGAGGGACGTATGGGAGCCAAGTTTACAGGTGAGATGATAAGAGAGATTATATAGCATAATCCGAAATCTTCTCCCACTTCCCCCTCTGACCCCACATGTTTCTGAGTCTCCCCAAGAGGAAGCTCCACAATATTCCTGGAATCAAGATTAGATGAGGCCAGGCATGGTGGCTCACATTTATAATTCCAGCACTTTGGGAGGCCAAGGCAGGAGGATTGCTTGAGGCCAGGAGTTTGAGACCAGCCTGAGCAACATAACAAGATCCCTTCTCTACAAACAAAACAAAACAAAACAAAAAAGATTAGATAAGAGGATTTAATAGCATTAGGAGAAACATCTGGTGCCAATTATGGAGCTTTAAATAGGGCCTTTACATTTGACACTTGGAATTAAGGCTAGTGAATCCTCCAGATGTTTTCCAATAAACCAAACTATCATACGGACAACAGGAGAGTAATTGGAAATGAACCCAGAGAGACCTTGAGCATAAGCAGTCTGAGGAAACGATTTAAACAAGTCCACAGTATCACTTGCAAAAGATTTATTAGCACTCGATGCACATGTTGAAGACTTAGAATTTGGGAGCTCAACGAGACCTGCCTTGGCAACAACTGAGTCTGGCTCCTCCTTTTATAGGACAGGAAACTGAAATACGCAGAGATCAAGTGGCTTGAAAGTTCACATAGTAAAATCACGTCATACCTGGCACTATAGTCCTCTCCTTTGACTTCTAGTTGAGGGCTTTTTATTTTTTCAGCTCACCTATTGCTTTCCTTGAATAAAATGTTCTAAACTTTTTTTTAATAGGTGAGATTTTCTCTTCCAGGACTGCAATGAATCAGAGAGGTAGAGGCAAGTCCTTGCAAATGATAAATATAAATTGTTATGGGTTGAATTGTGTCTCCCAAAAAGATATGTTGAAGACTGAACTCCCAGTATCTCAGAATGTAACTTATTTGGAAACAGGGTCACTGCAGATATAATTAGGCGGGCCCTTAATCCAGTATGACTGGTTGCCTTAGACGAGGAGTGAGACACACAGGGAGAAGGCCCTGTGATGACAGAGGCAGAGATTGGAGTGATGCATCTATTATATAAGCTGACAAATATCAAGGATTGCTGAGAACCTCCAGAAGCCAGGAAGAGGCAAGGAAGGATTCTTCCCTAAAGCCATCAGAGAAAGCATAGACCTGCTGACATCTTGATCTCATACTTCTAGGCTCCAGAACTGAGAGAGAATATATTAATATTTCTGCTCTTTTAAGCCACCCAGTTTTTTGGTAATTTGTTGTGTCAGCCTTAGGAAATGAATATAGTGCATAAATGTGGCCAGCACACAAATGTCCCTGGGCCAAGAGAGGTGGGGTCTGTTAGGCCTTGGGATGAAGGCAGTTGTTAAATATAAACCAAGAGTTGGGCTGGGCTTGAATCCTTGGGAGCCTTAAGCCCCAAAGTTCAAGCATTCAGCACGTCGTTGTTGGGGGCTACCAAGGATATTGGCAAGGGATGATGAGCAGAATCAGAAGCAAAGGTGGAAGGAATATTTTTGTTCCCATTTCAAGAAGTTGCAGTCCCAAATCTTCAATTCGACAATTCTGATTGTAATAAAGAACGTTATGGTTTGGGCAGGTCTCATCTCTCAGGTATGCATAGCTGACAAAAAGCAGCAAACTCTCTTCCTTGCTCTCACCAAATTCCTCCTACCCGATACCCAGTCATAGACTTATATATGTTCAAAAGCCAGAAAAGACTGCAAGGTGATTGTTAAAACTTTCCTCATCTTGGAATCTTGCTGGACTGCTGCAGGCTGACTTTAGTTCAGAGAGATGTGCCCATTTACTAAGTGTTAGGTCTCTGAATTCGAGTCCTGGCAGGAAAGAGATGGTATATTCCGAACAAGTAATTGAGGAGAGTTTAATGAAGGGACAATTTACAAAGGGGTGGGCAGGGCTTAGGGTAAACAACAAGGATGGTAGAGTACCTTAGGGCTAGCCATTGTAGGGAGCACTCACCAACCCTAGACCTAAATGGGAAAGGAAGGGAAGAATGGCTGTATGGGAAGGAGGCCACCTGACAGGAGCTGTGGTCTTTTGTAGAGGAACACAGCCAACTCACAGAGACCCATCAGAGAGAGAGCCAGCAGACTAAGAACTTGCCTTCACTCCCTTCCTGCTCTCCTAAATCTAGCTCATGCCTCCTATTGTCCAACCCCTACCAAAGGCCAGAAGATTAGGAAGCTTATCATATTGTATGGTGATAGACTGAAAGCTTTCCCCCTAAGAGAAGAAACAATATAAGGATGCCTGCTTTCTTCACCGCTACTCAACGTTGTACTGGAAGTCCTAGCCAGAGCAATTTGGCAAGAAAGAGAAAAAGACTGTCATCATTTGGATGACAATAGTCATCAAAACTGCTGAAATAAATTAAAGAATACCTAATTAAATGGAAAGACATTCCCCAGTCATGTATAAAAAACCTTAATATTGTTAAGATGGCAATACTCCCCAAATTATCTATAGATTCAATGTAATCACTATCAAAATTTAAATGGTACTTCAAATTCATACAGAATTACATGGGACCCCAAACAGCTGAAACAATATTGAAAAAGAAAAACAAAGTCAGAGGATTCCCACTTTCTGATTTCTAAACTTACTACAAAGCAGTGTATCAGTACTTCATTCTTTTTTTAAACGAAGACATTTAATCATTCTTTTTAATGGCTGAATAATATTCCATTGCATGTATACACCACAATGTGTTTATACATTCATCTGTTGACAGACATTTGGATTGTTTCCATTTTGGGCTATTATGACTAATGCTTTACAAGCATTCAAGTACAAGTTTCTGTGTGGACATGTTTTCATTTCTGTTGGGTATATACCTAGGAGTGGAATTATTGGGTCATATGGTAATTTGATGTTATATAGTCTTACTATCAAAACAGTATGGTACTGTCACAAGGATAGACATAGAGACCAACAGAATAGAAGTGAGAGTCCAGAAACACACCCAAACATGTGTGGCCAATTGATTTTCCACAAGGGTGTCAAGGCCATTCAATGAGGAAAGAAAGGTCTCTTTAAAAAATAGTGCCAACTGGAAAACTACATGCAAAAGAATGAAGTTGGACCCCTACCTCACTCCATATACAAAAATTAACTCAAAATGGATCAATGACCTAAATACAACAGCTAAAAGTATAAAACTACTAGAAGAAAACATAGGGGTAAATCTTTATGAGCTTGGATTTAGCAATGGAGTCTTAAATTTGATACTAAAGCACAAGCAACAAAAGAAAACATAGATAAATTACATTTCACATAAATTAAAACTTTTGTAAATAAAAAGATATTATCAATAAAGTGAAAAGGTAACCTACAGAATTGGAGAAAATATTTGCAAGTCCTTATATCTCATAGGGTTTAGTATCCAGAATTTATAAGGAAGTCTTACAACAAAAATACAAAAAATTCAATTTAAAAATGGATAGTGGATTTGGAGAGACATTTCTCCAAAGAAGATATAAAAATGGCCTACATGACCAGGTGCAGTGGCTCACTGTAATCCTAGCACTTTGGGAGGCCGAGGTGGGAGGATCAGGCCAGGAGTTTGAGACCAGCCTGGGTAACATAGTATGACCCCAGTCTCTAAAAAAAAAAAACTTAAAAAGAATTAGCCAGGTGTGGTGGCACACACCTATAGTCCTAGCTACCTGGGAGGCTGAAGCGAGATGATCACTTGAGCCCAGGAGTTCAAGGTTATAGTGAGCTACGATTGCATCGCTGCACTCTAGCCTGGGCAACAGAGCAAGACCTTGTTTCTAAAAAAAGAAAACCAAAAGGCATACATGCACATGAAAAAAATGTTCAACTTCATTAGCCATTAAGGAAATATAAGTCAAAACCACAATGAAATACCACTTTACATCCATAAGGATGACTATAACAAAAAAAAATGGAAAATAACAGGTGTTGGTGTGTATGTGAAGAAACAGGAATCCTGGTACATTACAAATGTGAATGTAAAATCATGTGGAAGAAAGTGAAACATTGAATTACAGATTAATGGATAAGCAAATTGTGGTATATACATACAATGGAATATTATTCAGCCATTAAAAAGAATGAAGTACCGACACATGCTACAACTTGGATGAACCTCAAAAATGCTGTAAATGAAAGAAGCCAGACACAAAACGTCACATATTGTATGATTCCTTTTATATGAAATACTCTCAAATCTCTAGAGACAGAAAGCAGATTGGTGGCTGGCAGAGGATGAAGAAGGGGAGATGGGGAGTGATTACTTAAAGAGTATGGAATATTCTTCTAGGGGAGATGAAAAAGTTTTGAAACTAGGGAAAGGTGGAGGTTGCACAACATTGTGAATGCACTAAATGCTGCTGAATTGTACACTTAAAAATGATTAATGGTATGCATATGAATTTCACCTCAAAAAAATTTAAAAAGAAATTCAGAAACTTTCCTGGCTGAGCATGGCAGGAAACAAACAAACCCTCCCCTCAAAAAAAGAAAAAAAGAGAAACAAAGAAATTCAGAACTTTATTCTGTCTACAAGATATACAAAATACACACTTTATATAAACACAGGTTGAAAGTAAAAGATCAAAAACAATGTACTATGCGCATAGTAAGAAGACCGGAGAGACTGTACTAATATCAGTTAAAGTAGCCTTCAAGAAAAAAGTATTACAAAGATAAAGAGGGGACTTTCTTAAGGATAAAAGATTCATCAGTGTAAGTATATGCATTTAACAACAGCTTCAAAACAGGACTTTGCACCTACTGTCCCCATGCTTGGAATACATTATCCTTCATGCTTGTTTCAGTTTATTCCTGCTTACCCTTCAGCTCTCATATCACTTCTTTGAGGAAGCCTTCCCTAATCTTCCTGCCTAGGTCAATACCCCTATTGTAGTTTCTCACAGAGCCTCTTATATATAGCATTTACCTAAGATACAATTTTGCATTGGTTTTAGATATGATTATTTAACATCTGTCTTTACCACTAGATCATGACTTCCATAAATGCAGGGATTGGGTCTGTTCTCATCATTTTACATGCATGACACATAGCAGACACTCAATAAATATTCATTTGAATGAAGAAAACAGTAAAGGTTATTATCCATTTTTTTAATTTGTAAATTTGATTTCTAAAAAAATTGTATTATGTTTTAATTTCCATTTATCTGCCTATTAGGGAGATTGTTTATCTCATGTTATTTGGGCATTTTTAGTTTTCTGTCTATAACTACCTGTTCAAATCCTTGGCTCTTTTTCTAGGTAGCATTTATTTTTCTAATTGATTTGTGGAAGCTCTTTTACATATTATGGGTGATATCTTTTGTTATATACGAGGAAAATATTTTCTCCCACTATTGTTTTTCTTTTAACTTTGTTTATGGTATCTTTCTCCATAAACTACACCTTTAAAATTTTTTATCTAATGCATTTATTATTTTATTTATCAGTAATTTATTTTTTGAATGATATGAGGTGGGCTCTAACTTCATGTTTGTGGTCCTTTCAGTACTACTTATTGAATATCCCATTTTCCCTCCACTGATTTGAAATACTATCTGTATCACATACCAGATACATGAGTCTATTATTTATGACTATTAATCCTATACCTTTGATCTATTTGTTTATTCCTGCTCCTGTACCACATGAGATCTTTTTCAGTCCTGCACATCTGTGGTTACACTGCTGATCCTCACCCAATTGCAGTGCTCTTTGTGGCCTACTGTTACTTTCTTATTCTCACAGATACATGCCATTTACCATCTACCACCAGGATAATGCCTAGCAATGCCTGCCCACTGCTTTCCTGGACCCACTTCCCACATTCTATCCTGTTCTAATCTGGTCAAGTTTTGTCCAGATAGTCTTCGAAAACAGGAAACTGGAACCTTTGATAATGCTATCTGCACAGAATCCATGTTAGTGTCCTCTAAACAGCTTGCAGCTTTCTTTGGGTAACTTTTGGTCAGATGGGTAGACTCTCCCTCTGCCAAGAAACCAACATACACGATAAAACCTTTCTCACTGTTTCTGCACATAGACACATAATAAAGTTAGAGAGTAAGTTTTGAAAGCAACAGCACGGCATACAGATAAAAAAAGCCACTCTTGGGACAGAGGCATCAAACATTCTGAAGAAAATGTGCAACAGTTCCAGGATTTTAATAGATCTGTTCAGTAGCAAAGCAAGAAAAGGGATAGCTAAAGCCATGCAAATCCAGTTGCTGAAGACTGTACAGAAAGTGTGAAATTTGAGGTATTGCAGATGGGGACACAGAATCGTCTGCAAGTAATAGGTCTGATATAAGAAATACACTGCCCAAATGTAGATGAATATCAGTCATAGAAGAATATCAGACCCAGAATGGAGGCAGAGGAAGAAGATATGGATTACATCAGAATAGAGACAGTCTTTTTAAAGCCCTGCATTGCTAATGGTTTCACCAATTTAAGAAACAATGGATATTAATGGTTGAAACACAAAGCATAGAATTTCTAGTTTATTATATATCATTGTGCTTAAGTTGACTGTAGTAAACTGTGGCTCTTTTGATAAAGTGATCTTAATTATTTTGAATTAGTTTTTTTCTGTTGTCAATCTAAAGTCTTGAGTGAAATAATTCATGATAGCATTGTCACAAAGGTATGTGGAAACTGAAAAGTGTAAGCATACTTCTGGGGTCCAGCAATGGGCAGCTGAAGAAAGCTGCCCCCCTACAGAATGAGAACTAAATAAGACCTGCCCTTGTTTGAGCATGCGTGTCTCTTCGTGTATTAGAATCTGTGGATCCAGGGCTCCTGGACATTTAAAATAAAGGCACGCCTTTTGGAGTATGCAGCTTCTCAACACATTACTGATGACATTCTTCAAGATTTCTTGTATGGACTCTGATGATTCTTAAATAAGAACTCAATAGTTTTGCTAGTCAATATTCATTATATAGTCACTTAGATCTAAGCCTTGAGGAATACAGTTTCAAGTAAGAACAATAACAAATGGGAATGGAGTCCTTGAAATACTAGCTCCTATCCCCAGGATTTTATTGTAATGAGAATATTATTATTTACATAGTTTAACTTATAATATATATTTTTAAATTTCATGATTTTATAAGGAAAGGCAGTCTCCAGGAAAAATTAAAAGCCGTCTATATGAATGTCCAAATTTTCAAGAGTGATTTCATAGCCTCGTTGAAAATTACATGCTCTCTCCATCACCTTGCAATTTGAAGAACTGCAAAATCATGAATAATAAAAAAGGATGTTAAACTTTTCAACAAATCCAGATGGGTACCAATATCATTGAGAATTCCTGAGAATCACCTTGATTGCTGCTTCAAACCTAGGAGCCTGAATTGAACGTCACTTACTAGTTGGAACGTATTGGCTTAAGTGACAACAATTTCTACATCACATTGGCACCTATATTGTTTACTTTTAAAATTGTACAGACGTTGTATTTGTGGCAAACAAAAAACATCCAAACTTTAAAAGGTAACATTCAGTCATTTTCCTTGTTAGCCTTCTATAATATTTCTTTTGCCTTATCCTTTAAACTTTGGTGCAACACAAAGAATGACGGATTGTGAACTGGAGGCCAGTTTTAACACCAAATTTTGCTGGGACCTTGCTGGATCCGTTTTGGATCTTAGTTTTCCCTTTTGCAAAATGAGAGAGTTGGATTAGATGTCCCTTTCAGCCATGATTCTACGGTTTCTATCACTCTACAAAGTCACTGGATGAAGAAGAATTGCCAATGAAATGACGGAGCAGCTATGAGAACTCAAGTTATTTCTTGTAAGGCTTGAGGCTGGATATAATGAAGGCATAAAATCATTTCCAGTATTAGGTAGCAGGGAAATGTGTGCATCTGTGGGGTATGTTGCTTACCATTCTTATTCTCCCAACTGCCCTTCTCCCCACACCAGGCTACGTTCTGGATACTCAGCCACCAGATGTTTCTCAACACAGAAGACTAACCCTTGTCAATTTCCTTTGCTGGTTCCTTTGCCAGAAGGTCTCCCTGCCTTCTCTATCTGGCAAACTCTCACTCATTCTTTTTATATTTCCTTTTAATCTTATATTTTGACAAAGTTCAGACAGAAAAAAACTGCAAAATTAATACAAAGAATTCTCATATACCTTTTACCCAGATCCCCAAAATGTTAATTTTTTATTGTACTCCTCTCTTTCTCTCCCTCTCCTCCTCCAGCCCCCACAATTGTTTTATGAGCCATTTGAGGATCAGTTTCAGACACGATGCCCCTTACTCCAGGTACTTCAGTTTGTATATCCTAAAAAAACAAAGACATTCTCTAACATAAAAATAATGTAATTATAAAAATCAGGGATATAGGCTGGGTGCGGTGTCTCACGCCTGTAACCCTAGTACTTTGGGAGGCCAAGGGCGGAGGATCGCTTGAGCCCAGGAGTTTGAGACCAGCCTGGACAATAATGAGACCTCGTCCGTACAAAAAAAATTTTTTAAAGATTAGCCGGGCATGGTGGTGCATGCCTGTAGTCCCAGCTTTTCGGGAGGCTGAGGCAGGAAGATTGCTTGAGCCCAGGATTTGGCGGCTGCAGTGAGCTACCATGATGCCGATGCATTCTAGTTTGTCAAGAGAGTGAGACCCTGTCTCAAAAAAAAAAAAAAAATCAGGAATATAACATTGATACAGTACTGTTTTCTAATCTAGATTTGGAATTTTGCCAATTGTTCTATCCTTTATGGCAGCAGTCCCCAACCTTTTTGGCACCAGGGACCGATTTCATGGGAGACAATTTTTCCATGGACTGGGTGAGGGGGTGATAGTTTTGGGATGATTCAAGTGCATTACATTTATTATTCAGTCAAACCTCTGTGCTAATGATAATCTGTATTTGCAGCCCCTCCCCAGTGCTAACATCACAGCCTCAGCTCCACCTCAGATCATCAGGCATTAGATTCTCATAAGAAGTATGCAACCTAGATCCCTCCCGTGCGCAGTTTACAGTAGGGTTCCGGTCCTGTGAGAACCTAATGCTGCTGCTGATCTGACAGGAGGCAGAGCTTATGCGGTGATGTGAGTGATGGGAAGTGGCTGTAAATGCAGATGAAGCTTTGCTTGCTCACCTGCCGCTTACCTCCTGCTGTGCGGCTGGGTTCCTAACAGGCCATGGACCAGTACCCGTCTGTGGCCTGGGGGTTAGGGACTGTAACTTTATGGCAAAAGAAAATTCCAGATTGTGCATTGTATTTATTATGTATCACATCTCTTCAGTTCCCTTTAATGTGGAACAGTTCCTCAGTCTTTTTTTGCATTTCATGACACTGACAGTTTTGATAAGTCTGGTATTTTGTAGAATGTCCTTCAATTTGTCTGATAGTTTTCTCATGGTTATATTCAAGTTATGCACTTTTGATAGGAATACCACAGAAGTGATGTGCCATTTTGCTCAATGAATCACATCTCACTTTTTTTTTTTTTTGAGACAGCCTCGCTCCATCACACTAGATAGAGTGCAGTGGCCTCATCACAGCTCACTGCAACCTCAAACTTCTGGGCTCAAGCGATCCTCCTGCCTCAGCCTCCCGAGTAGCTGGGATTATGGGCACATCCTACCACACCTGGCTAACTTTTTTATTTTTTGTAGAGATGGGGTCTCATTATGCTGCCCAGGCTTGTTTCCATTTTTTTCTATCACAATTTTTGTACATACTTTTAAGAGTTTAAGAACATAGCTCATTTATAATTTTGATAGATACTATCAAATGGCTCTCCTAAAAATGCTTTTCCAATTTGTATTCCCATCTACTGTGTATGAGATAATTTGCATTTTTCTGATTATTATTGATGTTGAGTGCCTATCATAGGTCATGGCCTTTTGGATTTCTTGTTCTGTGAATTGCTTGGTAGTGTTCTTTGCTATTACAATGCTGAATTGTTGGTCTTTTTCTTACTGACTACTTGTTTGTCCAGGCCCTATTTAATTTTCCTCCTTTGTGGAGGCTTCTCCACTTCCTCCAATCAGCCAGTTACCCTCCTCTCCCCCTCCCCTGCTGTCATACAACACTGTTCATACTGTGCCCAGGCCCTCATTTACCAACCATTCCATATAGAATTCACTTATTCCGCAAGTGTTCACTGTGTGCTTGGCCTTGGTCTAGGCGCTGGGTGGAGAGATAAGAGCAGGTCATCAGAGTCTCTGCACTCAAGTTTAGTTCTGAAATGCAGCTTTGGGCATAGAAAGGAGCATGAGTTTTGGATTTAGACAAGACTTCAGTTTGAATCTCAGCTCTACTACTTCCCAGCTGTGTTATTTACAGCAAGACCCTTGATCTCTCCAAGTCTCAATTTCCACACTAGTGAAATGGGGCTAATATTAATACCTCCCTTACAGAGTCATTTGAGGCTGAGTGAGAGATGGTATATCTGAAGTGGCTAGGCAAGGCCTGTTACACAGTAGGCTCTCAGGGAATGAAAAGTAATTCAAAGGCAACTGTTAAAAGGACAAAATGATTAGTTAGTTCTTAGAGGTTCTAGGAGCTACTAATAAATTGGAAAAAAAAGAAAGGAGGTAGTGCCTCTGTTTGCAATGGGAAAGATAAGGATGAGTAATATATGCCACTTGCCCAGATCCTGCTACAGAATATCCCCAATCTTGTCCGCTTTCTGCAGCAGATTTCTGTTTTGTCCTGGCCCCTCATCCCAATTTAACTGCTCACTGTTAATGTAGCACTGCCACCACCCTGGGGAAAACAGGTGCTTCTTTTCTCAAATAAATGGTCTCTTTGGAACATTCTCTGTAAGAGAGGCTTCAGGATACTTGTACATGCTGCCACCCATGATTTCAAGAAGTGGGGACCAGCTTCAAGACAGCTTGAAGTGGAAAGAGAAATACTATGTGTGTGTGTGTATGTGGGTATGTGGGGAGAGACTCAGAGACCTGGATTATAGACACAGCTCTGCCTCTGCTAGGTGACTCTTGGCAAGTGTTTTCCTTCTTGGCTTCAGTTTCTCCATCATGGCAATAGGAGACTGGATCTCATGATTTATAAAGGTCTTCTAGAGAACTCTCTATGTAAAGGCATGGGGCGTGTGTATATACACTACTTTCCTTAGTCAGAAATCTCCATATCCTTGGGACCCCAGCAGCTCTTTATATCTATCTTAATGTCATGGAGCACCACCAGTTATATGGGGTCATGACATGGTTTTTCCACTGAACTAACAGCTGGTGGATCCCAATCTGGTTCTTAGTTTCCTAGAGCCTACACGTTTATTGAATGCTTTGCTGTCTGCCAGGCACTGGGTCAGCTGGTGAAGATACAAAGGTAAAACGTCAAAGCTTCTGCCTTCAGGGAGTCCATAGTCCAGCTGGGAGACAACTTTAAGACAAATACAATTTGATTGCCTCAATGGAGGTTTGTCCAAAGTGTAAAAACTAAAGGGAAAGGAGTGCCTGTTCTGTCTGGCCGAGTTGAAAGGTTTCCCTGAAGACCCAGGACTTCTGCAGAGTAAGGTGAATAAGTGTATATTAGAAGGACAGGGAGGACTTTACAGGCAGTGAGATTGTCCTCTGCAAAGGGACAGATTTGGGAGAGGATAGTGAGTTCTGGCAACTGCTCAGGATTCAGCATGGTAGTAAATAGGTAGGCAGATATCAGCTCATGAAGTGCCTTTTATGCCATTCAAAGGACTCTAGACTTTAAGATATAACCTAAAGGGGGTGACTGAAGCATTTCGAGCATGGGAAAGCAGTAAATCTTTGTTGAATGCATGAGCAACAGTGGGAAGATGGGGCACAGTAATTAGGAGTACAGTCATGCATTGCTTCATAATGGGGATATGTACTGAAAAATGCATCATTAGGCCATTTCATTGTTGTGCAAGCATCACAGACTGGACTTACACAAACCTAGATGGTGTAGCCTATTACACTCCTAGGCTATATGGTATAGCCCACGGGTGGGGAACCTGCAGCTGCAGCCTTAAGGCCACATATGGCCTTCTAGGTCCTTAAGTACAGCCTTTTGACTGAATCCAAATTTTATAGAACAAATCCTTTTACTTTTATTAATACATTTTTGTTCATCTTTTATATTATTATTTTATTTTTAAAATGAATGTATTTAAAATACCAAAGAATAAAATAAGTTTCAAAGAAATAATCCTCCTAGATTGAGCAGCACAATTAGAACATTGGTAAGCCATAAGGGCTAAATTGACGGCTGCTATGCTCATGATTTAGTTCTAACTTCCCCCACCAACTGGTGCCACTACTGCACCAGGCTGGTTGGCGAGAGTTTATGGGGGTCGAGTACGCCAGTCTGTTGTCAGCTTTTGACCATGGTGCACTGTGTTTCTGTATGAAGTGGAATTTGTGAATAGTTGCATAGCTCAACAGTATTTTTTAATTCTGTCTGCTTAACAGCCCATCATGTCAAAGAAGACCAAGAGAACGCTGAAGGAAGAAAACAGATTTTTAAATGAGGATTGGGAATTGCAATATTATCTTGCTTCTGCTAAAGATGATTTTCTTGCTTTGTGATACTGCAATATCAACATTAAAGAAATTCAATGCTCATCAGCATTATAACACTCATAAGGATCACAAATATTTTAAATTAGAGGAAGAGGTGCAAAAGGTTGTATTGCAAAAATTAAAAGACGAAAAGCAAAAGGAAAGATAATTCTTTCAAGCAGCAATAAGACCTGAAAATAATGCCACTGAAGCAACCTATAAAGTAGCTTATATACTCTGGAAAAAAGGGAAGCCATTCAGTGATGTAGAAATTGTGAAAGAATGCATTGTCCAAGTTGTAGGATGCTTTGACCCTGATAACATTTCAATGTACAAACAACTGCTTCTTTCAAGGAGAACCATAACTGATTGGCAGCCTGAAGTAGTTTTCAACTTGACAGAACAACTTCATGCAATACTTCAAAAGGCAAATATATATTATTCAATTGCTTTGGATGAATCAACTGATAATACTGACTTGGCACAGGTTTTATACTTCATTCGGGTCATAACAAGATTTTCTTTGCTGTGAAGAGTTACTCACTTTGGGCACTCTTGTGAACAGAACACGGGGAATAGATATCTTCAACAACTTTCAAGATAAATGTCGTGAAGTTGGACTGAATTTGGTAAACTCAGTGAGTGTATGTACATACAGTGCACTTTCCATGACAAGAAAACTTGAAGGGTTTATTGCACAGATAAAAAAAGTATTAACAGATCCAGATGCTCTCATTTCTTTTCATTGTATCTTGCATCGGCAAAATCTCTGTGCTGAAGCTACTATTTTAAGTGACACTTTGCAACAAGTTATAAGTATTGTTAACTGTATATGTGCAAATGCAGCATGGCATTGTCAGTTTTGTAACATGCTAAAGCTGAATGATGACGTACTCAGCATGGATTTGCCATATCATTCTTTTTGTTTTTTTTTTGAGACAGGGTCTCACTCTGTCACCTGGGCTAGAGTGCAGTGGTGTCATAGTTCACTGCAACCTCAAACTCCCGGGCTCAAGCCATCCTTCTGCCTCATGGGACTACATGCGTGTACCACGATGCCTGGCTAACTTTTTCTATTTTTAGTAGAGACGAGGTCTCACTGTGTTGCCCAGGCTGGTCTCCAACTCCTGGCCTCAAGCGATCCACCCGCCTTGGCCTCCCAAAGTGCTGGGATTACAGGCATGAGCCACTGTGCCCGGCCTTGCCATATCATTCTAAAGTGCATTGGCTATCGCAGGGACAGGTGCTAGCCAAAATTTTATCTCTGAGAGAGAAAATAGTTAAATTATATGAAGAACAGAATCGGCAATGTGAATTATTGAAAGAAGATTTCTATAGGAATGCTGCATTTCTGTGTGGTATCACGTCAAATCAAAATGACTTGAATATTTTTTTGCAAGGTAAAACTAAGTCTATACATCATATGTGGCAAAAAATCCAAGCATTTGAAAAGCTATCTTTTTTCAAAACACTTCTTCAAAAGGAAATTTTGGATGAAAAGTTTCCCCAGTTAGCAAAGGTCACTGATGAGCAAGATGATATATGCAAATCATGTGAATAATATGCAGCTGTTATAGATCTATTAATTGGAGAATACAATGAAAGGTTCACTGACTTTGAGAATCATGACATCACACTCAAATTAGTACAGCCTCACCTAGTTGATATCACCAAGGCACCTAAGGAACTACAGATGAAATTGATTGAGCTCTCAGTAGATGAAATTTTAGAGTCATTGTTTGATGCTAAGAAAGATCCAATTAAAATAAGGAAAAATGCAGTAGAATACCCACGCCTTTGGTGACATACCAGAAAAATGCTTTCTTGCTTTTCAACCATTTATTGCTGTGAATCTACATTCTCTTTCCTAACCCAAACGAAGATGCCCTTAAGATCACAAATGACCGATACCCACCTAAACAATCAACTGAAACTACAATCTCCATGCTACAACCAAATATTCAAATGCTTTCCAACAAAAAGCAGACACAACAAAGTCATTAAAAGGTTAGTTAACTTTAAAATTAACAAATAGTTTTCATTTTTTGAAATTATTAAGTACATAGTAGTTAGATTTTTACAAAATACTGTACATTTTTAAGTATATCTAACTGAAGTTTCTTGAATGCAGCCTTATTTGATTACAGCTAAATTAATGTGGCCAACATCAAAAGGTTCCCCACCCCGGTATAGCCTATTGTTCCTAATCTACAAACCTGTACAGCATGTTATTGTACTGAATATTGTAGGTAATTGTTAACACAATGGTATTTGTGTATCTAAACATAGAAAAGGTACAGTAAAAATACGTATTGTAATCTTAAGGGAATAGTCGTCCATATGCAGTCTGTGGTGACTAAAGCATCATTATGCAGCACATGACTGTATTTCTTAAACTTGTGGCCTTCAGCAAGTTTTACTTAGCCTCTGAGTCTGTTTCCTTTTTTTTTGGTGAAATGGGAATTTAAAAATTCAACCTCAAAGTGTGATTGAAATTTAAAAGATATTATACACAATATACATACAGGAGTAATCCTGGCGCTTAATAAAAGCTTAAAAATTTTTAAAAAGATAACACTTGTTTTATACAATACACATCACCTAAACAAACAGTACAGAAATCTGTCACCCACTTGTATGTCTCTTTTCTTATCTGCAAATTGGATTCTCTAATTTTACCTTTTCATGGTACCTTCTCTTCCTTCCCAGCACTTAATTGTTTTAATTTAATGTCAATTAAATTTTCTAATTATTTTCCTGACAAAACTCTTAAGACTATAACCATTTTCCAAAGCTAGACTCTTGGCTCAATGAGACCAGTGACTTTTAAAAATTTACAGCTGATGCGCACTTTCTAGCATTGCCTGGCTCTTGACATTCAATAAATGTTGATGAGAAGAATCGAAGTCAAACTTATCAAAGTCAATCTTGCAGGAGTGTTGTGAGGGGCCAATGAGTTGGTAAAGTGTTTCCCTAAGAGAAAAGAAAAATAGCTGAGGGCAGTCTGAGCTAGGTGAGATACGCAAAATTTATCAGGCCCAGAGAGACAAGAGTGTGGGACTTCAGCCAAGCCTCTGACCCACGCCAGGTGGAAAAGGCTTAAAGGCATTTTTTTTTCTTTCTTCCCAGTAGCTGCCTCACCCTTTATCTCAAGGTCCTAGAATTTGTGATACAAAGAACCATGATAGCCAATCAATAGGTAAAGTTATTTCAATTTGGTAAACAACTTAGGAACTGCCTCTTCTTTTTTCCTTTAAAAACTTACTTGTAGGGCAGTGCATGGGCAATATATATAGCCAAAGTGTTGTACCCCCATAATATTCTGAAATTAAAAAAAAAAACTTACTTGTAAATGCTGCTAATCGGATCATATACTCAGGGTAACTTGAGTCTACACTCATAGGATGCAGTCCTCAAACTTGGCCAGAATAAATGCTCCACTTACATTAATTCTGTCTCAGTTTTTCTTTTAGGTTGACAGTTATTTGTAAAGTTGTACACATGGGCTTACTATGCCTAAGTATTAATTTAAGTGTGAGGTAAGGCGGGGTGGCTCACTCCTGTAATCCTAGGATTTTGGGAGGCCAGAAATTTGAGACCAGCCTGAGCAACACAGTGAGACCCAGGCTCTACAAAAAGGCATGTGCCCATAGTCCCAGCTACTCAGGAGGATTGCTTAAGCCCAGGACCTTGAGGCTGCAGTGAGCTAGAGCTATGGTGTTGCCACTGCACTGTAGGCTGGCTAACAAGAGTGACACCTTGTCTCAAAAATAAAGATGCTATGGCACAGGTTCTTAAAGAAAAATAAAGAAAAAAAAGTGTGAGAAGGGGAACGGAAGCCAGAGACTCCCAGCACAATCTGGTAGCCTCCAGAGGATTCCAAAGGACCAGAATGAACTCCAATCTTTAGCAGGAGCGTAGCTCCTTAAGGTTCACAAGGGTTAATTCTGTTGCCTCGTGTTCCAGAAAGCGAGGCGGAAGCGCCCAGTGTGTACTATGTTCAACTTCAACCTACAAGGTGGACAAGCCTAAGATCACCCAGCGCACGGGAGAAGCTAGAAGCCAGGCGCTCTCAAAGAGGCTTTCCCCTCTCTATGCCCCCGGGGTCCGCCGGCCAAGCAGCCTGCCTTGCGGCCCTCGTCACCCAACCCGCGTCGGCTGGCTCCAGCGCCACGAGTCACCGGGAGGGCGTCCCCCGAGCGCGACAGAGGAGAAGGCGAGTCCCGGCGGAGACCCGCCCAGGGTTCTCATGGGAGTTGTAGTTTTTCTTGAGGCTACAGAGGGCTCGAACTCCCTCTGCTTTTGCCCAACAAGTAGCAGCTCTTTCGTGAAAGCCACTCAAACAATGTATGCCTCCAGATAGATGCAGCCTAGGTATCTTCAAAAAAAGGTGTGAGGGAGAAAGAGCAAAGCAAGGAAGGCAAACCAAAAGAGTGCTGACGAGGAAGATAAAGGGTTAACAGTTATCACGCATGCGCACAGGGGGACCAGCGGGTGGGCGGGGACGGAAAGACGACTCCGAGATGAGTGTTTTCCCCGGAAGTGCGTTCCCTCCCTCCAGGTCTGCGCGAACGCGGCTTCCTTACCTCACTTGTCTTCGCCCCTCCCCGTTCCTCTACGCGTTTTGGATCCTGGTTGGTGCTTCCTGGTTGCAGCTGCGGCAGTGAGTATGTGTGTGACGGCCCCTGAGCCGCCTGCGGCCGGGGGAGCCCTGCCCGCCCTCCGCCCCGCCGGCCGGGCGGTGGAACTAGCGCGTGCCCCCTCGCCGGCCCCTGCGGCCCCCTCCGTCCTCCACTCGTGGCGGGGCACAGCTCATGGCCCCTCAGCTGCGCGCCGCCCCACGCGGCTTGGCTGTCGGGATCGGGTCTGCGTCTCCCTGCTCCTCCAAGGCCTGCGGCCGTGGTTCAGGAGGGGTTGGGCGTCCGTGGCCTCGGTGGGGGTGGTGTTTCTGCCTGTTTTAACTCCCTCCAAGGTTTCACGCGGAGGTCCCGCCGCGCCGAGAGGGAGCCTTTGAGGACCGAGTTGTCCTGGGCCAACTTTTGCCTTTTCTGTCAGAAGCAGCAGCTACAGCTGTAGTTGTGGGACCAGAAAAATTTCGGGAGCAGTGCCCCTTCCCTCGCATGAAACAAGGAGACATGGGCTATGTTTACTAAGATTCCCTTTATCCCTCATATCCCGTGAGCCGACAGTTGCCTTCAACTTTAGAGAAGAGCTGCCGGTGCAGTGGAAAAACTGTGGCTGGGAGTCAGCAGGCCTGGATTAGCCACGGGTACACCCCTGACTCGCTGGTAACTCTGGAAAGCTCTTATTTAGGCTGAATTTATGATTGTTTTAGATTACAGGGTTGAATTAGGGGATCTTTTAGGACCTTTTTAGCTCAGTGAATGAATAAGTTTCTCTGAGCCCGTTTCTCTAGGTATAAAATAAGCATTTAATTTGATGACTCTTTCAGGTCCCTTCAGAAGCTCTTGACTTTGTGTTTTGAATACTTAGGCTATGACATCCAATGACTTTCAATTGGATTGTGTGTTTAGGATAGTATTATGCTTGGGGACAGTTTAGCGTTGCAGTTCTCAAGAGAATTTGAGGGCATGGAAAGAACTGAGGAAGTATTGGAGCTGGGGATTATATGATAGCTGCAAGGGTAAGAGAGTGCATGGCAGAAGGAAAAGGGCTGAGGAAAGGTGAAGGAAATGGTTCTAGGTAGGCTTAGTTGTCCTAGAAAGCATGTATGTGTCCCAAGAACAGCTGGGACTTATGTGACTAATTGTAGTATAATTTTCTCCCATCAAGATACTGTATTCTGTCTTGCTCTCTTTTGTGACCTTTGTTTCACACACTTGGTTTCTCTACCTCAGTCAGATTTGATTCAAAATGGCAGTCACATTTGAAGGATGGACAGAAATTTTAACACTATGGTCAACTTAGTTGTGTTTCAACTGTCACTGTCAGGGCAGCTCAAGAGTAAATAAGAAATTTAAGTTGAAAATAAACTACATATTATTCACATTCCAGTGAAAATTGGATTTAAGATGAAATTGTGGGTTTGATTTAAATCTGCCTGAGATGGATGCCTATGTCATCAAGAAGGAACATCTAGGTTTAAAGTGCTTTGGAAGAAAATAAGACCAAAGTGTCCAGAATGACCAGTAGGCAGACTGTTAAGAGAAGAAGGATTGGCTTTAGAGATTGTATTAAGTAAATTCTGAAAGCTTAAATAAGCCTTAAGTTGTCTAGTTTGAAAAAATTCAGTGAATTTTTGAATGGGGAGAGCCTCTATAGTTATTTTCTATAGCTCTTTTATGTTTAAGCTATTTTAATTCTTTAGATAAGTTTCATTCCTGTGATATTTTAAGTTCTTACATAGGAAACATCTTTTTTGGTCATGGGATTGATAGTCTTTTAGTACCAATTTGGGAGGTTCTTGGATGGTAAACTGACAATTTAAATGTATACTTTTGCTTCCAATTAAAATGCCTCTTTTGTAGTTTTCATACTCCACTGGGAGGTAAAATGGATATTTGCGAGATAAATTTAAGTGTTAGAATCAATGCAAGTATAGCAATGAAGGAAAGTTTTTTTTTTTAAATCTTAATTTGAAATTATTTATTTTGAAAATTTACTTGAAAATTTTAGTGAAAACTCGACTAAGAGGCAGAAATGTGAATCAGCTCTAGCTGTGTTTTTAACCAGCTGCATAACCTTGGATAGGCCTAATCTCTTTGTACCTCAGTTTCCTGATAGGTAGAGGAGTCTGTGTGAGATAATCTGACTTTGTTATTCAGTTAAGTGTGCTTGGGAATTGTGTACAGGATCAAAAAGCTGAGAAAGCCTTCTGAGTCAAAGTGCGTGCGTGTATATATGTATACATAAAAATATATATATATCATCCTCTGAGTATACACTTTTAAAAAAAGTAAATTAAATACATTTGAATGTAATTAAAGCAGTAACATAAACCAAAACAGCTTCAGGCAAACCTTAACCCTGGCACATAAAAGAGTACAATTTTCAAGTACAGAGGGAAGGTACAAAATCCTCTTAAAGGCCATAGGGGCTAAATTGTTATATTCATTTTTCTACATTTCAGGGAAAGAGATAAATCCTTAGACCCAGGGAAGTCAGTTTTTATTATGGTTCTGTAGTTTATTTTTGGCATACATTCACAGGTGTGCCTATGGCTCTATTCTTAATCCCTTTCCTTTGGGATGGCTCCAAGAGTAGTACAAATTTGTAATTCGGTAATTTAGCTCTAATTTTTTCTGTGCTGCACTGGAATTATGTTTTATCTTAAGTCCACACTGGATCCTCAGGATGGATCCAGTGAGGATTTTGAAGGAAGCATAATTCCTTTGACTTCTTTTAGAATTAATTTACCTATTAAATAAAAAGGAAAGGATTCATCTTTTATTTGAATTCCTCTGAGGCTAACATTTCAATATAAACTGATAAATGTTATGAGCATTATTATTCAGACAGCCACATTCAACTTGTATTATAGTAACAGCATAGCAACCTGAAGTACAGTGCAAGAAGGGAACAGGTATATTGTACCTTTTAGAAGAAAAAAGGCATTAAAAGTTGGTTTCTTTATTTCTGGAAAACAAAAAACTCCAGCATGAGTGTAGTGCAGTTTTGGTTCCTGTTCATTTGATTCTTGGGGTCAGTGGTTCTATTACCAAAACTGCCATCAAAACCCCCTGACATTTTGGGCAAAGATTTGGGAAACTAAAAAAATGACTATTCTTTCTTAATTATATCTGTATAGCTAAAAGTGGAAAAAAGAATAAATTGGCATTGTTATTCTTTCTAGGCTGTCCCTGATTTTTGAACAAACGTGACTTACTTTTCCAGAGCTCTCATTTTGATCAATATTCTATCAGTACCTAAATGAAACATCTGTGTAGATTTTTGGTTGATGGTATGAGAATTTGAGACTTTGGAACAGTTGAAGACATCTGAGAAATTCACCCCATCATAATTTCTGTATTTTAAATACATGTTAGACTTATGAGGGCTGAACAACAAATGCCTGATGATATAATTCATTTATTTATTCGTTCATTAATTCAACAAACATTTATAGACGTCCCTCTAAATACTAGTTACTCTGCTTGGCTTTGGTGTTCCATTGTTTTAACAGAGTTAAAACCTCCTGGGGTTTGTGATCTGTGCTTCCAGGAAATTTACTTTGAATAAGTAGTTGGAAATGTGATGAGTGTTTTGAAATGTAAAGTGCTATGGAAGCCTATAAAAGGGCACTTAATTTAGTCTGGTGGGCAGTGATGTTTAAGCTGAGTTTAAGCCTGAGAAGGATTTAATTCACAGTAGAAAGTAAAGTATTTCACTTTATGCATTTATTCCCAAAGCTGGGAGTTTTGCCTCAATTTTAGGTCTTTATTAAGTTTGTATTTCATGTACAGTTTTATAACTAGCATGGAAGTAAGCAGGTTTTTCAAATATTTTTATGTATTCTTTTGGCCAAGGATCCTAAGGCCATGAGATTAATTTGTTAAATGAGAATAAACATCTACACCCAAGCAGTAAATATGATAACTGTTTCCTGTTGTGGATTTTAGTCATAGTTGAAGTAATACTCCTGTGTGAGAATGTATACCTGAAAAGATGAGATAGAGAACCAGAACCAAGGAAAAGATGAAGGATGAATGAAATAGTGAGACCTGCTTAAAATCATTTTGCAATTTTTAACATTTTGGAGAACAAGTGTTTGGCATCAAGCCATGGATCTCAGCCCGTTTTTCCTTTCTAATATACCTGTGAAATATGATACAGTCATGTGCTGAATAATGATGTTTTGGTCATCAGTGGACCACATATCTGGTAGTGGTCCCATAAGAGTATAATTCCATATTTTTACTGTACCTTTTCTATGTTTAGATACACAAATACTTACCATTGTGTTACAGTTGCCTATAGTATTCAGTACAGTAACATGCTGTATAGGTTTGTAGCCCAGGAGCAATATAGGCTATACCATATAGCCTAGGTGTGTAGTAGGCTGTACCATCTAGATTTGTGTAGGTCCAGTCAGTGATCACACAGTGATGAAATTGCCTAACAACACAATTCTCAGAATGTATCCCCGGTAGTAAGCAACTCATAACTGTATTTCCATTAATAACTATAACTCGATTTATTGGTAGTAATTCTCATTTGAGAAGGGCAGGCATTATTAGAGTAGGTCCTTGGAGAAAAAGTATTTTAATATGGCTGAGAATAGTGGTGACCTTCACATAGGAGTTGGCTCTAAGGGCTGATATTGTACACTAAATAGGAATGATCTGAACTTTTATAATACATTCTTTATATGACTTTCTCTTTTACAGCGTCAGGGTTACTGACTTCCCATGATGTTTGGTGGCTATGAGACTATAGAAGCGTATGAAGATGACCTTTATCGTGAAGAGTCACCTAGTGAACTGAGTGTTGATAGTGAGGTGGAATTTCAACTCTACGGCCAAGTTCATTATGCCCAAGATCTTGGTAACATCATCAGGGAGGAAGAATGTGAAGAAAAGAGCTCTGGGAATTCTGAATCCTCAACTAATAAACCAAATCAGAAGAACTTAATTGTCCTTTCAGATAGTGAGGCCATCCAGCTATCAGATGGGTCAGAGGTCATCACTTTGTCTGATGAAGATAGTATTTATAGATGTAAAGGAAAGAATATTAGAGTGCAAGCACAAGAAAAGGCCCAAGGTTCTTCTGCTGCTCTTCATTCTAATGAGTTGGCTGATAAGGAATGTGAGAGGGATACTGAGAAAACGAAACCTGAAGAAAGATCAGGTGTAATCCGGGAGGTCATGATTATAGAGGTCAGTTCAAGTGAAGAGGAAGACAGCACTATTTCAGAAAGTGATAATGTGGAAAGCTGGATGCTACTGGGAAGTGAAGAAGATGATAAAGATGATGATATCCTTCTCAACCTTGTGGGATGTGAAGACTCTATTACTGAAGGTTAGTATCATATTGGCCATTTTGAAAGTAGTATCACCTTTAATAAGGAAGACTGCTTTTCCTAGACAAAAGACCAGTAGGGTCTACTCCATTTAAATCTTCGCCTTTTGGTCTTGTTTTTTGGCTTGTTTCTCATGTGACTCTCTTACCAGTGACTGCTCTAGTGGTGGTCTGTCTGATCATCAGGAGTATGTCAGAATACCGAAGACACTCTGCTTCTACTGTAAGCAGATTCGTAGCTGCTTCTTCCTATTTGGCTAGAGCCAGTTCTGGACCTGAAATCTAACTTCCCCTTTCTCTCTGCTTGGTATCACAGGTGAGTACTCTATCTACCTCTAACATTGGCCCTGTGCCCTCATTCGAACAACTCTATTAGGACTGCCTCTTCCTAAGGGATTTACTTACCCAGGAATTAGCCAGATAGCAAGCATGGGGAATGCCTGGTACACAGAAGATGTGGAATTAGTGTTAGGGTTTTAGGAACTCACAATCAGTAAGACAGGAAAATGTTAATATGAAGAGCTGTAAGTCTAGGGTAGATTGGAGGAGAGATCCTAAATTCTGAGAGCTACATCATGGAGGGTTGAAATTTTGGTGTTAGCTTTGTCTCCTCTATCACATGTAGTTATCTAGTCTTAATGCTTGTTCCTTTGAAAAGTTCCTTCCTTTCATTTCCCTCCCTTTATGCCTAATGACTAGTCTCTTGCAGTAGTTTCCTAAATGGTCTTTTATATCTGCTCTACAAACAATTGTTAAGCTAGTAGTCTTGAAATGCTTTTTATTCATGGTGCTTTATTAGTGCTCCAAAATCTTTAATGGCACTCTGCTTTCCTCAGAGGAAATGATCATACGTGGAGCCCCAGGGATTGGCAAACTTTTTTTTAAGGAGCCAGGTAGGAAATGTTTTAGGCTTCCAGGCCATATGATCGCTTAACTACTCAACTCTGCCCTTTTAGGAAAGCAGCCTTAGGTAATACGTAAAGAAATGGGAGTGGCTGTTCCAACAAAATCTTACTTACAAAAACAGGTGGCTGGCTCAGGCTGTAGTTTGCTAACCTTGAGAATTTGATAGCAAAAGGAAGAAAAGAGATAGAATAGTAGTTAGAACATAGAGCAAAATCAAGCAGTTTTGTCCAAATAAGGGAGATCTGATAATGTTTTTAGGTAGAAAGGAAGAAACTTTTGAAGAAGGAGAGACTAAACGTGTTTGATAGGTCAAGTTAGGGGTTCCAGGTAGAGATGGGATCAGGTGTATATGTTTTTGAATTAGTCTTAAAAAGGAATAGACATACCAGTAGTTGCTAAATCATCAAATGTTTATAGACACATAGAAGAAAGAATAAATTCAGATGGATTGAGGTGGATGAGAGAACATATGAGGATGTGTTTGATTTTCTTGGGAAAGAAAGAAGTGGGAGAAGTGGGAGAAGGCAGAGGATAATTGGGAGCTTAGAGTGTGGAAAGGATGTTTAAGTGCTGTGGGGAATACTCTTCAGGCAGTGGTTACCAACGTTTTGCAAATGTCGACCTCTATAACTTCAAAACAATTTGTGGGACTCCCCATGACTGTAGTTGTATTTTTAGTTTTTACTAATTGAGAAAATGCATATTAGAAAAAAGCTACTATTCAGTACTCTCTTACATGACTTTATATTTTATTAACGACGACATTGACTGCATATTTGAAAAATGTTAATTCATATATGTGGGAGATAGTCTTTATATAATGCATGCTTCTGGGTACCCACTGAGGTAGCTAATTCTGCAGCTCCCCAGGAGTCTGAAATTTATAAGTTGGAAATCATTGCATGCTAAGGAATCAACAATAAGAGAATAAAGGGTTGCTTAGAAGTTGTATTCAGTCAAAATTAAAATAATATGAACTTGTAGTGAATTCACTTTTGTGGATTCTATAACTTTATCCGGTAATTCTTGGCAGCTTGGAGCAAGAGGACAGAAACCAAATGATCCAGGGTTAGGCATAACATCATAGAAGGCCATAATAACCTTTTAGCCTGTTCTTCTTTCTTTAAATTGCCTTCCCTGAGATCATACCTTGTTTTATTAATCATTTTGTGTTTATGGTCATCAAGTTGGCATCTCCTTTTCTTAACCATTTTGTTGATTTCAAGTTCCCCTTGTATACCTTACTGGATATTTCCTTTTGGGTATCATACTGTTTCTGATTTAACATATTGAAAAGAAAGCTTTGTAAATTGAAGCTTGTTATCTTTCCTTTGAAACCAGCTCTTTCTGGCTTTCTTCTTTGCACTGAAGAATCTGCAGAGATGCTAAAGTTGATGGCAGAATGTGGATAGGTTGGGGAAAAACATGAACTAGGTGCTGAATTCATTGAAGAAGTTGGAACTGTGTCATGACTATGGTAAATGATGGTGATGAAATTAGAGAGCTTGATTTAACTGATGATATGGACCTAAAGTGGAAATAGAATGATGATAGATGATGGACATGGTGTGGCACTGGAGTGGGAGTGGTGATGTGGTTGGGGTGCCCATTCTCATTTTGTTTAACAGGAGGGGAGCCAGTTGGAGATAAAGTGTCCATGAAAGAGGGTTACTAGTTACATGGCATTGTTAGCAAAAAGCAGGTTTATTTATTTATTTTTTTTCTTTTCTTTCTTTTTCTTTTTTTTTTAAAATGGCACTGTCTGTGAAAAAAGCAGGTTTAGTTAAAAAAGAGGCATATGGAGGACATTCATTTATGCAAATTTTATTGTATAAGTGTTGAGTCATGGAAAGGAAAAGTAGTCTTAAAGGACTGAATTAAAATCCATTGATGGATTTTAAGCAGGCAAGTAACATTCACATTTTTATTTTGGAAAGAATTCTAGTGACTGTGGAGGTTGAATTGTAGAGTTAGCAATTTTCAAGATGGGATGGGTGGGTAGGCTTTCTGTTGTAATCTGGGCTAAAAGTGATGAGGACAGAATTAAGCTAGGTAGTGTTAAGTGGGTATAGCAAGAAGGAAATGGACTTGAGAGAGAGCTTTGGGTGGGAATGTGGATATAACTTGGTAATTTATTGGATGGCGGAGATAGAAGAAGGTTATTTCAAAATCATAAAGCTGAGGAACACAGAAAGGGGAGCAAGTTAACTGGGAGCTGACTCACAGTAGAACAGGGATTTCTTGGGGCGAAATGAAGGATTGATAGAGGGATAGTGAGGCTGGAGTAAGGGGCAGCTAAGCCATATGCAAATGAGAATTCTAGAGGAAAGGGAGTGATGGATTTAGTCAGGTATGTCTTACAGGATTGAAGAAAAGAAGGTTGGTAATCAGGTATGTAAAGAAATCTTTGGGAAAACAATTTTAGTATTTTGTGTTAAAAATAGACAAGAAATATGTCTGTTCTTGAACTGCGTTTTTTTGGGGGGGATATTTATTTTTATTTTTATTGAGATGAAATTCACATAACATAAAATAAACTATTTAAAGTGTTCAGTGTGGTGGCATTTAGTACATTCACAATGTTGTGGAACCATTACCTCTGTGTAGTTCCAGAACATTTGCACTATGTGCAGCTGAGTGGATCCTGTAGTCATTGAGCAGCCACTCCCCATTCCCTCCTTCTTCCAGCCCCTGGCAACCACTAATCTGCTTTCTGTCTCTATGAATATATCTATTTTGGATATTTCCTGTAAATAGATAGAATCATCTAATATGTGACCTTTGTGTCTGGCTTCTTTCACTTAGCATAATGTTTTGGAGCTTTATGCACATTGTGGCATATATCAGTACTTCATTGCTTTTTAGGGCTAAATGATATTTCATTGTGTGGATCATCTATTGATGGACATTTGGGTTGTTTTGACCTTTTGGCTATTATAAATAGTGCTGTACTATTATAATGGTTCACAAATAGTAAATATTTGTGTACTAGTGTTTATTAGAATATCTGTTTTCAGTTGTTTGGGGTATATACCTGGGAATGGAATTACTGGTAATTCTTTTTTTTTTTTTTTTTTTTTTTTTTGGTGTTCGTCAGTGGTAGGATTACTGGTAATTCTACGTTTAACTTTTTGAGGTATCTCTGTTTACCACAGTGGCTGCACCTTTTACATTCCCACCAATGATATATGATGGTTCCAACTAACTGCATCTTTTTTTTTGAGATAGAGTTTTTCTATTTTTTGTGGAGACGGTGTCTTGCTCTTGCTTAGGCTGTTCTCAAACTCCTGAGCTCAAGCAATTCTCCTGCCTTGGCCTTCCAGAGTGCTAGGATTACAGGTGTGAGCCACCGTGGCCGGCCACCTGCATTGTTTTTTATGATGACTTGTTATGTTGCACATTTCTATTTGATTTGCTGGTAGGCTTTTTGTTGTTTCTCACAGTTCTTTCTCCTAGTATTTTGTTTTTATATGTTTTGTAGTTTATGTTGGCTTGCATTTTTCTAGAATGGCTTTTTTTGCATCAAATTTTCCTTATATGTTTTTCACCCATTTATAGTTTTTAAAGAAGCTGATTTATCCATATAGGTGTGTATTTCTTTAAAGTTTTTTTGTATGTATATAAATTTATACCACTTTTTCTGCAACATAAGTAAAAATATTTGGTACAAGACCTGAATGATTCCAGACATTTAGTGTATGTTCCTATTATTTATATTGCCATTATTCCTACTCTTTGATTATAGGAGTTGTGGTGTATTTATTTATTTATTTATTTATCCATCCAAATAGAAACAAGTTCTGCAATCCTGAAAATTAACTTACTTGGCTCTTATAAACTCTTACAAATATTCAAATATATAGTCTCTATTTTATTTCCTTGATCTGCTAATGCTATAATCCTATTTATTTTCAATTTTAAGTAATATATTCAGTACTGATAATCATTTAAGTGTGTTGATACTCTGTAGTTGTTATTATCCCTTTCATAAATAGATCTGGGGGTAGATCTGGTTCATATAATAATCTTTAAAGAGACTGTTTTTTTCATTTAGTGGAGGCATGTGGAAATTCTGAAATATCTTTGAAATGCTGATTGTTAAACAGCGTCAACAGCTATTTTTTGTTCTGTTCCCTGCCCAACAACTCCCAAAACTATGGTATATTTAAAATAGCAGTGTGATATTAGAGAAAAGGTTATAAACTCCTTGAGGGCAGGTCTTTTCCATACTTGTGAACCTTCTTACAATATTTAGAGTAATTCCTTGACACATATATTAGCTTGTTTCCCATTAATTGGTAAATCATCAAAGAATTTACTTAGTATCTACTCTATGTAGAATATAAGTAGTACTGGGGATTTTAAGGGGTAAAAGACATAGTTTCAGCTTTAAGTGACTTACTGTTCATTGAAGAGACAAAATATAATAAGCTAATTTATCTAAATCTTTTCCTTTTTTTTTAAAAAGAGACAAGGTCTTGCTATGTTGCCCAGGCTGCCTTCAAACTCCTGGGCTCAAGTGATCCTCCCACCTCAGCCTCCCAAATAGCTGGGACTACAGGCACATGTCTGGCTTGGAAGTCTTTTCTTAACCCTGGGAGTTAGGTCTCTCAAAATTCTGATGATACAAGTGGTTGAAATTTAAAACTTTATAAGAAAAAATAAGATTAGTGTATTTGAGATAGTATATAAACCTATGAAAGAAGGTATAAATACATGTTTAACATTTACTATTACTAAATTTATAGTAATGAGTGCAGTACTACCTCTTGCTCTGTGGAAACTTCAGGCTCTTGATATCATGGGAAATTGGTTCTAGGACCTCCTGTGGATACCAAAATCCATGGATGCTAAGGTCCCTGATATAAAATGGCATAGTATTTCCATATAACCTATGCACATCCTTCCATATACTTTAAATCATCTCTAGATTATTTATAATACCAAATACAACGTAAGTGCCATGTAAATAGTTGTCATTCTGTATTGTTTAGGGAATAATGACAAGAAAAAAGTGTACATATTCAGTACAGATGGAATTTTTTTTCCCCCCTGAATATTTTTGATCTGAGGTTGGTTGAACCCATGGACATGGAGGGCTGACTGTGTATAAATAAATATACACATATACACACACAAACATGCACACACACACACATGCATATTTCATTATGTGTTTCTGAAAGGTAAAGATTCTTTTAAAAAAATCATATCATCACACCTAAACAAATTACCAATAATTCTTTTGTCATAACATACCCAGTCAGTTTTCACATTTCCCAGATTGGCTCCTAATTTTTTTTTCTTGCAGTTTATTTGAATCAGATTCAATCCATGTATTGCAATTGGTTGATAACTTAAGTGTCCTTTAATGTATAGTTACCCCTTTATCTCTTTTTTTTTAGTTCCTTGTAATTTAATTTTTGTACTAATTAGATTGTTTGTCTTCTAGAATTTACTGTTGTCTGGGTTTTGTAGTATTGTTTAACATGTTTCATTTTCCTCTATATTTCCTGTGAATTGGTAGTTAAATCTAGAAGGTTGGTTAAATTTAGGTTTTCCTCTCTGTAGTTACGTTATCAACTTGATACATAGATTCATTTGTTTCATTTTGCTTTTGATATGTTTATTTTTTAGGATTACCTTTAAAAATTTAATTTTATGATTATGTAAAATGTTTATAAGGCTCAAATTCAGATCAGCAAAACATGGTGAAATCTATTTAGAGATGCCTACCTATGTCCAGTCTCCATCCTGTTCCTGTCCTTCCCCTTATGGGTAACCATTAAGAGAAAATGGACAGTTTGTCCATACATTTTAAAAAATACAAGCAAATATGTACATATCTTTGTACCTTCTTTCCCCTTTCTTAAATAAATAGTAGCATGCTATCTGCTTTTTGCTCTTATTTTTTTCTGTTAACAGTATACCTGGAGATGAGTCCATAGTCCTGTGTAGTGATATTTCTCATTTCTAAACTATGCACTATTTTGTTATCTTCTACACTAATCTGAGCTGGACACATTAGGCATGTAATAGGTACTTTTTGAAAGTGAATGAATAGTAATTTAAAATACTTGATGAACAATACACTTGTTACAGTCTTAAAATATATTTTCAACAAATGAATACTAGTCTAATTCTATGTTCAGAAGCAAGCTTTCTTCTTATTCCTGGTCTTAATGTTTCCTTCTTCAGTAATTTTGAAAGATTTAGATTTAGCAAAAAAGGTTGGGGATTTAAAAAGAAAATACCTTTGAAAAATGAACAAGATAGCATTTTTAAACGTTGATGTCATATTTGTTTCAAGTTTGTGACTGTTACGGTGTAGAATAGCACTCCTTCAGTATGTATAATTTGGTGCATTGCTCCTTTAGTTTGTCAGCATTTGGCACACAGGGGATACCTAACAAATCTTAGGTAAATTTAATCGCAATTCTGCCTTTGTGTATACAGCTCTTTATATAGGCTTGATTAAGATAAAATGGCTTTTGAAATTGAAGTGAAATTATGGCTTTTATCAGCTTAGGGCAGTAAGTCTTTTAACTGTTTTGTGTCAAATCCCTTTCTTCCAAAAATATGCACATAAAAGTTTTGGATATAATTTCGAAGGATGAGGAAATCTTCTAGAGGTAATTGCTGTATCCCTGGCATTTAATAGGCACTCAACCAAGACTTGATAACTAATTAAAATTTGAATAGAGTGGGTTACCTATTTGAATTGCAGTTTTTCAAATATATCATATTTTATTTGATCTGAGTCTTTACGTAAATGCTGTTCTTTTCTGCCTGGATTAGTTTCTATCTTGCCTGGCTGATAACTAGTCATCCCTCAGGTCTCAGTTTAAAGTTCACGTCTGAATGAGGTGTGAATGGTCATAGGTTCCCAATTAGTGGTAGTTATTAGGTCTGTTACAGCTCTGCAGTTAGCTAGCTTTGACTTTGGGTAACTTAATTTCTTTATTAGTAAAATAATACATTTTATTTCATTAAGGTTATAAAGCTAAAGTGAGACAATGGATAGACTTAATGTAACAGGAAAATCTTTTGATAAAACTCTTCATAACTGTAAGATAGGTTCCTGGTCATTGTGGCAAACATGGGCTTATAGCTTCCACTTGGTTTTTTTACAGTGGAAGTTCTCAGCTTTTTTTTGAACCAGAGTTGCTTTTGAACAACATGTCTCTAATGTGGCACCTCCTTATAAGTAAATTTTAATTGATTTGGTA
Organism: Daubentonia madagascariensis; assembly: GCA_023783475.1. Taxonomy (NCBI): domain Eukaryota; kingdom Metazoa; phylum Chordata; class Mammalia; order Primates; family Daubentoniidae; genus Daubentonia; species Daubentonia madagascariensis. Next base: position 33,742,482 of record JAKFHU010000776.1, on the reverse strand, counting down.
ACATTTTGTGATCTACTAGTTTATGACATTATGCTTAATACTAAAATCTTAAAATCTAACCAACAATTACTTATTGGGTGCTTACAGCATGCAAGCCGCTGTACCATTAAGGTGTTGGGATTCAAAAATTGCCATGTACTCCATGGAAAGTTCACTGTAATACCAGAGTTAAAAATATTTCTACAAATGTAAAAATGTAAGAGGTGCCCGAGCATAATACATAATCATTATAAATGAATGTAATAGACTTTTTAAAAAGACTATTATGGATAGGCAAAGTACAAGCTGAATTGAAAAGGAACCCTTTGAGCTGAGTCTTCAAAAATGGATAGGATTTAAAGTTCAGGTTAAATGCAGGTAAGAATAATAGAAGCTGAAACCCTTTGTAGCAACTTAAGGCTGTTTGGTACCATTAGTGTTTATATGTGGCTGGATATGATTAAGAATTTTAATAGCATGTCTTTTTAGAAGCTACCTCAGCCTAAATGAGGGAGGGTATTATGTTCTGTATATGTCCAAAATAATATTGGAAGATCTCTTGGTCATAATTTTTTTCCATTGTTTTCTGCCTGTTTCTTGGTTATACTTTTGCTTTGCCTTTAAAATATAATTGGATATTTTATGCAACTTTATGGAACATAGAAAAGTTCTCTCAAGTGGACCAGGTGCTATAAGTTCGTCAAAGGACATGAGCAGCCGTTTAAAGTGTATTTTATGCAGGGCTGTTCAAAGTAGAGCATGTCTTAAAATATAACTTTGGCTTCTCATAGTTTGTGTTCTTATTTTAACACAGGAAAGGAACAAATTTTGTTACATTGGAAACATTAATACATTACACTTTGCTTTTAGTAACTCCTTAAATCATTAAGGTGATGTTTTTTCCCCTTTTGTATTCATCATCTTAATTTCAATAAATATAGTTTCTTGAGACATCTTATCGCTGAATAGGTCATAGGAGTGGGTTGTTCTGTGACATACTTCTCATTGATGTATCGTTTAATTCCTGCCTTATAATTGAAAAATGGCCACATGCTCGAGTTCCAGTGACCAAGAGCATTCAAGGAGCTCCCTCCCTGATGTTTTCAGCTTTTGTAAGCCTATACTACACAATTCCTAAAGCTGCTTTTGAAGTGTGTCTCTAGTTGTAGCATGTCACCTTACACTTAACTATTGTAAGGGCATCTTTTTATTTAATTTCTAGTTAGCATAATGACTTGAGCTGTGTTATTCACTGTTCCATGGTGAAGTTGTCATAGGGAGAGAAGAAATAAAAATGTTCAATTTCAACTTTACTTGTGAATGGAGTGAAGTTTGAAAGCCTTTTATGGCCATTGTTCAGCAGACTGAAAATCTCATTAGAAACCCCAGAAATGCCAAGGCAGCTTTGGGTTGGATTTTAATAACATTTTGGAATGTTGATGTTGTATGTCACTAATTTCTGTGATTTCACTGTAGATCAGCAACTTAGGTATGCATTCGTCCAAGGTTAATTTATGACTTTTAATCTAAATTCATTTATAGTAGCTTTTCTTTTCAACATTAAGTACCTAGGGAGGGAATTAAATTTTACTCTTAAATACATTTCTTTTAGTAACTGATCTGATTTTTCAGATAAAGATGTACTAAATTCATTGGAAACTGCTTAATAAGAAAATACCATGATATATATTTATTGAACTAATGATTTAGTTTAGTTGTCATAAAAATATTACTCACCTTACCTACAGGTTTTTGTACTTTTTTGGAATGGAGAAGCATAAAATTAGATGGGCAACAATTTCTTTCTTGTCAGAGGAACTTGAATCCTGATGTGTTTCTGGGTGAAGAATGTTTAAATGTAATTTTCTTGTAGCTGTTGTTTGCTATAAAAATAAACTATTGCATATAGTGATAACTTGTTTAAGAAGATAAGTATAATTTATAGGCAGTATATTTTTATGGTCAGAAGGTAAATGTGATATGAACTATGTGATTAGACTGTAAAACTTTTTTCAAAAGAAGTACAGAATGGAAAATATTTACTCCTTTTTTTCCTTTTTAGAGGAGAAGCTATTCAAATAATTCATATGTTTCTAAGTAGGAGATCTTGTTTTTAAGATTTTTCTAAATTGTATTTAATTTCAAAATGATTAATCTCTTACAAACGTTCTCTTGGTGGTTAGCAGTTATGAAGTAAAAGTGTTGACTTAATGGAAGTTTTTCAGCTTAAAGTTTTTAATCTCTCAATTATTGTTTATCTTTGTTTTGTTATAAATTAAAGGTATTGTTGTGGTTAAGTTTTTGGCATTTTGAGTTACTTGTCAGATTGTTGTAGATTCTGCTAATAATGAAGAGATAAATGTTTTAATTGGGCATCTACCGTATGTAAGGTCACATTTTCTTTTTAAATCATACAGATGTACTTAAGAATACCTTAAAGGAATAGATTTGACTTGCTTTTTGGTTTGAATCTTGATTTAATAGCATTGGCTCTGAATAGAGATGTAATTCTAGAGATAAAAATTATTTTTGTAATATAGATTTAGATTCAAAGTATAATAAAAGTAATAATAGATTATTTTAAAGTAGATGTTGTCTGCTAAATGTGTAACTTTTATTTCTATGACAAAATCTTACCTTAGAATTTCAGTTTTGAAAATTACTTCATGGTGGACTTGGGAGCATCCATTCTTATTCCTGTCTTTTGCAGACACATTTTAAGGGAAGACAGCACATATCTGTGATGGTGAAAATCTCCCTCCTTGCTGCTTTTGCTTAAATATATAGTTAACTTATAACTGCCTCAAAGTGAAAGAATGGCTAAGTAGCTTAAGAGGTATTTATTAATAGAAAGTGTTTTTATTGGTAGTTCCCTTGAAGTCACAATTGATTTTGCTTTGTAACTGAATAGTGCTTATAACAAAATTATCTTCTCTAGGGAGGGAAAGCCTTAACTCTAGAAAACTTTTCAATACTCTTTCCATATTTGTAGTTAAGAAGAAATTTTAAAGATGTAAAAAATAGACTGGTTGTGGCTGATAAATGAGATTGTTAATGTACAAATTATTAAAAAGTTAGGTGAGGAATTCAGGATATAGAGGAACATGTTAAATAAATTTAGCTGAAGAAAGAAGGGTTTATTTAAAGAGAAGGTACGTAACCATATTAATCCTGTAAGTTAGTCCTTATCCTGCACTAGCCATTTTTTAGTGTTAAATGGTGTGATTTAAACATAAATGAACTTTTATCAATGATTTTATTTAGAAATACCATTACTTCCACTTTTAAGGAGGATTTTAATTGTTAATAAAGTTTCACTGTTGTTATAAGAACATCAGAGATAACCTTACTCTCAAATTTTGAGTTTATGAATGAATATTTTACTGTTCATTCAATATCCTATATCTACTTCAGGTCTTTTAGTTTGCTTTAAAAATGATATAAATTTTGTGGGAGTATAGATATAACTTAAATATTGCTGTAAATGTGTGATCATATTTTAATCTGGTTATTGTTTTTTATGTATATGAAATGTTTTTTTAAAGAGGTTCAAAAAAGTCAACGTAAGTCTCAGAATGGGAGAGTTAATGGTAAAAATCCATCAGGTACTTAATTGTGGAATATTTGTATTCTTAATACCATGACTTTCTTGATTGTTGTGTTAATTCCTTTATTCTTCTGTTTGAGAGAGTCTGTTTTGGGAAATTTTCTTTATCGTTAGATTTAACAGAAGAAATGTAATGGTTAAACCACGGATCATCTAATTTTCAAACCATGTTGGTTAGTTAAACTAACTTTGGTATATAGTTCTTTATTGTGTTCAATAAAGAGTTGTGTTATGTTGTATGAAGTGAAGGAGTCGTGTTCAGCTGTATGATTGTGCCACCACTTAGGTTCACATCAGCAGTGAAGGATCTTTTCTTCATTTTGCTAAATTTTTTTATTTCTTTAAGATTATTCAAATTTAGGAGATAGATTTGCGAAGCAAATTTCTGAAGCAGTATTAAGCAATAGGAATCTTTTCTTTCTCTTTTAGATGTATAGACATACGTATGTATATTTTGATTAAAAGGAAAAATTTAATCATCTTTATAGTATAATGTGGATACAGTTATTATTTCTTAGTTTTAGAAATTAATGAAACTAATAAAGCTTGTTTGGAAATCTCAGAAGATCTTCAGTAGTATACCTGCAACCTCAGCAGTCCCTTTTTTATTTATACAGATTTCCCTGCCTATTGTGGCCGTTTGCTCTAATTTAAATTTCCCGTGGCTTTGGGTTGCAGACTTGGTTTTCTGCAAGAGTGCCCATGCTTACATGGTCATATATGCTGGATGACTTTTCCACTTTTTCTTTTTTGTTAGTTTGTTGATTGCTGAAGGGAAAGAGGATTTTTAAAAAAAAACTTGTTTCTTTGTTTTGATCTTTGTTCCTTAGCCCATCTATCTGTGTGTTGTTTTGTTTTGTCTTGCAGATTGGAAAGAATTATTGTGTGGTACTTAGATCCATAGGGACTTGCAGGAAAAACTAATTTTGTTCTTGGTTTTTTTTTTTTTTTTAAATAATAGTAGGAATTTAATTTTTGAGCCATTGAGAAGCTCAAAAAATGTTAGCTTTGTGCATGAAATAGATGGAAAATTATTAATCTTGAAAATTTCTATACATGGTCACTTTACTATTGGAATAAAAATGTATTTTATAGTTGAACCAAGTTAATACTAGAAATACTAATTAACAGTAAGTGGTACTGTTATAAATTTTTAATTTAAATATTGTATATTAAGAGATTTAAGAAATCATTTATAATTTGGTATGTGATTTTTCTTACATTCAATTTTTGTTGTCCATGGTATGTATATATTCAAATAGACATATGAACATACATTTGATGGGAGACATACATTTTTACCTTGACCGATCTTGAAAGTTGTCCTTTTCTTGCAAAACCTGCTTATTTTTCAAAGGTGAAGAATTTTGTTTTATGAAACTACGTTATACTGCTGAGTGTTAAGTCCTCAGAGCAGTGCTATGGCAATTTAAATATTTTGTAATTGGTTATTGTTATAAGGCAAAAGTAGAGGCCTCTAAATATTTGCTCCAAAATATATTTTCATTAATATCTGAAGACTTTAAAATATCAAATTATTGTGACCAAAGCTACTTCTATTTTACAGTTGTTTTGTGAGGGTAGCATCATACAGTGGCATATTTAACTGAATTTTACATTTAAATTAATATAAAATAATAAAAAGAATCTTTTTACCATATCAAAAATTCAAATAATTTCTTATTCTAGCAGGAAGAATGATGTTGTGATATACTGTTAATTAACGGGCTAAAAAAACTTTCTAATGTTGATAAATAGGAGGGAAGAGAGTAATTTTGATAATTTATAATTTTAGGGTCTTTTTCTTTAATTGACTATACATCATGGTAGTGAGGTATCTAAAATGCCCTTTCTGAATGTTTTTTAAGTACTTTGGAAACTGGGGTAAGGGCAAGCCTTTCTGTGTCTGTTAATTAAAGGTTTTTACTTGTGGACTTTAGTGTTCTTAGAATATGAAACTGATTCATAGAATTTGTGATAACCAAGAAAGAAATAGTGTTATTGAATTTTTGTTTTCTTTATTTTTTCTATTATATTCTAGTTATTGTGTTTCACATTTTGATTTCCAGCAAATGACTTCTCAAGAAGCAATTTCTTTTAAAATGACTGAGTTTCAGTCTAAGAAGAAAATGTGTCCTGATAGTCTAATTATTAGCTGTTTGTCCATGGCAATTCAAATAATCTTTTAAATTTCTACTGTTTGATCATAGTTATATAGGCTTCATAAGTTTGTAAAATTATTCCTCCTAATTCTGATTAGTATTTTAAAAGGCATTTATAAGTTTACACTTGATGTTCATATGTAATTATTGAGAGACACAAATAACCTCTGAAATATGTTTATTTCTAGTAGTCACATCAAATCAGGGTATAATCTGTGATATAAAAAGTGATCCCACTGTAAAAATATGCAGCTTTAAAAATAACAAGGATTATTCTGTTAGCACTTTTTACTAGCAAATGTTCTGGAAAATGTTATTAGTTGTTAAAGCTCATAGCACAGATTTTATTGTGTGTGACCTTACTAGGAGAGCCTTGTAAAGCCGAACTTGAAATTTATTAAGGAAAGAACAAACTGGTTAAGTGCTTTTATGCTGTTAAAAAACTTCACAGACAATTGTCTGACAACTTTTTTTTTTTTTAAAGGTCATGATTGCTTGATGCCTTTTCCAGTCTTTATTTGAAACTCTAGTTTTGTAGGATTTCTTTTTTGTTCTCCTTCTCTCTTTTTTCTTTTGGCAGTGGGTGGAAGATTCTTTTAAAACTGAATGGCTAAACATGTATGGTAACTATTAAAGTATAATGGAAATACTTTCATCCATGATTTTTTTTAAGACCAAAAAATGCTGAAGGTAAGTCAACGAGGGTAAAATTATGTTGTGTTGTGTGGAAACCATTCAGATTTAGAGTTTTCTGTTCAGAAAAGTAGGCTCTGAATTAAAGCTTTAAATTGGGGTTGTTTGTGAAGTATTTTGCAATTCTCTTATTGCTTGGTGTTTGTATGTCTCGGTATTTTAGTTGATTGTTGGTATTTCCTCAAAAATAATACTCTGTGTATGAGAGAAAATAGGAGGTAAGAACAGAACAAGAGTTTGGGGGAAAGAAAACTCCTTTCCCTAAATGTTGCCACCTGACAGGTGGAGATATCTGTGCCATTATAGATTTTCAAAACATTAGAATGCTTGAACTCTCTTTTCTAAGAGTTTACTTAAATGTTGATATATTTCACAAAAATTTTTTTTTTTTGTCTGTAGAACTTGATATTTCACAAGATTTTATTATGATAAGTATTACAATTTTAACTCTGGTCTTTATCCAAAATTAATTTAAGCCTTTATAAATTAACAAAACAATGCCTTGAGGCTAATTGCTAGTATTCAATTAAATTATGTGCTAAATAATATGTCTTTGGTTATGGTATTTTGATTTTATTAATATGATAAGCTAAAATTATAAAAGTTCTGTAAGAGTACAGAAATTGAATTATGTAAAATTAATTTTGATATTTTGCCACAGAGACAGTTTAGAATTAAAGTATGCCATGGTGTGTAACACTTTTATTTTTTAGTGTTATAAGAGTATCTGTTGGTTTTCAGTACTCAGAGAATTTAGACCTTTTAATTTTAAATATTGATGTAAATTAACTGGAGCCATCTTTTTTTAAATTGCAGGAGCTTGAGGCAAATACATAAAATTTGCTGGTGATTGGCTTGTTTAAATTTTAAGTGATTAGACTTTGTAAAATAGGAATAAGGCCTGGGATTTTGTTTAAGAAAGCATACTTAATTTAAAAGTATTAATACTAGAACTAGCGAAATCTTGTCAAGTATAGCAAATGCATATCCATAATTATTTTCAATCACTAGAAAGGAAGATGTGAGTTGCTAAAATCTTCTTTGTTGGAAGTCATGAATTGTATTTTTAAAAGGGACGAAAGGGAAAAACTAACTGCCTTCAGGCAGATTTATATCATCTTACATTATGTGTTATTTTGGGGCTCATGTGACAAAAGCCTGCAAAACTTCACAAAAGAATTAAGTGTGTTTTAATTCAGTAGGCTTGCTGAAAACTCTTTGTTGATGAATTTTAGAAAAATTTATACACGATATTTTTTTTAAAATGTAGTGATTCATCTTGGTATTTTGTTTCAATTTTAATCTTTCTTGTTAGTTAAGATATATTCTTATTTTTTATTTAAAAAATTTATTACCTGTAATATGTTATTGCTTGGATACTTTCTCACTGTTCCAATTTCATTTCATCCGTCTATGACATTTTATCAGCCAGCTGTTATTTTATCATACTTTCTTGTACTTTTGTTGTAAGGTATAGGCTTCAAGTCTAAAGTAAGGGCTCGTATATATTACAGTGCATATGACCATTTCTAATTTGATCTGTTACTGTAAAGAAGGCTAACAAGTGTATGACTAGCCCACCCCTTCTGGAGCAGTTGAAAACAGGCCCCAGAAGACTCAAAGGAATTCTTTTAACTCCTAGCAGGGCCACGGGGTCAATGTCAGATTTAGTCATGCTGTTATTTTAGCCCAGTGGTCCAGAGAGATGACTGAAAAGTGAGTCTTTTATTTCTTTTTTTGTGTGGTTATTAACAGGATTAAATGTAAGCCATTGTGTACTTAGTACCAATTAGTTTCTCATCTGAGAGGTTCATTATGATTTTTTGTCAGTCTTCATCTTGTAATATTTGTTTCATTGTTTGATTAGTTAGGGGGCTGAATGGACTAAAGAAAAGTTTTATAGCAGTGCTTTTAAATTCATTGTGAATTTTAATAGTCAACTTTTCAGATATGTAGACCTTGATTAAAAAATGAATCACATTGAAAATTGGAATGGAAAGTGGTGAAGTTAAGTAAATTGTTTAAAATTTTCCTTTTCCTATTGTATTTTTTTAGTCTTAAAACAGACTATCTTTATTATATCAAATAATACTTTTATTTCCTAGAAGTCTACTTCAGATTCTTATACATATTTCTTAAAATTATGTTCTGTTTGCTGTGAATATATAATTATTGTTCAGGAGGGACACACATCAAAAAGCTCCAAAATTAAAAAATCTCTTCTGGTTTCTAGGTTAGAAACATAGATTGAGCTGTTAAAAGTAGAACATAAAAATTCTAGAGCAAAGATAGTTGTCAGGTGTAAACAAGCCTTTATTGAAAAGGAGGCAGCCTGAAAGTTGATTCTTTATGCTATTATAAATAAGTAAAATGCAAAGTTGTGTGAATTCAGAAAAGAGCATGTATATCCAACTTTTTAATTGTTTGTTAAACTGGTGGTATTGCTTTAGAACTTTGACTTAAAAAAATTCTTGTTAAAATAAGTGTTTCATTAGGTAACATGTCTCATTGAATATATTTATTGAGATACTTCAGTAAAATTGTGGATGAAAATTGTTCTTATAAATTGAATTGGAGATGCTAATTTTAGCTAAAAGCAAGGAATATAACCCAAAATTATAATATGAGTTATTTTGCTAGTAAGTAATTATCTGAAACAGTAGGTCTTATATCCTGTTGTTGAAGTGTGTGCAGCACACATTTTCACGTGCGTTCATCTTTAAGTGAATGTGCCCTTAGGCTGATTCAGACTTGACATTAAGTGTTTTTTAAACATTAGAAATGATAAATATTAATTTAAGCAAGCGAAGTTACTATTGTAACTCATTCTGTAAGAAGAGAGTTGCCTAATTTATCTCAGATTGTTTGTTGTATGCTATTTAGATAATACTGTTGTACTAAGTCCTTTGTTTACTGCCAGAGTGTTTTGGTACCTAGATGCTTTATTATGGAATTGAATATTCAGGATGTTATGATCCAAATAGTTATGAAGCATACAGATTCTGACATATAGATATTTTCCCCCCTCAAATTGGTTTCAGGCATAGTGAATGGGTAGCTCTTACTTTTTAGTATTTGTGTATCTAATTTTCTGAGAAACACATTTATAAGAAGTCTGTATGTATGTATATGTATAGATTTTTTACTTTTCTCTTTAATTGTAGTTTGAAAAGGACTTAGACCTCCAAATAGAAAACGTCTTTTTTGACTATATGTATGTGTGTATGTACATACTAATATGTATGTATTAGACTTTATTATTGTCCAGCAGTCAATATCCCTTTACTTACCCCACCCGCTTGTTAAAAACTTAAAAGGTGTGGTAGCTGTATTAAGTTGCTGGCAGATTTTCAAGTAACAGGAAGTAATTGAGCAATAACTTCCTGTTGTGATATGTTTGTTGTTCATTAAATAGGAAGGTAGTTTCTTTTGAGAGAAAAATACAATATTTGCTATTCAACATTTTCTCAAGCTCTTTGGAAAATAAGAGAAGTCATTAGTATAATGGCCTTGTAATATGGAAGAGGGTAGATTTTAAAATAATTTCTCCTTTTATTACTTTGTATTTGACTTCAGAGGAAGCTGAAAGAGGTAAGTAGATGTTAAGTTGAAAATCTGACTCAGTATCAGATGCTCATATAATGTAATATAATTTAAAAATTAGTGAATTTTAAAAATGTAGCAAATAACATCAGCTATTTTTAACTTTTTCTTAACTTAAAGTTGAATTAACTTTAGATATCTAAAACAGTAGGTTCGGAAATTAACATTCAAATAACTGTAGGAAGTATAAGGTGAAGGACAGGCTATTCCTAAAGATGATTCATTAGGGCTTCTTTTTCTTTAGTATCTTTCATGTAATAGAAACAGTTGTAAACAATTGAATCATATATGTAAGTTTAATAAATAATTACACTGTTAAAAAGTTAGCCCTATTCCTTATAATTGCTACACAAACACCTTCAAATTATGCTACTTTAAAAACAGTTCAATGGAAGTTTGGGAACTTAAAGTAATACTATTTAATTTTTAGACCACTACAGAACATTCTTTCCTTATAAATGAAGTTCTTGAGATAATAGGCATTGGAACATAATTGAAAAATGTTTTGTCTGATATAAGCTACTTTTATTTAATGCTTTTGTTTTTCTGTCTAACCAGGTAAGACCCAACAAGTACAGCAAAAAGAAAAAAAAAAGAAAAAAAGCTGTTTTGAAAGTGTCTAGAGTTGGCTGATGTAGAGATATAGGTGTGTTCTTATTTATTCCATAAAATTAAAACATTAAAGGTAGGGGGAAAAAACCAAAACAAATCCCAAGAAGATAAATGGAAGTTTAGTGAAGAGTGAATAGAATAAAAATAAAGACCGAGTCTTTCAGTCCCTAGCTAAATTTTATATCCAAATCTTTACCATTTTGGGCTTTTACATTTCCTGCAATGCAAATGACTTTCTTTCATAAAGGCATGACGATCATGTTAGGATTAAAAGTCATAGCTTATATAGTGCTTTATGTTAGCATCTAAGAAACCACCAGTATTTGAGTAAATAGTAACTTAGAATTGATTTTTTTATAGCTTTTAAATGCAGACCAAACATTGGTAGCTTTTGAACAAAAAGAAAGTATTATTTTAACTTACTGCATTTGATGCGTTTTGTTTAATTTTATTTATTACTTTGCTTGAAATGTACCTTATACAAAATAGTCATTTATATACTGTGATTTTATTGGTTTAGCCAGGTCCATTGAGCACTCTAAAAAATTGCATTTTTAAAATCACTAATATTCTTAGACATGGAAAAAAAAAGAAAAAAAAGAAAAAAAAAGAAAATCACTAATATTTATCAGCTAATTTTTATTAGCATTATATTTTTAAAAAGTACCTACATTGTAATATATTTTGATTTAAAAGGAATTTTTGCCTCCGTTTTATAAAGATGCTCTCTGAGAACACTGATGGTAGTGATGTTTATGTCTGTATCTTTCACTGACTTTTACCTGGTATCTTAAACTATTAGAAATTGTTTTTTCATATTTAGGAGGAAAAAGGAATCTGTACTTGCTTCTGTGGTTATTGTTGGTGGGTTTTTTTTTTTTTTAAACCTTACAGGCATGTTGTAGGCATTGAATTAAAAAGTCTGTAAACTTTTGGTTATCTGTGATATTGGCTGGGAACAAAGAGAGATAATCTGAGACAGCAAATAATAGCCAAAAAATATATTTAATATCCATCCATTTAGCCAAGAAATAATCAGCACCTATTGTGAGTCACTGTGAAAGGTGTGCTGGTGCATAAAAAGATGAATCAGGTATAAACCCTGACTCCACAGATGCTAGAGTTTGATAGAGAGACAAGAGATGAGTGGTATAAGAGAGTTTTGGGGGTGCAGGAGAGGAAAGACACTGCTTTCGTGAGGGGTAGAGGTGTGAGGGGGAGATAGAACATGTCATATTTAGGGGGGCAGCAGACTCTTAATTCTGTTTTGAATGGGTCAGTGTTTCTCAGAGTAGGTTCCTAAGTCTCCTAGGGTCCATATGGATGAGAAGGTTTTTTAGTTCCTTAAGAATTTTTAAGATTTGTAATTTTATTTTGAAATTAAAAAGATACTGTGTCTGTTATAAAAATAACACTTTGTAGTGATAATTCACAGTTGAAGGACATATGTTATAGGATGAGACTTTAGTTTCTTAATTCAGTGTTTCTCAATTTGGGATTTGTGCACGGATTTGATGTTCAAGAGAACATTTTTTTAAGGGGTTCATATATTTTTTAAGTTTGAGAAACCAAGGCTTAGACTGATATTATAAATTAGTTTGTGCTCTCTGAACCACATTCAAATTAATGGCAGGAGGTAGGTGGCCCAGAAGTATGTGAGTAGCAAGGGGATCTATTTGGGGACTACATTTTCATGAGACAAGGCAATTCAGCAAGGTAGCTGAGAGTTCCCTGTAAGTCTCAAAATTCTTGAATTTTTTATGTCACCGCTATTTAGGATTTAAATTGGTAGCAGTGCTGATAAATAGGCACAGCTGTGTGATTTTAAACAGTAATGAACTGTGAATTTATTAAAATAGAGGATAGAATTCCTAAATATATTCTCAACATAAACTAGATCTGTTAAAATTATTTTTGTTATAATAGCGTCCTATATAGTAATCAAAGGATTTGTGTAATTGATTACTTTTGAAGTCCTGATTTTATTTACTGCTTATAGTTTTGCAATAAATTAACAGTTTACTTTCATTAGAATTTATTAATCCTTGAGTATCTTGTAGGGTATAGTAGGATTTTGTTTCATAAATTGGGGGGAAACGCATAAGGAATAAACAAGTACTCTTTAATTTATAGTTCAGTGTTTCTAAAGAAATTTGGGTTTCACATTGGGTGAATTCAGCATAATAAATACAAGAATATCTGTACTGAATACCCCAAACATTGCACAATTCGGGGCAAAAACATTGAAGAACATTTTTCTTTATTTTCTCCTTAAAATTTTTTTTATAGAAAAAGAAAATACCCCTTCCACTCCCAACAAACAAAACTGATCAAAGTACGAATTAGATGATGGCTTTTAGTTCTTTATATTTTTTTCTGAAATCTATCCAGGCTTTTAGGATGGGGAATTCCTAGGAACTACTATTCTTATCTGGGGAAAAAACTATTTTGATTAGGGAGAGAAAGGTAGGGTGACATTAATTGTTCACATCATATATAGAATAGAATGAATTTGGTTCATCTGTAGTTTCTTATTTTCTTATAGTGTTTTGCACATAATATGTGCTACTTTAGGATAATATTTTATTAATGTTTGAGCTTCTTAACAGTTCATGTGTCAGCTTGCCTTTATAGAAAAGTATATTTAAGTTGCTTTGACAGACTTTAAATAACAAATGGGAACCACATAAATGCCGTGTGGCCATGCTCTCTTTTGTCTTTATTGTTTTAATTCCTGAACAATTGCAAGCATTTCTCACAATTTCCTATGCACAGAAATTTCCTGAAACATTAAGAAGCTGCTAAAAGACTCAAGCTCTGAATGAAGTCCCAAAGATACGTCACTGTTTGATTGCAAACATTTATTTTTAAGAAGTGACTGATTTTAATGAACACAGCCTTTAATGGCAGTTTTTCCTCTCCTTTTCACTAAAAAGTGACAAAGTGTCATTAAGGTTTTAGAAATGTATGCTCCTGAGGAAAGGAGGATCACTAGGGCTACAATGATGCCCAGTGTGTGGCCGTGGGATTCTCATTTGGGCTTTTTTTAGGTTTTTAATCAGGTTGGAGAAGGGGGATGGAGAGAAAGGGAATGGGAATAGACGAGAGCTTTAGGACACCTGTACACCAGGGTATTTACTTTCTCATTGATCTCCTAGATGTTGGATTTGTAGGGTCTAATGTAGAAAGGCAAACCCAATTCTAAATTTTGAGGGCCAATAAACAGAATCAGCCCCAGCTATTTATATTTGGAAGCGTATAATTCTTTTTTGCATTTAACTTAAACTATTTGGATATATTAAATCTGAAATTTCATTTAAATTGTAATTTCACTTCTGCTCTAAGGATATTGTTTTAACTCATTGTTCTTTTCTATGGTGACAGTAGTTGCCCTTGATGTATTCTGCAGGTCAATCAGATTGTATCACAAAAGAGTGCAAATAATAAATGTGATCCAGAAACAGCTATGTCTCATAGAGGAACAGAAAAGCATATTTTTGCATCAGACATTGAAATAACATCCAGAAGGCATTGCATCAAATATAAATGTAAATTTTTTTTAGTGGGGTATAGGGTGGAAAGATGGGTTATTTTTACGTGTTCAGCCAGAATTTCCTCCCTTAAGTTTCTTAACAATAAGGAATACTATCAACCTCATATTTAAGGACTAACATTTAACATCTATGAAGTTTGTTTTATGATTTTTAAATAATTACATTGTATATGCAGTGCTTGAGAAGTTCAGTTACAGCAGTGTTTCTGAGCAGGTGTTCTGTGAATCCCTATAGCCCTGGAATTTATAGAGACATGATTTATGTATTTCTTCACTTTTTTTCCAGTTGAAATCAGAAAGAAATTGCTAGAATCCTTAAAGTCTTTTTCTCAGTGATAGCAAACCTTTTCTCTACATAAAATGATCATTCTATTTGTTTTACTTGGGATTGTTTTAACATTAAAGCTGACATTGGAAAAGGTAGCTTTTATTTTACTTTTTGAGTTAGCTACCTAGGTTTTATTAAAAATTCTAAAATTACCTTTGTATGTTAAATCTTAAAAAAAATTCTGTTTTCTTTGACTTTAAGATGATGTTGGGGCCTTTTTGAGCTCTGAATATAAACTTACATCTCTTGGGTTATTTCTTAGTAGACTTGCTGGTAGCTCAATGCTACATTGGTAGTTCTTTATTTTGGCATTGTATGTTCCAACACAAAATAAAATCTCTCATGAACCCCCCTCCCTTTTTTAAAAAATGAATTGAGACCAGCAGTTTTCCAATCTGATCTGGCAACCTGGGCTTAAATTAGCGATGACTAACAGTGATGGTAGTATATACTAGAAAGGATTGAGAATTTCTTTCCCTAGAGAGTTCTAAAGATTTCTAACTATCTGCAGACGATTAAATAACCTGCCTTGACTTATGTAGGAAAATGGTGTTACCTCAACTTTCCCCTTTCTTCCTTTGTGTCCTGTTTGCTGTTACTTTTTTTTTAAATAAAGTTTTAATTTTATAACAGTTTGAGGTTTACAAAAAAATTGCAATGATAGTGCAGCGAGTTGCCATATGCCATACACTCAGTTTTCCCTCTTAGTAACAGCTTACATTAATAGAGTACATTTGTCAAAATTAATGGAACAATATTGATACTTTATTAACTAAAGTCCATACTTTATTCAGATTTCTTTAGTTTTTACCTAATGTCCCTTTTCTGTTCTGGAATCCTATCCAGGATACCACATTAAATTTAGTTGTCATGTATCTTTAGGCTCTTCTTTGATAGGACAGTTGCCCAAACTTTCCTTGTCTTTGATGACCATATCAGCTTTGAGGAGTACTGGGCAGGTATTTTGTAGTGTGTCTTGCTATTGGGATTTGTTTGATGTTTTTCTCATGGTTAGACTGGGGTTATGGGTTTTGGGAGGAAGACCACAGAAAGAAAGGGCTATTCTTATCACATCTTATCAAGTGTAAATTCTGTCAACATGACTTATGATGTTATCCTTGATCATCTGGCTGAGGTAGTGTTTGTCTGATTTCTCTACTATAAAGACACCTTTTTTCCTCCCTTTCCATACTGTATTCTTTGGAAGGAAGTCACTATGCACAGCTCACACTTAAGGAATACAGCATTATGTTCCATCTTCTTGAGGGTGGAGTATCTATAAAAATGATTTGGAATTCTTCTGCATGGGTGATTTTTCTGTTTTTTCTCATTCATTGTTATCTGTATGAACTCATGGATGTTTATTTTGTACATTGGGTTATAATCTAATAACACTTTATTGTATTGCTTAAATTGTTCCAGCTTTGGCCTTAGGGAATGCTTTCATTTGGCTGTTGTGTTTCTTTGACATAGTCCCATCTTTTTTTTTCTTTTTTTTTTTTTTTAAGCACTTCCTTACTTTCTGGCAGTATAAGATGCTACAACTTCATCTTGTGTGTTTCTTTCCCCAGACCTAGAATCAGCTATATCTGGATGGAGCCCTGGTTCCTTTAGTTGTAGAATGATATTAGAAACCAAGATTTTGGCACTCAGTGTTTGTCTTTACTTTTAATATAGCTATAATGGGTTGAGTCAAATCATAGACATAGTTGAATATCTACTCCTTGATAATATTATATAAAATTTAGTGGCTGATTCAGACTGTAGCCTTGTTCTCAATGATTTGTAAGGAAGATGTGGTTTATTTAGGAGTTGATCTAGAGATTTGTATTCTCATGATACCAATTTAAGCCTCTTTTTTGGTTTGGTTTGTCTTGGTTCTTCCCAGAGGTCTTTCAGATTTCTTGTATTTTGTTTCTAAGGAAACTTATTTTGTAAGTTTATTACGTCTTTTTTGTTTTAAAGAGACAGGGTCTTGCTCTGTTGCCCAGGCTAGAGTGCAGTGGCGTGATCATAGCTGACTGCAGCCTCAAACTTCTGGGCTCAGGTGATCCTCCTGCCTCAGCCTTCCCAAGTAGCTGAGATTACAGGTGCATGCCACTGTGCCAGCTAATTTAAAAAAATTTCTTTTATGAAGATGTGGTTTTGCTATATTGCTGAGGCTGGCCTCGAAGTCCTTGCCTCGAGTGATCCTCCTTCCACAGCCTCCCAAAGTGCTGGGATTACAGGCATGAGCTACCATACCTGGCCCTGCTATGTTTTTTGTATCTTCATAAAACTCATTAATGTTTGGGAATAAACGATTTTTAGATTCTGTTATCAAATTCTTAGGATTTGATATGTATGTTTTTGTCCTTTGAAAATTCTTGGACTCTGGGTGGTTTTTAATTGGGGAGGTTACCCAAACCTTTGGCATTATTTTTCTCCTTAATTATTGCATGGTTTTAAAGAAATTGTATGCCATGTGCATTGGGTACTAGGATTATATGAAACATGTTAATGATTTTTATTTAACTTCCTTTTTTAGGGAAACTGCCAAAAAAAAGGAGAGTTACTATTAAGTTATTTTAGGATGGGGTGATGAGGAGAAAATAAGTACTGTGTAGTAACTGGGCATTGCCTATTCATCATAAGAACCTTTGGGGATCTTGATAACTCTTGAGGGTAGGGGGGTACCAACTGTTTATTCTTTCCTTCTTTAGTACCTATAATGAAAATAGTGCTTATAAGCTTTTAAAGAATTGTATGTCATTCTTAATTGCATGATATGTAACAGTTAATTAGAGATTCTTGATCTCAGTTTGATGCTTTTAAAAGTTAAGGTGAATTAAATTGGACCCTTATCTTATACCATAGACAAAAATCAATTCAAAATGGATTGAAGACTTAAATGTAAGACCTGAAACTGTAAAAATCCTAGAAGAAAACATAGGAGGAAAGTTGTTTGACCTTGTTCTTGGCAGTGATTTTTTGGATGTGACACCAAGAGCATAGGCAACAAAAACAAAAATAAACAAGTGGGACTACATCAAACTAAAAAGATTCTGCACAGCAAAGAAAACAATCAACAAAATGAAAAGGTAACCTATAGAATGGGAGAAAATATTTATAAACCATATATTTGATAGGGGGCTAATGTTCCAGAATTTATAAGGAATGCATACAGTTGAGTAGCAAACCAAATAACCCAATTAAAAAGTGGGCAAAGGACCTGAATAGACATTATTGCAAAAAGGACATAATTAAGTCTTAACAGGTGTATGAAAAGGTGCTCAATATCACTAATCTTCAGGGAAATACAAATCAAAACCATAATGAGACATTACCTCACAACCTGTTAGGATGGTTATTATCAGAAAGTCAAATAATAACAGATGTTGATGTTAGGATGTGGAGAAATGGGAACCCATGTACACTGCTGGCGGGATTGTAAATTGGTACAGCCATATGGAAAACAGTGTTGAGGTTCCTCAAAAAACTAAAACTAGAACTACCATCTGATCCAGCAATTCCACTCCTGGGTATATATCCAAAGGAAATGAAATCACTATCTTGAAGAGTTATCTGTACTCCTGTGTTCGTTGGAATATATACAGCATACACTTGGTCAACATGTGCTTCAGCTGATTGAAGTGGAAGTGTGTGAACTTGAGAGTGAACTACCACTGATTATTTAGTATTCTGGAACATCAATAAGTTTTATAAGATAAATTGAGAGTATTGGTCATTTTAGTCAGTGGATTAAGTAAAGATTTGTCACGAGAGCATTTATTGTGACATTTTGAGAGTTTACATCCCTGGATAGAAGCCAATTAAAATGCTCCAAGGAGTGGATAAATATATAGTTACTTTTCCCCTATGTCCTACATACCCCAAATATGTAGGAGTTTTACAGTCCCAACAAAGTTGTTTGGTTTTAAGCACTTAGCACCACATTGAACAAGAATTTGTAGGCGGGACAAATTTGATGAGTGAAGCAAAAGGGGGGAAAAACAGAAGCCAAAAATGGATTTTGATTATAGATGGTGGTGGTCAAGGAATGGAGGATGTGGGAGAGGTGTGTAAAGAGTATTGGGAGGGACCATGCAGGGGAGTAATTATCTCAACCCGGATTGAGAAAGTCATTTATATGACATTTCCCCCTTGAGATTTGTACCTATTATCTTGAATTTTAGGTTTATGAACATAATAAATTGATGTATTTAGTTAATGTGGAAATAAATGTTTTTTCTTTCTGGGGTGGATTGACTCACATGGTTTTATTATATAGATATAGAAATTATAAAATGAATGTGGTAACCTTTTAATCTTATAATTCTCCTTAGAATCCATCATTACAAGAATGATTTTGTACACAGTGTGTCAAAGATCAAAGAATGTGGGGCAGCCAAGAGTTGTTTACAACCTGGTTTGCAGATGGCAACAAAATATATTAGTTTGCTGAATAAAAAATTTAAGCTTATTTTTCTTTCTGTAGCATATTAATTGTGTTATAGTATGCCACAGCCACTTTCAGTACAATCCTCCTAGTCTTGGAACAGCAGCCAATTCCAGGAATTAAGAGAATTAGGTTACTATGCCTAGTGGCACAAAAAATACCCAAGGTATTAAATCATTGGCTTCTCTGTTTGGGGCACAATCAGAAATAAACTTTAGAGATAAAAGTTGATTTGCATACTGTTCACATTTGTTCATACTTCAGCAGGTATATTTTTCTGTTTCTCTCTGATTTATATAATTCTTTTGGAAATATTTTCAATTGCTGTTAGGTCCAGAGGAGCAGAATTTTAATAAAATTTTAGGATAAAGACTAAATTTAGAATATAACTACAATAACTTGATGATAGTGGCTGTAAAAATATTTTAACCTCTCTTTAATGTGGTTACCTATATACTCTATCCTTTAATATAAATGTTATATTAGCATATAACATTTTAAAGGATTTTTAATCTATTATATCAAATAATATAATAAACCCATTTAGTAGTGGGAAAAATGTCAAATTTAGTATTTATTTTTGTACTCAAAGCAGTAAAAGCAGACATGAGGTGACTAGATGAGAACCTTTTGATTTTGTTAGGACAGAACTTGTCATCTGTTATAGCTGACATTACTACTACAACTCAATGCTTTTTATGAGATTTTGGGGAAAACTGTTGTAACTTTTCACTCCCAAACCCTGAAGGTCGTCTTGCCTTTCTGTTCTTATAACCATTGCTCTTCCATTTTGAAGCTACAAGCATGTAAGACATCTTTGGCTCTATAGGATCTCTGTAGAACCACTGTGCTCTTAAATCTCCCAAGGTTAGGGAGAAGAAAATTGCTTTAGAATAAATAGAAAGACACCAGGAAAACTAATTAGACCTTAGGGTCTCTGGCAAGTAAAAAATGGAATAAAGATAAAGAATGCAGTGATTAACTAGAAATAACTTATTTATAACATGGACCAGGCTTAAAACTTAAAATTTAAACTTGAAACTTAATAAATTTAAACTTTCATCTTCCAAATCA
Organism: Daubentonia madagascariensis; assembly: GCA_023783475.1. Classification (NCBI taxonomy): domain Eukaryota; kingdom Metazoa; phylum Chordata; class Mammalia; order Primates; family Daubentoniidae; genus Daubentonia; species Daubentonia madagascariensis. Next base: position 33,722,433 of record JAKFHU010000776.1, on the reverse strand, counting down.
GTAGAATTTGAAGAGATTTCCCTAACATTAAACATTAGGAATTTTTGTGGTGTTGCTTTATACAAAGTACCACTGTGCTACCTCTCTTAGACTTATGGCTGCCAGACATCCTACTTGAAAGATCCTTTTGCAACCTATGGAAATAATGCTTAAAAGAATGTTGCAGGTAGGCTGGTCCAGGTGCAGTGGTGTTTACAACTAACTGATCACAACCAGTTACAGATTTCTTTGTTCCTTCTCCACTCCTACTGCATTTGACTAGCCTAAAAGATTATTTAGGTCAGAATTTCCCAAATTTGGTTGTATGTCAGATTTAATAATATGTTCTTAGGCTCCACTCCAGACGTAATGAATTAGAATCTGTGAAGGTAAAGCTTAAGAATCTGTAATTTAACAAGTCTCTCAGTGTTTGTTAGATTGGCATAGATTGATTGGAAATCACTGCCAGTGCTCTCATTTTCTAGGTGAAAAATATCAAGCTCAGAGGAGATAAGTAACATGTCAATGTACATTCAGTTTGGTCCTCTTCTCTGCAGGGCAGCTGCAATTTGCAGAGTACTTTGAGCTTAGATCATCATAGGTACAGAACTTCTTTGGTTGATGGACCATGCTCAAATGCCTCCTAGCAGCAAGAGTTTCTGCATTTGACTCTTTAAGACATTGTCATTGCAGAAAACATTTCTTGACCTATAGCAGGTGGTTGTTAAATCCATGACAGGAGGATAATCCAAGTACCTTCTCCTTATGTTAATATCCTATGAATGAGCATAGTCAGATACTTTGGAAACTTGTGGAGATAACTTCAGAAACTAGATCCAAATAAAAACCTGTGAGTAAAATATCGAAGTGCTACTTTTGTAACCAACTTTTAAGGTATAGTTGACATACTACACACATTTAAAGTGTACAAGTTGATATGTCTTGAGATGTATACACATAGGAAGCCATCATCACAATCAAGATAGTGAACTTTACCAAAACCTCCAGAAGTTTCCTCATGTTCCTTTGTAATCCTGGTCTCTTGCCCCTCCATACCCTCCTTCATCCTCACGGAATGAGTGTTTTCTGTCATGTTAGATTAGTCTTGCATTTTCTAAAATTTTATGTAAGTGGAAACATACAGTAGGAACTCTTTTTTGGAGTGGAGGAGGGCTGGCTTATTTTAGTCAGCATAATTATTCTGAGAGTCACCCATAAGATAGCAGGTATCAATACTTTTTAAAAATTAGCTTATATTCATTTTATGGATATCCCACAGTTTATCCATTCACCTGTTGATGGACATTTGAATTGATTCCAGGTTTTAGAAATTACAAATAAAGCTGCTAAGAACATTTTAGTACAACTCTTTGTATAGACATAAGCTTTTATCTTGAATAAATACCTAGAAGTGGAATGTCTAAGTTATATGGGTGTGATGAATATGTTTATCTTTTGAAGAAAACATCAGTTCCAGTTTTCTGAAGTGATTTTACCCGTTTACATTTGCACTCATACAGCAGTAGATGAGACTTCCAGTTCGCCACATCCTTGCTAACACTTGCTATGGTATTTATAATGTTATAATTTATAATAATTTATAATTTATAAGTATTTATAATGTTAGCCATTCTAATATTTGTGCACTGGTTTCACATTGTGATTTTAATTTGTATTTCATTAAGGACTAATGATGTTGAGCATATTTTCATGTGTTTATTTGCCATCTTCCCAGTCTTTGCCTTGGCTTTTTGTTCGCTTAACAGTGTCTTTTGAAGAACAAAAGCTATTAATTTTGAAACTAAATTTGTCAGTTTGTTCTTTTATGGTCATGTTTTTGGTGTTCAATCTCAGAAATCTTTGCCTAACCAAGGGTCTTAAATATTTTCTACTTTGTTCCCTTATAAAATTCTTACAGTTTTAGGCTTACCGTTTAGGTCTGTGATTCATTTTGTGTTAATTTTTGTACAGAGTAACATATAAATCGAAGTTCCTTTTTTGCATATGGATATTGAACTATTCCAGCACCATTTTTTGAAATATCCTTTCCCTACTGAATTATCTTTGTACTTTTGTAAAATCAATTGTTCATATATGTGTGGATCTAATTTTGGAGTCTGTTCTGTTCCATTGATCTTTTTGTCTATCTCTCCATTGATCTGTTTGTCTATCTTGATGCCAGTCTACACTCTGTAGATTCTGTAGCTTTATAACAAGTCTTGAAATTGTATAGTGTTCTCCAACTTTGTTCATTTTCAAAGTTGTTTTGGCTATTCTAGGTCCTTTGCATTTCTATATCGATTTTAAAACTGGTTGACATGTTAAAAATATTTAGTACTCCATATAATGCACATCGTGTATCTCTATATTTAGGTCTTCTTTAATTTCTCTCAACAGTATTTTGTAGTGTTACTGTATAAATCTTCTGTCCAATTTATCTCTATAATTTTGGATGCTATTGTGAATGATACAGTTTTTAATAAATTTCGGTTTCCAGTGTTGCTAATATATATATTGATCTTGACTCCTGTAACTTTGCTAAAATCACTTCTAAGTTCTTGAAATCTTTTGGTAGATTCTGTTGGATATTCTATGTTGTTGAATGTATCATGTGCAAATAAAGACAGTTTTACTTCTTCTTTTCCAATGCAGATGACTTTTTATTTTTCTTGCCTGTTGCACTGAATATGGAACCTCCAGTACAATGTTGAAAAGAAGGGATGGGAATGGACATCCTTGTCTTGTTTCTGATTTTGAGTGGGAAGTATAGAGTCTTTCACCATCATGTACAATGTTATCTGTAGGTTTTTTTGTAGATGCCCTGTATTGGTTTGAGGAAATTTCATTCTATTCCATTTGCTAAGTGTTTTTATCAGAAATGGACGTTGGATTTTGTCAAATGCTTTTTATACATCTGTTGAGATGATCATATTTTTTTCATATAGTGAATTATACAAACTGATTTTTCAAATATTAAAGCAACCTTTTATTTCTGGGTTAAGCCACACTTTTTGGTCATGGCACATTATCTTTTTGATATATTGTTGGAATCAATTTACTAAAGCAATGTTTAGAATTTTTACATACATACCAATGAGGGATATTTGTCTGTAGTTTTCTTGTAATGTCTTTGGTCTTGTTATCTGAGTAATGCTGACCTCATAGAATGAGTTGGGAAATATTCCCTTCTCTTCTGTTTTCTGAAAGGTTTTATGTAGGATTGGTATTATTTGTTTCTTAAATGTTTGTTAGAATTCAATACTCCATCCGGGCCTGGAGTTTTCTTTGTGGGAAGGTTTAGAACTATAAATTCAGTTTCTTTAATAGACATAGAGCTAATAAGGTTATCAATTTCTTCAGTAAGCTTTAGTGGTTCTTGTTTTTAAGGATTTTAAAAAAACTCAGCTAAGTTGTTAAATTTATTGACACAAAGTTGTTAATAATATTCCTTTATTTATGATATGTGTGGGATCTCTAGTGATACCACCTTTCTAATTTTTTTTTTTTTTTTTTGAGACAGGGTCTCACCCTGTTGCCCTGGCTGGAATGCGGTGGCGTCTTCATAGCTTACTGCAACCTGAACTCCAGGGCTCAATCGATCCTCCTGCCCTAGCCTCCCGAGCGTCTGGGATTGCAGGTGTGTGACACCACATCCAGCTAATTTTTATATATATATATATTTTTATAGATGGGGTCTTGCTATGTTGCAAAGACTGGTTTTGAACTCCTGGCCTCAAGCAATCCTCCCGCCTTGGCCTCCCAAAGTGCTGGGATTACAGATGTGAGCTACAGCACCCAGCCACCTTTCTCATTTTTTTCCGACTGTTATATCTGGCTTGAGATTAGTAAGTTTTATTGATCTTCTCAAAGAACTAGGTTTTGTTTTCACTGGTTTTTCTCTATTTTTTGTTTTCTAATTTTTTTTGTTTTTTGCTTTGTTCTTTATTGGGTTTCTTTTATGTTTACAGTGGATTTTATTTGCTCTTGTTTTTCTGTTTTCTTAAGGTGGAAGTTAAGGTTGTTGATTATAGACTGTTCTTTTAGTGCTGTAAAGTTCCTTCTAAATACTGCTTTAGGGCATCTAACAAATTTTGGTATGTTGTGACTTCATTATCTCTCTGTTCAAAATATATTCTAATTTTCTTTGTGATTTCTTCTTTGACCCATGGGTTATTAAGAAGTGTGTTATTTAACTTCTGTATATGATTTGGGATTCTTCAGAGATTTTTTTGTGGTTGATTTCAAATCTAATGCATTGTGTTCAAAGAACATACTTTGTATAATTTGAATTCTTTTAAGTCTGTCGAAACTTGTTTTATAGCCCAGAATATGGCCTCTCTTATTAAATGTCCTCAACAAGGATGTCATTTAGGTCAAATTTTGGAAAATTTCAGCCATTATTTCTTCAAATTTTTTGTCCCTCCCTTTGGATACTGGAATTACATATTAGGCTGCTTGAAGATGTCTCACAGCTCAATGATGATTTTTTCATTTTTTTCCTCTGTGTTTTATTATAGGTAGTTATTGATATGTCTTCACGTTCACTTATCTTTTCTTCTGCAGTGTCTAATCTGCCATTGATTCTATCCAGTGTGTTTTTAGTCTCAGATATCGCAGCTTTGATCTCTAGAAGTTTTAGTTATCTTTCTAATATCTCCCATGTCTGTACTTTTGTGTATAAGGAATATAGTTATAACAAATGTTTTATGGTTCTTGTCTCCTAATTTAACATCTGTTTCAAGTCTGGATTGGTTTCAGTTGATTGATTTTTCTCCTTGTCATGAGTCATGTTTTCCTGCTTCTTTGCATGCCTTTCAGTCTTTGATTAGAAGCCAGACATTAATTTTAACTTGTTTGGTGCTACTGATTTTTTATATTCCTGTAAATATTCTTGACCTTTCTTCTAGGATAAAATTAAATTACCTAGACACTGTTTGATCTTTTTGGGTCTTGCTTTTAAGATGTTAGGTAGAAACAGCAATGTTGGGGCTAATTATTCCTTACTGCAGAGGCAAGATCCTTCTTACCGCTCTATGTAACATCCCATGAATTAATGAAATTTTGCAGTCTTACTGTTGGAAACAGACACTATTCCCATCCTTGTGTGAGTACATGGTACTATTCTCTCTAATCCTTTTGGATGATTCTTTCCTCACCCTCAGATGATTTTCTTACACATTTGTTGAATACTCTGCTGAATACTCAGTGGGATCCTTTGGAGATCTGTGGGATTGTTTTTCTGTGTACCCTTCCTTCATTACTAGATCTTTCAAATTTATTTAACTTGATCTCACTGGCTTTTCATCCTGTTCTGCCAAACTCCAGGAGTTTATCAGAGTCTACCTGGGTTCTTGCTCCCTGTACTAGGGCCTGGAAACTCTGAAGGCAGTAAATTATCTTAGTTGGAAGTATAAGTCTAGTACTTCCTCTTGATTTGAATGTAATAATTTCTTGAGGTTTGACTTTGTGCTGCGGAATACATTTGACTGGGTGTTTTATCCCCTTAAAGGTTTATGTAATTATATGCCAGAAAGCTTAGATTTAGGAAAATGAGAATTTACTTTACATTTGGAATCTCCTTATGTTTTGACATATTGCATATGTCCTCTAGAATGCTTCGTAAAAATGAAATTACATCAACAAAGTACTCAGTACATATTTGAGGAATAACCAAATTAATAAGTTCATTTTTGCCAGGCATGGTGGTTCATGCCTATAATCCCAGCAACTTGGGAGGCAAAGGTGGGAGGATTGCTAGAGGCCATGAGTTTGAGAACAGCCTGGGCATCGTAGCAAGACCCCATCTCTAAAAAGATTTTAAAAATTAGGGAGCGTGGTGGTACACACCTGTAGTCCCAGCTACTCAGGAGTTTGAGGCAGGAGGATCGCTTGATTCCAGGAGTTCGAGGCTGCAGGGAGCTATGATTGCACCACTGCACTGCACTCCAGCATGGGCAACAGAGTGAGACCCAGTCTCAAACAATTCTGAGTATACTAGGATATAATTTTTCCCATCTTCATTTTTGAGATTTGATATCATCTCAAGGGAAGCATTCCATTGATATCAGGAAGGCAGATACTTGTTGACTAGAATTCTAGTACTCTGGTATAACTCTTTCTAAAAACCCACAAATATTTTGTTATGAGAGTGGGTCCATACATTTCACTAGGGGATCTACCTGCTAGAGGTGAGTTGTCATCCTGGGAGCTGCTTGGAAGAATTGTGAGACATTTCTTTCTTTTGCCACCAGATGTCTGCCAGCTGTTCTGCTCTAGATGCAAGTCCAGTGGGAATTTCATTATGGATTCTTGATCTTAACTCTAATAACAATCTAACATTGCTGGTTTTAGAATTTAATAGTCTTCAGAAATTCTTTAAGATAAATTTGCTATTTTCTTTGTCATGGTTTAATGACTTTTATAACATGTTTTTTTAAAAATGTGTACGTGATAGCATTCCTTTGACATGAAAGAGTATAATGAAAATTTCTAAATTCTGAATTCCATTTTTCATTGATTTTAATTACTGCTATGTTCCTTTTGAAAAATTTTGAGGGCATGGGGTATGGAGCAGAAGTCATTGTGCACCTTGATTCTGTCAGTTTGTCGTCTTATGCCTTGGTGCCTTTTTAACTTTACCTTTGTTGCCCGGTTTAGTGACCTTATTGGCACATTAAAATAAGCCAATTTAGCTGTTTATGTATTGATGTTTCTGGGTCAGCCTACTATGTACATTTGTAATGCTGAGAAATTCATGAATTAAGAATTAATATGTTTATTAAGCAAATAAAAAAGACTTGTGATGTTTAATTTTGTGTGTCAACTTGACTGGGACAAGGGATGAAATAATGCTGGTAAATATCATTTCTGGGTGTGTCTGTGAGGGTGCTTCCAGAAGACATTAGCATTTGAATCTGTAGACTGTGTAAGGAAGACCACCCTCACCAGTGTGGGTGGGTATCATACAATCTTTTGAAGGCCTCAATAGAACAAAAAGATGGAGGAAGGGTGAATTTGCTTCCTGTTCTGAAGCTGAGACCTCTATCTTCTCTTGCTCTTGGGCATTGAGGCTTCTGGTTTTCGGACCTTCTTCTTTGAACTGGGACTTACCCCACACCATTGTGTGCACACCCCATCCTCCAATCATTATACTATTTTTTGTATTTTTCTGCATGTTTGAAATTTTTCATAATAAAATGTTGAGGAAAGAAATTTAACTGTACCATTCTAGATTTCAAAGAAGGATGCACTTTACATGTCATTACTTTTAAAATAGTTTGCCTAATTTTGCTGGGAATCTTTCTCAAATACCATTGTAAACAGAATGTGTGGATGTTTTTCTGATGTCGTAGCATTATTCTAATATCAATTATTGCCTGGTGCCAGACATAATGGCTTTCAGAGGCTATTGTTATGTGTGAGAAATTTGTCTTTAATAAAAATTTCATAAGTTTGCCATGTTTTTGGAGTTTTTGAATTCTATTTGCAAACTACTGAAGAGTAGCAAATAGGCTTCATTCCACATACCAACTCCAATATGTTGAAACAGAGTGTCGAGAAGAGTTCTCAGAGCTTTTTGGCTCAGGAAGGAACTAAGACAGGATCAGCCAAAACTGTCTGTGTGCTTGGAACAAGGGATATAGTGATGGGACTGGTGTGTACTTTTGTTACCTGGGATTAATAAGAGGAATTTGGGTATAATTTGTATACACCATGAAAACATACCAATGAAACCAGATGTTTTGAATTCAGATGCATTTATTCCCTGCTCTGCCGTTTTCTTGGATCTCATTGATACAATTTCTACTTCTAATCTACAATTATTTGAACATTCTAGCTCTCCTCATTGTCCCAACCTTTTTCTTTTCTTTCTTTCTTTTTTTTTTTTTTTGGTAAAAAAGTGACGTGATCTCACTCTGTTGCCCAGGATAGAGTGCAGTCGTGCAATCATAACTCACTGCAACCTGGAACTCCCGGCCAGGGAATTTTCTTACTTTACCTCTGTCTGCCATAATCTAGCTTTGTGCTGAGTTAGGCTGGTGTTTAAAGCTGATATTCTTTTGAGGGCACTTTTGGGGGTACCCTTGCTTGGATTTTCTGGAGCTGTGTTGTGCCCCCTCTTCCATCAGTAGCTCCCCACTTAGGAGGATTTGCCCCTTCTAGGAGGTCCTCTCAAGTAGATCCTAAAACAGCCTCATGATGGTCGATCCTCTCTGTCCTATTCCACATTGAGAAAACATCTTTTTTCTTGCTACTGCAAGCAGGTTGCGGTTACAGAAATTCCCCAGAGGTAGCAGCTACTTGCCTTGTCTTATGCTTTAATAGAGGGAAATGTCACCTGGTGTGTGAGTGTGTATAATACTAATATTTATGGGCCATTTATGGATAAGTTATTTTTAAAGATATTTCTTCTTAAAAAATAGAAAATAACACATTGAGTGTGTTATAGTGGTTCATAAAGTACTGCCCACATTGCTATTTTAATTTACAGCAACAGTTTTCATGTGAGCAAATACTCGAGTAAGCAATGTGGGTATTTTAATAGTGCGATAAGTATTGTTTTGGTTTTATATATTGTTCATTTGGAAGATTTAAAATGTATTTTTTTTCCTGAGTTCCTTCTCTTTCAACCTCTCATGACTGGAAACTAACTATAAAAGTTTCCATGAAACAGAATAAGAAAATGTACATGAAGGCTACTTGAGTTAACTGTTGAAATAGCATTTCAACAGTCTTATGAGTACTATAATATTATTATAGAAAAATGTGATACAAAACAGACAAAATAAGGAACAAATATTTTTCCAAAGTATTCGCCATACAATTCCTTTTAAAAAGAGATCTCCAGTGGAGTGTCTTGAAATCTAATTACCTATGAAACTTCAATTAGATGCTACTTTTCAGGAGCAAATTTACTGTATAGAGCCAAGTACAACCATATTTTTTTTAGAGCATGTTTTTCTTGGTCATAAAGGACATTTAACTTTTAATCAGATTAAAAAATTCTTTTTTAATCTTTTGTGTTTCTGATTTGTTGTGGTACAACAGGCATTAAATTCTTCTGATTAAGCAGCAACTAGCCTGAATCCACTATAAATTCATGGGGTCAACGTCCAGTTGGTACTTGTTATTGCTTAGTAAATCTGTTATTTTTCTCATTAATTTTCTAATGGCCACCATGTTTGCTTTTCTAGACAGAACCTGTGTGGTTGTGTTGTGTAGTGTGAACAAACTTGATTTTTGGAATCGAACCTTGTTCAAATAATGGCTGCATTTCCTTGTGCAAGTCATAACAACGCTAAACTTCACTTTCTTTAATTGTACAATGTAGAAAACTACTTTATAGAATTGTTACAATAGTTAGATTAATTGGATCATGGCAATCATCCCATATTAGAATATATAGAGCTGTCACAGTCTTTTTCAGTTACATAATATTCCATCATATGGACACATATTTTATTTATAACATATATATTAAAGTCATTTAATTAAATGAACACTTAGATTGTTTCCGGCCATTTGTTATTGCCAAGCATGCTGTGATAAATATCTTTGTTAAGATGTCATTTTCCCATGTAATCATATACACAGGACAGAGTTTTAGAAGTAGTCTTGTTGGACCAAAACATAGTGGTCTATAGTGGTTGTATCAATTTACACTCCTACCGGTAATATGTGAGAATGCTTGTTTCACATGTTCTTAACCACAATCAATCTGATAACTTTTTAAAAAAATGACATAATTATAGTTTTCATTTGCATTTATTTCTCTTACTGTGGATGAGGTTGAAAATCTTTTCATATGTTTAAGAGTATTTTTTTCCCCATAATATTCTGAAATTTTAAAAAAAATAAAATTTAAAAAAAAGAATATTTTTTGCCCATTTATCTATTGGGTTGTTGGTTGCTATTAATTGATTTATAGTCCATTCTCCTACATACTTCCTTTCCCTCATGAATGTGTTACAGCAAATACTGAGTCTCCTATCTTTATGTTTGTGTGTGTATAGTTCTGTGAAATTTTATTTTTTAAAAAAATTTTTTGGACAGTGTTTTAGATGTTAAAATATATCAAACAGTGATAAAGAGTTTACAATGGAGAGTCAAGGTCTTCCGTCCGCCCCGACCCCCCTCTTTTGCTTTGTGTTTTCACTGGTTTGGCTTTCTTTTTCCTACTCTCACTGTTTCAGGTATCTCCCTCTATGCAAATGATTCCAAAGTCTGAGTCACCAGTCTCAAGTCTCTGATCATTCCTTTGGGATTGCCTCATTTGAAAATGTCATGACAAACGCAGCTAAACTCATTGTTTTTCCTGTTAAACTGATCTTATAGTACAGTTGTCTTTAGATGTGTCAGCAGTACCACCATTTCCCCAGTCACTAGAGAAAATTATGATGGGATTGTTTTAATAGAATTTATTAATTCACTCATTTAATTATTTGGTAAGCATTTCTTTAGCCACTACATGCTAAGAACAGGAGGTACCCAGGTAAAGATGATATCATTCTTTGTGTCAGGGAATGTATAATTGTGTTGGATGGAAACAAGTAAACAATTGTGAAACTGATTAAACACTATGGTTAATAAGTACAGCATGCATAGGATGCTGTGGTCACACAAAGGTAGGCACAGGGTAGGGAAGAAAGGAAGGAAAGCTTGAGTTACATTTTTGAAGGCCACACAATTGTAGAGTAGTATACTTTTGGGAGAAATGTTGAAGGACTGTTTCAGGATATAATTTGGCAATGTTTGAAACTTTAAAGAATGACTGATTCTTTTGACCCAGCAGTCTAAGGACATTATCTGAAATAGAAAAAAGGTATATATAAAGGATGTGTGTTTTTTAAATTAAACTTTTTTTATTTCTAAATAATCTTAGATTCACTTGCAGTTTTATGAAATGATATGGAGATCCTGTGTACCCTTTACCCAGTTTCTTCGAGTGGTAACATCTTACAAAACTGTAATACAGTATCACAGTGAGAAGGTTGATATCAATACAATCAAGATATATACTTTCTTTGTTCTGCAAGGATCCCTCCTCATGTGGCTTTTTATAGCCCCCATTTCCCCTGCCACCGTCTGTGACCCCTAGCAACCACTAATCTCTTATCCATTTCTATAATTTTGTAATTTCAAAATAGTTACATAAATGGAATCATACTTTGTGACCTTTGAGGATTGGCTTTTTCCATTCCCTGGAGACTCATCCAAGTTGTTTTGTGTATTGTTTGTTTCTTTTCATTGCTGAGGTGTATCCCATAATATAGATATACAGTTTGTTTGACTATTCACTCCTTGAAGGACAGCTATATTGTGGAATACTGTGTGGTCATCAGAAATATTTATATAGTGTTTTTGTTAATATTGGAAAATAGTTATATTAAGTAGAAAAGCAGAATCTAAACTGCTGTTAATTACCTCAAGTAATAACTGCATAAGAAGTAGAGAAGCAGTTCATAATTGATTATTTGAATAAAGAGTGTTTATGACAAGCTTATGTTGAAGGGTATTTAACTTGATTCTTATGTCACTCCTGGTAGCTGATGATACCTTTCAGTAAAAAAAGGAGGGAGGGGATATATTCTAACCTAAGCAATTCTTGTTTATGGTACTATTTAATGGTCCTGGGGTATTCACCTTTAGGAAAATAAATTACTTTTACTAAATGTCTTGCTATGTGCCAGGTGCTTTATGAAAGTTAATATAACAACCCGTTCCCCACAAAACTGTGTGGACCCTTTCATTATGGTAGAACTGTCTGTTTTGCAGAGCGTATGATCTGGACAGCCATTCCCTCAGTTACTAGTATTTAAGATAAAACAAATTTTAAAAAATAATTTCTTAGTCTTGTTTAAATAGTATTGTTTTGAAGGCTGTTTTCTGTCTTTTATCAAAAATGCAAAGTATTAGGTTGAACAATGTGAAATTGATGTAGTAGTTGAATATGGCAATTTCCTGTGCTTCTGATGAATATTTCTTTAGCCTTGTGGGTTAAATACACTTTTATTAAGTTAGTCTGGAAACTTAGCCACCCCATAGGTTGTTACTTCAGTGTAGAAATGAGCCCCAGGTTTTAAAGAATAGTCTGTTACTTTTGGTGGTGGTTTAGTATCCAACCTTTTATGGTCTTTACCTTGGAGAATATATATATATTCATCAGTAATGCTTCTAAATGTCAGTCACTGCCCTCATCTTCTGACTATGCTTAATGTACCAGTGTTTAAGTAGCATTGCAATGTTCCTGCTGTTCAAGTCATACAGGGTTCATTTAAGCCAAAGCAGTTTAGGGAAAGAACTGAAGATACACAAGTAATGGAAACTCTAATCAGTATAGCATACCCATGAATGCTGTAAATGGGAAGACAGATGAGGCTATAGAGCTAAGGCCTTGGGTCAGTGGTTCTCCACCTGGCAATTTATTAGGATAACCTGGAGAGTTTTTAAAAACTACTGATACCCCAGTCCTACCCCAAAAGTTCAATTTATTGGGGCCTAGGCAATAGTGGTTTTACAAGCTTCCCCATATAATTCTAATGATCAGCCAAATTTTAGAGCCTCTGTTTTGTACTAGCTTTGAAAGCAATGAGCCAGGTGAGAAATAGCCACAAACTTGGAATAATCACTGTAAGTGGTGACACAAAGACTAATGTTTGTGCAGTGTGGGAAGCACAGCTGCATTGTTTCTTGATTCCTCCTGCCCCATTGAGCCATGCCTAAAGAAAGCGGTTGTTAAAATTTTCATCTTCAACAATGAAGAACAGCAGTATATCATTGTAGAAGTTATGAAGTTTAGAAAAATGTAACTGCAGCTTTTTGTGAAGGCTGAGGCTAAGGGAGAACATAGTAAGACAGGAGATCAACACTAACATCATACGTGATAAGTCACGTTGATGGGATCTACTCTATATGATTAGAGAATGGCACTTTACCCCTGTGATTGTCTTCCCTCAAAAACCCATAACCCTAGTCTAACTATGAGAAAAACATCAAACAAATCCCAATTGTGGGACAATCTATAAAATACCTGACCAGTAGTCCTCAAAGCTGATTATCAGAAACAAAGTTGGAGATACTGTCTCAGCTAAGAAACCTAGGGAGACATGACAAGTAAAAGTAATATCCTTCCTGGATGGGATACTAGAACAGAAAAAGAAAATTAGGTAAAAGCTAAAGAAATATGAATAAATTATCAACATCAGTTATCAAGGTTCATTTAATTTTGAAAAATGTACCATACAAACGTGAGATGTTACTAAACGGGTAAACTGGGTGTGGGACCTCTTTGTACTATCTTTGCAATTCTTCTGTAAACCTGAAAGTGTTCTGTTCTATCTTTAACCTTAACCAGTAGTTTACCGAAAATGATGCCTTCATAGTTAAGATACCATGCTGATGAGTGTGTGATTTCTAGCTAGCTTTATTAATTAATCCCATGACAGAGTATGTATATGTCAGTTCAAATCTATCACTCTTAATGGCAAATCAAGGGAGGTTCATTCCATATTAAGAATAGAACACTAATAATACTTGTCTTTGTAATGTAGCGCACATACCAGTGTTACATACCATTTCTAGCCCCCTCCCTAACCCCCTGCTCTCCACTGCTTCCCTCCCCTAAGGAAAAAAAAGAGAAAGGGGAAAAGGAAGGAAGGAAAAAAAGGAGGGTAGATAAAACTGGTGGAAGGAAAGAGGGAAAATAGAAAGAAAAAGAGAAAAGAAAGATGAAAAGACAATGGTTGGCACATAAACCTCTACATTTCAGTGGTGGTTATGAGGATAAAACTCAATTATGCTTAGAATGTAAAAGATCTTACATGGTATTGGTACATGATGTTTGAATAATCCACAGTTTTATGAGCAGTGATACGAAGTTCAGGTGTTGCAGCAAAAGAATTTGAGTTTACAAAATTAAGCAGTGAAAGCAAACTATGGGTTTCCATTGAAGAAACAACTGAAATAGCCATTAGATTTTTTTTGGATATCTGGAAAAGGAAATTTTGAATGCATTTTAGAAATGTTTGCTTGCCAACTATATAGGGAAACTACAGTGACTAAAATGGAATGGGATTTTTATAAATAGGGCGAATTGACAAATTTTTTGATGTGGGGTTCTTATATATGTAAGTAATGATCTGTATGCTGAGTGATAGTCGTTTTATTTTGCAAATCATTGTCTATTCTTGTAAAAATGCTTTATTTACTTTTCTTGTGTTTGATTGTCACATTCTTGGTATTACGTGGTCATTGTTTCTTTGCCTTTTGTCACGATGTAATGTTTGCTGCTTTTCCTTAGCCTGGGTTGTATCTTGATCTTCAAAATAACCATGCATGCAATTTACATGAAGCAGATAAGTATAACCCATGTAAATCTTCATTGAGTCCCTGAGAGATGGTGTGTGTTTTTTCTCTTTTTCTTCTAAAAACTATTTATTTATTTATTTATTTATGCTGGCAGCCTTAATAATGTTTTCATAAAATATGATCGATTTATAAATCTGTTTAACATGCCTTTCCCTTTTTGTCTTAGTGCTTTGCTTCTAAGTTGCAGATGCAGTGGCTGAACAATACTCTGTGTGGTGTGACAGGTAAATTTCCCAATTTACCTGCCGTAATAGTGTGCTGTGTAATGCCATTCAATCATCTCTGAATTTTACTTGCCTGATTAGTTGAGTGAAGCAGATTTTCAATTTAAATGTAACTTCATCTGCTTGATTAAAAATGTAACAGAACATTATCTGCTGCAAATAAATTTCAGTGGAAGAGATGATTTTGCCTTTTTAAAAATAACATCTGTTTATGTTGGCTGGAAGCAGACGATTAATACCTCTCTAATTTCGAGGTTTACCAGTCCAGCTCACCTGTCTTTTTGCATGGATAGTTGAAATTGATGGCTGTCGAGTATAAACATTTACCTGTTGATGTTTAGTTGATGGATTTCTTTTTTAAGGATAATACAGAATCCCATCATTGGGCATTCATTTATTTGCTGCTCATCAAGATGATTGACAGTTTTGCCAACATGGAAAAAGGATTTTCCTTCATGATGCATACGAGAAAAATTTTACCCCTCAGTGATGAGTACCCTACAGAAAAACATATTCTTGTGGATTTTTTTGTAGTTGATTTTTACTTGAATTCTGAGTTTAGAGTCCCTGAGTGTAAATTAAAATCAACTGTGTAGTAAATATGAGGGTAGTACTCCCCTGCTGGCATTTTTCATCAAGTGATTATATGTGTAGGCCATAAGGACAAGAAGAAAGATGGGAAAAACCAAAATGGTTACTGCCCCCACTTAGCATAGGGTCAGGCATGTAGTAGACCACTCAGTAAATATTTATTGAATTTGTATTAAAAATTAGTCCCAGAGTTATTTGATATTCTACAAATGTAACAGACTAGATTTAATTGGTCTAAATGTATAGTTAAAAAATTATAGCAAAAAGAAATTATAGAATACTTGTCTCTTTTTTTTTTTAAGTGAAAACTTCCCTTTAGGAGCTTATTAAAAGTAGTTATTTATTTATATTTGTTCCTTTAAAAAAATTTTAATAGATTGTGGGGCGGTGGGAGAACAAGCTGAATTCTATTATGTGTGTGTATTGTATAGCGGTGAAGTCTGGGCTTTTAGTATACCCATCACCCTAATAGTGTACATTGTACCCTATAAAGGTAGATTTTTAAATACAGAATTCTCCTTTATCCTTTTAAAAAGGCATTGTGTACTACTAATTTTCCTAACTGGTTAGTAAACTGTGAGTTGAAAAAAAAATAGATGTAAACAAATTCTAATGTCAGTAATACAGTGGTACAGTTCGGTGGCTTTTAGTATATTTAGTGTATAGTAAAATAGTATCTGTGTTTTAGAAATTGGTATAGTTCTACAATCTCAAAAAATACTGTCTTTTTGGGAATGCTGTGTTTATTTTGGTAGAGTAATTTGAACATGCCACTTATTTATAGAGGAATAATTATGCATTCTTTTGATAATATTTTTATTGTCCTTTGTCATAAAGTGAACAAAAATGTTACTGGCTTGAAAGTTACTGAATTGATAAACTGCAAACTTTTTGTTCAATTTTAACATTTAGGAGTTCTTGACTACATTGTTTATGTTTTGAAATGAAACTGTATTTTTTAGGCAGATATTTGAGGAGATTTGCTTTTTATCAAAATGCTTTACTCACTAATCAAGAAAATTAATCAGTTTTTGTTCCCAAACATACGGTGTGTTTAACCTGTAATCGGTTTTATAGATTTGGACATTTTGGATGATATGGTTGTTTTATTTACAAAATGTAAATATTTAGAAGTTGAATCTTTTCAAATCCATCAGGTTATTCCTGGATATTTAGCAGAAGTTTTTGCCATAGTGCTTTAGGAAAGCAGTTAAAACTGTAAAAAAAAGTACATGCATTTTTGGTATGAACATATTTGGTACATTCTTTTCTTCAATTGTGAATTTGTAATTTTATCATTGTAACAAATTACTTCAATATTATTTAGATATTTAAGTTAAATGAGATATGTAGGTTTAAAAAAAAACCATAAGAAACTTAGAATATTGTATGTTGTAGCTTTGTTTGTCATTAACTTGTCCTTCCTGTTTGTTCATAGTTTGCAAAAGTTCCATGAGGTTTTTCTCTGTTTCGCTTATCCAGATGATATTTAATATAGAATGAATGAACTCACAACTAAGGAAGCAGCCATCTTATAGAAGTTTAGTGTTGATTTTATTATTATTTACTGTTGTCATTAGATGTTCTTATTACCTTCTATACCTAAAGAAGAAGATAATACTACTTGAAATTGTATTATTACTTAGTTTGTCTTTAGGCTCTTCAGAGACTTCTGCTAGTGACTGATTTGTATTAATTTCAAAACTTTTTCATGTGTCTCAAAATGGGGTGAATAAAATTCATAGCATTATTCATAATAGCCAAGACTTGAAAATAACCCAAACGTCCATCAGTTGATGCATGGTTATAGAAGATGTAGTATATTCTTAAAATGGAATATTAGTCACAGAAGGGAATGAAGTACAGATACATGCTTCAACATGGATGAAACTTGGAAAAATGCTAGTGAAAGAAGTATATTCTATGATTCCGTTTATGTGAAATGTCCCAAATAGGCAAATCCGTAGAGACAGAAAGTAGATTAGTGGTTACCAGGGGCTGGGAGGAGGTGGGAATGGAGAATGACTCCAGTGGGTATGTAGTGTTTAGAAGATGTTCTGGAAGTAGTGGTCATGGTTGCACTGCTTTGTTCGTCTTTTCTTTGGTATTTAAGGCTGTAATCTGATGCTGAGGGCTGAAACTGTTGACGGGGAAATGTGCTGGAGGTGTGAGCTGGCTGTTTTGTGAGTTTTAAAAAAAATCAGAGAATTACAAGTATCAGTCTTACAAAGTCTTAAGAATAGCATCTTAATTTTTATTAACCATACAGGTACGTTTATCTCTTTATTATTAACATTATTTTTGTTTATATGTTTTTACATATCTTTTAAAGACCTGTAGTTATGTTGGAGTAATTTAAAAGTGAACCTAAGACAGCCTTATGGAAAATCAAGCTGTCTTGAAATTGTGCTATCATTTTTTGAGGTTTCAGTGCATCATTTCCGTTCTAAGAGATCAACAGCCTTTAAGGTAGATTGTAGATACTTTGTTAAATCATAGAAACTTATCTTACTGGAAGTTAGGTGTGTGCAGTGGCATGGCTGTACTCCCCTGTACTCGGAGGCTGATGTAGGAGGATGCCTTGGCCCAGGAGTTTGAGGCCGGCCTGGGCAACACAGCAAGACCCTGTCTCTTTTAAACAATCTTATAAATTAGCATTAGCTTGTGAAATGTTCATTGTGATTGAAATTAGGTATATTTTAATTTAATAAATAACGTACTGTGTGTACCTTTTGAAATTGTGCTAACATTTATTTTGTGACTCAGAGGACAGAAAATAGATACTTGAATGTAAAATATTAGTTCAGCGTTCAGTGTCAAATATTGATTGCCTTAGAGGTCAGTCCTACTGAATTGTATGCTTTATTATCTGAAATGCAGCTTCTTTTCCACCTGCTGCAGAAATCTTTTCCCTTCTGTTATGTCTTAGAACTGCCGTGTAATACTTTAGTTTTTAGGCTTTGGTCACCATAAGACATTCTCAGCAACTTGTTTTCACAGCCTTTTCTTTGATATTCATTTGAACCATGAGCATTTTTAATATTCTAAATATTTTGACCTACAAAAATAGAAACTTTATATGGTTCAAACTAACAGTTAATTTGCTTTAGTTTACTAGGCAAGTATGAGTACAATTTCAATACTAATAGCAAATATTTTATTCATTGTGTTTTTCTGAATGCTATATGTGTATTAACTCATTTTAACCTCACGACAACCCAATGAATTGGTACTATTATCTCTCATTGAAAAATAGGAAATAGGTGTAAAGAGGTAAAGTGATGTGCTGGAGTGAGTGAGACCCAGGATTTCCACCCAAGCAGTCTTTCTCCAGAGTCCACTTACTGGCAATACTATATTGCCTTGTTCTCTTGATCTAGTCCTCTCATGACCCTTTGTTACTTTTGTAAATTGAAGTCCAATTCCTTCTCTTGCCTTGAGCTCCTCCTCTCCCTAAGCAGTAGTGAGGGGTTGGGCTTTTATTGCATTGTGTTTGTATTGTAATTTTGTGTTTTTCCAGATGTGTTTTGTGACTACAGGAATAGATACTCAAAGGAATCTTTCAGCAGTGTCTATTACACTGACATTCACATTTCTGTGTTGTGTTTTGTAAATTTAGGAAGCCTTCTACAGTTACTGTCAGTTCAGCTAATACTTTTGCATCATACTTTGTTATATAGCAACTTCTTATGTGTAATAATGTTAACTGAATTATAAGTCTAGGACCAATTTAGTCTGTATAATCTGAAGATTCAGACTAAGTGTTTTGGATGATTGATAAAGCAAGTAGTTTCCCTTTTTTATTTATTTCTTAATAGCAGTTTTCCAGGTTCCCATTATTGGCTTGCATCAAGAGTATAAGCATTAAAAAAATTATGCCAGAGCTGAGAGAGCAAGAAGTGTTCCAGTTTTTACTGGTAGGGCCTGGCAGGATCCTGTTCCTGCTCTCCTGGTCTCTCACTCATCTTGAATCCCCTGACACCTCTCTTTCTGGAATTCTTCTCTTTTATACTTGGTCAGTGGGGAAACAGATAGTATCAATACCCTAAAGAAGGGAGTTAGATTTAATATTATATTTAAATCAGCATGGTATATTCAGACTTGTTTAAAATTGCAGTCCATTGCAATGGCATATGAATTTGGTTTGCTAAAGGGACAATTTGGTATGCACTGCATTTATAAGCAGCAGATTCTTGGGCTGATAAACATCTTGGTTATGTTGAGGGTTTCTTGCATTGAGTGGAATGACCATGGACAGTAGACTTCTTGGGTCCCAGCAACCTGAAATTCTGCCTTAAATAGACTAAAGCTGTAAGGTTCGTTTCAAAATATGGAAAAACTGAGGCCAAGTACATTGAGCAATTTTTTGAGTGTGAGAATGAAATTATACTTTATTGATTAATATTGTTAATAACTTTTTAGAATATATTTATCTAATGTTTGATTATCAGTAGTTTCATATTAGAGATTCATTAAATTAGTGACAGATGGAGAGTGGAGTTCTCGTGTTATTTTTGGTAGGCCAGAGCCTAAGGAAGCAGTCATCTTATAGAAGTTAGTGTAATTTTATTATTATTTACTGTTGTCATTAGATGTTCTTATTACATATAGCTAAATAAATCTTCGATGTAAAAACAGAGAAATGAGTTAATTATGAATGATTCCACATTTTAAAACATTATTATGGGGAATTTAAACATATATAAAAGTAGAGAAAATAATAAGATAAATTTCTTTGTATCCATCACTCAGCGTCAGTAATTAACACCTCCTGGCTAATTTTGTTTGATCTATGTCCTCACTCACTTTTCCTCTTCCCTTCTAGATTATTTTAGTAGCAAATCCCAGATATTAAATAATTTCATACATAAGTATTTTAATCCTTATCTAAAAGATAGGAGTTAAAACTCTCATTTCACACATAAAAGTTATAATTCTTCGGTATTATCAAGTAGCTAGTCTGTGTTTAAATTTCCCTGTTATCTCGTAATTTTTTTTAGTTTGTTCAAATCAGGATTCAAATAAAGAATACCATTGCAAATGGTGGTTGTATCTCTTAGATCTGTAGGTTTCCTTTTCTTCCCATTCCTCTTCTCCTTTGGAGTTTATTTGTTGAATAAACTGGATTTTGTCTCACATTCTATATTTTGTAATTGTACCCTTATGCTGATGTTTAACACTTTCCTTGTCCTATTTCTTGTAAGATGGGAGAGAACCTAGAGACTTGATTGAGTTCAGCTTCTGAAAGTCAGTTTGCCCAGGTTTTTGATGGGAGGAATGTGGGGTGCAGGAGTTGGATTCAAGAATACTTATGGAACTATCTACACTTCTGTCTGTTGGTACTTTAAAGAAGTGCTACACAGTTGAAAGGTGTCTTTGACCTGCATGCCTAAAAGAGATTTTCAGCTTTCTTGGGCCTTTGACTGTCTTGTATTTGGTAAAATGCTATTTTATTACCCATGTTTTAATCTCCATTTCATTTTGTTATGATAAGTCAGTTTGCCCAAGCATGCTTCTTAGGAAGTAGTTGCTTGGATGACTCTTTTTGGGATAACTCTTTGAATACTTGAAGAGGTGTAGGTCTGTTGTAACTTCTGAAAGCCATTGTTTTTACATATGAGTGTTCTTCTAAAATTCATTCTAAATGGTCATGAAAATATAAGGATTCACATTTTTGGATGGCATAGTCCCTTGGGACTACTCTACTGTAGGTTGCATGAGATCTATCTTTCAGATTAGCTGTGGGTTTCTAGGAATCTTAGTGTAACTTAGATTTCAGTATACCTGATAAGTGGATCTCCCTGTGCCTACTGGTGGCACCTTGCTGGGATCTTTTCTTTTCTTAATATGGATTGTCCTCTTGACCCAGACTTTAAAACTTAGCACAAAATTTATTTGCCCACAGTTCAAGATCCAGCTGGCAGAGAGCCCAGGCTAACAGTTTCATGAGTTCATGGGAGCTGTCTACACGTAGTTGGTCCAGGTTCTTTATTACATTTTCAAGTCCTAAAAATATCTTTTGCTATATTATGTTTAGGCTTGTGATCATCTCCTATCACTTAGGAATTATGATCATCTAGCATCATTTGGAAACTCATTTGGCAGAAGTGTCCCATTCTGGGCATTTCATTTGAACTGATGCTAAATGATAAGGTGAATATCAGATTACAATTTAGAGCTTTTAAAT
The DNA here is from genome assembly GCA_023783475.1 of Daubentonia madagascariensis. Taxonomy (NCBI): domain Eukaryota; kingdom Metazoa; phylum Chordata; class Mammalia; order Primates; family Daubentoniidae; genus Daubentonia; species Daubentonia madagascariensis. The sequence goes on along the minus strand of JAKFHU010000776.1, from coordinate 33,701,085 downwards.
AAATAAAGTGATATATCATTTTGCATATAAATACACATTTGTTCTTATTTCTTAATTAAGGAATGTGTTAGTTTCCCAAGGCTGCTATAACAAATTACCACAAACTTGGTGGCTTAAAACAGTAGAAATTTATTCTCTTGCAGTTCTGGAGGCCAGAAGTCTGTTGGCAGGTTTGGATCCTTTTGGAGGCACTGAGGGAGATGTGTCCACGCCTCTCTTATGGTTTCTGGTGGCTGCTTGCAGTCTTTGGCATTCCTTGGCTTGCAGATGTGTCACTCTGGTCTTTGCCGCTGTCTTCACATGGATTTGGTTTCATGGCTTTTTTTCTCTTATAAGGACAGCTGTCATTGGTTTTAGGGCCTACTCTAAATGCCGAATAATCTCACTTCAAGATCCTTAACTTAATTATATCTGGAAATATCCTATTTCCAAATAAGGTAATATTCGTAGGTACTTTGGGTTTAGTGCTTAGACATATTTTAGGGGGAGGGGACACTGTTCAATATACTACAACAATAAGTGTCCATTAATGTAACTTTGACAGTTTCAGTCAATTTGCTAAACATCTCATTATACAGTATATATGCTACACATTTTTTCTGACACATGTTTTGGAGGTTGTATTTCCTTATTACTCAGTAAAAATGAACTCTTTCCCTTCCACAATGGGATTTGGGTAGCAGGGAGGTGGAGAATCTTTTTTGTTAAATCCACATTGCTGTAATCTTTTTCAGAGTATTAAAAACATGTTCTAAACATGAGTGCATGATAGATATTTATTTTAATATTTATTTATTTTTAGATTTTTACCTCCTTTGTTTTTCTGTCCCACTTTTTGTGGATAGCATGTACATAAACCTTGAAATTTGGGGCAAGAGAAGTGGAAGAGGTTAATCCACTTCTAAGGCTGACATCATTTTCAGAGTAACTGATTCCAAGAATGAGCAGAATATATTTTACTTAATAGCTATGAGAGATGGATTTTCATAAACTTTTATCCAAAGTAACTAGATTCTCACATTCAGTGTAAAGGGTGTTATGAAAATGTAAAGTTCATTAATATGCTGTATATTTTTATCCCCTTGAATGTAATTTAGAGATTATATACTGTAATAGGATTTATGACATTATACTGTTTAATCTTTAGGGTGTTACAAACACATCAAGGACAGTTGGCAGTAACTACGGTTTGCCTGCATTTTAAGAATGCATTAGTATTATTGAATATCATGCATTTTCCTAAAAATAAACAAAATTTCTACTCTTACAGATTCCGAGATTTTTTTTCTGCAGGCCAAGAGTAAAATCTTTAAGAACTAACAAGATGAATTAAAGATGAAATGATTTATTTCTAAGGTTAGGTTTTAATTAATACTTGGGGGATTATTTTGGCATTTCTTCAAAGTATTTGTGTGTATCTGAATTTGCACCTACTCAATAACCTAACTAGGATTTATAAAATGGAACAATGTCTTCTCTCCAATTTGGTGGTCAAAAGGAGCTCTGACTTAAATAAGTGTATTTTTCTATCAGGAATAGCTTGCCATTCTAAAATAAGGCAAGCAAAAACAATGGCACAATGAACCTTCCTCAGTGCTTTTTTCTTTGTATACAACAAATACATTGATATTTTACTGGCTTAAAAAGTGTATTTTATTTGAGTCTTTAAATCATTGCTCAGTGTTTTTCTGTTTGTTTTAATCCATTGCTTATCATTTCTTTTATGTTAGATTTGAATAGTTTATATAATAGATTGTAAGCTTCTAAAGGGCAAAAAATATATGTTTTCATCTTGTGGTCTTGATAGTAGCATGCTCAGGTAGATATTTACAAGCTATTTGATGTTGTTTCCACTTTGGGAGAAGGGAAATCAATGGATAGAAATGAGGAAAATGCCTGTGCCATTAAATATCTATGGATATCTGATTTTTCACACAGTTGCCCTTCTTTAAAAGATGCAGGTGGCAGTTTTACAAAGTCTTTTTGCCTTATTTTGTGTTGCGTGTTGAGTAATCCTTCAGTTGAGTAATTTTTTTGTCTTTTATATCTATGTACATTGAAAACCCTATCAGACAGTGTTGCACCTTTTGTTTTCTGTTTTCAAGTGGAAAATATTTGAAAGATATCAAGAGGAGAAGGAGGATTATTACCATTTCTGTTGCTCATCCCTCATTTAATATTTCAAGTTTCCTTCTGGTGTTACATTTCTTCTCTTTGAGGAACTTCCTTTGGCAGTTCTTTTGGAGCAAGTCTCCTGGCGATTAATTCTCTTAGTTTTCCTCCATCTGAGAATGTATTTTAACCTTCATTCCTAAAGGATAATTTCCCCAAATGTAGAATACACCTTTCCTTAATATTCATGGGGGATTGGTTCCATGACCTTCTGCAGATACCAAAATCTGTGGATGCTGAAGTTCCTGATATAAAATGGTGTGGTATTTGCATATAACCTATGCACATCCATCCTCCATAAACTATAAATCATTATTACTGATTTGTAATACCTAATACAATCTAAATGCTAATGTAAATAGTTGTTATACTATTCAGGGAATAATGACAAGAAAACAAGCCTGCATGAGTTTGGTACAGATGCAGTTCTTTTTTTCCTGAGTATTTTCGATCTATGATTGATTGAATCTACTGCAGAACCCATGGATATGAATCCCATGGATATGGAGGGCTGACTATACTGGGTTAAAAGTTTTTTTCTGTTAGCACTTAAAAATGTTGTTCCTCTTCCTTCTGGCTTCTGTGGTTTCTGATGGGAAATTCCCAGCTACTCAGTTTTGTTCCCCTATAAGTAATGCGATTGAACCTTAAAATTTCTAAATTTGAGTTTTCAGCCATTATTTCCTCTAGTACTTTTTCTTTCTGCACCACACTCTCTCCTTTCCCTCTAGAACTTGGACCGATGAATATTAGACCTCTTGTTATTGTGCCATAAGTCCTTGAGGTTTGTTCATTGATTGATTGAGACAGGTTCTTGGTTTGTTGCGATCACAGCTCACTGAAACCTCGAACTCCAGGCCATCTTCCTGCGTCAGACTCCCGAGTATCTAAGACTACAGGTGTGTGCCACCACACCTGGCCAATTTTTTTTATTTTTGTAGAGACAGAGCCTTGCTATGTTGCGCAGGGCAGTTTTGAACTTGCCTTGGCCTTCCAAAGTACAGGGGGGTAGGTGGGGGAGGATTACAAACATTCTTGTTTTGTTTTGTTTTTAACATTTTTTTCCTCTCTTCAGGTGTAGTACTTTCTATTAATCTATTTTGAAGTTCACTGACTCTTTCCTTTGTCATATCATTCAGCTATTGAGCCTATCCAAGTGAGATTTTCATTTTGGTTATCCTATTTTTCAGTTTCTATGTTTTTCATTTCACTTGTCTTTATATCTTCTATTTTTTGAAGAGACTTTTCATCTTTCTGTTTATTCTGAGAGTGTTTGCTCATGTTGGAACATTTTTATAATAGCAGTTTTAACATCTGTGTTATTTCAGTGTTGGCGTTTGTCAATTGTCGTTTCTTTAAGTTGAAGTTTTCCTGATTCTTCATGTATCAAGTTATTTTGGACTGTATCCTTAACAATTTAAGTATTATGAGACCCTCTGTCTTGGTGAAATCCTTTGGCAAATGTTGATTTTCTTTTTTTTTTTTTTTTAAAGTAGGTAGTTTGTTTGGGTTGAGGTTGCAAATTCAAATCAGCCCTCTGTGGGTTGTGGTTCCAATGACAGTTTGTTTTACAAAACCCTTGCAGTCTTATTCAGATCTGTCCTGGATGTGTGCCAAACATTGGACTGTCTTGGAACTGGGTAGTTGTGTATGCCAGAGTTCAGTTCTCAGTGTCTATGGTATGTTATTTTAGCACCAGCTCCATGCATGGATAATTAAGAGGGGTAAGCCTAGGAGTTTACAAACAACTTCATGGGGCCACTTACCTGTGCTTCTCCCTCTTCATGAATTCCCTTGTACCTTTTGGTTACCCAGGCATCCCCTTTTTGGACTTCTAGCCACAGAGCTGGAGTTTTAGTTACCTCCTTCTGCTGCACACTTCTCAAAACTGTACCAACACTGGGGCCAAGTATCAGGAAGGCAGAAAAAAATAAGCAACAGGAGCTTATACCATCTTCTTGAAGAGAAAGGTTTCATCCCTCAGAAGTTTAGACTCCTGAAGACTCTATTCTTGCTGCTGTCACTGCCTCCACCACCACTGTCACAAGATTGCATGGTAGCTTGGGTCCAGTAGAATGTGGAAAAGAAAAAAAAACAGCTAGGGAATTTTCTCCACTTACCTGAGAATTAGGAGATTTCTTTCCTGTTCCTCAAGCTAGAACTAGAGGACTTTTTGTAGAGTTTTGTCTGTCTACTCCTGAATGTCTACTTCTAGATTTCAGCTGTGTTGAGTCTAGGCCAGGGGATAACAAAGGAGCAAAAATTATATACCACTAGTTTGATGGTAATTCTTATTTTCATCTTCCCCAATCTGCCTTAAATAGCTGCTCTATGCATTCTGTCCAGGTTTTATGTACGCGTTCAGTGGGAAAGATGTGTTAGAGTGTTCCTATTGCACCTTTATTGGAATTGGAATTCCTGGTATATTTTTGAAATCAGCAAAAAGTTTAAAACAAGTGAAAGAATTATAACTCACACTCTTTGATTTCATGCTTCATGTTTAAGTGTACACGTGTTAGAACCCACACAAGGAAACTGGCCCGTGTGTGGGTTCATTAAGTATCCAAATTTAGAAAAACATTTTGGGTACTGGAAGCCATTGAGATTTATGCTTCTTCAGATAAGCAGGATAAATAAATCTTTTCCTGTGTAAAAAGCAATTTTATCTTATTTTAATGTCTTTATAATTTGTAGTAAGTACAATTCCAGTTCAAACATCTACCAACTATTTTCTAGTAAATTTCCTTTTTTGTTTTTGTACTTATTTGAAGTTTATTAGGTTTCTCTTTTTAAATCAACAATAGATTGTTGAAAGTACACTGAAAAATTTTTTTCTCGCATTTTTTTCTCTTTTCTCTTTCTTATTTCTTCTTACCTTTCTGTCCTTTATGTTTTTATTATTATATTTCTTCATGTTCTTAACCCTCACTCCTCCTTCCCTCCACTGCTCAAATGGTGGATAGGAATTATGTAGGGGTGCTGCTTTGAGAGTTTGAACTCTGATTGAGAGAATAATCCTCCCCCCTCAAAAGGCTGTCTGCTTCAGCTGTCCCCTTGGCTAATTAGAATTCCAAAGAGCATTAATAACCATTTAAATTAATCCGATTATACCTGCAATTGCTAAAGGTGAGGTTCAGGCTGTTTAACCCTCTTAATGAACACAAACATGAATCAAAACTGGGTAGGAATTTTACATTTTATATTCATTTCTGCCCAACGGAAGAAAACTATTTCACCTGCCCCTTTGTAGCAATCTAGTTTCCAACAGTGCAAGGAAGACCTGCCATTAATTCAGCCTTTGTTAGGAGACCAAAGCTAAATAACTTGATCTTGTGAAAATGACTTTTCAATGTTTGTGAAAGTCCTTTTGGGCAAAGGTGTAGAAAACCATTTAACAGTAAATAATCCTTTAGTTAAATGTAAAAGTGTTATAAAAATCTAAAAACTCTCTTCCTAGCAACTAATGTTGTAACAGTAATTTGACCATAGCATTCTCCCAAATGACATTAAACAGGTGGAAAAACAGATATAATTTCACAACTTTAGATAAAAAGGAATGGAAAGAAACTCTAGTCTAAACTCCCTCATAGTGGCATTCTTTCTCCAACACAGTGGACATGGTCACCTAGTTTCTGTTTAAACATCTCAGTCATAGCAAGTGTTAATAAGGCAGCCTATCCCATAATGAGATGACTTATCATTGTCAGAGAATCCTGATCTGAAATTAATAACTATTATTTGTTTTCTTTTGTTTTGTCCCTTCAGCCATAGACTATTATTTTAACACAGCCTATTTCCCCCATTCCCACTCCCTGACCCTGCCCTATTCTCTTTAGATTAGGTGTGTATTACAGCAGACTTTTTTTTGAGTTATACAAATTTATTGGAGAACAAAATGTTTATAAACGTGGTCATGTACTCATTGTACTCATATACAATTTTATATGCATTAATTAGCTTTTCCTTAGCCGAACTCTTCATACATGGTTGAAGTTGAAAATTTTGAAATCAAGAAAAGGAACAATCAGATGAAACCTGTATTTTTTTCTATGTAGTAGCCAATTTCTCAAAAAGTTATTCTTTTCACTGCTAATGTGTGTGTCAGCTATGGAAAAGTCTAGATTCAAGAACTAAGAAAAATTAGTTGGTTTGAGAAAAAGACATCCACTGGAATCTGCATGGCACTCCTGCAACAAAGATATCTATTAGTCGATAGATGTCACCCCCAACACCTGTCTAAAATGACTCATTTCTTTTCCTGATTACCACTTATAGATTTTTCCCTTTTTGAAAAAACATTACACAAAATGTAAACTTCATACTTTGGGATTATTCTTTAGTCTGGATCTTTTCTTTGAATGAAATAAGCTTTGGGATGCTTATTTAGATGTTCAATGGAACAGTGTGGAGAACAGTAATTGTGTTTGGGCTAAAGAATTAATCCATTTAGTCATGGGAAGCATTACTTAGCTTTTCCTTAGCAGTTGAATTGTGGCATAACTTAGGGGCTATTTTAGGATTGTAGCCTCAAATAGAAACTTTTAGAAATGAAAGTTTATTTGTGTTGATGAACATACACTTTTGAATAATGAGCCATTGACTTGATTTCAATGAAAATTAAATTGTTTTTCAAGTCAAAGTTCTTATTTTATGTTTAAACATTAATTGAAAGCTACATCTTTGTATTGACGAAATTTTTAAAAATTGGTTATCTTTAAGTCAGAAAAACACAATCTAACAGAGAAAGGGTTTTAATAAGTAATAATTAGGCTGGCTTCAGAAAGGAATTGTAACTTGAAAAATTTCTAGTGGTTATTAGTACACTTTTGTACAGTCAGATGTAATAAAATTTTGTTAACTGTAATTTTTCTAATATAAAAAATTTTACAGCTTTTTGACATTTAGGAGGCCATAAAAAAGGTGTTTAGTAAGTCTTATTTCTGTTTTGGAAAAATAATTATCCCATATTTCATATAAAACATTTTTCTGAGTGATATAAGCTGCCTACGTATATGTACCTGACTGTGAAGATTTACAGCCTGAAAAATCTAGTAAGCTTTTTTAAAAACTTGTTTTTATCACAGCATGTTTATGTTGTTGGGTTTTCTGTTGTTTCATATACAATTTTATATGTGCTACCAATTAATGAGGTTTATTTGCACTACCCATCCTCAGTAAAGAGCAAGGTAGTTATTCTGCCCTACTCTTAGCAGAAAAGTTGAGTATATGCCTACCAAGGGAAAAGTTCTCTGCCTGAAGGAATTTTCTCCCTCCTTCCTAATCAGTCCTAATCTATCAATGTTCACCTGAAATCTCATCTTCTCCAGGAAGATTTTCCCTAAGTGACTTCTGTAAGCTGACTTCCTCATCTTTAACACGTAAGATTAGAATTGAACGCCTAGCCCCTTTCTGCTTTTCATTATGATTTTTAGGCTTATAATCAGACTCAGACATTGATATTGTTTTTTGAACTCCTCTGGCCCTTACTTGCCTATTATACACAATTAAATACTCTGAGTGACCTTGTACTTGGGGCTGAGTTTTCATACAAATGTGGATATATTGAGGACAGGCTCTAAAAAATTGGATAAATGTTACTCTATCACTTACACGATAGTGGCATTTGAATATATTGAGGAATATTACTCTTGTTTTGTTGGGTCAGTATGTGTAATAATAAATTGGATGATGGTTAGAACCCAGATTGGAAGTACCCAATTCCATTGTGATTTAGGAGTTAATACAGTCATCCTGTGAGAGACTTTAAAGCCTGCTTAGTAAGTGGATAGGTCAGTGTAGAGTTACACAGAAGGAGCCTTGCAACTCAAGAGCAAAAATCTTAGGTCGTACAGGTAGAGATCCAAGCAGGATGAAACAGAGGATTTAGTGTAGGGAATTGAATTATTTGGAGTAATGGTACCAGGAAAATATATCTGAATAGGTAATAGAGAGTGTGTGGAGTTAGATTAATATAGACTCTAGAGGCACTTGGAGAATTCAGGTAGATCTTAGGGTTGCACAGATATCATGCTTTAAGTGATGTATTCATTATTTTCATGGAGCATTTATTCTTTTTAAAGGGAAGGTTTATTTTGGGTGTTGCCCTGGTTAACTTCAGGAAGGCTTCTGTGTGAAATTGTGCTGGAATTGGCTTTAGGGATGTAAATCCCATAAATCCACAGCTTAGGTAACAAATTGAATTGCTAACAAATACAAGGAATTTAAGGAAAAAAAATCCCATTTAGAAAAGAATAGCTAATATTCTATTTCAAGCAGTTATTATATATACAAATTCGGTATCCAGAGGATACCTTTGTATCTTGTTGCCTGTTCTCACTTAGGTATAGCAGAACTGGAATATAGATTTTTTGGATTGTGATGTCTTTTATAACAGGGAAGCCCTTATAAGTGCACCCATTCATTATAACACCTAAATGAAAAATTCAGTCAACAAGTATCTATTATTTTATAAGCTACTATGTGCATTGCAGGAAAAAAATACAAAATACAGTTTTTTAGGGTTTATTCTCATCATCTCCTTCAGATAGATGAAAAATACCACCACTAAGTAGTATTTAGGATATGTTCATGCAAACCCATGTGTTTGAGTCTAAAGTAGCATTTTAGCAAGGAGGAGATGACTATCCTGGGGCAAATATAGAATGTTCCATGGAAGAGGAAACAATTGAGTTTGAATCTTGGAGAGTTCAGTATAAGGAAAATTCGACTATGTGCAGGAATGGAAATGAGATTTTAAACCAGGAGAAGAATAGATAGGGAGCACAGTATGTACACATTGCTTTCTGGGAAGTATTTAATGTGGGTTGTGGCTTAATGTAACTTAATGTGGTGGTCGATGATTTAATGCAGTCTGCTGTGAATCAGCCGGGAGAGATACTACTTAAAAAACTTAATTTAGTCCAAAGTCTGAGGGGTAACTATGTTGGTAATGGTAGTATTGGAATTAAATAAAATATTGGCTAAATAATTTTGAAATGAAGAGTCACTAGGACTTGATGGCTTGATAAAAACATTGATGGAGATAGGAGTGAAAGAGAGTTTTAAGATTGTAGGTTTGTATGATTTTAAAATTATTCTACCATGGACAGAAATAGGGAAGCTGACAGGAAGGGCCCAGTCCAGTTTAGTTTTAGATGTGTTGAGTTTGAATTATCTGTATTTGATTTTGGTGAAGGAATTATGAGGGCACTTAAAGAAATATGACTAGAATGTTTATGTCAGGCTTGGAGATAGAAATATATGTTGATTTTTGGACTTAGATGAGATCTCAGAAATCAGGTAATCTGCCAGTTTTATGACACACCCAAGCCTCTCCCTTTTCTTTCTCTGGGTCACACTGTCCAGTACAGAAATAGATTTGCTATGTATTTTGAATGAACAATGAAAGCATGAACTATTCTTCTTTACAGAGCTATTTATTATAGTGGAATTTTATCTATAGATGCAGCCACTTTGCCAGATCTCTGATGGGACTAACGATAATATTGTCTGTTTAATTTTAATAGTAAATCTTTCGCCAAGACTTGTTCAAATGAACAAATATAGCTAATGATTTTATGACAGCTAAAAGAAGAATATTTGAAATGAAAGGAGATCTAATATAATGAAACAGGCATATTTTTTAGTGGTGTGGTAAGTTTGAGACTTGTTAGAATAGAAATCATACCTTATAGAAAATATTTTGTTTTATTTTTCCTATTATATTTTTCTTTAATATGTAGCTCTTTGTTTCATTATGACTATTTTAGTTAAATATATTAATCAGTTTTAGCAGGTTACTATCTAAAAGTAAGAATTTAAAATTAACCTTGTCCCTTTGTGTGTTCATTTTTGAGTTGCCTGTTTTCTATATAAATTTTTGATGAAAAGCTCTCTGTTTAATAAAATTTAGAGATATGATTCTTTTAATGTAATTTTAGGCATTAAAAAAACCCTCCCAAAATATCTAGGGTATTGTTTTATGATTAAAACAAAGTCTGTAGCCTTTTCTTCTAAGTAGAAATTTTAAAAGTTGAGGTATTCACTATTTTTTGGAAAGATAAAGCTTTTATTAATGACAGTGTTAGTTATTGGGCAATTATTAAAATGATTATTAAAATTTATATTGTTATATATGTAACTTGTTAGTTAAACATTTGTTTGCATGTTAAGTTTATTATTTGAATATATACATTGTTTTAAATTGGTTGTGTTTTATGAGGAGGTCACTATGCTGTATTATATTTTTACACAGGGGTTGGGGGCTGGGGGAAACAATCCAGAATGATAATCAAAGCCAGGGTAGAGTAACTTGTTAAAGACTTTAGAATTAGTCTTTTTTTTCCCCCTTGCAGTGTGATACTTTGAAGGCAGCTGCTACAGATAAACTCTGGAGCCCCAGATGGTGGTTGCCTAATCCTCATGAGAATTCATGTCCTGGAAGCAGCTCTTATCTCTCCAGACCTGACATTGTCTGTGAGCTTTTGCTAAAGAGGGAATAATATAAACATGCTATGCATCAGTTTCACTTCTTGAATATGTCAAAAACACATGAAGTTATAGCAAAGTATAACAAGAACAGAGTTCACATTATTGAAAATGTTGTTCTTTAAAGCACTGGATGCTAGCTTGTGATGAGTGATGGGGTGTAGTCTGAGAGGAAAGGCACAATGAACACTTTTTTGAAACAAAAATGCCACTCCTCCCAATATCATGATTTCAGAGATGCAGATTTGTCATTAAGTATGCAATACCCCGAAGAATTCACTGTTACGTGATTTGCTCTAATCTAACAGTTTAAAACAATCTGTCCTATAAATGAATGTTCTGGCTTTTTTCCCCCACCCAGGAGTCTCCTCTGTTTGGAAAGCCTAAACAACCATTCTACTATTCTGAATTTAATGTTTTCTTCAAAAAATTTCCAAGGATCTGATCTTTGAGATCTGGGTCAGTGATAACTATAAATGGTTGTCTCTTTAGTACAGCAGCCAAATGCTCTGAAGTGGGTTTATAGAGAATTTATCAGACAGTGTCTCATTTAATACGTGAGCGGGAATGTTGGCACTGTCATCATGATTAGTTGTTGAATCACCCATCACTTGATGATATGACTGTATAGGTAATAAGGGGGCTTTTCCCCCTTAGAAAATGATAAAATTTGTAATCAAATGGGAAACTAATAATAAAACCCAAGCCTGTCTGTCAGATCTTTTATCTCTTTCCTCTAAATATCCTGTTCTCCAATAGTCTTAGAATCTGTGGTGCCCTTTTATGTTTTCATAGCGTTTCTCATTTTGTTTTATAATCCTGTAGAGCCTTTCCTCAAAGAAGTTTTTAGTCATCCTATGAGACCCAGCTCAAGTATCACTTGTTCTTTGAAGTCTTCCTCAGACTGAATCATTTCATTTTCTTTTCTCCCAGAGTGTTACAACCTGAGCAATCTCTCTAAACTACGGATTTGATTGTGCCTTAAAAAAATGTTATAATTGTAATTAGATTTCAAAACTCAGTGTTTCAGCCTAGTGGTCGATCTCTTCCTTTGCTGGTTCACATCTTAGCCAATCTCCTTGGCTACTGTCCTGTCACAGAATGACTTGCTATTATTCCTTCCTCTGAGCCTACTTTATGCTCCCTTTTGGCCCTGGAGTACCCCCCCATGTCTGTCCATTTTAGTTTTTCTCATTTTTTTAAGATCTTGCTCAATCACATCTTCTCCATGAGGCCTCAACTTTCCCAGTGAGTCAGAAATCATGGCACTTTGTTTCCCTCTTACAGCACTATTGAACACATTTTATATTTGTGACATTTTCACAGATTCTGTTGAGTATGAAAATTAGTCAGAAAAAATATTCTTACCTTTGTAGATTTATAGTCTAGAAGGAATGTTGGTAATACAAAATGGAAAATGTTCTGTGTTATAATAGTGAAAGAATTCAGTTGCAGAGAGATTACTTCTAATCGGCATACTGATGGAAAGCAAATTTTCAGTAATTCATGTTTGCTGCCTCTGTTGGGAGCTCCTGATGGTAGAGCCTGCTCACTCAAACTTTGTATACCATGCAGTTTCTAGCATAGTATCTCAGGGAGGAGGAGATAAAATTTGAAAGATTAATAATAAAGAACTGAGTAAAACTTGGGTTTGGGTTAGATAGGAAAGGTCATAGGGTGAAGGTTGGAGCATCAAAGACTCATGTTCAATAAAAAGTTTTTATACATTAAATTAATTGATGATTGCCTCTTGGCATGTTTGTCATATTTTCCTTGCATTATGAAATTGTATTGCTTGCTGTGTGCTAGAGTAGTATGAAACGAAATGCTTACCACCTATATCTTTTAGCTCCTTACCCACTGAGTTCATTTTCTGTTGCTTCCTGTTTCTGTCACATTTGCCTCACCCCCATTCCAACCTGTATTCTCTTTTTGGGGTTCTTTTTCCTACAGTACATTAAAAGGCCAATGAAAACATGACCCTGATGGTGCTGTTCTTTATCATGATCTCACCACTCTGTGTTGTTATTTAAAAGAACAAACAAAAAGTAAAACAAAAGACACATGCTGCTAGTTTGTAGCCCAGCTGGCTCTGATTTCCCTTATTTTTGTATTTGCTGTTCTCTCTCATTCTTGTTTTCTACTTTGTTGCTTTTTCTACACTGCTCCCATTTGTGCACCACCCTCATAAACCCCTTATACTCTCCCTCTTGATTGGATTATACATTTATGCATTCTATTCTTCCTATTCTTAATCTTATCATTTCCCCCATTTTTTGTTTTTCTCCTTTCCTTTCCTTTCTTCCTGTTTTCTTCTCCATGTCCACTTCTGCCTTTTTTATCCTTGAGCTCTACTCCTTTTTTCGTACTTACTGTATGTCATTAAAAAATAAAAACAAACTCAAAAACAAAGCATAAAACTTCCCAAACATATCTAGGCCTTTTAAGAGCTGACTTCATGTTTTCCTCTTCATTTATGACTTTGCATTCTTTTCCTCATATTCTTTCCCCATAATAAATCTAAGAAAGCAGTAATCCCAGCTATTCTCTCTCATTTCCATTTTCCACTCCATGTGCTTCCTTTTTCCATTATTCTTCCGGTGATTTTATTAAGGCCTTACGATAAGGAAGGTATGGCTGATGTGGAGCTATGAGTGATGCAGTGATGGGTATTCTACCTCTTAGAAACCTTGATATTGAGGGTAGAAGCAGAAGTGAATTCAAAAAAGTAGAACAAAGAGTCAGATAAGAAATTGGAGCATGTTTACAGCTCTTTGTAAATTATGCTTTCTGTTAAATAGAGTTTGAAGTATAATTGAGGAACAAGAAGGTAGGAGAAGTAGACCTGAAGTGTGGACCATCGGGCAGCTCTGTGCTCAAAGATGTGTATGTTTTCTTGTATTCCCCTGTGACTCATACCTACCAACAAGGTCTGTTCATTAAAAATGCATGTGGTTTAACTGGTCCTTTTAAAAATGAAAATGACCTGTGCTATTAAGTCCCCTTCAGACCTTATGTGAATTAATCTTAATCAGATTGTAAATAGCAATCTCAATTTTATTTGGGTGTGAGGGAAAGGCAGTGGAGAGAGGGCATTAATGGGAAGAAACTCATTGTAGAAGGGGCTATGGGAGACAAGGATATTGTTGCCTTGTCTCGTAATTTTTGTTTTGAATTCATTGAATTTTTTAACCGAAGGAGGTATTAGTAATGATCTAGCTTAATTTCTTTATTTTATGGATGAAAAAAAAGATCCAGAGAGCTTGGCATGTTCAGGTCTTACAGTTTGTTAGTGATTGAAAAGGGCCAATTCTATCCATTTTTCTCTTTATAGCACCATATTGTTTTTGTACTCCAGTGGCTTCCTAGCCATTCCTTGACTTGAAGTGGGAAGAACAGGACCAAAGAGAAAAAGGGACAAAAAGTAGTATGTATATGTGCCCTCCCACCTTCTCATTTTGTTCTCCCTTTATTGTTAGCACATTATAATACTCTGGATTTCTATGTTTGGAGAACAGATCCTACTTGAATGGCTAAGGAGCTATTACATAGAAGAAAACAAACCCAAAAAATAGACCTTTATTAAAGAGGAAAAGTAATAATAAATACATTTTAAAGTATTATTATGCTGCTTTATTTCTGTTTATCAAAATCACTTCTGAGATAACAAGATTAGTTTTTATCTGTATAATCTGGATGGTGAGAGGGAAGCCAAAATGACTAGAAAATTAAGTAGTCCACCATTACTTTAAGTGACTATGTTTAAATTAGCAGGGCCCAGTGACATGCATCATAGGGCACTTAAAGATGTGGCAGATACGTTGCAGAGGCACTAGCAAATTACCATGCACAGGATGTGAAAGGGAGAGAGTAACGGTAGTGCTTCTGAGACACCACTTTTGTTACTCTAGTGCTCTTTACCACCTCCTCCCAAAGCTAGAGAAACAAAGAAGCTATACAAAACTGACATTATTTGCATTGCACTAGCCTTTGAAAACACCATCTATCGAGCTATACCCCGTTTTCCCCCTGTAGTTTCCCCAACTTATGTATTAAGAATATAAATCCAGTGTAGGTTTTAAGAGCTCGTGTAATGTCTGTGGCAAAGAGAGAGTAGAAATACCGTTTCCATACACAAGTGTTTCTGCAATCCCAATTTTTATAGTACTTTTAACATACTGTTTCATTTGATCCCCCAACCAACCCAGAATGTCTCTGGTGTAATGTGTAAAGATAAATTTAGCACAGTATGCCATAGGAAAAGTTTGTCTTTGGATTCAGTTTGTATGATTAGTCCAGACATTCTTTACTTGTTTGTTGATATTATAAACTCTGCCTGCTTCCACAGAAGGATTTGGAATAGATTTAGATAGGATGCATCTACAATAGGACAGCTAAAAATGAAGAATAAACAATCAGATAAAGTTTCCTTTTCTAGAAACCTGGGTGAAATGCTTATTGTACTTAGATATTAAATTTAGATCTCAGCTTTGTCAGTTAAAGCAAAAGGAAATGTAATGAATTGTATGTTTTTATTGCTTATTTGTTTAATTAAAGAGAAGCACATTACTTTTTACCTTATATCATAGTTATTTATACACACGTTGTGTTATGTCTCTAAACTCCTCTAGAGTAGGGACCATATAGATCCATGTTCCTCTCCATAACAGTGTTTAGTACAAGTGAACAAATGATTGGATAGGATTTCTTTTGAGGAAAGCAACTTGTTTAGGCTCTGGAATCTAAGAGAAAATTTCTCATTTGGATTCTTATTAAAGAAACACTGGATGGTTTGTTGATAACTATTTTAGCCAAGGTTTTATAAAGGATACAAAACAGTTCTTTGTATAGCCCTTGCTTTTATTGAACCCAGAAGAGCTATAGGGGATAACTAGGGAGGGGAGGGCGTGATTATCTTGACCAAATCATGAAATTCTGAGACAGATGGACCCAGGTCTGTGACTTCGGACAAGCTCTATAACCTCACTGACCTTTAGTTTCCTCATTTGTAAAATAAGGCTAATAATACTGTTCTTACAGGGATTTTGGTTTGGAAATAATCCAGGTACTCAACAGTTTCTTTTTAGAGAAAATAACACTCTGAACTGAGCATGGGTTTTTCCGTTAGGCAGACCTTGGATTTTGTTGTTTGACTATGGGCAAGTTACGTAACATGTCTGCTATGGTTTGAATGTATCCCCCATGTGTCCATGTGTTGGAAACTTGATCCTCAGTGTGGAGGTGTTGGGAAGTGGTACTTTTTAAGAGGTGTTTAGGTTGTGAGGGCTCTGCCCTCATGAGTCAATTAATGCCATTATTGTGGGAGCAGGTCCATTTTAAAAGGACAAGTTCAACCCCCTCTTTAGCACGAATGCTGTCTCTCTCCTTCTCCCTTCCTTCCTTTTGTCCTTCCCCCTTTCACCGTGGGATGATGCAGCCAGAAGGCCCTCACGAGATGCCCTGTGATCTTAGATGTCCCAGTCTCCAGAAGTATGAGAAATAAATTTCTGTTCCTTATAAATTACCCAGTCTCAGATACTCTGTTATAGCAACACAAAACAGACTAACTTTTGATTTCCTCATTTATAAAATAATAATAATAATCAAGTCACTGTTAATACCTGAATTTAAAGCACTTAGTTACTACTAAGTGCTCAATATAGTCATTATTAAAGATACTGTACTAAATAAAATATTTTCATTGTAAACTATATTAGGCTGGGCACAGTAACTCACACTTGTAATCCCAGTGCTTTGGGCGGCCAAGGTGAGAGGATTGCTTAAGGCCAGGAGTTCAAGACCAGCCTGGGCAACATAGTGAGACCCAGTCTCTACTGAAGAAAAAAAAAAAACATGAGCTGGCTGTGGTAGCATGCACCTGTAGTCCTAGTTACTCAGGAGGCTGAGGCGAAAGAATCACTTGAGCCAAGGAGTTTGAGGTTACAGTGAGCTGTGATCATGCCACTGTACTCCAAGACCCTATCTCTTAAAAAAGAAAGAAAGAAAGAAAACCAAATCAGTTTCGCCCAAGTGCATTGAATTGAACGTTGAATGTTGGTACATTTGTCAGGAGTGGTTGACAAAACATGACAGAGGAAGTGCTTAGATTGCTGATATTTTGAATGATAATTAATCTCTTTTAAAATAAGTCGTTTTATAACCAGCAAAAGCCCCTCTTAAATTCCCATTAAGGAGTGAGCAAGCTTCTTTTCTCCTTCCCTGGCTCTCTGGTTTGTTGTCATAGCCAGTTTCCAGTCCTTTCCTGCCAGCTTGATTGTCTTCCCTCTAGTGGCTGGCTTTCATCTCCCTGGCCTCTTTTTTGTCAGGAAGGGCGTAGTATGTATGCACTTTATCCTTGAATGCTAAGAGAGTACTTGTCAAACTGACAGTTGGTGTGACTACTGGTTGCCATTTGACATGGAGAACGACACCTAACAGTCTGCATTTGAAGCTGTGGGCCTTCAAGAGACTCATATAAGAGGCTGTACTTTATCAAGTAGAAACCGTTGATGAACATTTAGTTTTTATGGTATTGAATTATATCCTTTCTCAAAGTATATTTCTCCCCCATACTGTCCATGGTAATATTATATCATAGATATTTTTCATATGGTAAGAAAATGAAGAAAACACCAAGATTTATGAAGACTACTTTCTAATAATGAACCAGGTTTATCATTTCATTCATTTGTTCTTCACATCATATCATTGATCTCCCTCCCGTTTTGACACGTGCAATGGCGCATGGTTTCGTTAAAATATTCTTTTTGGGAAAAAAAATAAAAACTTTTTTATTTTAGAAAAGAGCAGATATTTTAAAAATTTTGTTTTTCCTAATAGAAAACTATAAATGTGAAACAACTGTCTTTTCTTTTTTTTTTTTGAGTTGGCTATCTGTATCATTGGGACGAAATGAAAATTAGATCTTAGTAAATATTCCTACCAACAATGGGACTCTAAAGCTCTTGTATCAGATTAAGGCAGCTCAGCCTTGCTTTAGGGTCCCTAACAGAATATATAAGTCACTTTATTGGAAGAATTGCTCAGGATTAATAAAGAAAATGTTAATACTTCCCTCCTCCTCTTTTCTTCCTTGACTCTTAAACACACAGTGTTAACAGCCTCTATACGTTTACAGGAACAGTATACCAGTGTTTACACCTTGTATATCCTTCCTTCTATACCTTTCTCCATGCTTACATAAAGAACATTGAAATACACACACACACACACACACACACACACACCCTGAGTAGTTTTGGGGTCATTGTTTATACATCTCTGAGGCATACTTTTTCACTTTTACTATGTAACATTCCTTGGTTAATTGATGTAGAGCTTAACTTTTTAATAGCTGTATGATATTCTTTGGAATATACAGAGTGCGTGTTTCAGAGGTTATTCAACTATTCCCTTAGATGTTCAATTGTTTTCAGTTCTTTAACCACTAGAGACATTATTACAAGTACATATATACTTCTGTGTTGAATTTTTTTCTAAAAAAATTGGTTTAGTGATGTTTAATCTCGGGAAGGAATAATGAGGATAATCACATTGTTTATTAGAGCTTGAACTTTTTCTGGAATTTATATTTGACCAATATTTAATTTCAAACTGTATTGTGAATTAAATTACACCAAAAGAGATCCAGCCACCATGCAGTTTTGAAGATAAATGTCATTAGTGCCTCAGCCTGGCCTGACCAGTGTCTTCCTTGTTTAATGGAAATAAGCAACTATTTTAGCTAAAATGACAAGCTGTAACAAAACACCTGTAGTTCCAGGGGATATAGAAGGAAATGCTTAGAAATTATCATGGTAAATATGCTATTTTAGGAAATATTAGTTAAAAATTTAAAAGCAGATCATTTAAGGCTAAAAAAAGAAAAACACCCTTCTTGTTATTTGCTTTATTGATGAAAGGACCCTAATACTGTCTGAAAAACTTTTATCAAGCTGTCAAATTCAGAATGTGCTTATTGTTGGTAATATATTTATCTGGTGATTGTACACCTCCAGTTACTGAATAAATGTTTTAGATTCGTTGATCTGCAAGGCAGATGGCATAAGAATAGGCTGGATGCATGGATTCTAATCCTAGCTGTGATGCTGTTGTCCGGTTATACAGATATGCCAAGTTTTCGCATCCTGGGATCACCTTTCCTTTCCTTATTGTAAAGTTGATTGTTTCTAAAGTTTTTCAGTTCTAGTAGTGGACAATGCTACATTAAGTTGCTCTTTATGTTGTTGAATTGGTCTTACGTTAGGGAACCATTTACAAAGATAATTTTGTTACCAGACATACAGAAAGGGAAATAGTGAATGTTTTTATTATGTTGAATGAGCTTTGCATTTTGGACCTGATTTTTATGACAGTTTAGCCTTTTCAACTGATCTCATGTTGTATCTTTTAGAAGTCTACTCAATGTATTTTTAATATCTTAAATAAGAATATAATTTTTGAGCTACGTTTCTAAGTCATGTGTTGTTTCCCTGGTCATTATATGAATAGAATTAATGTGGCAACAGAATGCCTCTGTGCTCTCCTACCAGCACAAGATTCTTATTTTTAAATTCTAATTTATCAGTGCAATCCTTTATTAATTAAATTAATTAAACCAATTGCTTATTTTATTCTTATTTTCTCTCGTGTTAGTTTGTCAAACCAGAGTTTGTTTTCATAATTATGTCTGATAATTCTGTACAGTAATTGTTGGAGGGAAGTCTTTAGTGAAAACAAATTTAAGGTGAAGAAGATACTATTCTTCCCCAACATTAGCAATAACGAAGTTGAACTTCTAGTCATATACCTTTTTGTGGTTATTTGGGGGTTGAATTACCAATCATTGTGAAGCCAATATTGCATCCTAAACAGTTGATGAAAGAGGTGCTTCTGTAGTAACCTTAGAAATTAGGGTACAGGAAAGTAAAAACTTTATTTTGTAAATTAAAGCTTTCCCTATGTTATATTAAATTTTAATAACATTATATTCTGCTTGCTTTATGAAACCTTTTATCACAAACAGTTATGAATATGAACATCTCATTTGACTACTGATGAACAGAGGGAAAAATCTAAATTAAAACTTTAAATACCACTATTTAATTACCCAAATGGCTTTGACTGTGTTAAAGAGTGCCTGGGATTATTCTGTTTTTCAATTTGTTTTAATGCTTCCTTGGTAAAAGCTGATGGATTCCCAGGCCCATTGCTGTCACTGATGAACTATATAAAGATAAATGACATTATGGTAAATTCCACTTAATGACACATTTTTAATTTTCAGAACACAGACATTTTCAGGCTAGTGAATGAAGGCTAATTACCTCAAGATCAGAACAAAATAACTCCTCATTTCGAAAGATAATAGAAAAGAAATGTTGCAGATTAATGATGCTATTTATCTTTAAAGGAAAAAAATTTTATCTTTATCCAGATAGCATAGCTCCCTGAGGAGCATGGTTATAAAATGAATCTGAAGTCGCAACTTAATAGGTTATTAAAATTGTGAGTGCAGGCTCTCCTGCTTTAGTCTTTCCATAAATTTAAATTGAAGGTCTGCTTTATTCAAAAAGGAGCAGCTTGTTTATGAGGCCAGAGGGAGCAACATACGTTACGGACAAAAGATGCACTTAACCCCATTCTAATATCTTGCTTCTCCATTTCTCTGAATGAAGCTCGACTCTTTGAAAAAGTATTTTTAAATTTTGTTAGCACTCTTGATTGATACCTATGTGCTTGGCCCACACTTTAAGCTTATTTAAGATTAAAATTAAAAAAATGAAAGCTGTAAATACTCAAAGCCTTTACTGAATAGATATGTCAATTTCTAATCTGATTTAATTGTGTGTGTGTGTGTGTGTGTGTGTATTTTTAAACATTTGAATTTTGTTATCTAATAGGAAAATATCTTGACCTATGAAGATGTGATTTTGTGGTCACAGTAGGAATTTATAGGAATTGTTCAATAAATCATTATTCACAGTTAAAGGATTAGCAATAATCCTTTTGCTACACTCCCACACAAGTAACAAAGTAGTGAGTCAGAGAATATTACTTGATCATAGAGGCGTTAACCAGTTTGTGACATCCTAAACTCTTGTCTTTTCCCTAGGTAATAGAACTGTTATTTCTTTACTAATGAGGTCATATAGCATTTTATGTAATTTTCATTTTTATCTGTTAGATAGTACATGATTTGCATATGTATTGATCATATTGGGCCACAGAAAAATGTTTGTTACCATGAGAGGAAACAACGTTTTGCATGGGATAGAAATTTCACTATATTATTGAGACACTATTTTACACCTTTCCAATTTTATTGCTCTAAATAGTTATAAAAACACATTTTATCTTTTAGGGACAGCAGTATACTGATTGCCATAGCATTATTTTGACATGAAATTTTCTGTTGACTTTCCTTAGAACAGTCAAGAAAAGTATTCCTTTTAATTTTAATTGCAGTATGTATTTGATTTTATGTTACATGTTATGAAAGCCTCTTTGTTTTTAAAATGTTCTTTAAGCTGTTTTGACTCTGTAGGTTAGGTGTACTTTCTAATAAAACAATTTTAAATTATTGAATTTGAAATCATATTTACTAATAACTGAGGGAAAGTACTCTAAAATGCAACTTGTGTCAAATCATCTATCTCACTGTTCTTCATTTTAGTACCTTGATTATTCCTATTTAATTTAAATTTTCAACATTATCCCCTACAAGGCATTCTTTATTCTTTATTTGCTACAGGTGAGTCTATCTTACAGTGACTTAAGGATCTGATAAGAACTCTGAACGTTATGTTTTATAGTGAGAAATAATCCTACTGTTGAGATAAAAATGAATTTTTTTTTGAATTTTAAAATAATTAGCTTATATAATGACCTTATTTCTGATTCTTAATAACAGTACCTGCAAAAGTAAAAAGAAATATGTATGTTTTAAGCATATGAGAGAAACTTCAGTAATTCATTATTCATATTCCCTAATCCATTTTGAATTGTGGCTAGCAATGTATACTATAAACTTACGTGTTATTTCACCACGATTTGGTGAGTTTTCTGATTCACTCTCTCATTCATTTAAAAAAATTACAAAGATTTTTAGCAATTCAAGTAACCTTTAATCAACCACAGAACTATATACCACTGTAATATAAAGATAAGATGACAGCATTTTGGCACATTATGAAACATTTTTTCCCCAAAATTTAATTGATTAAAATGGATCTGCTTAGAGCATATGTAGTACATGTTTTCTACCTGGTTCTTGTCCTTCAGCTCAAAAAATGACCTTGTATTTACTGTGAGAATAATACACTCTGAAATGTTCTAGAGCATTAATGACATTGTGTCCATGCTCCTATCTCTTTGTTCCCAGTTATTAATATTTATTTTAAATTTTTCACAGTATGCCCTATCTACCCTTCATCAGCGAAGGTGAGTTTATTCCAAAGACATTTACATGCAACTTAGGCAGAGAAAATGTCAGAAATTGTTGGGATTATATTTTAGAGTCAGAAGTAATTCTACTCTGGATATGAAAATAAGCCACTTCTTAATGTGCAAGTTTTCTCTTCCAGTGATCATGTTGAATGAATATTCTGTTTGAAAATTCTCTGTTATGGCCTATGAGTAGTTATTACTTTCATGTGTGCTTTGAAAATTCTGTTTTAAAGCAAGTCATTGATCCTTTCTACTTATTGTCTTCTTGTTCTTTGCGAGATTCAGATATTACAGTTTAGTAGTAACCTGTAAAAATCGTATGGAAAAGAGACAAAGTTAGGGCCATAAAATTGCTAGTAATGGTTTTATAGCAAGAGTCGCAAGCTAGTTACTGTTAACCTTCTTCACAATTGTGGAATTTTGTCTGAACCTGTTTGACAGGTAGCAGATGGATCTAAGTACAAAGATTCTTGACAGGACCAAAAAGATGCCGTTGTAGTTCAAATCCTCCAGTCCAACCACAATTAAATAATAAGACTCTATCAGAAGTTACAAATCATAATAAAGTGCTTTACCTTTCCACTTTATTCCTGACTAACTCCTCATGATAAATATTGTGGTTTGGTGGTTAGGGCATGCAATCAGAGGTGAAGATCTAAATTTTAATTTTAATAGTGGCTCAAATATTCATTGTGATAGTATATAAATTCTTTTCTGCTCTGTGTCCATTTTCTTACCTGTGAAAATTAGGGGTATAGACGCATTCCAATTGTAATCTACAGAGCTTTAGGGAAGGAAACGTGGGTGTTAGGAGAAGGCCTAGTGGGCCACTCTATACTCTATAATCATTTTTCCCCCTTTCTGCTTAACCAGAACAACTGTGTTTTTTTGGATTGGAACTCTGCTTATGATTTGATTGCAAAAAATGTACTTCTTTCAAAACAGAAAAAAAAGTTTTAAAACTATTTCTAGACTGGGTCAGGAATTGGCAAACTATAGCGCACAGGCCAAATGTGACCCAGCACTGTTTTTGTAAAGAATGTTTTATTGGAGCAAAGCCATGCTGATTTGTTTACATATTGTCCAAGGCTGCTTATGTGGCATAGTTAGAAGTTCTGACAGAGACTGTATGGCAAGCAAAGCTCAAAATATTTATCTGGCACTTTACCAAAAAAGTTTGCCAGTGCCTGCAATAGGTACTTACTAATCTTACACCTGAAAATTGGTTCCTAGGGATAGCTTAACTTCTGCTGTATGCAGTTCCTCTTGGACTGCACACTAATTCATGGCTAATTCTTCTTGTTTTAAAGCATTATTAAGGACTAATCTTTATGAAACTATGTTTGACCATTCAACCTCTGTATTCCCTAGCACTCTTGTTAGAATAGTTATTTTGGCCTGGCATGGTGGGTCGTGCCTATAATCCTAGCACTTTGGGAGGTCGAGGCGGGAGGATTGCTTGAGCCCAGGAGTTTGAGACCAGCCTGAGCAACACAGCGAGACCTCATCTCTACAGAAAATTGGAAAATTAGCCGGCATGGTGGTGTGCACCTGTGGTTCCAGCTACTCAGGAGGCTGAGGCAGGAGGATAGCTTGAGCCCCAGGAGTTTGAGGTTGTAGTGAGCTATAATGACCCCACTGCACTCTAGCCCGGGCAACAGAGTGAGACCCTGTCTCAAAAACAAACAACAAAAAAGAATAGCTACTTTGTGCTTATTATTTTTCCTAAAGGATAAAAAGAGATATTGTTATAGGAAATGCTTCATAGCCCCTAGTTAATTGGTTAGGCAAGATCAATGTATATGCAATGATTATAGAACATTTTAAGATATAGTATGGTACATTTTCAAATTATATGAGTCTAAAAGTAAGTTTAGTAGGAGATCAGAGAAATTCAGTTCAGCTAGAGTAGTGTGTTTTGGTTTTCTTGTTTTGTTTTTTGAAGAAAAAACTTGGTTTCTGAAGGCTAGGCAGAATTTGAATTAGATATCAGGGATGTCAGAAGGAGATCTCTTGGGTAAGGAAGGTATAGGGAAGGGAATGAACTTACAGGTAGTTAACGTTATTGGGCTCATTGGCACAATGAAAATCAAGTGGTCTTAATACAGAAGGAAAGGACAGATTACTGGATGACAGAGTTTGATGTGGAAGATACTTATGAATCATGTTATGTTCCTGAGTAAGGAAGTGATGAAATCATTATATGTACAAGTTATCAGTAAGACCTGATCATTGTACTGTTGATCAGTGCTATGCTAAGTGCTTCAGAAACTCCGTAGGATTTACTGTGACCATTTGTTTTCAGGAAGCTTACATTCTGATTAGACTTTTAAGTCAGGTGATCAATCACAAAATTGAAGGGTATCACATGGCATTGTCAAATGGGAGTGAGTGATAGTACTATGGGAGTTTGAAGAAGGGAGAAATTAATGAGAGCTTTGTAATCGTGACACATTTCATGTAGGGCTAGCATTTATGCTGTGCTTTGAGGGATAAGGAGGATTTGGGTACATAAAATTCATATAGGTAGTGGGAAGGGTATTGTTGGCAGGGAAAACGAAGTGAGCACAAAGTGACTTGCACATAAATGTTCCAACTAGCTGTATGCATAATGGACAAAAACTAGAAATAACACGAATGTCCATTACCCAGTAGATTGATAGGCAAATTGTGATATATCTATTCAAAGGAACAAATTGCTGATACATTCTGCAACATGGAGGAATCTCTATATCTTTATACTCAATTGTTGAAGTCATACACAACAGACTATATACTGCATAAATCTAGTCCAATAACATTCTGTAAAAGGCAAAACTAATGACAGAAATCAGATCAGTAGTTGTCAGTAAATAGAAGAGATTTATTGTGAAAAAAGCATGAAGGAAGCTTTCAAAGGCACAAAAATCTTAGTTGTGGATATCACAGAACTTTATACATTTGAATTTTCCAAGCTTATTGAATTGTAAATAAATTGTGAATTTTATTTTGTGTAAATTATAAGGTTGATAAAACTAGATAAGGAAATATATTCATAATAGGAAAATTTCTGCATACATAAACCCACGTTCGTGATAGTTCAATTACAATAAATGAAAAATGGGAAATTATAATTTAATATTACATTGATAATTTAATATTGCATTGATTAATGGCCCACAGCTCCTTTATGTAAATGGCCTAAATAACCAACAGTAGGACAATAGTTAAGGCACATTCAAACATAAAATATTATACAACAATTGAAAATCAAGATCTAGCAGAATACTCAGTAAAATAGGAAACTGTTTACAATATGGTTATGCATCACTTAACAGCAGGGGTATATTCTGAGAAATGTGTAGTTAGGCAATTTTGTCATTATGCAAACATAACAGAATGAGCTTAATACAAACTAGATCGTACAGCCTACTACACACCTAGGCTACATGGTATAGCCTGTTGCTTCTAGGCTATAAACCTGTACAGCATGTTACTGTACTGAGTACTGTAGGCTGTTGGAACACAGTGGTAAGTATTTGTGTGTCTAAACACATCTAAACATAGAAAAAGTACAGTTAAAATACAGTATAAAAGATAAAAATTGGTATGCCTGTGTAGGGCACTTAACATTAATGTAGATTGTAGGACTGGAAGTTGCTCTGGGCCAGTCAGGGAGTGAGTGGTGAATAAATGTGAATGGCTAGTGTATATTACTGTAGACTTTAAAAACACTGTATCTTTTATAATAACACTCAACATAAGCTATATATTGTACAGCTGTACAAAAAATAATTTCTTTATATGCTATTTTTAAATTCTTTTTTTTTAAATTACTTTTTAAACTTTTTTGTTAAAAACATAAGATCCAAACACACACATTAGTGTAGTCCTACATGGGGTCAGGATCATCAATATTACTGTCTTTCACCTCCACATCTTATCCCACTGGAGGGTCCTCAGGGGCAGTGACACACATGGAAATGTTATCTCCTATGATTACAGTGACTTCTTGGGGAGTACCTCCTGAAAGACCTGCCTGTTTTACAGATAACTTTTTTTTTTTTAAATGAGTAGAAGGAGGCTAGGTGCGATGGCTCATGCCTATAATCCTAGCACTCTTGGAGGCTGAGGAGGGAGGATCGCTTGACATTAGGAGTTTGAGACCAGCCTGAGCAAGAGTGGGACACCTGTCTCTACTAAAAATAAAAAAAAATTAGCCAGGCGTAGTGGCATGTGCCTTTTGTCCCAGGTGCTGAGAAGGGCTGAGGTAGGAGGATTGCTTGAGCCCAGGAGTTTGAGGTTGCAGTGAGCTATAATGACTCAACTGCGCTCTAGCCTAGGCAACAGAGCAAGACCCTGTCTCAAAAAAAAAAAAAAGAAAAAGGAAAAGAAAAGTAGAAGGAGTACACTCTAAAATCATGACAAAAAGTATAGTGTAATTAATAAATAAACCAATAAAATAGTTGTTTATTATCAGTATGAAGTAGTATGTGCTGTACACAATTGTATGTGCCAGATTTTTATTTGATTGGCAGTGCAGTAGGTTTGTTATACCAGCAACACCACAAACACATGAGTATGCATCCTTACAACATTACCATGGCTAAGACATCTCTAGGCAATAGGAATTTTTCAGCTCCATTATAATTTTATGGGACCATCGTCTATTCTGTTAGTCATTGACCTAAACATCATTATGCAGTGCATGACTGTATATTGAATGGGGAAGAAAGGAAATATAGTAGGATCTCACTTTTGTTGGGGGAAAAATATGGGGTAGGTCACTGTTTTGTGCATGTTATGTATAGAAAGAAAACATGTATCAACAGTGGTTATTTCTGAGTGATAGGTTGGTAGCGGCTTTTCTTCCTTTTAAAAAAATAATAATTAAAATATATTCAGTATTTCTACTCAATTTTCTTTCTCTCCTTTGGAACATAAGCACCATGAGAACAAGAATTTTTGTCTCCCCCCACCTCCTGTTGCTGTATCCACTGATTCTAGAACAGTGTTCCGTAAATATTTGTTGAATGAATTCACTGAACTTTTATAGCTAGTTGGGCCTCAGACTGGATTGGCTTTTTCCATTGACTTGTATGCTTGCTTTTGTTTTAATTACATAGCTGTGATTACTGGAACTTTATGGTATGTTTTTCTATCTGGTGAGACAAGTTCTCTGATATTCATAATTCAATCATTATAGACTTTTCTTATGTTACACTACTTACAAATATCCTATTGGGGTTTTAATTGGAATTGCACTAGTTATATAGATGAGTTTGGCATATTTTGATGAGGAGTTTAGCACATTAGGATGACAGAATGAATTATTTAGATACTTCTTTATATCCTTCAGTAAACTTTATGGTTATCTTATTATTAGTTGGCATTTTTTTTTTTTTTTTTTTTTTTTTCTGGAGACAGAATTTCGCTCTGTCACCCCGGCTAGAGTGCAGTGGCATCGTCATAGTTCACTGCCACCTCAGACTACTGGGATCTTGCTTCAACCTCCCAAGTACCTGGGACTACAAGCGTGCGTGCCACCACACCCGGCTAATTTTTCTATTTTTTGTAGAGATGAAGGTCTCACTCTTGCTGAGGCTGATCTTGAACTCCTGACCTCAAGCGAGCCTCCTACCTCAGCCTCCCAGAGTGCTAGGATTAAAGCCGTGAGCCACACCTGGCCCATATTACATATTAAATATATTTCTAGATATGTTTTAATTTTGTTTGCATTGCTACTGAGATCTAGTTTCCTTTATGTCTTATATTTTTTCTGAAATACAGGTATGCTGTCAAGTTTTGTATATTTATCTTTTATTAAGCCACCTTACTGAAAATTATACATAGTTATCTCTACAATTTGTAATTCAACATTAAGTTGATTTCTGAAGACCAGAACTTTTCTGGCTTAAAAAATACATAATTTTAGCGGTTGAGGAGTTAGCTTTCTTTCTCTACTTGTCACCCAATTGTTTAGAACTTCCTATCACAATGGTTCAAGTATTCATTATTTAAAACCAAACAAACTGAGTTTAAATAGCTATGTGGTGATAGTTTGGGGGGGGGGGGCATTTGACCCACCCCAAGGCATTAGGGAGAATTTCTGGAGAAGCTTGAAGAAACAAAACTGTGGTCTTTGGTCAGCAAGTGATTTCTGAGCCATAATTAATCGATGAGCAAGATGGTCTCATTGTTTGGGGCCTTGTAGATAAGTTTTTCTTAGCATTTTTTTCACTGTTACTCCCTTTCTGCTATCCTAGAATATAATTCAGGAGTCTTTTTCATTCTGGTAGTTACATTCCCAAAAATAACAGTGTATTGTGTTAATACTTATTTTGTTATACACATTTCTGTTCAGTTTACATGTACTCTTGCTTGTGTTCATGCCTTTTCCTTCTTAAATTGTTAAGTTCTTTAAAGGAAAGGAATATGTTTTGTGCAAAGTTCTCTTAATCAGATTTGTACTAAGCAGTTACTGTGCATCTGAACGAAGCAAGAGCACTGAACACTTACGTGCCAGTTCTAAGCAATGCATAGGTGTGGAAACCAAGAATCTGAAAGAATAGGTGTCTTGCCAAAATTTAAGAAGCTGTGGAGTGTCCATTTGATTCTGAGTTCTGTACTCTTCATCTCTGGCTACATGTTAGAATCATCTGGAAAATTTATCAAATCCCATATTTTTACCATATTCTCCCTCACCTACCTGGCCAGAAAATTAATTTATAGAGATAGGGCCCACACATCTAGGTGTTTGGCAGAAACATGGAATTTTTTTTTAAGCCGACAGGTGATTCTGACGTGCTGCTTTGGTTAAGAACAGGAGTCAGCAAAGTATGGCCCACAGCCAAATCCAGCCAGCCTCCGGTTTTGGTTTAGCCTGGGAGCTAAGACTTGTTTTAACATTTTTAAATGGTTGAAAAAAAAATGGCTTCTTCATAGATAGGTAGAGATATAGATATATAGATATATAGATATAGATATATATAAAATATTCTTTCTAACATAACTGCATTTTCTAGCATACATAAGAGCATAAGCCTACATACAAAGAGATAAAAATATTTGCGCTCCAATTTCAGATAATTTCTTCCCATTCCGTCTATTCTTTTTATGAAAGTACATATACATCTTTTATTATTGCTTTAACTGTTAAGATTGGAGAGGAGAAATTGCTAGGTAAAATTCACTAATCATTTGAGAGTGCGAGGTACTGTTGTTTTGTACCTTCATGTTTTATACTGATTGGTATTAATTCACACAAGACAGTATTCCCGGTTTAATGGTGTTGATTTAGGGGATTAAGGTAACATCTACATTCCTATTCCTTTTCCAAATTAAACATATATGGATTGTTATAGATAAGGTAGGCCATAGAAATACCTGCCTTCAAAGTACAGATGGTCCTTGACTTATGATGGGGTTACACCCTGATAAACCCATCATAAGTTGAAAATATTGTAAGTTGAAAATGCATTTGATGTGACTAACCTACCAAACATCATAGCTTAGCCTAGCCTACCTTAAACATGCAGAGAACACTTACATTAGCTTACAGTTGAGCAAAATCATCTAACAGAAATCCCGTTTTATAATAAAGTGTTGAATATCTCATGCTTGTTGACCTGTGATCATATGGCTGCCTGGGAACTGCCACTGCTGCCTCTGGCCAGCATTCCAAGAGAGTATTTAATGAATATTGCTAGTCCAGACAAAAATCAAAATTCAAAACTTGAAGTACGGTTTCTACTGAATGTGTTTCTCTTTCGCAGCATAGTGAAGTCAAAATCATAAGTCAAACCATCTTAAGTTGGGAACTCTCTGTAATGTCATCTCAAATGTTAAAGTATATTTGTATCCAAATATTTTTTAAACTTGAGTATTTTTATGTTTCTTATTTCACAAAGCATTTTTCAGGGAAGAAGAGTTTGACTTCTTTTGCCATGTAAGTTAGGCAATGAAATTCCCAGTGTGTGCACAGGATTTCTCCAAATGTGGTGGGCAATATAAATGCCAGCCCAAGATAAATGCCTGTTTTTGATAGCTTAACAATTTACTTATGATGCCATGTTGCCCATTCTGCATGGTTACCTTGACTGTATTTTATTTCAGTCTTCTTGGTTATGAGATCTGGCCAGGCTTGGACTGAGCAAGAAGCAATATGCAGTCCCACCCATCTGGTCTTCAGAGACCACTTTGACCTTATTGTCCCTGAGAAGGAATTGATTTATATATGTAGGCAACTATATTATCCAAAGTTTTTTTATATTTTGTGGAAGTGATAAATCGTACCTACTAGTGGTCCAACATTTTTAACACAGAAACAACAACTGACCAGTCAGATTTTCTTCATGATTTAAATGAAATCAATCTGTGAAAATATTTGATTACATTTTCTTGAGTCTGTAAAGTCATAGCCTTTTATTATTGCATCCTAATAGAACATATATGAAGATCTTTCGGACATGTATTTTATCCAGTTTTTGCACATTTCTAGATTATTATATATTTGTGGAGAGTGTCTCTTGGCCAAACATTTCCTTGCAGTCCTTGTTGTTGCTTTACTTCATTTTGAGGCTTCTGTCTTGTTCTGTTGTATAGTAAAGCGAGAAGAAGCCACTTGAGAGTAATATATTCATGTATTTAAGATGAATTACTTTATGAATAAATTCAGTCCAAGTAATTAAGTCTGATACTAGAATGTACTCAATTTTATATTGTAGAAAAACAAATAGAGATTTTGGAAATAATATCAAATTGGCATTTTTAGTAACATCAATCATAAAATAGATTACTTATTTGATTTAATTTATTTTTTGCCATATTTTGTTTAATTAATATTTCATGCTTTTAGAAATGAGAATAGAATTTAAAATGAGTTTATTGTAAATATTAGACATTAACATGTATTTCTTACGTTGTCAACTAAATTGCAACAAGGCGCCCCAAAATAAATTCTTTTCATTCCATCTGTTGCAAGTAATCTAAGCAGTGTTTAGAAATGCCTTTTTTTCACATTTTAACCATTGCTAGATATGTAGTATTAATGACATAGAACACTGCTTTCCTTTAGATCTGAAAATACCTTGGTCCCCCTGTGAGATCAAATGTCTAATTGATCAAATTGATTTTTTTAAAATGTTTTAGTTTGAAATATTTTAAAGAATAATACAATGAACACCATTATACCTCTAATCTAGATATTTAATAGTTAACGTTTTTGCCATGCTTTGTTTTCCCTCTTCCTCTACACACAATTTATTATTTACATATTTTTTAATGAATCAATTGAGAATAACTTGCCAACAGCATGCCCCTTTACCTCTAAATGTTTTAGAATGCATATCTTAAGTACAAGGATGCTTTTTTACATAGCCACAATATAGTCATCAAATTCAAGAAAATTAATATTGATCAAAATTTATGTTATCTAATGTAGAGTCCAAATTAAAATTTGACCAGTAGTTCCAATCATGTCTTGTACTTAATGGGCCCCTCTCCATCAAAACCACGATCTAATCTAGGGTCAGGCATTATGTTTAGTTGCCTCCTTTAATCTTGAATGGTTTGTCAGTTTTTCTTTATTTTTCATATCTGACATTTTAAAAGAGTATTGGCAAGTTGTTTTGTAGAATGTCCTTTATTTTGGGCTTGTTATTTTTAGATTCAGGTTATCCATTTTTGGGGCAAGAATACTATGTAAGTGATAGCATGTCCTTTTCATTGTAACACATCAAGGAGGTTTGTGTTTCATGTTCTCCTGTTATTAATGGTGTTAACTTTCACCGTTTGATTCAGATGATCCTCACCAGATTTCTCCATGATAAAGGTACATTTTCTCTTTGTAAGCAATCTGTGTGGAGACATTTTGAAATGGTATGAAGATCCTATTTTCCAACAGATTTTAACCCAATGGTTTTAACATCCATTGATGATACTTGCCTGAAACAATTCGTATGGTGGTGGTTTAATTCACCAATTCTTGCATGCACAGTTCTTAAGAAGTTCTTTAATGTGTTAAATGTGTTAAATATCACATCACATGTTTTTTAAATTAAGGATATCTAAAACATAGTACTTACATTAGGTTCCTGTGCCTGCTGTAATAAATTAATAAATTACTCCATCTTGGCTGCGTAAAACGACAGAAATTAATTACAGTTCTGGAGGCCTAAAGTCCAAAATCAGTATCACTGTGCAAAAATCAAGGTGTTACCAGGGCTGCCCTACTTCCAGAGGCTTTAAGGGAAAATCTGTTCCTTTCTTCTTACAGCTCTGGTGGGTGCCAGTGTTCCTTGCTGTGGCTGATTCACTCTACTCCTCAAGCTCAGCATCATTAAATCTTTCTCTGTTCTGTGTTCATACTGCCTTCTCATTTGTGTGTCAAATGTTCCTCTGCCTACCTTTTAGATATGTGTTATTGCATTTATGTATTTATTCCAAATGCTGGAGTTCTCCTAATGTAACACGAAAAGCTTTTTAACCACGTTTGTTGGTATATATTTTTGTTTGGATGTGTCATTTTACCCTTAACTGCTAAGGATAGGAATTAAAATAATTCCGAATGCTGTCATTTTCCCCAAGAAATTTTAGGCAAATTGTCTGGGATATGTGGACTCTACCAGTACTTTCTCTATTTTGGCTTTTTGACTTCCCCTAGGTTTAGTGGTATAATATGCTTATAAAGATTGATTTTTATTAATTATGATTGGACTTCTTACTGGGGGTACTTTCTGCAAATGTTATTTTTCTTTATTGTAGACAAATGTTAAATATGAAATCACAACTATGTTTGAACTTTTGAATATTGTGATCTCCTTAAGGACTGATTCTGTAATGTCTGTCCATAAATCCTGCCTAACTTACCCTGTTTAGTGGGGCAAGATTAAGTTATAATAAAGTAGACTGAAGTATCTCTAGCTCAGGTGTTCTGCAGTGGAGGTAGGAAATTACTGGGGAGTTACAGAGAATGGCACTACATGAAGGAATGACAGGAGACCGACAAGATCAAGAGAAAGTGGTGGAAGCTTTTAGTAATCTGAGCCCTTGGTTGCAAATAATAGAAATCTAGCCCAAAGCAAGGAAAAAAAAAGAAGATGAAGAAATTTATGAGAAAGGATTTATATTGGCTCATGTGTAATTAGGAAATCCAGGCATTTATCTGGCTTCAGAATAGCTGGACCATTCTAGATCTATTCTAGAGGCTCAGTCATTAACACTAACTCACCCCATTTCTCAGGTCTACTTTTCTCCATGCTGGTTAGCTTCATTCTCAGGCTGGCTCTAGTTGGAGGAAAATGGCCTTTGGCAGCTTCTGACTTCCATGGTTCTTAACACCTGTGTCTCAGACAGTATCTCTTTTTTGATAATTCTTTATGGATTTTAATAAAGGCTCTGAGAAACATGCGGTCGCTCACGCCTGTAACCCCAGAACTTTGGGAGGCTGCAGTGGGAGGATTGCTTGAGGCCAGGAGTTCGAGACCAGCCTGGGCAATATAGCAAGACCCTGTCTCTGCAAAAAGTAAAAATAAAGTTACCTGGGCATGGTAGCTTGTGCGTGTACTCCGAGCTACTTGGGAGGCTGAGTGGGAGGCTTGCGTTGAACCCAGGAGTTCAAGGTTACAGTGAGCTATGGTTGTGCCACTGCACTCCAGCCTGGGTGACAGGGCAAGACCCCATCTGTTTTAAAAGAAAAAGAAAAAAGAGAGAGAACTCTGAGAAGTTCTTTCATTGGCCCGGCTTGGGTTGTTCCTCATCCAGACCGGTGGGACCTGATGCTTGAATTGGCCAGGATTGAATTGTGTGCACATGCGTCCAGTGGATGTGCAGTAGATTGTGGGGTGGGGAGGAGTAATCATCACACATCTCACCATCCAAACCCTATTTAATAATTTTCCAATAAGAAACACTGTTCTGTTACCAGCAAAAAGGAAACATATGCCAAGGAGGTAAAACAGTTAATCTGTTAAAAGGACAAACCTAGTACATGTGACGTCTGATACAGAATCCTATATACATTGTATGCTTCATTTTTTTTCTTTAATAAAATATGGTTAAATAGTCTTTTTGAAAGCTTTGGAGATTCTTTCAGGCCTCATGTATTTGTCATTTAAGTTTCTCAGTATAACTATATGGAAATTCTTTGAACAATTTATTGAATGTCTGCTACAATATTTTACCTGCAGTGTCATTTAATCTTTTCAAAGGCAGATAATTTTAAAATAACTTTTAAGTTTTTATTTTTAATTGAGACATAATTATACATATTAATGGGGTACAGTGTGATGTTTCAATATGCATATGTATTGTGTAAGATCAAATCAGCATAATTACTATGTCCCTCACCTCAAACATTTATCATTTCTTTGTGGTGAGAAGATTCAAATTCTTCTAGTTATTTTGGAATATACAATACGATATTGTTAACTATAGTCACCGTACTATGGAATAAAACACCAGAACTTATTCCTCCTATCTGTGATTTTGTACCCGTTAGCCAATCTCTCCCTTCTATTCTCCCCAGGCTCTGGTAACCACTATTCTACTCTGTATTTCTATAAGATCAGCTTTCAAAAATTCTGCAAATGAATGGGATCATGTGGTATTTGTCTTTTTTGTGCTTGGCTTATTTCATTTATCATAATGTCTTCCAGGTTCATCCATGTAGCTGAAAAGGCAGGACTTTCATCTTTTTTACAGCTGACTAGTATTCCATTGCATGCATGCATGCATATATATATATATATATATCTCTATCACATTTTCTTTATCCATTAATCTGTTGTTGGAAACGTAGATTGATTCCATATCTTGGCCATTGTGATTATTGCTGTATTAAACCTGGGAATGCAGATATCTCTTTGACATACTAATTTCATTTCCTTTGGATAAATGTCCAATAGTGAGATTGCAGGATCATATGGTAGTTCTATCTTTAATTTTTTGAGGATCCTCTATCCTGTTTTCTATAATGGCTGTACTAATGTACATTCCCACTAACAGTGTATAAGTGTTCCCCTTTCTGCACATCTGTGCCAACATTTGTTATCTTTTTGATAATAGCCATTCTCACAAGTGTGAGGTGATAGCTTATTGTGGTAAAATACCTTTCATCTATAGAACTAGATTTCAAGACAATTTTAAAGTGATCTTTTTTATATTTTGTCTCAATACAGCAACTAGCGAGTGTAAAGGATTTATGCAAACCAAAGAACACCAAGTTATATTTTAAAACATTTTAACCAAGGATCACAGGGTATCTTCCCTACCTTTTATTTATCTAAAGTGTTATGGGATTTTTTTAATGCCTAGGCAAAGCATAACCTAAGCCTCACCTGGAAGACCCATGCATGGCACAGGGCAAACTACTCAATTTATCTACCTTGGAAAGATGAAAGGCTAACTTGAAAATCATTTATCAGTTCCACTCCACTTGTTAAATTTTCACTTCAGAAACATCCTTCATCTCCTGGGTCTTATAATCTCTTGCCTTTGAGGTTGTTTCATAGACATGCTTTCACTCAAATGCTTTCGATTTGAACTTCTTTAAGAGGCGTGCCTATCTCCTAGAAGTTGCCACTGGGGACTATTTTTTAGTTGTTTTGTTAGCTCCTCCTACCTTACCTTGTTAAAGAAAGTCCTTTAACCAAAAGCATTTCTAATGGGAAGCCAGTACTAGTCAATCTGTGCAGCAGCATTATGAAGACTGAGCACCCAACCTGGAGTTACTTAAAAAGAAGACAAAACAGGAAGGCCCAAGATACCACCTTGCCCTTCAAAATGAATTGCCAGTGCCCCTGCTTTTATGCCTTGAATGAATGTATCCTACTAGATCAAGATTGTACTTTTGATTTTACGTGAGAATAATTCTCTGAGAAATGTGTCACTGAGCAATATTCCTTTCAAATTCACAAGCCCTAATTGGAATTAATCTCCATGCTATTTGTCTAGCAAGATTTAACTTTTCATGAACAGGTAGTGATCTTTTCCACATGTTCTGGGTTCTGTGTTCATGCTGTATTCTCCTTCCTTTCCTCCAGCTTCCTTCCCCTTGACTACGTCATTTAAAAAGCTGTTCTTTAAAAGTTGTGGTATTGTTTCTTACTTACGTGTTCCACCTCCGTAGCCATACTATAATCCTTTCTGGCCAGGCACTTTGGCTCACACCTGTAATCATAGCACTTTGGGAGGCTGAGGCTGGAGGATCACTGGAGGCCAGGAGTTTGATACCAGACGAAGCAAGAGCGAGACCCTGTGTCTACAAAAAAAAAAAAAGAAAGAAAAAAAGAAAGAAAGAAAAATTAGCCAAGAGTGGTGGCACGTGTCTGTAGTCCCAGCTACTTAGAAGACTGAGACAGGAGAATCGCTTGAGCCCGGGAGTTTGAGGTTGCGGTTAGCTATGGTGATGCAACTGTACTCTAGCCTGGAAGATGGAGCAAGACCCTGTTTCAAAAATAAAATGAAAACAAATCTTTCAGAATTGGGGATTGTATACCCTGTATTTATTTTGTATTTTCACACAAAGTTCAAGTAAGTGTTATTATTTGGGAATATGGTACTTAGTTCAAATAATCCATAAATTTTAAGCATCTAGATGTTATGGCAGACATAATTCTTGCCTTCAAGGAGCTTTTAACCTTATAGAAGAGATATGACATGCAGTTTCTCCTCTGGAAAACAGTATTGGTAGGCTTCATGAGGAAGATGGTATTTGACCCAGGCCTTAGTAGCACAAGGTTATTGGGATATTTTAATTTAATCATCAATTTGCTAGATTACAGCATTATAGAAGAGACATTTAAAGGGAAACGGTAGTAATTATAATCCCTCACATGCATAATTCTTGGTGGTTGGCAAAACTCTTCCACTTTTAATCTCAGTTTTGCCTCATTATTTCAAGAATCAACAAATTATATTTATTATGGACATATAAAAATATCTCCTATTTAGCTTCCAGTGTTTTGTTTTCTGATTGCCTTGATGATCAGAAAACAGAATTATCAGAGCCTTTGACTTCTCTCTGCTATGGTCTTTTGTGTTAAGATTAACACTCTGGAAGAAAGGAGAGATTTCTGGTTTGTAGCATCTGCTCTGACAAGTCAGAATTGATCCTATCCTGCTTGTCCAGATTTATTAGTGAACTTCTTATAATACTGTTGTAACATTACTTGGCCCTCCCCCAAAATAAAAAAAAAAGTAGAAACTTATGCTTGTTAGCTTGAAGTATTCCTGTCTTTTGTGTCTCTCAACTATCTGTTTATATGTTTCTCTAAAGTGATTTAGATTTTTTTGGACAGCAATACTGCTAAATAATTTTTCTCTACTTTAATAGATGTATATTTTAACTATTTGATTCCTTTTTCCTTTGTGTTCAAGTATTCTTTCAAGAGAAGGTAAAAATGGATGAAGAAACCTTGATAAAGTAATACATTTTTTTTGTGTTACCAGAAAACTGCTTAATAACAAACTTCTATCCATTCTACCTGCTTTCCACCTGCTTTTAAAATGGCTTTTATTGAAGGCAAAATTTGGTTTTGGTTTTGCTGAAATCAAATTCTTTCACTATTATTCAGAAGCCTGTGTCTCACCTGGTTGATCATTTCAACTGTTTCTCTCAGTGCTTCAAGTCATCAAAATCCTATCTGCCCCACTGCATAGTTGGCGTGAGAATGAACGTGATGGCAACAGTTAACATCATGATTGCAATGAAGACTTAAAAAGGAAATAGCTTCATTAATATGTAGCATTTTTTTGCCTCATTATATCATTAACAAGAAATGATAGTAGAACAACAAAAGGAGGAATAGCTGTTTTTAATAAATAATTACGAAATTATTTCATTCTTGCCACATAGGATTCAAAAGGAAACAAATTCTATGGTTATTTTCCAAGTTGAGTGTTTCTGCCATGTGGATTAGGACTCTTTATAGTTGTGTTTAATTTTGTTTTTAAATTTTAGGAATAGCACAATAAATTAGAGAAGACAATGTTCTGCATAGATTAAAAATTTTTATTACTAATTTTAAAAAGCCAAAGGAATTACAATATATCTTCACTTCCACCTAGATGTAGGCATAATGTTTCCTAGCTAATAGGTCATTGTATTATTCTGTGTTGCAGAAGGTATTGCATGGAAATTTGAAAATAATCATTTAATGACACGTTTTCAATTTTTATTAAAAAGAACATCATCTAAATTTTTATATAAAGCAAATGTACCCATTCTGTGCATCCCTAGTGTTTACTGTTTTTCATAATTATAACTATTTGGTACAGATTTTTCTTTTTGTTAGAATTAGGTTCTTATTATAATGCCTTTGCTCTTTGCCCTGTGATGTTGCTTTGGTGGCTTGTTCATCTACCTTGTAGACGTAGATGACCCTCATGTTCTAGTCCTTTCACTTTTTACTATGCTGAACCAAAACAAAGCACTTGGTTGCTAGCAAAAGAGCTGAACAAAGACAGACAGTGTTTTAAGCATGGGATAGTGCCATAGAAAACAGCAAATATATTTCATCTTGGTTTATGAAAACCATCTTCTGTAAGACTAGGCCACTGCACCGTCACTTTTATTATTGACCATCCCTTAGTCTCTATATACTGTTGAAAAACTTATGTTTCATCACAGAATGGTGTGAAAAAATTGGTCTATGTAAACCCTTTAGAGTTGGGGAAGTTGGTTTTCTATATCATATGACCATGATGTCTATTACATATATGCATTTGGGGGTAGCCTGCCTTTTAACTGCATTGTGTTTCATCTGTGTATTTAGTTCAGGGTGAGATTGATTTATAAAGCTTTCAAACAAAGACTTTTTATTTGTACATTTTTTTCTTTTAATATCAATATTGAAAAAAAATATGGGAATCATTTAGATATGGTCAGTAGCCATTAAAATAAAGATGAAAAGTTTGACAATTTCCCTGGGTATCAAAATAGAAAGAGGCATATCATATTTAAGTTGGTTAACAGCACTATGGAATGACAGTAGTGGGTTTTTCAGTTCCTTTTTAATTTTGCAGGACCTAGCCAGGTTTAAACTAGTAACTGTTTAAAATAGAAGTTGTCGAGGCATTTATATAGCGAAATGATACATATTAAAAGCCAATTATTAGAACAATTATCAACATAAAACCTGGGTTTTAATTTATACTTCATTAGAAGATAGTATGTTGCTGGAAAGGGTCTGGGGCCTAAAGATCATTAATACATCTTGCAGTATACGGGTGAGTCTGTGAATGTTACTACTTACAAGTGACTCATGTGAAGAGAACAAATATGGAAAAACTTTAAACACTCTACTTACTTACCTTTTCCCATGATCAGTGTTTCTTTTTGAAAGCTAGTTCAGTTCCCATTTGTTTTCCTATAGTAAAATAA
The DNA here is from genome assembly GCA_023783475.1 of Daubentonia madagascariensis. NCBI lineage: Eukaryota > Metazoa > Chordata > Mammalia > Primates > Daubentoniidae > Daubentonia > Daubentonia madagascariensis. The sequence goes on along the minus strand of JAKFHU010000776.1, from coordinate 33,661,616 downwards.
TTAAGTATTTTTTTAAAATTTTACTTTGTTACAAATTTAATCCAGTTTCCTAGAATATTAAATTTATATTTTTAAAATTTTGGATGCCATTAAGTCCTATTAGTTAGTTTGTTTCATAGAGTTCAAAATAGAGAGTTGCCCAGATACTGTGTTAACCTGATGTTTTAATTAGTTGTGTGTTAGCAGGCAGATAAATAAAATTTCATTTATAATACCTATTAATAATGGTTACAGGCAAAATTCTGGTAAATTGTTAAATAAAGGCTAGAGAAAAACTATTGGTGTTTCAAAAGTTTATAAGTAAAAAGTCTTTTTATTTTCATGTCATTTAAGATTAAAGCAAAAGATAATTTTTTACACTCACTGAATAAATCAGTTTAAAACAATATTTATATAGGGCCAAACCCACCACATTCCATACTTCAACTGCTAAGATAAAGGAAAAGAAGCTTCAGGAGTATCAAAGGTTGGGGTAGGGATGGACATACAACATAATTTCTTCAAAAGAGATGGAATTGAACAAAATTTTTTCTTTTAGCTAACAGGCCATCATTTTGTATTTATTATTGTTAAGAAAAATTCACCCAACTGGGATTTAAAACATTTAATACAAAATAAAATACTGATATAAAATGGAAATAGCCAAGAGATACACATTTGCCAACAATTTAGATACAGTCTCAGATTTTTAATGATACTATTATAAAAATATTAGAGTTAAAAAGTATTTACTAAAATTTCACATTTAAAAAATAACCAATTTATTTTACATCATAATTTCTGAAATTTAAGCTTCTTAACGTATTTGGACCTGTCACTCATTTTATTAAAAGATTTATACATGACAATAATTTAATGTGTATACATGACAGTAAGGTATCTGGATAAAGATGTTTTTATTGTTTTTAATTTTAATGCTCATTGAAGAATTTTGCTTATAGTTTGCCAAATCTTTAGCCATTTAGATATGTCCTAATGATGGCTAAAATTTTATATTTGCGGCCAGGTGTTTGGTGTGGTATTTGCTTGGCCTAATGAGTATATAACAAATTGTTATAAATAGAAAGCTGTTTCTGGCTTAAACTCTTGATTCTTCTTCTACATTAATGCTAGTAAAATTAATGTATTCTTAGTTCCAAGCAGTGGTATTTTATAATGCCATAGCAAAGCACGATTGGAAATGAGAAGTGCTGTCTCTTAGAAGTTCTCTCATATTTCAGCTAAAACATACTCAGCAAAAAAGATATGTAAATTAAAAGAAAATCTCCAATTTCCTATTCTGAGTAAAGCTTTGATTTTTGCTGATTCAGGGAATAAGGTTGACATTGGAGCTTCTCATTTCATCTGGAATAATCACTTTTTCCTTTTGAAAAGTCTTTCATTTTAGCAGCAGTATCTTCTAAAACAGTCCATTTTGCATGGATGAACCTGTTTTTCTCCAGATAACACAGAAAATACAACTATCATAAACGGTAACCTGTTTTCTATAGTATTGCTTTCCTGAGTGCCCAGTGAGATACCAAAGTGCCAGGCTGTTCATTCTGGAGATTTCACTGATTTTCTTAACTGCATCCCTACCCCAGTCCCCCAAATAACAACCCCCAACAGAAGAATTTTATAACTGCCAAATTGACTACTGAAATAAAATGTTTAACCTCGGGGTTAGATAAATAAGATGCTGACTACCTAATGAAGGTGGCTAATACCAGTAGAGCTCTCCCCTAAGCCAGTGGCTTAATCAGCTCAGGATCTTTCAGAATATATAATTCCAGTTCTTGAAACATTGCACTGTTTTTTTTCAGTTAAAATAGGTGTTGGATTATATTACTGATTCCAATATTTTCTCAAATTTTTCATGTGTATTTTTTTTCCAGCATATCAAGATATGCTTAAAATCTGAATAAATAATGAACGTATTTTGTTATAGGGTAAGTGCATAGGGCATCCAACTGCATTCCAAATATTTGGCTGCCAAATAAAGAAAACATAACTGCTTATTTGTTTAAATTAGTATTAAACAAAATGATTAGCATTTAACAAATTGTATATTGGCTGGATTTCTGCTAAATGATTCTCAAAGCAAATGGAGTTTTTCTTTAGCATCTATGGTAAATGGAAATGTATATGTGATGTTTAGCTTTGACTAAACAGTTACAAATGGATCCATTGTGTTTTGGTTATGTAACTTCTGTGCTAAATGTGTGTATGGGTATACTTCCTTGCTTCCCACAGTACACTTGGGATAGTGCTCTCAAAGGAGCAAACGTATGCTTATGCAATCCTGGCCACTATTTTCTTGCTATTTAGACGGTTATTCTGTGTTATATGAAGTGCTTATTTCAAATTTGGACTTTATGTAAATAGTGCTTTTAAACTTCTCCCTGATAGCATGTATTCTTCTGTTAATAAAATAAAGTGAAGATGACAGGATGACATAGTGAAGGTCTTATTAAAAACATGTTCTAATTGTTGCAGAAATATTAATGGAAATCCAAAGCTTGCTGCCTCGACTTATTTCTGATTGTGTATTTTATATTTGCAGTTTACATTTACATATTAATTTTATCTATTAAGAATTGCTTTCAAATTAAAAGATTTACATATGCTTAAACAAAAGCATGAGATTACATTTAAGCTCCAGAACCCAATTCACTGTATCAGCACACTAAAAGGTTTTTTGTTTAAGGACGGACAGATTCAGTGACAACTTTGGCCTTCACATTTGGAAACAACATGAAAGAAAAACAATCACAGGAGTCGTGTGTGTGTGTGGCGGGGGGAGGAATATATGTACATAAAAAGCATATTTCTTTCAATTTAGAGAGCTAAAGTGCTGAAATAGTTATGATGAATATTTAAGCTTTTCAGCCAAAATACGGGAAAGGATTATGGTGGGAAATTTAGAATTATTTCTGAACAAAGGTCGTGACATACAAATAATACAGCTTTTGAAGGAACTGGTGAGTAATCTGTTTGAAATTTATATATATCTGGTTTATATTGATATTACAGGTCTACCTTTTAAAATTTAGTAATAATATTTAGTAAGGCCTTCCTTGGGACATTCTGAAACCTTTTAAAAAAAACATTGGTAGATCATCTAATCAATCTAATACTGTGAAATTACTTCAGCATTAGATGTTGCTGGCTACAAGTGCTTTGCAAACTCTTTAATCAACATATATATATATTTTTTATTTTTGGCAAAATAATTACTTGGTTTTTGAAAAGAGCTTATTTTAGGAACTACCATTTTGTATTTGATAGGTAAATTGTAAGTCCCATAGAAAGCAATGTACAGTGTTCAAGATCCTTGTGCTCAGTGATAAAACTGAGTTTATATACACGCATACTGCATACTTAAAAAGCCGTGGAACAACTGTTTAAACTGCACTGTGGACTATGTTGAGGGAGTTAGCGCACTTTCTTTGTAGACATGGTTGATTTGAACATGACAACAACAAAAAATTGTCTAGAAAGGCTACTGAAACCCTTGAAACCCTTTTAAATCCATACATACAACTACATCAGCAAACTGTTGATCTAAGTTCAAATGGAAACATTAACTAGTCAAGGTAGGCTTCTAGTCTTTTCATTGGTTAATTCACAAAGGGCATTGTACTTGCTTTTTGCGTGGTATTAACAATTCGTTGTAAAATTATCTGGTGTGAGGACATGACCATAGATTTTGTCGGCTATTTCTCCAAACTTTCTATCCTGCACTTCTTGGCTCTCATTCTATTCATTTTGTACTCCATTAACCAATAAAGATTTACCTTAAATTAAGCGTTCTTAGGTAGGCCTATTGTCTCCCAGTGGAGCTTTGTAATGCCATATGGTTGCTGCTCAGCTTGACTTACAGTCTTTTTGCTTATTATAGTCGTCATTTTACAAAGATATCCTGAACTTCTTTGTGGCACAGGTCAAATACTTGTGGAGCATAGTATAAGGAAGTGAACTCCCATTGTGCTGGAATGTTTTCATAAAAAAAAAAAATTTTTTTTTAAAAGGCTGCCCGAGCCCTTGCTTTTTCAATAGAAAGTTTTAAAAAAATTAGAACAACTTGGATTTTCTACAAAATACACCACAATAGAATAACAGTTGTATTTTACTTTAGGCAGAATGGTTTTAAAATAGCTCAATTTATTATATAAATAAGTGTTTATTTAATAAAAAGATTACTTTTAATGTAGCTTAGCACATGAGTTTTTTAGAAGGCAGCTCTTAATGTATTAAAAAATGATTTGATTTTTAATAAACATCTTGGAAAGTGCAGGAAACCTTTAGTTTTCCTGTATTAATAAGGAATAAATGATAGTGAATTATTTTTGCCAGGATTTTTTTTCCTACCTAAAATTTAATGAATCCTATCATTTTCACTTTTTTCTTTTCTTTAAAAAAATGGGTAGTGGATGTTTTGCACTGCTTGTTAGCTGTGGCTGTGCTGGGACGGTTCTACCATGATTGATCAGTGAGGGCCACCGTGTTTTTTTGTATATATTCACTGTAGAATAAATTCCAATGTTGGATTTCTCTGTTTTTTTTGTTTGTTTGTTTGTTTGTTTTTTACGTGAATAGTGAGGAATGACGGAAAGCATTTGTTCCATTGAGTAATTTATAGTAGCTGGTTTCCCTGTAAGAAGCCTACTAAAACATAATAGAAAAGTTGTCTATATGGTGAATCAAACCCAATTTTAATATAGCATATAGGTATATCAAAGCCAATTTTCTCACTGATTTTATGGGACAAAATTGGAGATGCATTCTTCTAGAAAATGATTTTTTAAGACAATAATTCAAATTTAAGATAACCTTTTAAAAGAATTATTTTCAGATATAGTAATACATATGTCAGATTCTGAATGAAAGTGGGTAATAAATGTGTTTTTATATTTGGCATAGTAACTTACATACAAATATCTTCAGCATAGTTAAAGAAGTCAGTGGTTTTCAGATTCTCATGCTCTGTTTGAAATGCTTCAGCAGAATACAGAGCAATTCTTTAAAGTTCAGTATTCGTCCTTCTAATATTTTAAAGAAGTAGCTATTTTTTTAAATTAACAGATTAAAATAAGCAGAAGAAAGAATTTGATATTTTAATAGTTGAAATTATACATTAAAATGGTCATAAATTATCACATAAGCAAATAATTTCTTAGAAAACATATAACAGTTAACCAAATTCAATTCAACAAATTATTGTTGAGCACCTACCAGTGAAATGAACAATGTTAAACAGTAGAAACATGTGGTATTGCCTTCAAGTAGTTAGCTCATAGATGGGTACTTAAAATACAAAGGAATAAGTATCTTGATAGATGTAAATATGTAAATCATGGGGGAACATAGGAACAACTCCTAATTCAGTTTGAGGAGATCTGGTAAGACTTCTGGGGTGGGGAGCACCTGAAGGAAAACCTGAAAGATAAGTGAAAGTAAGCTTAACAGAGTTTAACATGAGAGAGTATTTCAGGTTCAGGAAATAGCAGGTATATAGCCTAACTGATATTGGTTTGTTCAAAGACTTATGTATAATTAGGTGTGGTTGGAGCATATGGTTTAAAGGTGGTGGAGAATAGTGAGAGATTACTCTGAAGTGGTGAAGTGGGACCAGATTTTGGGAAGGGCTTTATAAACATGGTCAGAAAATTCAGGAATTTCTAGAAGATCTTTTTAGTAAGATAGTGGAATAATCATATTTACAGTTTAGAAGTCAGATTGTCAGAAGAGTGCAGAATAGAAAGGGTTAGGCAGATGAGGGCAAGATCAAACTTGAAGAGACTGGTTGCTTTTGAAAATACGTGAGAGGTGTTGGTACCATTCTTCTAGATAGTGAATACTAGAGGAGAATCAAGTTGCAAAAGGGAAGAATATCAGTTTAGTTTTTAACATTTGATGTTAAGTTCCTGTAGACTAATTAGAGGTGTCCAGAAAGGAGTTGGATATATGAATGTAGAGCCTTGCTCAAGAGGGAACCAGGCTGGATACCTAAATTTGGGAGTTAATCAGCATGCAAATGTTAACTGAAGCCGCTGGAGCCCACTGGAGTCTTAGGGATCTGCATATTTGGCATCACCATGTGATAAGGATTTTGTTACCTAATTCATTATGTTTCTATGGCCATATAGAAGATAAATGTGAATGTGGTGTTAAATATTCATTTTACTACACAAATATAGGATATTATTAAATGTAATGAAGAATACATTCACTAAACACATTGCCATGGCGCTATAAAACTGGTGTAGTAAACTGTGGACCACCATGTGGGGCAGGAAAATAATTTGTTACAGTGAACAAACGTTTTGTTGTAATGATGTTGTTTTAATGACAAAATTTGACCTAATTCTTTTGTTAGTGATTTAAGAATATACTGTAATAAGGAAAGAGACCTATCTATTCTATGTGAAATGTTGTATTTCATATATATTTTATGTATTTTATATATACTTAATTACTCTTTTAATTGACAAATTGTATATATTTATCATTGTACAACATGATGTTTTGAAATATGTACAGTATGCCCTTCATATCCACGGGTTACCCATCTATGGGTTCAACCAACTGTGTATTTAAAGTATAGTGTTTGTAGGACGCAGAACCAGCAGATACAACGGGCCTACTTTTTGTATCTGTGGATTCTTCACAGCCTGCTGCAGGACTTGAGTATCTGAGTATTTTGGTATCTGCAGGGGTCCTGGAACCAACTCCACCCCATAGTGAGGGACAATTGTATACATTATAGAATGACTAAAATAACATATTAACATATGTTTATTGTATTAACATGATTAACGTATATTGCCTCAATTTTTAAGAATATAATGCATTGTTATTAACTATAGTCACCCTGTTGTACAACAGATCTCTTGAACTTATTCATTCTGTCTAACCGAGGTTTTGAATCCTTTTTATTAAAAATTTCTATAGATTTAGGGAGTACAAGTGTTTTTTCCTATGTGCATACATTATATATAATGGTGAAATCAAGGCTTTTAGCATACATTGTACCCGACAGGTAATTTTTGATCCCTCACTCCCCTCCCACCCTTCCCTTTTCTTAGTTTCCAATGTCCATTATACCACTTTATGACCATATATACCCATTGATTAGCTCCAACTTATAGTAAGAACTTGTGGTATTTGTTTTTCCATTCCTGAGATACTTCAGTTGAGATAATGGTCTCCAGTTATATCCAAGTTGCTGCAAAAAGCAGATAAAAACATACCTTGGGGAAAGGACCCCCTATTCCATAAATGGTGCTGGGAAAACAGGATAGCAACATTCAGAAGAATGAAACCGGATCCCTATCTCTCACCGTACACAAAAATTAACTCAAGATGGATTAAAGACTTAAATGTAAGACCTGAAACCATAAAAACTCTAGCAGAAAATGTAGGAAAAACTCCTGGACATTGGGCTAGGCAAAGAATTTATGACTGAGACCTCAAAAGCAAATGCAGCAACATTAAAAATAAATAAATGGGACTTAATTAACCTGAAATTTTGTATCCTTTGACCAACATCTTTCCAACGACCCCACTCCCCACACCCTTGTAACCATCATGCTACTCTCCACTTATATGTGTTCAGCCTAAAAGACTGTACATATAAGTGGATGTAAATACACTTTATGTATTTTCTATTTTTTTAGCTCACTTAGTCCTTCTTACCTCACTTCACAACTTTCTGAAGATAGGTAGGTATTGTTATTGCTGTTTTCCAATTAAGAACACTAGTAAGGTCAAGTCACTGTCCTAGAGTCTCATTGCTCACTAGTGAGTATCAGATTGAAACTTTGAAGAGAGATCACAGTAGAGAGAAATGAACAAAAAAAACATTTCAGTGAAAGATGGATGACATTACTGCATTTAAGTGTACTTAGGGATTAAGCCATTTTTTAATTTATTCAATTTATGTAAAACTTGAATGCCTACTCTATGCCTAATTCTTTTCTAGGTACAGTAGTGTCGGTGTGAGTATGTTGTTCTGTTTCTGAAAATTATTTCCAAGATGGCAGTTAAAGGCATTAGCGTTTCAAAGCTTTTAGCCCTATTTTGATAAAAAATACAGTTGGAAATAGAAGATATTTTTTATTTTCTTCATTTCTTCATTTGATAATATGACAAGTTATACCTTGAGGAATACTGCAGTTTTATGAGAAAACAAAAACGGTTGTTTCTCAACTCTTTTCTCTAGGTGTGAATCTGTTAAAAATTAATGTTTAGTGTTATATACAAGCCAATATAAATGACAATAGACTGTATTTTTACACTGCTTTAAGATTTCAATGTTTTTACATATCTTCTCATATAATCCTCACAATTCTCAGAGGAGATATGAACCCAATTTTACGTTTGAAGAAAAAAGTTCGAAGGGTGAAGTCACATATTTGAGATGTAATGCTTTTCCTATTATACCATCCTGCTTATAGATGCGTAATGTGTTTAAAAGTTAAAATATAATTTAAAATTTTAAATGAAAATAATGTTATTGCAGTCTTCTCATTCTCCTACCTGGAGTGTTTCAGTAGGGATTCCTATATTGTTTGGGACGTTAAACCAAATGTTCTTATATACTCTCTTAGACTCTGTAACTTCAGTTAATCCAGATTTCCTGGATTTTTCAGTAACACGGTGTAGGAGCCAGGGATCTCTGGTTGGCAGAACCCTTCTGTGTGTTTCGAAGCTATTTGGAGAGAATGTTCAGTGAAAGAAAGGAAACAAGCCCTTATTGGTTACCTGCTGCATATAGCCAAACACTGTTAGGTGCTTTCGTGTGAATGCATCAAGCCACCATGGTGGAATCAGCAGGCATGTCATAATTCAAGTAAAAGCTTGTTAATATGAATCCTAGGTTATAGGAATGTACTGAATACTTTTCAAATTTTACTACTTTGGCATTGCTCATACATCTCTACCTGGAATGCTTTGTTTCATGTTAGTCTGCCAGAACAATTCAATGAGCTTTCAAAGCAACCTCAACTGATACTTCCTTTGTAAAGCTTTTCCTACTTACTCCAACTAATAATGATGTAAAATTCTTACGGCAACTTGTTACATTTATAAAGGACATGTCACTTGTAACTTTGTCGTTTTAGTTACTTGTGTATATGCCATATCTCCTTTGGTTTCTTTTCCATATAGTATAGTCTGCCCATAACTTTGAATGTCGTTCTTTCCCTTAGGTCTCTTGGTCTTTCATTTCTTCATTGCTCTTTTCACCATTCCTCCCATCACAGTTCCACCCCCCATCTCCTATACATTTTTATTAAAATTGAGTGTTTGGAGAGGTGGGGAGGTAGTCACATGAATCAAATTTTTGCTTCCTAAAAATAGACTTTTGTTAATGTGAATTGTCTATGACATGGATAAACCCCCTTTTTTGGAATTATGGAATGATTATTATTAGTATTCAAGTTCAGACAATTTTCTGACCTTTGCATCAAATTGCTAATAAATATGGAGCCATTTTACAATGAATAATTATCAGGAGTAACTCTATGAGTATTTAGGATAAAATATGAAAGTCAAAATTCAAAAAGAAATTTATATTAAAAATGTTTGAGAAATAACTTTGTGAGGACATAGTCCGTTATTTGTAATACTGTTCTATCTTTATACTCATCACATCCAAGTTAATCTGTTAAAACATTGCCTGAATACTTTTTCTGCTACTCTAAAAACTTTCAGTGGTTCATTACTACCTAAAGAATAAGTTTTATCTCTGGTTTGTTTAATTAATCCCTCAGTACTTCCTTGTACCCTAGTTGCACTACTCACTAGTCTGCTTTCCACCAATCTAGATCATTCTCCCCATTTTTTCTCTGGTTATCTGAGTTCTGTCCTTATTTCAAGTTCTCTAGAATTCTCCCTGCCCCCAGCTCCCCAATTTTTTACTTCAGTGAACTCATGTAACTTTTGTTATGTTATAGTACGTGCTTTACTGTTTCTGCCTTTTATGTGTCTGACCCAGTGCTCCCCCTATAGTATAAAGCTTCAAGAAGAAAGCCACAGGAACTGTTACATGGCACATAGAAGATGTGTTTTAATTATGAAATAATAGCAATAGGGAGGAGGAGGAGGATTGTGGATTTCTTTTTTGTTGCCTATCCTAACACTTATAACTTGACCCAGGTATTGGACTGCCTCAGCAGCTTGGGTCTCTTTTATTCATTTCTGGAAAACTATAGTGACCTATTTGGCTGGTAGGATAATCTGTTAGATAGGAGAGCAGTTCCTAGGCTTTTCACCTGAGTAGACAGTAAGTTCCCATTAATTGAAGTGACATTATGTTGGCTTTCTTTGTAGCAGGAACTGTTGAGGGCATAAGCAACCTTAGAAAGGGAAAATGGTAACCTCCTTCTAGTATTATATCTGAATCCTGCTCTGGAGGACTATCTGATCATTCTTTACCCTTGATCCCTGTCTCTGTACCAAACATACAGTTTACCTCATTCTCTATAGAAACCAATTCCCAGCCCCAGCAAACCAGGAAATCCAGAATTTGGGAATTATTCTCAGAAGCAAAGGAATGTTTTTGTCCACAGATTTTCTAGAGTGTTCAACGCTTTGTTGTAATTCCACCGTAATTCATGTGCTTAATCAAGCATTGCTATGTTTTTCTGTAGTTCTCCTAGAACACAACATAGTCAGGGATGTGGGGAATATGGGCTTGTCAAGTCCTGTGCCTTCTGAAGGAAATTTATGGCTCCATCCTCCTTCCTACTTAACTCCTGGAGAGGCAACATGGTGTTATGACAGTTACGTGGTCTTTGGAGACAAGCAGACAAATTCTAACTCCTGTTCTTCTAACAGTGCAGCCTTATAGAGGTTACAGATCCTCATAGTTAGCAAGACTTCTTCAATTTAAAAATTCTGAAGATCAAGTGAGTTGAGTTCTGTGAAAGAATCTAACACTGCTTAGCACATACTAGTTTCTCCATATATGTGGCCTTCTTCGCTAAGGTGAGCAACTTCTCCCGGTTTCTCCAGGATATCCCAGTTTTAGCACTGAAAAATCTTGTGCATCCTAGGAACTTCTCTTTCCTCTCCCTCTTATTTGACTTTTCTAGGCTTATTGGCCATTCTTTGAATAAAGTATAGTTAAGTTTATAGGTTAGACTTTTTAGTTGACCTGAGTAGAGTTCAGGCTATTGTTTGTTTACTTATTTTTTATTTTAGTTTTTCACAGTATATCATGAGGTTCCGTTATTCAGTTGCTTTGTTGATTGAGCCAACTAGACCATTCATTTATTAGTTAGCCTGTTATGGAGGCAGGAAAGCTTATGAGTTTCTTTGTAAGGTCATGGTGTTATTGAAGGTGGTAATGTTGATCTGCTGTCCTATTGGTGGATTGTGACTACCGTAAAAAACTGTGAATCAAATTCAAAAGCTTTCATCTACCTAGAAATCGTAAGTTACAATTACGATTTTTTTATATTTTCTCTTTGTTTCTCATTTTTTACACCATCTTTCCTGTCCTTAACTATAAGCTACCTTTGTAATTAAAAAAAAATCAAGTAGAAAACAAATATCTGGTGTTTTTTATCAATGTCATGGTCTTATGTCAAGATGTTGAAAGGTATCTCTCCAAATTATTGTTCTGTTGTAGTTATTTCTCTCAAAGAAGGCCTCTTGTATAGCTATTTGTTGAATTGTGTACCTACTGAATTAGTCAAAGCTCTAGCTAAAACCATTTTTTCTTTACCTCTCCCCTCCCCCCAAACTTGCTTTTGTTATGTATTGGCTTGCTAATCCTTGTGTTGAGCAGTATCAGACATCACCTTTCTTGGGGGCAGTTAGTCCACTCTTCCGCTTTCTTTGTCAAAGGGCTCCCTTAATAGGAGAAGTCAACAGGGAGGACAAAAAGGATTGAAAGTTGTATTTAATCAGGGTCAGAGAGGTGGTGTTCAGAGTGACGGGCCCACAGGCAGGCTGGCCTTTTATGCTTGCCGACGCAGATGGTCCCAGAGCATTCAGCTAAGTGAAGAGAAAGCTGCCCAGTGAAAGCTATTGTAGGGTAGCATCGTTACAGTTGAGAAAGGTTGCCAGGGGTAACTAGAGAGTATCACCAGTATCGTGTGATCACTAGGCTGTGCCATTGAAAATGTTAGACTGAGGATTGTGTTGGGTCCCTTGGCGTCTTGATGTTCATATGTAAGCAGTATTAGCTTACATTAGTGTTTTTAATTTAATTTTTTCTGTTTTCTTCCCTTTGTCCTATCCTTGCCTTTTTTAGTGCATAAAACATAGGTTTTTTTATATACTATAAAATTACGTATATATAATTTTAAAAAGCCTGCTTCTAAAAATGTCACAGTTACTTAATAATATGTCTATTAGAGGCTTTATACTGTATTATAGGTGAAACCAAATTTTGGTGAATAAATTGGGTTTATGAAAGTGGGATGTAATATTTCTCAATTGAAGAGGTTCAAGTTGATTGTCTGGTGCTCTGACACTGCCCCAGTATATCCTATTCCAAGATGGTTAGCTTTGTTGGTCTGTGTGAGTATAAATACCTTACTAAAAAAAAATGTTCGTATTTATCTGAAAGCTATAGATAACACTGAGTGAAAAGTTGTGACCAAGAACTCCAAATATTTAGGAAATCTGTCTTTAATTTTTGCCTAAGACAAAAGTAAAAATGTACATCCCAAATGAGCCAGAGTCAAGTAGCATAACAATCATTGGTCTTAATTTAATATATTTAATATAGTCTGAATATAATTTTAATAGCCAATTTTGGAATTCTTTAATTTCAGCCTTTCTCTTTCATTTGGACATTTTAAGAAATTATTATAGCCACACATAAAATATAAACACGATACTCTTCTGCAGTCACTAGGGGAAAATACATACAGATTTCTATTTAGTATAAAAGTGATATCTGAAATGTAACTGAAATTCAAGGTAATGTGATGATGGCCTTGCAAATAATTGTTTTAACTTAGATTACCAGTCACCCCAATTTAAGATACCCTCTTTCTTGAGAGGTAACTTCAGAGCAGATTTTGGCTTAGTACCTCTTTTTCACCTGTTGGTATAACATTGAGTGAAGACAAACACAAACACCGTAATATAATACCAGCTTTGGTGTTTGAGAGCTTATAATCATCAATGGAATTATTTTGTGTTAACACTAGCATGTTTTTTATGAGTGTGTTAAAAGTAGAGCCAGACTTTTAAAAAGGCTTTTAATACCCCCATTTAAAAAATCTGACTATAAATTAAATTTAGTCTTTTAGAGAAAAATCTCAAATTGATATTAAAATGAGGTGCTTGTTTCCTTCTCCATAGTAAAATATAGCTGAGTCATTTTTATTTTAGACAACTCAATCACTTTCTTAAATAAAAGCATTTGTCACAAAAAATGAGTGAATATAGTGAAATCTACAATAAGCATGCTGATGTCCATAATCATAAAGGATTCCAGGAGGTCTTCAGATATGGTGACAAAGCATTTCTTTGGAAAATCCAACTTTTATGTTATTATTAACATAAAAACACAAATCAACACAGAGCGTGATTTGCCCTTTATTTCCTGAAAAGCAGATGAAGAAGAGTAACTAGATTGTGCTATCCTTTTATTGTCATAGTTTTTTGGTTTTTGGGTTTTTTTTTTGAGGCAATCATAGTGTGATCATCTACAAGACTTAGGAAAAATTATGTCTGTTATTTTGTATCACTTATGGTGGCGATTGGCTTTCCAGGATTTATGAATAAAGATGGCAGTGTAAAAGCAAATTTTAATTACATTGCTTCTTTAATGAATCTTAGTAAGTCTAAAACATTGATGTTATTGTATTTTATGGCCCGTCATTTTTATTCTATTGACCTATTTTTTTTCTTATGTATGTGATATAGATTTGACTGAACGTATGGTAAAATGAATGAGCTTGAAGAATAAAAGAAATTTAAAATTTGCATTCCATATATTTTCATTTAATTTGCCCATGTGATATGAACTGCTGTATAGTGGGACCAGGGATAGTAACATCAAAAATTTACATTAAACTCCTGTCAACCTTGGTCTTTGTATCACTGAGGGGGCCGTGAATATGAGAGGAAATATTAAATATCTAGTAGTAGTTATCACAACAAAGATAAAAAGCAAATTGATTTTAATATTCACAAGTATAGATGTAAATATCTTACTTCCTTGATATAGCTTAAAAGTGACTTTTTTTTTTTTTTTTTTGAAACAAGGTCTCACTCTGTCACCCCAGCTAGAGTACAGTGGCATCATCATAGCTCACTGCATCCTCAAATCCCTGGGCTCAAGCATTTCTCCCGCCTCAGCCTCCGAGTACCTGGGACTACAGGCACGTGCCACCACACCCAGCTAATTTTTTCTATTTTTTTGTAGACACAGGCTCTTGTTCTTGCTCAGGCTGGTCTGGAACTCCAGGCCACAAGAGATCCACCTGCCTCAGCCTCCCAAAGTGCTAGGATTACAGGCGTGAGCCATTGCACCCGGCCAAGGTGACTTTTTAAAGGCAGTATTTTTATGAAATTGAATCATACTACCAACATATATTTTAAAATGTGTAAATTGAATTATTATATGTCCGTCTGTAAGTTTTGACTGGAAATTAGGAGCCAGAAAACTAATTTGGGTTTTGCTGATTATTTGAATTTTGCTACAGTGTGAATCAAAGCCTCTTTTTAAAATTTCCATTATTATATTAGTAATAGTAATATATGTGATCGTTATTGGAACATGAATGATTGCAGTGTATTATAGAACCCATGAATAATGGTGGTGGCAATAGATCTATCCCTATATTTTAGGTATGTGGGAGTCGTAGTGAGAAAGTATAACCAGAATAAACACAATTATTTGATATAGTAAATGTCATTTGTATCAAAAGCTTCCGAATTTCTTTACTCTGAAAATATTCATACCAACTGACATACATAGTGGGTACTAAAATGCTTACTAAGTAAATTTGGTTTAAGATAATAATTTTGAAAGTTGGCTGACATAGTTAAGAAAAAGGATGATCTTTAATGGGAAATTACTGCCTTTGCTTCTGAGTTACAAAGAATTGGGAAATTTTTAAATGCTGTTAACCCTTTATATTAGCTTGAATCTTATCTGAGAAAATTCAGAAAGCTCTTTTGAATTTTGAGGATCCCATCATTATGAATATCATCATTATGAATATTCATATTCATCGTTATGAATATCAGTTGCCCTGTCCCATCCCAGCACCCTGAAAAATGTGAGGGAATGATCATGACTAGAGAGTTTCAAATGATAGAATCTAGGAAAGAGCACTAAAAAAAGGAGTAAGAAGGTTTGGGTTTAAGCCCACTAAATCCAAAATGCTCCAATGAGTATTTCCTTTGAGTGTTATATTAATGCTCAAAAAGTTTTGTATTTTGGAGCTTTTCAGATTTTAGATTTTCAGATTAGGGATACACAACTTGTACTTCTAAAACTGTGAAGCATGGTATGTATATAATCAACATTCAGATAATCACTAATACTACTCACATTGTTGGTATTGCTACTGCCCTATAACTAGTGTCAGAACAGCCTGCTGGTATATGTTCCAAGACCCCAGTGGATGCCTGAAATCACAGGTCGTACCGAACCCTCTTTCACCATGCTTTTTCCTATGCATACATACCTATGACAAAGTTTAATTTATATATTAGGCACAGCAAGAGATTAACAATAATAATTAATAAGAAAAATTATAACAATACACTGTAATATGTTATATGAATATGGTATTTTACTCACCCTTCTTGTGATGAGGTGCGAGATGACAAAATGCCTATTTGATAAGATGAAGTGAGGAGAATGACATAGGCATATAGGCATTGTGACATACTGTTAGGCTACTATTGACCTTGAACACAAGTATTGCGATACCTTGGCAGTCGATCTGGTAACTGAGATGTCTCCTAAGTAACTAACAGGGCATTCAGCATGGATGCACTGGATAGAGGCATGATTCACATCCTCATGGGGGGTGGGGCGATGGAGCAACTTTTCATCATGCTACCCAGAACGGCACGTATTTTAAAACTAATGAATTGGTTATTTCTGCAATTTTCCATGTAACATTTTCAGACTGCAGGTGACCACACGGGTAACTGGAATCATGGAAAGTGAAACCACCAATAAGGGAGGGTGGGCTACTCTATCTTAGTATTTGCCAACATTGGGCATTTGAATTCAGATACTTTGAGGAAAAGATTATAAATAAGTCAATAGATATTGATAGATGAGCATAGTAGTACTTTATTCAGTCCTTTGGGGGCCCATGGGTTACCTATCATATTGTTATAGCTCTTTGTCTTGATTCACTTTATCAAAATGGGACTATAGGTGACTCGTGGTAGGTTCTAGAATGCAAGAAGTGCAAAAATAAACAAGTGAGCTGCTTTGCCCAGCCAGATATTCTTAACAGTGGTGAGGAAGTTGTCCTGAGATGTTTGTAAAATCTTAAATTAGTGAGTATCACTATAACAGTTTTCCTTAATTTCCTTCCATGTAACACGTTTCCTTCCAATAGATACTTTTAATTGACCTCTTCAGATCAACTCTAACAGGTGACTTTAATATGGGTTGCACTTTTCACAAAGAAACAGTGTTTTTGTCATATACATGATAAAACCATGGTAAGATGCCATTGTGGCTAGGTTTAGACACTAGCTTCCGATCAGCAGCCTTGTAGAACATGCTATTCAGATTCATGCGTCAGCAGAATTTAGAAATTATTATATGTCATGGATCTTTGTGTTTCTTCTCAAATTGTCAAAAAACACTCAAAGTGTGCGTCAGCTTTATATACTGGCGAACAATCTACAAAGGTAGTTCTCAAAGCGTGGTCTGTAGACCTATGGGGATCAGCCTCTCTATAAAAAAACATTTTTTTAATTAGCTGAGCATGGTTGCGAGCACTTGTAGTCCCCACTACATGGGAGGCTGAGGCAGAAGGATCACTTAAGCCCAGGCATTTGAGGTTGCAGTGAGCTATAATGATGCCAGTTCAGCGTGAGAACCTGTATCCAAAAAAATAAAAGAACAATATGCACAGATATCTTAAAAATCAATTGAAATACTGTTCCCTTTTTCAACTGTATAAGTGTGTGAGGCCAGGTTATATTGTAGGGGAAGAAAAATAATTTTTTTTCCAACCCTCATAGGTTTTTTCTGGCTTCTTTTTCTTGAGACAAGGTCTCGCTCTATCGCTCAGGCAGGCTAGAGTGTAGTGGCATCATCGTAGCTCACTGCAACCTCAAACCCCCGGGCTCAAGCAATCCTCCTGCCTCAGCCTCTTGAGTAGTTGGGACTACAGGCATGCACCACCATGCCTGGCTACCTCATAGGTTCTTAATTGGGAGTGGCCACCTGCAACAAAAGTTAAATTAACAAGAGAAAAACAGAAGTTCGTTAACATGTATATTTCATATGTACCTGGGAGATATGTACAGAATGAGTAGTTCTCAAAGATGTGGCTTTGAATTACAGCTTATGTAGCATCTTCAACCAAGAACGGTAAATTTTTAGAGAATATAAGACAAAGGAAAAGGACTTTCAGTCTCTAGAGATAGCAAATTGTGGAAAGGCAAATAAATGTCAGGTAAAGGTTAATTAGTGAAGCTTCTTTATATAGATTCCTTTCCAGACCTATAAGTGGCTAAAGATTTCTTCAAGGGTTAATCTTTGTTCTCCCTGGTAGAGAAGATGGGCAGGATACCTTTTGTCTTTGCAAATTTGTGTCCTGATTTTAGGCAAGTGGAGCAGAGATCAAGTATTCCATGCATCTTCTGTTGCATCTGTTCCTTTTTAATTGTCTTCAGTGCAACAGTCCTTCATATTTTGGGGTGGCATATTCTGGTCTCCCGTAATATACATCAATCAAAACTACATATCACAACAGATTAAATATAGAACCAAATATGAGAACCCAGGTATTTTCTATTAAGCCAAACATGAAAAAGCTTTTGAAAAATACAAAACAATGGCACTCCTCATTTCTTCTTTTTATGGAAAACATAGTTGTTTTTCATAAAAGTGTTATTTATATTAACATGTCATGTACTTACTTTTTATTTTGATAAGTTGAGAACTATTTAAAACTTTTTTGTTTCTAATGTCTAATATGATCTATATTAGCAGATGTAGCACAAACAAAGGCTCTCTGGGGTTCTCAATAATTTATAAGAATGTAAAGGGGTCCTAAGAGTCAAAAAATTTGAAGCCGCCAATCTACAATAAGTATAATTTAATCAACAAATCACCACAAAATGCAAGTAAAAAATCCTGACTACCTTTATCTGCTTCCTGCCGTTAAGTTAGTATGTACAACTATTATTTGCTGTTTGCAAATTTTAGTACAGAGATACTGAAATCAATGAAACTTACTTTAATATTTGACAAATTACATGAAAGTTGGGAAAGAATATTAAAAAACTGAAATTACTAGAAGGTAGGCCAAGTGCAAACAGTGACAGGTAAAATGGGATTTGTGCAGAACTGTCAAGCTATATTGCCACCATCCCTGGCCTGGATCTCTCATAGAATTTTTGGCTGGGTTAGGTAAACGGGCTCAGCGACTACTTCTCCAGGGATAATGAAAATCACATTGCAGGGGTTGCCCAGGAGACACTCTGTCGCTAGGCTCATAAGCAGTGACTTAGCGCTACTGACATGGCCAACACCACCAACATGGGATACCTGATTGTGCTACTAGAATCTGGAAGTGGATGTAGCTGCTGGCACCCATCATCAAAAGGAATTCCACATGGTCTCTGCTACGTATCCATACCAACTTCCATTCAGAGTGTTATAGCTGTATCTTAATGTTAGGGTCTAGGTGTATGTAAGAGAAGAAAGCAAATACCTGGCATTTTTGCCTGCTTTAATGGGAGGCCAGCTGTGCTCATAAGACAAAGGGTTTCCCAAGCATAAGAAGAAAGGAGGTTCAAACTCTGGGCAGCAAAAAAATCCCACAGACTTTTTTTTGGATTTATAAAGGAAATCCCATCTCTGTATTGTTACTCTGTAAGTATTTATTTAATAACTACTATGTATAAATTGCTGTTCCAAGATCTTTTAACAAAGGTGAATGACAGGTAAATGTCTACATATGTCCTTGCATAGTAGGAGAAATAAACTGTATACAAATGACCAGAATACAAGGCAGACGGTAACAAATACCACCAAGGATATACAGATAGATTACTATTATAACACTTACCCACCCTGTGTTGTAATCTCTCCCAGCAGAGTGTAAGCCCTCAATGGATTATTTTTTAATGTTTATCAAGTTATGCTTTCACATATTTTTATTTAGAGTCACTAGTATCTGGGTTTTGTTATGAGAAATAATGTCCTGTTGTCATCACTACTCTCACCATTTCCCTATCCACAAAGTCAATATGATCAATTATTTTCACTGATTCTTTTAGTGTTTACCTCTGTTGCTCTTAGTTACATGCTTGTATTGCTACCTTATGATTTTTGTTTTAGAATTTTCTATAGGCTTCTCATTATAGAAGGTAAGATTTATCTTTTTCTACCTCCCTCTGCTCTCACTACATGCAGGCACTATTCCCATCCTCCCTAAAAAATTATATTGTCATTTTAGTCACATCAGTAGTCAGTGTTTACATTAATATGTCTATATAAATGCTGTAAAATTGCTGAATCAAATAGACAATTATCATGAATTTTTCTCTTCTGTACTCTTCCTACTTCCCCCTATTCTAAATTACTGTCTTGGTTTTTTTGTTTACTTAGTTTTTCTGTGTGTACTTACCACTAAATCAAGTCGAAATTATTTTTTTATTATCTCAAACTCCTCCCAGTATGCTTTGGGGTTTCTATCAGTTTCATCTTTTTGGACAAATTCTGACTGTGTCATCTTGGTGTGGTTGCCCTCTATACTAACTGGTGCATGGTGTCATTCGGGGATCTCTCTTGACTGTCGTGCTTAGGGATTCCCTCTGCTTTTCTCTTACGGTGCAGCTTATATTAATATTTCCAACATCTCATTTCATCTTCTTCCTTGCTTTGCTTCCTCGTTTTGAGAGAGTTCATCTCTAATATAATGTCCTGAGAAAGGATGCATAGGGGCAGAACTTGTAAATCACTGATGTTTTTGCTCTTTTTTGTGTGTGTATGTGTGTATATATATGTATGAGGCAAATTGGGAGAAAATGTAGATAAGTATATGGAAAATTAAGTTTACAAGCCACTTCTAGGGACTTAATTATGGATTTGATATTTTATCTCTTAGAACATATTCATGATAATTTTATTTGAAATTTTCCTATTTTTGATCATTTGTTTCTTCCAAGTTGCCTTTTCTCTAGGTTTTGTGTGTGTGTGTGTGTGTGTATATGTATGTGTGTGTGTTTTGTGTCTCTAGCATTCATCTTAGCCTTTTATCACATATTTTATAATCCTTAGTTGTTTGCTCATGATTAAAAGTTAGGACTAAACAACTGATTGCCCAGAGCACGTATTGGGTGCATATCAACATAACCCTCATCTTGGGAAATCTAGCCAGGTTGTTTTTGAGGGGAACTCCTCATGTGAGTATCTTTAGGACTTGTTCTAGGCAGGGTAGAGTACATTTGTGCTTCGCTTAACGACAAGGATACGTTCTGAAAAATAGTCATTAGGTTTTGTGATTGTGCAAACATCAGAGAGTATGCTTGCACAAACCTAGATGGTGTAGCCTGCTGTACACTTAGGCCCTAAGGGTATAGCCTGTTGTTCTATGCTACAAACCTGTACAGCATGTTACTGTACTGAAAACTGTAGGCAATTGTAACACAATGGTAAGTGCTTGTGTAGCTAAGCATATCTAAACATTGAAAAGGTATTATATGGTATTATAATATCATATGGAACTACCGTTATATATGAAGTTTGTGGTTGTCTGAAATGTTGTTATAAGTGGCACATGACTGCATTTGGATATGCCTGGAGGGTAAAGATGTGGTTGGCAGTGTTCTGATTCCCAAATAGGGGAAGAGGGCTGAGGATCCATTATGTATATGTTCACTTAATCCTTTTCAGTTTGACCCCCCCCCCCCCCCCCCCCGTATTGCAAGTTTTCTCCCAATCTGGATACCTGCTTTCCTAATTCTTTCCAGAAAATAAACTTCGAGTGATTTGCTGGGGTGGAAAAATGTCAATCACCCAGCTGCATGAAGTAGGGGGATGAACGGGGTTTGGGAAGGAGCTGCTATATAAGAATGTATTTATCTGGAGTTCCTGAGTTTCATATCTGTGCCTCTACAACATTTAGCATGGTGCCAGCACATGGTAGATAATAAATGTTTGAATTAATGGTGAGGCTAGCTGTGTCATAACTGCGAAATATGACAAATGATTCATTGCTAAGTCTTGTGGGAATACAGAAATGAGTGTTTATGGAACTGTCCTTCAATGTAAGGGTATGGTATATGCTATATAAGCATATTTATAAACTTAATTCAAAGGAATAAGGGATTATTCCTTGATGGGAAAAATCAAGGAAGGGATGCTGAGGGGGAGGTGACATTTGAGTTGAGTCTTGAGGCATGGACAGGAAATTGTTAGGTTGGCAGAGCAGAAGAAGGATCTGGTAATATGAACTTGAAACAGAGAGTTGTGTGGGAGTAGTAGGAGATACATGTTTAAAGTAAAGACTAAAACCTAATTTGGGGGAGGAGAGTAGCTGATCCTAAAATGTTACGCTTAGGAGCTATACTTTATGCTTATGCTTTTACCAGGAATTGGTCCAGTAAAAGTTCTATTGCAAATTAGAGGACTCGAGACTAGATGCCATGGTATCATGGAGGATATCTGATCAGATCCCCTCTCCATAGCTTTGAGTAGTTCGCTGTTGTCAGGACTTTGAGCAGTGTCCTTTATGTGTCTGTTGCTCAATTTCTCCAATTTTAAAATATGACCATTTTACATCAGAACTCCTCTGCCTGCCTTGCAGGGGTTTTATGAGGATCAAATGAAGGGATATAAAGATAATGTGTGAGGTAATATATCTCTTCTCAGTACATTTCTAAGATTTTGTCTAGGATGATCACAGTGAGAATGCGGTTAAGTCACAGATTCAAGAGGCATATCAAAGGAGAGCTGGTAAGATTTAATGACTGGCTGATTATAGGGGATAAAGAAAAAGTAGTTCAAGATTATTCTGAGGGCTTATTTGTGGATATTTTGGTAACAAATTGGAGGGATTGGAGAGAAAAGCAAAAAACAGGTACTTAAAAACCCAGGCCTTCAAGATCAGGATTAGAGGCTTGGGAATCATAGCACAGAAGTTAAAATAGAGAAAAGTAGTAGAGATACAGTTAGTTATTACTTATTAAAAAAAACATGATAGAGGTAATAGCAATACATGAGTAACAACATAAATTTACCAAATTATTAAAATATTATGGGTGTCATGATTTTATATAATATGGTGAAGAAATAATACTTTATCACTGTGACATCTTGATTAATCTTGATTTTTCTAGCTCATTTTTCTGCAAATTCATTCTTAGGCCATCAAGATTTATACTTTTAGCAACTTTTTTTTTTTTTTATTTTAGGTTGGTTCTTTATTTTATTTATTTATTTTTTTTCAGAATATTATGGGGGTACAACACTTTGGCTATATATATTGCCCATGGACTGTTCCTTGTTAATAAGTGATTCATCCAAAGCTTCATATGAAAATTCTGTTCTGTTCTAGCAAATGTGACAATCTTTTATTTCTCTTTCTAAGCCTGTAGGTATTTCCTTTGCCGTGTTGCAACAGTTTTTAAAACCAGAGATTCTAAATTTCTTGATGAAATGTGATAAGTCCCTAACATGCTAATGTCCATGTACATGCTTTTACTTTGCAATGATTTACTGACAAAGTTTTTACTGTCTGGGTGCCAGCACTTCCTGTTCTGTGCTCAGGTTGGAGAGTTAGTATTTGTGCGTATACTGCTAGGATGGGTTACAGGGAGAGATGGGCAAACTGGCTTTCCACTGCATATCCCCAGTGCGAAGGCACTCTTTCCTGGGGCTGCTGTTACCATTGCCACTGCCAGTCTGGGCTCAGTCCTGGCCATCTCCTCAGTGTCCTGTGGTATCCAGGAATGCCCCACACATACATATTTGGCCCAGGCAGCCAAGCCAACTGCTTGTTGCGTATGCTGACACTTGGCGTATTTCGTCTGTTCAATGGTTCATTGTCCCATTGGTCTTCACTTACAAACCACAAGTTCAAAGGTAAAGTTATCAACAATTTCAAGATGGTAACAACAAAACATTCAACTAGTCACAGGCCCCTTCTGAGAGCAAGCCCCTGTGTGACTGTACAAGTGGCATACCCAGTAAACTGATCCTGCCCAGTTGTACTGCCAAAGTACAAAGGCTGCCAAACTGCCTTTAAATTGGGTTGTTCATTACTTCCCTAAGATGAACTGTTTGAGTTCAATGAGACCTCTATAGTACTTAGGGGCAGAAACATGGTAGTTTCATGCAGATGTTCACTGAGTTCTTAGTGGAGACTTACTGCTCCTCTAGGAGCCTTATGGAAGCTCAGCTCCCTAGCTGCCAGGGCCATAGCTATTGAATCAGACTGAGGCTCTAAGAGGCAGGCCTCTCAAATGGAGTTCAGAGGAATCACACTCTCAAAGTAGTCCGTTGATTTAATTTGCTCTGTTTTGTTATCTTTCTTTTAATCACCACTTGAATTTTATTATTTCTAATCTTTCTTTTTTTGGTTAAAGGGAAGGGACTGTGCATTATTATTTAGCTCTGACCCTTGGCTGCTTGATTATCTTTTTATGCACAGCCTTCTGCTCCTCTAACCTAATAACCAGAGTTTTGGTAGTTGTTGATACCATACTTCCTCCCTTAATCTTATACCGATGTGGGAGAGATTTTTAAAGAGGAAAATCCAGAAAAATGTCTCCTGTAGCCTCATTTATTATATTTTTCTTTAAAATCAATATTTTTAGAGGAAGTTTCTCTAACAAAATGCCTTTTGCCCTTATTAAAATGGACAGAGGTTGAAAAAGTCAATATGTGTGAACGATGAAGAAATCAGAATCAACACACAGGTCCCCCAGTTTATACTCAGCCCTTTCTTTCCTTCCCACAGTGCACTTTGTGTATTGTAACATGACATCTTCAATGAACTAGGATTGCAGCTACTGCTTGATCCTTCACTCATCCTCTTACCCCTGGCCAAAGATACTTACATCAGCAATTCCTAACTGATGTGGCACAGCCATTGCTATTCCTTTTCTACTAAGGGTGGCCTGGAAGGACCTGGGTATTCAGAGCTTCTGGGCTGGTTGTCTCTGAAGGTTCCCTCCTCCATTTACCCTAAGGTACTATATAAACATCATTTCCCTGGATTGCTATGACATGGAAAAAGCTTAGACATACTGCCTTAAACCTCAAATCAAAAACTCACAAGGAAGTGAAATTCCATATTTAAATCATTAATTACCTTTTAACCATTTATGTAATCAATATTGTTTTTGTTCTTTTTTAGAATTTTCTCCTAATTTTATTCAAGGTAAACGTCTAAGCAACAAGTCATATACTGATGAAAATAAATATTAAGAGCCTTATAGTCAAATAACTTTTCTTCTGATTGTGTTAGTAGGAACCAGAGATCGTAGCAAATGAGGGCTTTGACTCTTAAGAGAAATTACCAAACTCTAGGTGCTCAAGTTGTTTGACCACTACCGTCGTTGAATGGAACATTTCCACCTAAAAGGAAGAAATTGTGCCAGTCTATACAGTCTCCTAACATTACAACACTTTCAACTTTTCTCATACTTTTGATGAAAACAGGGCAGCTCTATTGATTGTGATTGACAATAGAAATCTAGCTAGCAGCACACAGAATATAAACAGAACATATTTCAAAGATGTAGGTGACCCAAGAGGAAGTACTGTGTTTTGAAATTGGTTAGTACAAGATTTGCTTAGTGTAAGATTTGCCACACACACCCCCGTTCCTTTGATGTATAAGATACTACAATTTGCACTCATTGTGTGTGTGTGAACTCATTTTAGGAAACAGTTTGGATTATTGCAAATTTAGATAAACTGTAAGAAAGCAGTTATTTACAAAAAATGCATTGGAGTATAAAAAGGTAGTAAGTGTACATTGTTAGCCATAATGACTGTACTTGCTAGCTGTCTGTATTTTTATTTGAGATTGGCAGGAACTTTAGCATCATCTTATATGAGCTCCAATTTGCCTATCAATTTTTTCTTACTAGTTACTTGTTGTAAGAACTTATAGCATTATACTTTGTGTCATTTGGAACTTTTAATGGTAGTATCTTCATCATTAGTTGAGTATGGGAAGTATAAGTAGAGTATCTATCCTCTTCATGGCAGAAAAAGGGATTTGCATCTTCAGAGTTTACTTACAGCTGCAGTGGTAAGCTGCCCTCTCCTGGTCATCTGTGCCATCTAGAACTCCCAATGGGTCCTAAGGAAAATCAGACTTTTTGCCAAATAAATAGATGTTTTAAATGTTTTTGATCTCAACATTATCCTGTTTTGTGACTCTGTAGTATAAAGCTCTGTTGTAGCTCCTTACTTTTCATCTCTTTAAAAAAGTCGTTGACAGAAAAGATGGGCCATCTTTTTTTCCCCATATGTTCTTGTAGGCATTCTTTCCACCTGAGATTTTTGCCAGTTACTTCAGTCTTAATGAGCATAATTTGTGCTATCTTTTGTTTACTAAATTCTTGAAATTTACTTTTAAGATGTTCATTAGTATGTTTATCCTGTGTGGGGAAAAAAGATTTTTCAAAACTACCTTGAATAAATGAAATAACAAAGGTGTTCTTTTCATGGAGGATATTTCTTATATATTTTCTTAAAGGTGAGCATCAGATTTTCTCTACTCCTGGTAATAATTTCATTTTGGACATGAGTTTACTAATGATTCTTCTTAAAACTAGTGTTTATTTATTTATTTTTTGAATTCTAGATTCTCTATATCTTATTTCATATGAACCCATCCTTACTTATTTTAGACTCTGGCCTTGTGGACCTGTGGGATTACCATCAATTGTGATGCTTAACAAAACTTTAATACCAGAATACTGAAAAGGATATCTTTTAGAATTTCACTTCTTTGTTGAAAGTAGCAGCTTATCTCTGCCTTTTTCTTTATCAGGATATCTTTCTGTATACCTTTGTATTTTTAAAATGGAAGGAAAGAACAAAAAGCCTCTGGATTTTATTCTATTTTCCATTTAAATTTGTAGCTTGCTACTAATTGACAATTCTATTAAGATTCACAGAAGACTTTATGTCATATTATTTCTAAAGTTCATATATATTTTAATAATTCATATCTCATTCTCTACTAAGGAAAGATACTAATATGATATATTTCCTAAAAGTCCTACGGTAATGATCAAAAGACTAGAAGACTTTAAGCCTTTTCATTTATTAGTTATTTTACCTTTCAGACAATTTAATGTAATTATTTTTTACCTGGCAAATTTCATTGTGCAGTACAAATTGCATTTGGAGAAGACTATGGATGCCAAGACTAATTTGGGTATTTAGAGATTCCTTCCTGAATAAGCTAGAATCAATTTCCCTTTTCAAGTTGAAATAGAAAACCCAGCCAGCTAGTTAAGTTCTTAGGACTTTAAGATGCTACTTTGGTACTTTAAAATGACTTATTAAGCAAAATATTAAAAGAGTGACTTTTCAATTTAGAAAACTTAAAAATCAAGTGAAAATTGTGGGAAGGAATTATTGACAACAGGGATAGGGCACGTGCCACTTTACCCTCCAACCAGTCTGTTTTGTCTTAGTGAAGATTTATAGATATCTAAGACCTGACGTGAACTAGGTGACCATGGGTAAAGGAGTGCCCAAGATTCTTTAATTTGATATATGCGCTATGCTTATAAATCTTAAAACCAGTAAAGTTTCTCTGCTTGTCATTTGTGATGAGGTTATTTAAATGTTTCAGCACTTTATTTTGAACCCCTGCTATGTCACTAGTTGTGTGGCAGACTTGCCCAGTTTCCTCCTTTATAATGTGGAGGTAATATTAATTCCCACACTGGATGTTTGTGAAGATTAAATGAAAAGAGTATTAAAAGCATTTTGTAAACCATTAAATGGCACACAAATGTAAAATGGTATTGCTTATAAAATAAAATGAACTTTTTTTTTTTAATTTATGACATTAACAAAAAGATAAAAGGCAGTATAGCCCATGTTAAATAAACCAGGTCAATAGAACTGATTTTTCTTCTCTTAATCACCTATTTACATTTCTTTGTCAAATCTATGTACTGATAAAGATTTTTAACTGTGTGTGTGTGTGTGTGTGTGTGTGTGTAGGACAGTGAATTGTGTAACTTTTATTGAACCCACTCTATTTTTTGTTGTGTATTGCATGCAGACCAAAACAGGATTTAAATATTTCAGTATTTCTTCTCATTAAATCTTGCCTTTCTGACGTATTCCAGACTGTAAAGTGTTAGATTTGTAGGCACTTAATATACTAGTCTTTATTGTGTCAGTTTTTGTACCTGATATTTAAGTCATGGTTTCCTTGTGTTTTTCCCCATAATTATAGAAGTAGCACCATAAATTTCAAGTAGTAACCAGATCTTTGCCTCATTTTATGTTGCTTAGGAACCCTTCAGTATGCTGCTTTCTCTAGTTCTCTCCATAGCAGTTAGACTTGAACACTCAGAAGAAGAAATTTCCTGTGAAAAGTGATACTAAAAGCCATATGTTTGACGTGTACGACTTCTAATGTTTAGGATTTAACTTGTGACAAAACGAGCTTTGATCTATCCATTCCTGCATCTGAATTTGTATTTCTGAATTTATGTATGTCAGTGGCAGTGTAAGGTAAAGGATAAATTTGGTAGCCTAGGAAACCTGTATCCCATCAGGAAAGAAAACAGATGTTCTTCCTCCTGGTGAAGACCTGCATCTATCCATTTAGCAATTATGAATCTCTTCCCTTGATAATACTCTTGAGAAAGGAGTCTTTTAGCAGACAGGATCAAGAAACACATGACTCATTTTTTACTATATGGGACTGAATCCTTTTACATTTGCCCTCTCCTTTTTCATGCCATCAGATAAAAAAGAAAATGTAGGTAGAGACTCTACTTTGAATCACATGACTACCTTATAGGACTAAAATCTTTACTTCCTAGGATCAGTGAGTAGGAGACATTGTCATAGATCTTGAAAGAAAGTTCCCCATTCCTCCCATTTCCAGTCCAATTCAGCTAAGTTGTTTCCAGCCATGTTTTTTATTTACTAATTTCTGATTTTAGCTTGCTTTGATCGAAATGATATTATCCAAGTCACATGTATGGTTCTCTGGAAAATACCAAATCCTGTTGATTCTACCTAAGTAATACCTTGAATCTTTTTCCTTCCCCATGCTGCTACTGTAGTTGAAATGCTTATCTCTTGCCAAGACTATTATTATAATAATCTGTAATCCTGTCACTTCTCCCTCGTTCAGTTCCTTCTGTTGCTGTTGGACTGAACTTCCTAAAATACAGATCTGATCGTAGCTTTCCCTTTTTCAAAGACTTTTCCCCTTTTTCATAGTGGCTTACCATTGCATATAAAATTAAGCATAGTCTGTTGAGCCTAGAATCGAAACCCCTCCATGATCTGGCCCTAGTCTGTTTTTCCAGACTATATGCTATAGCAGTGGTCCCCAACCTTTTTGTCACCAGGGATCAGTGTCATGGAAGACAATTTTTCCACAGACCAGGGGAAGTGAGGGTAAGAGGGGGTGGTTTCAGGATGATTCAAGCACATTGCATTTATTGTGCAGTCAAACCTCTCTGCTAATCATAGTCTGTATTTGCAGCTGCACCTCAGTGCTAGCATCACCACCTTATCTCCACCTCAGATCGTCAGGCATGAGATTCTCATAAGGAGCACGCAACCTAGATCCTTGCATGTGCAGTTTATGGTAGGTTTTGTGTTCCTAGGAGAATCTAATGCTGCCGCTGATCTGACGGAAGCAGAGCTCAGGCAGTGATGTGAGTGATGGGGAACGGCTGTAAATACAGATGAGGCTTTGCTCACTCACCCAACACTTACCTCCTACTTGCAGCCCGGTTCCTAACAGGCCACGGACCCAGTACTGGTCTGCGGGCTAGGTGTTGGGGACCGCATTGCTATAGCATTCCTTCCCATGAGCCCAAGTGGATGATTCAGTCTTCCATATTTCACTGCCTTTTTGCTCATCCTTAAATCAGTCTCTCTTTTTGGGGTGCCTATCTTCTCTTCCTTCATACCCTCCCTGAATCCCTATATGTTGAAATCCTACCTATTCCTCTAGATCTTACCATAATGCCATCTCTACTTCTTCTTTAAGGTCAGACTTAGGAAGAAGAGATTAGGAACTGTATTTCCTGCAGGAATATGGTAAAAACAACACTTTAATTAATTTTTTAAACTAAAAATACTTCACCTACCCCATTTATATATTTCACCCAAGAAAACAGAATGGCCTTCCCAGATGCAAATTCTTAATATATAAAGTTTCATTATCATATTTAAGAAGATTTTGCCCACCATGCTGCTTAGGAATCAAGAAATGATGGTGTGGCCAAAATGGGCAAGGAAATAACAAATTATTCCAGGCAAACTATGAAACCCAAAGGAGTTAATAGTACAACTGTAGGTTTCTGTATAGGAAGGTTATAATAAATCATCAGGGGAAGTAGTTAATGCTTTAGGGTAAAAAATTACAAAATGGAGATTTTACTCATTAACCATATTTATCTACCTTGCCAATAAGGTATGTAGAGTTTCCAGACGTATCAGGCGTTTATTTGCAAAGAAACATAAAGTAGTAAATTTCAAGAGTCCTGAATTCCCTCTTGAGCTCTGTCCTCTTCACATCACAAAATTAAGCAAATTTATACAGGTACCATAGAGCTAATCCTGTTCTCTTAGCCATGAAACTCTATCATCAGTTTTGGCTTTCAGTTCTGAATAGGGTACCGTCACCTTCAGTACACTATTCATTTGGTTTTTTAACAGATTTATTGCGTACTACTGTGTGCTAGGACTAGGGAAACAAAATGAACCAAAATGCTGTGAGGGAAATATGAAAGAGTGCTATGAGATTGTATAATGGGGATTCTAACTTAGTATGGGGGCCAAGGAAGGCTTTCATGAATGCTATTTAAGCTGAAAGCCAAAAGATGGTAAGAATTGACTAGTTGAAATAGTGAGATGAAGATTGGTTTGAATCAAAGAAATAACATATGCAAGGGCCCTCTGATGGAAAGCGTAATAATTTGTTTGCTATCCTGCAGGCCAGTATGGCTTGAAGGTAGAGTGTGAGAGAGCACACGTAGGGTAAGGTGAGGCTGCTAAAGCAAGTAAAGATCAGAAGTTGCAGGCACTGTGGGTATGTTAAAGTTTTTGATCTTTATTTTTAGAACAGTTGGAAACTATTGAGGTGTGTGAAGCAGGTTATAGGATTATATTTGCATTTTGAAAAGATAGTTGTGTTGTAGGGTGGAGAATGGTCAGAGGGCTTGTAGTAGATACATAAGGACCAGTTAAGAGGCTATTAGAGCAGTTCTAGGAATGTCTTGTTATCTTAGTGAGGTGGCAGTGGCGAGAAAGAACTGAATTTGTTAAAGTTTTTGAAAGTAATATCATCAGAACTTGGCAAGGAATTCTCTATAGGAGACGAGGTAGAGAAAGACAGCTAGACTTCTGATTGTGCACTGCATGTATGGACATGTCATATACTAAGATAAGAAATACTGAGAGGGTACCAGTACATTTTAGGAAGATGAGTTTGGCTACATAAATGTTGAGTTTGGAGCACCTAGGCAGTTGGATTTATTGGAATGGTCAGGTCAAGAGAGGTTTATCTGTGAATCATAAGCATAGATAGGCAGTGGGAGAAAAGGCTGTAAAGTATATCATTAATAATAATTTATATTGATTGCATATTAAAATGATATTTCAGACATTGGGCTACATAAAATATTTTTTAAATTAATTTACTTTTTAAATATGGTTACTAGAAAATTTTAAATTACTAATCTCATTTTTATGACTTGCGTTATGTTTCTGTTGGACAATGCTGGTATAGAAAAGCAAGTTTAGGATTGGGCCTTGAGATATCCCAACATTTAATGTCTCTATATTATCAGAATGGTTATGTTCTCAACATTTTCATTAGAAAAGATTCAGATATACTGCGTGCACATAAAGTCTCCATAGAAAAGACACCACCCCCTGTAGGGAATTTTATAGGTTTCAAAATGTAAGAATTTTTCTCTTCTCATCTTCTTTCTAATGAGGTTATCACTGAATGTAATTCCCAGTAAACCTCCCCCCGCAAAGTCTAAGAGCCACTGAATTCACTTCTGTTTGGTTCTGAAGAAACACAGATAACTCTTTCTGTATGAGTTGGATTTTTAAAAGAAACCCTCAATATATAGTGACTAGTGCCACTTGTATGAACTCTACCTTCGGGTCCCTAAAGAGAGCGTGTTTAGTTACCTCAACGAGGGGAAGTTTCCCTTCAAAGAATCATTGGAGCTAACAAATGAAAAAGGAATAGTTTGAGCACCAACATTTTGCAGCTTCTAATGAAATAATGGCTGACAGTTTGACAAAAAGAGACACCCAACAGTGTGCCTCTTCAGAGAACATTGTGCTTACCCAGAAGCACAATTTCCAAAATCTTTTTTTTAAAAAGAAAAATGAAGATAAATGTAATCAAGCCTCTACATCCAGCTACCAGTTTATAGGAAATACAAGGAATATACCATGAAAATACAATTAGTAAAATCCTGAATGGGGGAAACTCTACAAGATACCACCTCATTTCTTCAGCAGATAATTGCATGGAAAGGGAAGAGGCGGATTGAAGGGAGGAAATATGGAAAGGGGACCAATAGATTCAGAGACTTAAATATTAATTTATCACAATGGATTTTTGAGGGATCTTGTAAAGTATGGATGTGAGATAATTATAGAAATTTGAGCACTGATGAATATTTGATTAATTATATTATTGATTTTTAAAGTATGATATTAGTATTATGGTTAAGTTTAAAAGAGTCCTAATATTTTGTTTTAGTAGAGTCAGTACAACAACATCAAAAATGAAAGAGTCCTTATTTATCTTTTAGAGATAGCATACTGAAATTTTTGCAGATGAAATGATATGTCTGAGACTTGCTTAATAATAATCTAGTAGGGGACAATAGGAATTGGGTATCGTATATAGATGAAATAAGATTGGATATGGATTAATAATTGTTGAAGCTGGATCTGTGGGGGTTCTTTGTAATATTGTCTCAACTTTTGTATGTTTAAAATTTTCTAAAATAGTGACTGAATGAGAAAGAACACACACAGGCATTACACAGGAAACATTATGGTGTTGGGGGGGCAGGGGAGTGTCATTAGGGAAGATTTCATCTACCATACCTCTTTGTATCAGTAGTTCTGGGGTAGAACCAGAAATGTTAAAGTTTATTTCCATGACTAATCCCTTTACTTCCGTAAGAATTTGCTGTGTCTGGTGATCTTACGAGTAAACAGGATTTATATATTCCTTTAGCCAACAAACTGGCTTTTTGATATTTCCTTAGTGACTGACTCTTACCTTGAAAATTGTGTTGAATTAAGTGTTTATCATTCCTATTAGTTGAGGGGGAGCTTTTTCTAAATTATTACATACATACATAAAACATGTAAGGAAAATTATAAAGCAGACTCTTATGAAATCATCATCCAGGTCAAGAAATAGGACCTTGAAAGTAGCTCTGAAGCACTTTCACCCCCACCACATACTTCATCTCTCCCCCTCCTGTATATATACCCATCACCCTGACGTTTATGGAAATCACTTCCTTGCTTTTTATTTATTTATTTTTTCTTCTATTAACAATACAGTTTATTGTTACTTCCATGCATTCTTCATACTTTTACTATATATGTATGTATAATATCATTTTTTATGTTTACAATCTTTATGTAATTGGCAGTATCTTGTAAGTATTCTTCTGAACTTTTCTTAAGTCTGCATCCCATTTGTAAGATTCACTCCTATTGATATGTATAACTCTAGTTCATTCATTTTTAGCTGCTGTGTAGTATTCTATCATGTGACTGAACCACCAATGTATCCTTTCTCTTATTGATGGACATTTATATTGTTGGGAGTTTTTTGCAATTAAAAACAGAGTGCTACGGATATTCTTTGTGCTTGCCTCTTGGTGCACATATATGAGGGTTTCTCTAGAGCAGGGATTGGCAAACTATGGGCAAAAGGCCAACCGCCCCTGTTTTTGTAAACAAAACATTAATGAGACAGTCATGCCCATTTGTGTATGTATCGTCTATGGCTGCGTATGGCCTCAAATGGCAGAGTAGTATGGTTGGCAACAGAGACCTATGGCACACAAGCCTAAAATATTACTACATGGCCCTTTAAGAAAAAGTTTGCTGACTCCTGCTGTTACGGTATATAGCTAGGAGAAGAGTTACTGGGTCTACTAAGTAAGGGTCTTCTTCGGTATCACTAGAAACTTTGCAGTATGTCCTGCAGGAGCTATTTTGAGTTCTTATTCACCTACTTCCTGGTCAATATTTGATGTTAAAATTTTCTGTTTTGTGATTATGTCTCGTTTAAATTGCAGCTGTTCTGATTGCTAATGAGGCTGAACATCATTTCATATGTTTATTGAATCTTGTGTCATTCTTGCACCTTTTTCTGTTAATTGCCTGTTCATATCTTTTGCCCATTTTTCCATGTGTTGTCTTTTTTCTTAATGATATGTAGGAATTTTAAATATTCTAGATATGAACCCTTTGTTTTTTATATGCGTTACCAGTGTTTCCTCCCTATCTGTTGTTTGTCTTTTAAATTTTCTTAATGATGGCTATTAAAAAACCAAAACACTTTATATTTGTAAATAATTTCAAATTTTAAGGAGTTACAAAAATAAAAATTGTACAAAGAATACCTGGATTGTACGAAGATACCCTTTATCCAGAGTCACTTATTATTTACATTTTACTCCATTCCCCTTATTAATCATTTGGGTGCTTTCTCACTCTCCATGTGTATATAGTATTCATATGCCAAAATGCTTTAGTGTGTATTTCCTAAGAATAAAGATATTCTCTCACATAATCATAGTACAGTTGTCAACTTCATGAATTTATATTGATACAATTTTATATATACTACTGACCATAATTACTTTCTTAATGATATCTTTTGATATATAAAGTTTTTAATTTTAATGTCGTTATTTTATCAATCTTTTCCTTATGGTCTATGTCTTTTAAAAAATCTTTCCCATCTCTGAATTTTAAAAATATATTCTATATTGCCTTTTATGATTTTTTAAAATTTTGCTTTCCATATTTAGGACTTTAGTTCACTTAGAATTATTTTTTTGTATCTGGTGAGATATGAGTACCAATTTTGTTTTGTCCCATTGTCCCAGCACCATTTATTGAATAAACCATTTGTGGGTTTTTTGTTTTTTTGTTTTTCTTAAACAATGGCACCTATATCATACGTCAGGTTTATGAATCAGGTCTTTCTTTTGGCTGCATGTCTATTCAGGCATCTGGACCATATTGCCTTAATTATTAAAGCTTTGTACTAACTATTGATATCGGGCCAGGCAAGTCTCTCCAAGATGTTCTAAAATTTAACATGTACTTTTATGAATGGTTATATAGCAATCATTACATAGGCAAAATAGAAGATATTACCAGCACAGTGAAGCCTAAGCCCTCAATATGCTCCTGTCTGGTCATAACCATGTCCATCTCCTGAGTGGTAGCCATTATCCTGACTTTTGTGGTAATGGTTTTCTTGGTTTTTTGTATAGTTTTATCATTGATACATGCCCTAACATTATAAAACTATGGTTCTTTTTGTTGTTTGTTTTTTAATTGATGTGGGATATTTTATGGTAGGACTATACTGGAGTTTATCCATTCCTCTGTAAATGGTCATTTTGGCTATTGCTAATAGTGTTTCTCTTCATGTGCATGTTTTGCATTTCTACTACAAGTAGAATTGCTTTGTCCTATGGTATATTTATCCTACACTTTAGTATGGAATGACAGACTCTTTTTCCAAAGTGGTTGTATCAATTTACATTATAACCAACAATGTATGAGAGTTCTCATTGCCTTGCCAACACTTGATATTGTTAGTGTTCATAATTCTATTCATTTTGGTAGGTAGGTAGTAATATGCATTTACCAGATGACTAGCAAGGTCAACTACCTTTCATATGTTTATTGTTCATTTGGATAGCATCTTTCAGGAGGGTCCTTTTAAGTCTGTTTCTGGAGTTTCTGCTTTTTTGTTGTAATAACTTGTAGGGGTTATTTATATATTCTAGACATGAGTTCTTTATATGTTGGGCAATTATCTCCTCCCACTCTGTGGCTTGCCTTTTCCCTCTTTTAATGTGCTTTTTTGTTTTGTTTCTTGATGAACAAAAGTATTTGATTTCAGTGTACTAAAAAGTTACCAGATTTAAATTCATGCTCATTCATTACTTACCTACTGTATGACCTTGGCCGGCTTTGAGCTTCAGTTTACTTATCTGTAAATAGGTGGTAATAATATCCATGTCTGTGGGTAATTGAGAAGATTAAATAAGATAAAGCACTTATTACAGAGCTTTTCACCTAGCAGTCCCTCAATAGATGTTAATTGCCTTCCCCATCATTTAGGGTGCTCATTTTCATACTGTCTTTTGGGAAATTGGGTAGTATTCATGAGCTATTTGCAAATGAATGTTTTGGAAATTAGAATCTCATATAATTACCCTAGGAATTTAGAAGGTGGCCTAAAATAGTAAATCATAATTAATTTGCCCAGAGAACTAAAATGTAATATTTTCTCTGATGAAAAGGATTTACACTTGATATGGGATCGTTTAATAATAAAAGTCATGACTGGAGTGTCTTATCCAGAAAATGACAAGAGATAGTTAAAAACAGTCTAAACCCTCTATATGATGCATCATATTTTGACCTTAAGGTAGATCTCATTGCCTCCATGAAGAAAGCAAGCTTTCTTAAATGATAAAAAAATAAATCACTCTGACCCAGAGTACCTTCCATCCATCACCTTGGAACTTTCTGGTGCTTACTGATGATTTTCATTTTCCCATATTTCATCATTTATTCAACAATAATTTATACAACACCTCTTACTGTAAACCAAACTCTGGACAAGGTGAAAGGGAAAGAAGAGTAAGTAGTATAGACTCAATCCTTGCCTAAATGGAACAAAGAAGGAACAGTGGAAGATTTTGTAAAAAGATTATAATTATAATCACACCACCATGCTAATAAATTTCAGAATTCTTCTGGTAATGGCAGAATTGCTTATAATGGACCAAACTTCCCACAGATAATTATACTTTGGACAATACGGTATACTTTATTTAAATGTTTAGTACATAAAATAAAAGTATTTATACACACATACACACATCACTTTAAAGCATACTTTAATGCTTCAAAATGTAAAATATCTTAAGGTACTGGAGACCAACCTTAAGCAGGCAGAAACTCATAGGATATCAACACTTGAAATAAAGAAACAGCGTTTGATGACTTTCCCATTTTTATGGGAAATAAAATGCTTTTTGCATGAAAGCAGTAACCAATTGGTGCAGCCTGGGCATGCTTAGGGGGTGGCTGGACTGTAGAAAGAAATGCCTAGTATTACTGATTTGGGGAATTAGAAAACAGAGGCTACTACAGCACCTAGAAGATGAAGGGGAATTCTCAAAGGGAGATCCCTGATTCTGCATATAAATGTTGCTAAATCTTGGATCCTTGAACAAAACGTCAACATTCATGAGAAGAACATAACAGAATCCATAGTCTCTACAGTGTATCATTCACAAAGTCTAGCACGTAATCCAAAATTACCAGATGTGTGAAGAAACTGCAAAAGTTGATACATAATCAAGAAATGTCAGTCAGTGGATACTGACTCTGGGATGACCTAGATGTTGAAATTAGCAGACAAGGATTTTAAAGTTGTTATTATGACTATGCACAAGAATGTAAAATATGCATATAATAAAATAACAAACAGGAAATCTTAGTGAAGTAATAAAACTATAAAAGAGAACTAAATGGAAATTCTAGAACTGAAAAATATAGTACCTGAAATAAACATTCACTGAATGAGCTTAATAGCATAGAAGAGAAAGACAAGAGAAATAAAATGGCTGAAAATATATTTGAAGAGGTAATAGAGAATTCTCCACATTTGGTGAAAGATATAATTAATTGTACATATTCAAGAGATTCATAGTCAAATTGATGAAAACCAAAGATAAATAGAAAAATCATATAAATAGGAAGAGAAGGGAACAATAGTAAAAATGATGGCTACCTTGTTAGAAACAATGGTGGCCAAATTCAAGTGCTTCGGGAAGGATAGCTTGGAGGGGAAAGCTATCTGTCAAGAATTATGTATCCAGCCTTAGTAGCCTTCAAAAATGAGTGACAAAGACCATTTTAGATTTAAAACATGAGAAAGAGAACTAGTCACCAGCTACCCTGTACTACTATAAATGCTAAAGTAAATTTTTCCATATGAAGGGAAATGATAGCAGGTGGAAACTCATCTTCAGGAAGGAATGAAGATAAACATTTTTTTCCCCCTTAATTTGTTTAAAATACATATAATGTTGAAAGAAAAAAGAAAAAAAAGGTAACATTGTGTTATTCATATATAAGTGTAATACACATGGTAACTATAGCAGAAAGGACTGGTACAGGCAGGTAAAGAGAACCATATGGTTATAAGGTTCTTAGGTTTTTCATAAACTGTATTCTAAATAGACTCTAAAAATTTAAAGGCATATTGCAATTCCTAGAACATACAATGAAAAAAAAAATGCAAGGAGATAAACCTAAAATACCGGTAGAGAAATTACATTGGAATCCTAAAAATATTAAATTAATCCAAAAGAAGGAAAGGAAGAACAGCATAACAAAAAAACAGTAAAAGGAAGATCTAAATCTGGTCATGTCAATAATTACATCAGTGATAAGTGGGAGAAACACTCAAAAGACTGATATGTTCAAACTAAGTAAAAAAGACACAGATTGGTTAAAAATAAAAGAAAGGAAAAAGATACACCATGCTAAGAGTAAGCATGTGAGAGCTGGAGTGGTCATATTAATATCAGGTAGGTAGACTTGGAGACAAGGAGTAGTATCATAGGTAAATCTGGACATTTCAGAAAGATAAAAGGATCAAGACTTCAAGAAAGGTCCAAGAATCAGACCTTCAAGATAAATAAAACAAATGTGGCTGGATTAAAGGACAAAATAGAAGAAAAGTTCACAGTCATAATTGGTGATATGAATACCTTTCGCTCAATAATTGTCAGAAATACTAGATTAAAAATATCAATAAGACCCGAGCACGGTGGTGAGTACCTGTAGTCCCAGCTACTCAGGAGGCTGAGGTAGAAGGATCACTTGAGCCCAGGAGTTCGAGGCTGCACTGAGCTATGATTATGCTATTGCACTCCAACTACAGTGACAGAGGAAGACCCTGTCTCTATATCTAGAAGGACACAGAAGATCAGAATAATGCTTTCACTTACCCTGCCCTAACTGGCATTTAGAGAACACAATAATTGCTGAAGATGCCTTCTTTTCCAGTGTATATTCATCAAGGTAGACTATATGCTGGGCCATAAAGTAAGCTTCAAAACATTTCAAAAGACTGAACTCTTACAGGGTGTGTTCTGTGATCACAGTAGAACTAAATTAGAAATCAATAACAAAAAAAAAATATGGAAAATCCCCAAAGATTTGGAAATTAAACATCATACTACTGAATTAAAAATTCTTTTTACATTTTGGTTTTTTACTGCTTGATGAGATGGTTGCTATAATTGATTATCTAATCTTGTTTTTGTTTTGTTTTGTTTTGTTTTTTTACCACTTTATCATAAAGGGAGAAAAATACTTGCATAGAAGAGACTATGAGATAGAGGTGAAATTCTTTTCTCTCAGTTTTGTATAGATTTCCCTCTTGAGTCCTTCTTCCATATTTAGGAGAATGGGTTCTAAAGTATTTTATTTGTAACCTCTTTAAATTATGTCTTTTCTGTTTGTGGGTGTGCAGATCAGCATGTTAGTAGTCATGTGTTTGTCTAAGAACTTGTCATAAGTACTCATGATCTTTGTGGATATTCCTAAGCAGCATTTGTGGTTCTTGCGTTTGCTGAGCTCTCTTTCTATACCACCATCCTTTCCCACTACCATTACCACCTACCTCCATTTCATCCACCTCCACTCCCATTTCACCTCTTGCTTTGGAAGCTATTTTGAGTTTTCACTTGAATTTTCATGACTAGTTTGGATATGAGGATTCAGAGTACCTGGAGTATTATTACTTCTTTATATCATTCAATTAGATGTTATTCATTCAGTCTTATCCATGGGTGATTTTGGAATCTTCTCTCACTTCCGCTATCTTCAATGATTTCCTGACAATTGTAACCGATATACTTTTTATCTTAGTTTTTCTTATTATAATGTTTTCTATTATTTTTGTTTTTAGTGTTTTTGATGGGCTCATTTCAGAGGATTTCCCATTAGAAAATCTGCCCTAAAAACAAGGAACCAATCAGACTTAGATTTTGTGGTTATATAAAGACAATAACTAGAATCAATTCATATAAAAAATCTATATAGCTGTATTTGTGTATGTTGTCAAACTGGTACATAAAACAGATTTTCACAAAATAAAATGAGACAATATTACTCAAGTCTCTAAATTTTTTTACCACATATAAATGTACTGTATCAGGCTCACTTTGAAAGGTGTACTTCATTTTACACTGTTTGGTATAGGATTTTGCGTTACGAGAAGGCTTTTCAGCACTAGCCATTGCTAAGGGAAGGAAATGTTCATGTTTGACTAAAAACAGTAACTTCAGCATGTATACATTTAATAATGGGTTCCCCACAGGTCCCTGTAACCGACCTACTTTCCTGGCAGGTTCTGTTTCCTAGGCTTAGGATGCTCAGAGAACTCTTAACACAAAAGAACTGAATTATGACCTCCTTTGGTTATTAAAATATGTAAATACACCTAAATATTCTTTAATATTTTGTATATAAAGTCTTGCTTTTTAATAACAATATGCACTTTATTCCTACTCCAGTGTATAGTTCTTAATGTCCCAGAGTTCCACCTTCCATCCAACTTTTAAGTCTCTTCTGTCTTAAGCCTTTCTAGTAGCTGTGTGATAAGCACCTTACTTCTAGTCTCCTTAGGATAAAGTTTGATACTGCCAAGAGTCAGCTCCGCTCTCAGTAGAACTCCATCAGTAGAACAAGAGCATACCTTCCAAGTTTCCCACCAGTAATTGGTAAAATATCATTTAATGGGTATACAGTTTCAGTTTTGCAAGGTGAAAAGAGTTCTGTAGTTGAATGGTGGTTATGGTTGCACAGCAGTATGAATGTACTTAATACCACTGAACTGTACACTTAAAATGGTTAAAATGGTAAATACAATATTATATTTTCTGTATTTTACCACAATTCCTAAAGTTTTTTTAGAAACCATAAGTAAAAAAATTTAAGCAAGGTGGCCTTGAAACATTTCGTCTTACGAAAATGGCGTTGGTTCAAGAGGCAAAATGCTCCTTAAGAGCTGCCTTAGTTGCTCGCTGTTAATATATAAGAATTGTAATATGATAAAAAGTATTGAGAGCACAGTAGTTTTTCTGTTTCAAACTAATTTCGGAGAAGTAAAGATTGGTAGCCAATGTGTGTTTACCATATCCTAAAATTTATATCCATCATTTTTTAAAAAATTACATAAATTACCTTAGTTTCAGGGGAAAACAAATTTTAAACTAAATTTTTCTTGTTTTCTCTCCCTACCCCAAGATTTTATGTATCAATATCTAACTATAGCCTCTTCAAACACTCCGATTGTTTTAGAACATTAAAATAAAAATGGTACAGTGAGCTCCTCCTTCGATCCCTCCTCACTTCAGTTTTTTATTTTGAAAAGAATAATAGGGGAGAATTTAACAGGGCTCTGATTTATTTGACCATTCTTTTTCCCATTTTCCCATTACTGCTTTAATGATTTACTTTTATTTGAAAATATTACCATGGGTCACTTTTTTACAAGAAGAATGAGAATTCAGTTTTGTTATAGACACCTCAGTTAGATCATAGTACTTAGTAATGGTGATATAAGAGAAACAAATTTTTTATAAAATTACCAGAAGGGGAATTTTCAGGTTTGTTAAACAGAAAGGACAGTTGGTTTGGTTTAGTCATCAAAATAAACTCTGACCTATTATATTGTGCTTGAATTTTCCATTGGGAATGAAACATTCCACTGTCCCTTTTTGCTGTTTAACTTAAGCTGCAGTGAACACTAAGAGAATGGCCTTGTGGCTGAGCTGCTTATTTTTTTTTTTTAATCTATTCATTTTATACTTTCAGACAGATTTTTCCCTGGGGTGAAACAAAGGTTAACTGAAATTTCCTCTGTTGTGTACCTGAACGAATCAGCAGTTCGAGAAGGAAATCCCATTGATGGGCCAAGAGAGTGACAGGCTCTATTTAAAGAATTCCCCCAACTGTGTGGTAGACCAGCCATGCCATGAATTTAACTGTTCCTGTGGTCCCCATACTTGTACCCACCAAAAAAAAGAGAGAGAGAGAAAGCGACTTTGTTCTGCAAACGTTGCCCTAAGCTTTGAAAACCATGAGCCATTGAGTTTTGTGAATTCAAGTTAGACAACAACAGAGGCCAAGACTCTAGGGGAACAATATCTGAAAGGGAGTACACAAAAACAGGTAGAAACTGTTTAACTGTTTTATTTCTCTGTGTATGTACATATTTATGTGTGTCTATAGACACACCAAAAACAACCCTATACCTTTTTCGCATTTACGTAGCTAGTCCTAATTATATTTAAGCAATGATGTTTGTTAAGTTTTTTAACATGTGTGACAAATAGAGGGGGTTTTTTGTTTTTGTTTTTACAGCTTTTTTGCTCCATAAAAGTATTCTGGTTTTAGCAGGATGTATGTATTGGAAATCAGAATCAACACATGAGTTTAAGTGGTTTAAAAAAACTGGACCTTTATATTACCTCTGCAGGAGCTTTACTGTCAGGACAGCTCATGTATTTTGTATTTTTTCTGTATAAGGGAAGCTGCTTTAAATGTGAAAAGATGGTATCTTGAGTTGGATTAAACATCCTTAATTCATGTGTATTTAACCTCAGAACTTGTGAGCCTTCTTAAAAAATCCAGCTTTAAACCCTGCCTAGTAGGCCTCAATAGTGCATACTGCCTAGGGATTATAAATAGTTATAGTCTTTTGCTGAGGTGGAGGATTGCATGTATTCCCAGGAGGCATGAACTATTTACGTTTCTAACAAGTATTTCACATATGTTGTTGATTCATATTTCTGTGAAAAAATTTAGGATTTAATTTTTAAAATTTTCTTTGTTATTTGAAGCTTCTATTATCAAAAGTTTAAGCATATCCTTCTCTTTAGTGCAGATGGGAACTTGAGATTTTAAGAGACCCTAGAATAAATGGAGAAAATAATCTGGATATTGAGTGATCAGTTTTTTTCTGGGAAGTTTGAAGAAGCAGGTACCATTTGAGTTGTTTCCTGAGGAAGGAAGTAGGAATTTATCTTAGATCATGGAGGGCTAGATTCATGCTCACAAATGAGAAATTGAAGTCTAGAGAGATAAAATGTTTAATATATAATTACTTAATATATTTTGGAAGAACGTTGGGCTCCATTCTTACCTAGTGTTTCTTTGCACAATAAACTGTCTGTCTTTTATTCTGAGATCATATTTTAAATTCAATTTTTCTTTCTGTTTTTTTTTCTGCCACTCCCATCCATTTTCTTGTTTCGTCGTTCTTTTCTGTTCTTGACTTTTTTAATTCCTCTCTTCTTACTGTCTGTATTGGTCCTACTGCAAATAGGTTGTAGCCTTGTAGGAGCAGGCTTTTGGGTAGTGGATCTGTCCAAATGTTCCATGTGGCCTATGAAGAGCTCCATGGTTTGTTTGTTGTTTTGGTTGTTATTTTTTAAAAATCAAAATTGTATTCATCCTGCTTTTTGAACGAGCTGTAAATTGTTCAAATATTCATTTGTTTCTGCTTGTGTAAATTGAAGAGTTAATTATTGCCATGGATAGATGCTAATTGATCTTTAACGATTAAAAAAAAAAAACAGTTGACAGTCTTTCTTAGAAAATCACTTGGTTCTTTCAAATTCATTCATTAAATAATACTTGTTGAGTACCTGTATGTGCCAGACACTGTGCAAGGTGATAGAGATACAGTGGAGAGTAAGGTGGAACTGGTTCCTGCCTCCTTTACAACCTAGTATAATTACGTAATAAAAGTTAACCACAGCTAGAACTGTGGGGCATTATTTTTTAAAACCCCAGTGCAGTTTCTCTCTAAATAGAAGACCAACATAGCTCTTCAGATACCATTATTCATATCCATATCGGTATATAGTACTACTCACCAAGTTGTTTGCACATTAGTAATTGTCATGTCCTACATGATAAAATAAAATTGTAGAGATGAAAACCAGTAATTTCATTATTAGGCAAAGCCAGAGCACTGTTGATAAAATAATTTAGGGGTGTGATACAGCGTATTGGCTAAAAGCATGGATTGGAGCTCAACCTGGATTTGAGCCTCTAGTCTGCCACTGTGCAGCTTTTTGGAATTAAATTATTTAAAAATCACAAACCCTCACCCATTTTCATCTGTGAAATGAAAGTAATAATACCTGCCTTTATAAGATTGTTGTGAGAGTCAAATTAGAAAAATATGTAAGATGCAGAACAGTACCTGGCATAGAATAAGCTCTTCAGAATAAGCTCTTTATATATAAGCTTTTTAAAATTTCCTGTATTTTTTATTACTGTTGATTTTCATCCTCTGGAAGGGTTTGTTAGGGGGGTTTTGAAAAGGAATATTCTTTTTTGTTATTCATATTTTCATTGAGATGTATATTAATTAATTGCCTCAAATCAGGATGAACATTTATACAAAAGTATACTATCAACTAAGATGAGTTTTTCTAAAAATTGTTTTCCTGTGAACACAAAGTTTTATGTAAGAACGTCTAATCCCTCATACCTTCTTGCTTGCTTTCTGGCCATCTCAACTTTAAGTGAGTAATAATTATTGTAGGTACATTGGTAAATATTTGTGTTTTGGATTTAAAGACAAATTGTCAGTATTCTTTCTGGAGCTAAATTGAAACCCATATAACTTTTGGGGCTTGTCCATCTGATACCCAAATTCTCCCTCACATGCTGAGTCATGTGGCACCATATTAGAAGGTAGAAGTTTTAAGGTGATGGAGTACTATATTATAGTTAACGAGTATTTCTTTTGTGGTGAGACTGCTCTAACACTTGTCTATATTTACTTCCCCTGCATTCTCTTTTTTTTAGC
Source organism: Daubentonia madagascariensis (assembly GCA_023783475.1). Lineage (NCBI taxonomy): Eukaryota > Metazoa > Chordata > Mammalia > Primates > Daubentoniidae > Daubentonia > Daubentonia madagascariensis. The sequence goes on along the minus strand of JAKFHU010000776.1, from coordinate 33,617,064 downwards.
TTAGTCAAGTTTTTCCATCACCACTGTATCTAATCTTCTGTTATCAGGATCACCAGTGATTTAGCTAATAATCCAAGGGTCAGTTCCCAGCCTTTTTCTTACCTGTCCTATCAGTGGCATTTACCATAGTTGATAACACCTCTTCTTTGATAGAAGAAGTTGTCTTCAGTTGTTGTACAGGGCATTGGCCCTTTTCTCCACCAAGTTTCCGCCCATCTCACTGATTACTCCTTCTAAGGCCTTGCTCCTCTTCTATTCTTTCTCTAAACTCAATCCCTTGGTGCTCTCACCCCTGCCTATTCTAAGTACCATCTCCATGCACTAATTGACAAGTTTATATTTCCAATTCAGATTTGTCTCCTAATCTTAAGATTCATGTATCCAATAGCCTAGTCAGCATCTTCATTTGAATATTCTAATATTTTACCAAATCCAAATTAAATTCATCCTTCCCCCAAAACATGTTCCTGTTCAGCTTTTAGTTGGAATAACTATCATTTTAGTTGCTCAGGTCAAAAACCCAGGAGTCATCTTTGACTCTGTTCTTCTTTTACATTCATATCCAGTTCATCAATAAATCTTATTAGCTTTACCTTCAGCATATATCCAGAATTCCTGAAATGCTCAGCACATCCATTGACTCACCCTGGTCAGAGGTGCTATCATTTGTGGACTGGATTACTGCAGTCACGTCCTAATGGTCTCCCTACATCTATAGTTGCCCTCACTACCTATTTATTGTTCTAAGTAGAGTGATTCTTTAAACTGTAAGTCAAATTATATCACTCCTCTGCTCCAAACCTTCCAGTGACTTCTGGTTTCACTCAGAGTAAAAGCAAAATCCTTGAGCTTTAGCTCAGGAGTTCAATGCCAGCCTGGGCATAGCAAGACCTCGACTCTAAAATAAAAAAAGAAAAGAAAAATTAATTAATTAAAATAATTTTTTAAGAAAACTTGTGAAGGCCTACAGGGCCCTTCATAAACTGGTATGGCTATACCTCTTATCTTCACATCCCCTTCATTCACTCTACTCTAGCCACACTGGCCTCTCTGGTGTTCCTTAAACACATCAGGAATATTCCTGCCTTAAGAACTGTGATTTGGCTGTTCCTACTGCCTAGAATTCTCTTACCCCAGAAGTGCATGGCTAATTCTTTCATCTCTTTTAAGTTGTTTCTTAAATGTCAATGAAGTCTACTCTGTCCACCCTATGTATAATTGTAGCCCATACCCAACACCCCTAATTTCCGTTACCCTACTCTAATTTTTCCTCTTTCCAAAGCACTTATGACCCTCTAACTTACATCATTTACTTATTTATTATGTTTGGTTTTTATTGTTTCTCTCCCCCACCAGAATGTTAGTTCTACAAGGGAAGAAATGTCTGTTTTGTTCACTGATATATCCCAAGTATCTGGAGTGGTACGTGGAACATGGTAGTAGCTCTGTAAATATTTGTTGAATGAATAAGTGAATGGTAAGAGTTGGGAATAATAGTTATGTTTAGTTGAACCCTTAGCATACTGTCAGGTTCATTGGATCCAATTTGAGTTTGGGGTTTTGTTTTTTTTTTTAAGCTTTTCTGACTTTGTAAGAATTGATATTACTTTACTTTTGTTCTTTCTTAGAAGTCTTCCAAAGAACAGAAAACTTTTGCTTTTCTTTATAGAATAAAACTCATTCTATTTCAGAATTATTATATGGGTCTATTTATAACTAAATCCTCTTATTAGGAATTTAGTTATTAATATTTAAAATATACAAATCCATAAATAGCAGAATAAACATTATTTAGAAGTATGCAGGTAAGTACAAAAAAAAAGTAGCTTGAGAGTTGAAAGTGGTTGCCTCTGGGGAATGCAAGCTGGTGTGAGAAGGATAGAACTGCTATTTTTTGTTGTATAGTATTTTAGTATTAGTTTTTAAAAACCGTGTGCATGTATTATATTGATGAAAATTAATAATAAAATGTTAAATTATAAACTGAAAGAGAAAAACCTAGCTGGTATGTATCAAATTAACTTGAAGGTCTCAGGAAATGAATGAACTGTAATGACTGGAAGGAAACCAAAGTGTTGGCGTGGAAAGACATTTTAAAGGAATACGCTGAGGAATTGTAAGACCTGGGCTGATGGATAATGAGGATGAAGTATTAGGTTAAGATGAAAATAAACCTATGTTTTGAGCCATTAATAATGAAAAGGGAGAAGGTATTGAGCCTGTTTCAAGTAGAGTTGTAAAGTTGAGTTTTGCTTTTGATATACTATACTTGCAATGACTGTAATATAATATAAATATTTGTGATATATTCTTTAAGCAATTTTAAATGTGAGCTGGACATATTTGATATGAAGTCTGGGGGGTGATTTGTTTCACCAAGGAGAGAGGAGGCAGAGAACCAGACAGTGGGAGAAAATAAGAGTCAGGAAGGAGACAAGGAATGTTAAAAGAGATAGAAGGGTAGCTGAAAGAATACAGCTTTCAGATTGCTGGCTATGTCAGCAGGTAGATAGCAACTTTTATAGAGCCTTTAAATCTCGAGAAATCATTGTTTAAGTAAACTCTTGATTAGATTTACATGTGTTTTATTTGAGCTTGTCATTTTACAGGTATTTTAAATGTTGATATGTTATATTTTCTTTTGCTTTTGGTAGAAGGGTTGCGGTAGGGAACAGGTATCCGTAGTAGATATCTTTTGAAGAAGAAAAAACAACTCCCACAATCCTGCTGTATTGAATGTTTTTATTGATCGGTTTTCCCTTTCTGTTCTTATTCCTTAGTATGATTTGAGGGTTATTTTCTTATTTCTAAATAAATATTTTGTAACAGGGTGGTTCATTGACTGAACCGTGGGGGCAGGGAAATAGGGAATGGGAGAAGAAAGTCTTCACATGCAAGTGCTCTCTCTCTCTCTCTGTCTCTAGACAAAGGCCTATATGACTAATAACTTTGCAAAAGCTCTATAAAACTCTGCGCTAAGCACCTGTATTTATTTCCTCTTTCTTCTTCCTCCTCTACCTCTAAAAAAAGAAATGCCCATTTTCTTTTACACACATTTTAAAAATATAAATTGTTTCTCGTAAATTTAATGATTTAAAATAAGATGAGCATTTTGATGCTTTACTTGCAAATTATTCTATTAAAATTTGTTTTATTTAAACTATTGCCAGTTATACAGTACAAAATTTAATGACCAAAGCAGTTTTATGACCAATATTACAAGGAAAAGTATAAATATGAAAAAACCAAGACACAAAAAAAGAGCAGTTTAAGAAGAATGCAAGTGAATAAAGTGGCTTAACCCTCAGGGGATTTGCATGTGGCATTGTGTGTATTTCAAAAGTTTCCGTTGAAATAACAGATGCTACTAATATGAACTTGGGAATAGTAAAATAGTAACTTCATTTGTGGCTGGTTCGGTTGCTTATTAGAAGTGAGAAGGATCCCAAGGGGAATCTGGTATAGTGGAGTTAGGCTCAGGAAATGATATGACATAAATATCTGGCAGCTTTTTGTGTATGATGTTTAGTCTACAAACACTGGTTAGGTACAGGCACTGTTATCTATAAACATGTAATTATTTTATATTTCATGTGGATTCTGTGTCTACCACAGTGTTATTATTGAATAATGGTGGGGATTTTCTTTTAAGTCCTTTTTAGTTCTTAGAGTTGCTTACTGCAGAAATGACAAGCTTTTTCCTAGCCATAGAGTACTGTCTTATTGAACTTTTACTACACCATGACAGTACATTAAGTTATCTATTTGTTTAGGTGCCCGGTTCAGCACAGTGGTTATTCATAAAAGTGTACATATGAATGTCTCCTTTTTTCCTATTTTTAATTTAATTTTCTAATGTTATTCAAAGTATGCAAGATATTTTGCTGATAACTGGTGTAGATAGATGAAATAGATGTTGTTTCAGTCCATAGAGAGGGAAATAAAATATTTATAATATAGCCCTTAATACAAGGTTTAGAAGTACTCAGTAGCCTAAGAGATAAAGATACGATGTTTTCAGACTGTGATTGAGGGAAAAGATACTTCTACTAGAGGGAAACCAAAGGAGATGGAAATGTTATTTAATTAATTAATTCACTAAAGATTATATGAATACCTGTTATAACTAAGCAATCATACTTTGGTGTTTGGAAGATACAAAGATAGAAATAACACAGTTAATGACGAAGGTGTTACAAAGTTGCAAGTGATCATCTCTGCTTCTTACGGGGTACCAGTTAAGAATTCAGTGGAGGTGATTAGGGACTTGAAAGCCAAGTTTCAAGTGGATGAATTGAGGGTACATTCAGGTGTTCCAGAGAATACGTATGTAGGCATAGCTGCAGAGAACAGCAGGACATTGGGGGAAATTATTAGATCGCTAGAGCATTAGGACCAGGAAGATGAAACAAGAGAAATAGGTAATAGCCAAGTCATGGAAGACATATTGTATGGCATACAAAGGGTTTTAATATTTATCCTATAGGCAGCAAGGGACCATTCAGGGCAGAATGTATTCACATTTCTGTTTTAGAAATATTACTACTATAGTAGTGGAATGGAAAGCAGCATGTGATAATAGAGATAGCCAGAAGTTATTTTAATAATCTGGATGGGAAATTAGTGGCCCTGGGCTAAAGTAATGGTAAGGTTATTTAGGATAGAGAATTTATAGGATTTGGTGAGTAATTGCATGAAAAGTGAGAGAGGAGAGTTGAGGTTTCTGATTTGGAAAATAGACTATGGTGCAAGTCATTGAGATAGAAGATACCAGGAGGAGAAGTAGAATTTTTGTTTATGTGTTCTTAAGAGAGTATTGGTAAGGAATGATAAGAAAATAAAGAATTCAGTTTGAGACATCCAGTCAAGATATCCTATAGATCAGGAGCTCAAGAAAGGACTGGCCTAGAGAAACATATTTTGTAGTTCCCACTCTGGGCACATATGAATGAAGTAAACTGGGAGAAAGAATGTAGAAGAAAGAGGGCAAAGAATGGTGCACATCAAGTAACTAATGAAGGAGCGGGGAACCACCAAGGGCAACAAGGACCAGGAAAATATTTTGTTCTGTCATCCAAGAGAATTGTAAATGCCTCCCAGAGGTTAAGTGAAAAAAATCGTGAATATTATCTATATGCATTGTTTTGGGAGAGCTGAGCCTTAAAGGATATTCAGAATTTGCAGTCATGTGGATCGGATTGGGTTGGGTGTAAAATTGGGCAAAGAGGGAGACAGAGTTGGACATCAAGGGAGTAATATGAGCAGAAGTACAGAGATGGAAAAGCCCTAGGCGTGTTAATTACGGATGTGACCTTTTAGTTCAAAATTTTACCACTGTAAAAGCGGGATTTATGTAAAAAAGGGAGTGTGGACAATAATTATTATGCTGTTATTTTTATGGTTTTACTGCCCAAAGTATTTCACCTCAAGTTATCTGGTGAGAGGGTTAATCACAAACTTTTCCACTTTTATCTCTTTATGTTTTCTTGGCCATTTCACTGTGTTTTAGAGTACTGAAATAATGCCAACTAAGATCAGAGTTTTGGCTTTATAATGCAAGTGAGAGAATAGATATTGAGAAAACTCAATTTTGGTTCCTTAGGGATTGTAGGTATATACCAAGCATGGTTTTTTTCCCAGTCCCTAACTTTGAGCTCACCATGTACAATGTATAGACTCACTGCTTATTTGGGAAGAGAACACATGCTAAAGGACCTACACACTTAGGTTTTGAAGCTACCCTAATATAATGAAGACTGTTTTGGTGGTGTAGTCATCATAAGTTAATTGTTCATTGGAAGAATTGAGTATTTCTTTTTAAATAGCCCATTTTTCCAAATAATAATGGGCATTTCACCCTTTTTATTAATAAAAGCTTGATGTCAATTCTCTTTTTAAAAATTCAGTTATGGTTATTTACTTAACGCAGTAATGCTTTTTAGGTTGTTTAGCCCAAGGGTAGGATATATTATTCTGCAGTATGTTAATTTACTTGAAGGCAATCACCACATCTAAGTCATCTTTCTGTTTCCAACAATGTCTTTTACACTAGAGATATTCTGTAAATATTTGCTGAAAATTAATTTGACACTATTAGATGGAAACTTTTTACTCTTTGAGGAAAGTTGCTTTTACATTTGTAAGTAACTAGTAGTGGCAAATTCACCACTGATTCACTGAATATTAAATTCTAGTCCATTGTTTGCTGAGAAATTCATAAATGCATAACTTTTGGTGAAATTCAATAAGTTTTACAATTTTAGATGTTACAAATTAGGATATCTAGAAAACATGCGGCATATATGGCTTCCTATAAGGAGCTTTATGGATATTAGGCTCAGGAAAAGATTCTTAGGTTCCTGGCACCTGCACTGCAACTAACCAACTCGATATGCTGAACTGAGTCCTGCTGTAATCTTTGGTGGTCTTTAGAAATACATTTTACTAGTTCCTACTTTCTGTCAAATTGTCCCAAAAGGTGATGATAACCAGCTCTGTAATTATCTGTGGGTACTCTCTGCAATGGAATGATCTTCAGCTATTCCAACACACCCAAATCTTGGCGGACTAAGTATAACTATCACATAGGGTAAACTAGCTTCTGCCCCTCAGAAATCTAGCCCAGACCGTTCCCCAGGTCCTTTTAAAACTGAATGCAGTCATATCGGTAATAGATTACCACTACATCTCACAGAAAGCGCAATTGACCTTTTTTGCCCTATATTGGAAAGCACACACATAAAAAAGTGAACATGTGTGTAACCATGAGGTACGGGGTTGTTCTGAGGATAAAGCAATATATTTCAAGCAATTTATATATAAAATGTGTAAAAAATAGACTGAGTTTATGGGCTAAATTTTGTTTTGGGTTCACTTCTTTGTTTTGAAGATGATTTTACAAGAGATGAAATGTTCTAGACATTTCGTAGTATTAATAGAGCACACTGTAATATACTATTTTAATATCTCTGCCTTCAACATTACTATTCTGGTAGAAAGAGTCCTCTGTGCTATTCCTTGGAGATCTCACACAGTAGGAAGACAGGACTTTTAAACTGAAAGAGGACGTGAGTGATTTCTTAGTTGGAAGGATAGATTAATATTAATGAAGTTTTCATATGCATTTCTGGCCAAAAGCTTTTTTTCAGTAATAATATTTTAACTCTCAGTATTCTTTATATATAAAAAAGCCTGTATTGGTAGGGGTATTATCACACCCTTTGTTCCAACCAAACTGTGTTATTTGCTATACCCTTTTACCTTCTCCATTATGTTGTTTGTGCCTTTCCATTTTTCTAGTGTCTTCTTCATCTCTACCTATTAAAATCCTATCTAAGACTTCTGCTTCCAGCCATATTGGGTTAACTGGTACCAGACTTGCCCTCCTGACATGAAATGATGAAATTGGTAGATAAGGACTTTAAAACAGTTTTTATAAATATACACAGAGATTTAAGGAGAAAAAGGAATATAAAGAGGGAAATGGAAGATATAAAAAAGAACCAAATGGAACTTCTATAGCTGAAACTTACAATATTTGGGATGAAAAATTTACTGGATGGGCTTAATTACAAATTCGTCAAAGCAAAGGAAAAGAATAATAGACTACTATGACCAACTTTACTCCAATAATTTTAACAAATTGGAAGGAATAGATAAACTCTTTAAAAGTCACAAATTACCAAAATTGGCCTGAGAGTAATAGAAAATCTGAATGGTTCCATATCTACTAAAGAAATAGAATTACTATTTAAAAACATTCCTACAAGTAAAATTCCTGTCCCGCAAGGAAAAGTCTGTCCTAGATTACATCACTGGTGAATTATATCAGATATTTAAGGAAGAAATAACACCAGTTCTCCATAAACTCGTCCCAATACTTCTTAACTCTTATGAGGCCAGTTTTACCCCAATATCAATGGGTAAGAAAAGAAAACAATAACTCATTATCCCTCATGAACACAGGTATAAAATTCTTGATAAAATACTAGCTAGTTGAATTCTGCAATATATTACAAAATAATATGCATCCTAACCAAAAGATGCTAATCACAGAATACAAGGTTGATTTAACATTTGAAAATGAATCACTGTAGTTCACCATATTAATAGAAAAAAAGAGGAAAAATCATGGGACTATCTCAATTGATGCAGAAAAGACATTTGGTAAAAATTTAACACCCATTCATTTTAAAGACTCAGCAAACTCGGAATAGAAAGAAATTTCCTCAACCCGCTATGAAAAATACACAGCAAATATTATACTAAGTTGTGGAAGACTGTCTATTTTTTTCCCCTAATATTGGGACCTGGGCAAAGATTATTTGTTGTCACCACTTATATTTAGCATCATATTGGAGGTCTTAGGTAATGCAACGAGGTTAAAAAAAAAAAACAAGAAAGAAAATGCATACAAATTGGAAACGAGAAAGTAAAACTGTCTTTATTTACATGTGGTATGATCATGCATGTAGAAAATTGGCAGGAATATATAAAAAAGTTTCTAAAATTAAGTGAATTTAGCCGATTTGTAGGATGCAAGGTAAGTAAATAAAAATCAATTGTATTTCTATAAACTTGTAACCAAAAATTGAAAAAACGGTGAGAAAAAGAAGACCAAAATAAATGAAGAAATAGATCATGTGCATGAATTGGAAAACTCATTACTGTTAAAACATCTTTCCAACAGATATATAGATTCAACTCAATATAAATGAAAAACCCAGCAGGTTTTTTTTGTAGAAATTGACATGTTTATGGTGAAAAATCATATATATAGAAAATGATAATGACCTAGAATAGCCAAAGCTATCTTGAAAAAGAGTAAAATGTTGGAAGCCTTATGCTACATGATTTCAAGACTTTTTTTTTTTTTTTTTTTTGAGTCAGAGTCTCACTCTGTCTCCCCGGGTAGTGTAGTGGCATCATCATAGCTTACTACAACCTCAAACTCCTGGGCTCAAGCAATCCTCCTGCCTCAGCCTCCCCAGTATCTGGAACTATAAATGTGTGCCACCACACCCGGTTAATATTTTCTATTTTTGGTAGAGACAGGATCTCACTCTTGCTCAAGCTGGTCTCCAACTCCTGGCCTGAAGCCATCCTCCCCCTTCAGCCTCTCAAGTAGTTGGGTTTACAGGCATGAGCCACCACGCCCAGCCTAATTTCAAGATTTCTTATAAAATGTTAGTAATCAAGATGGTAATATGGTATAATAGTTAGACATATAGCTCAGTGAGACACAATAGAAATTAACCCACATGTATATGGTCAAATGATTTTCAACAAAGTTGCTAAAGTAGTTCAATGAAAAAACAATAATCTTTTCATTCAGCAAATGATGCTGGAACAACTAGATATTCATATGGGGGGAAAATGGGTAATAGATGTAAACATAAACATAAAAAGCTAAAGCTTTAGAATTTCTAGAAGAAAGCATAGAAAATGTTTGTAACTTTGCACAAGCAGATTTCTTTGGGCACAGAAAACAAACTTTAAAAGTAAAAGTTGTCAAATTTAACTTTTAAATTTAAAACTTTTGCTGTTCTATTAACACAGTAAAAATAAATGAAAAGGCAAGTCACAACTGGGAGAAAAAATTTGCATGTCTAATAAAAGACTTGTAGCCAGAATTTAAAAAGAACTCTTAGAATTCAGTAAGAAGGCAATCCAGTAAAAAAGAAATGGGCAACATCACTTGACACAGTGGCTCGCGCCTGTAAACTTGAGAGGGTCAGGCGGGAGGATGGCTTGAGGCCAGGAGTTGGAGACCAGCCTGACCAACATGGCGAGACCCCAACTCTTTGATGTGGCTGTGTCAGGAGGATTGCTTGAGCCCAGGAGTTCAGGCTACAATGAGCTATGATCACATGCCCCTGCACATCAGCCTAAGCAACATAGTAAGACCCCTGTCTGTCAAAAAAATTAAAATAAAATTAGGCAAGAAATCTGGACAGTTTTTGAAAAAAGATACATGAATGTCAAATTAATACATGAAAAGATTTGCAACACTATTAGTTATCAGAGAAATGCCCATTAAAATACAAATGCAGTACTACTTCACACCCATTCTAAGGGTAAGTTTAGAAGACTGGCAATTTCAGGTAGTGGTGAGATTATGAAACTGCTGGAATTCTCATTATTTTTGGTAATATAAAATGTCACAACCACTTCTAAAAATAGTTTGCCAGATTTTTATAAAGGGAAAGATATGCTTGCCATACCCAACAATTCCATTCTTATATATTTTCCCAAGGAAAGTGAAATTTTTACTACACCATTTGTTGTGCTACTTTATTTATAATTGCCCGAAACTGGAAACAACCTAAATGTTCATCAGCAGATGAATAGCTAAACAAATTATATTATATCCATACAAAGGAATATTGCTCAGTAATAAGAAAAAAAAAGGCAACAAACTTCTACTACCCAGCAACACAGATGAATCTCAAAAATACTTAGAGTGAAAGCAGTCAGACACAAAATGGTACATAATGTATGATATGTGAGGTCTTAGAATAGGCAAGATGAATCTATCATGAAAGAAAGCAGATCAGTGGTTACCTGGCTTGGGGGATTGATTGCAAGTATATACAAAGTAACATTTTCGGATGATGGAAATATTCTACATTTGATTTTTATAGTGGTTACACAGGTGTGTACATTTGTCAAAATTCGTCATACTGTATTTTATTATATGTAAATTATACCTCAGTAGTTTCCTTTATGAGCAAGCCTTCTGTGATTTTTTTTCCCCCTCTGTTCCTTAAATTCAGATGTTATCTATTCTAAATTTACCATAGCATTTGTTTGGTGTTCTCCTTTCTTCTTCTTTGTCTCCTTGTCTTCTAGTAGGCTATAAGCTGTTATTTATCTTTGTTTAGCCCCTAGCACCTTGCTCATTGTAATCCTCCAATATAGTGTTTGTTAAAACAGAGTTGATGTACTGTGTAGAAAGAATTCTAAGCTACTGCTTTGATCACAGTTCTGAAGTCTGAAAAGAGTTATAATCCAGACATTAGCAAGACCAAGCCTATAAAGCAGCTATGAGTTGATGATAGGCACCCTTAGGACAGTTTTAATTTTATACTTTAGGGCAGTCCCCTTTTACATTTTGTAGCACTGGGTGGTGGCCACATGGAAGATGAATGTTCCTGGGCCCTGTGGAAAGTTGTCTTCAAGGCAAGTTACCTTGTGCTGTTGCAAAGGTCTGGAGGATTTAGGTAAATCAGACTAAGTGACAATGTATTTAATTCCAGTAATGAAAGAAAATTAGAATCACAGAAACTTGGTGCTAGAAGATGCCATGGATGCCATTTAATCTAACCCATTATTATACAGACCACAAGAGGGTAAGTAGCCTGCCCAACACCATGCAGCAAATTAGAGGTAGAGTTAAGACTAGAAGCCAGGTTTCAAGAAGCATACCTAGAATTTAACAAAGTAGAGAATTTACTGCCTGTGGAAGTTCTGATGAGTTGGATTTCATTGGGGTGGAATTTGGTGTTTAATCATGAGTTCAGAAACAAACGGGATAGGTAAAAGAGCAAGAGCAAGAGCCCGCGGTCATTACCAAGGTCAAGCCAAAACTGGAGCCTTGGAGACTTAGAGTAGGGCCAAGAGTTGGCTTATGTGTTCCTGGTGATGTCTTTGCTGCATGTACTGCTTAAGAAATACTGATTTCATCTGTAATTAAAACCTACTTTGTATAGTGTTGTTGAATTTTCTACAGTAAGAATATCCTATAACTTTTTGAGTTCTTAGTACAGTTGACTCTTGACCTGGATGGGTTTGAACTGTGTGGGTCCGCTTACACATGGCTTTTTCGCAACAAAAGGTGGATTGAAAAAACAGTATTCTTGGCATGTGAAATCCACATGCCCAGAGGGCCGACTTTTTGTATATGTGGGCTCTACAGGGCTGACTATGGGACTTGAGTATACAAGGATTTGGTTATATATGGGTGGTCTTGGAACCAACCCCTCACATTTACTGAGGGATAACTGTATATTACCTATAATATTGTTGAATTCCACAGGAATGTTAAAACAATCCGAATGGAGTCAATCTCCCTCTCTCAAACCTTCCCTTTTCACTATTTTCTGTTTATGTGTATATTTATTGGGGATTGAAGAGTGATCACAGTTGGTGTTTTGCGTTTTATTTTTTAATAACAATTTTAAGTCAGTTTTATAATTAAAGTGATTTCAAGTGGTCATTTTGAATTTTAATGATGGGCATGGAGATACAAAAGACAGCCTTGAACGCTATAGCAAACCATTCTTCTTACATGGCTCATTTGAATGAACGCATAATAGTGAGGATGCTTGATGAAGGAATAGAAGCTGCTGCTTTTAATGTATTTTTCACTCTCAGTATATGGATGCAGCCTCCAAATGTTACAAAGAAAATGATCATCAGCACAGCATCTCTGCTTTACTATGGATTGGTCTTTTTGTAAAGCAGTCTCATGATTTTCTTAGTAAGAGTATTTTATTTCAAAATACATTTCTGGACACTCCTGGTAGTCCAGAGGAAATGTAGATTACTTCATGTCTCTTCAAAATTCCTTTCAAAGAAACAAGTTAAGCTAGCTTTGTGTTTTACAGATAGATCAAATTAGTAAGGTAGGAGGATGGAGAAAATCTTAACTTTGCTTTGAGGGGAGAAAAAAATCTGTTACTCCTTTGTACACATCTTAGCTTATGTATTAGTCATAGGTCCCTTCCTCATTGGCCATGGGTGGACTAAAGGAATATCAGCAATTTGCAGATTTGTAAAAGGACAGTGCAAAGAGAAGAAAATGAATGATAACAGAAAAATGAAGAGGTTTATTTCCCCCTCTAGATTTTTATAGTTGTATTTTTAGATTAACCAATGGTTTTTAGGTATCTAGCTTCCTCCTTTGTCCTTTATTTCACTATTTTTGATGTTATAAAATACAGTGCTAAGTTCTTAACCCTAATTGTGAGATAGTATTCAACGTCCAGTTTTTTAAAATGTTATAATGAACGTCACCTAGAATGGAAAGCTGGAGAACATAGTTAATACTGATGTTGGGAATAAAAACTTTTCCTCTAGTAACTTGTGTTTAGATCAAGGGCCTGTAAATTAATGGGCAGTGGACAGATTATCCAGAGAAGAAACAAGGTTTATTCACACTTATGGGACTACTCAGTAATCAGTAGCTCTCTGAGGAGTTTAGAGTTGGTATGTAAGGGGTTACATACCAACATAAAAAAAGGAGGGTAGTTTAGGGAGTCAAATTACAGAAGGTTCTAATGCAGCTCATTTACACAATTTTTTTGGAAACTCTGTTGTTTCCCTTACTGGAGAACTCCTGGAGGGTGCGGAGGTTTGTGACAACTGCCTCAGTAAAGCTCTGCTTTAGTCAGATAAGGAAAGTTCAGATAAGATTTCATTCTGCATCTGCTGTTGAATTTTTGGTGCCTTCAATGATTTTTTTATATTTGTATATAGTCTGATGATTTTCAAAATATTTTCACATATCTCATCGGATTCTCACAGGACTTTTTAGGTAGACAGAGAAAATACAGTTATTCCCATTTCACAGTTAAGGAAACTAAGGTTCCAAGAGATTAAGTATTTGTTCAGAGCCACACAATTAATTTAACACAGTGAAGATAAGAATTTCAGGTATTCAGCATTTCTCACTATGCCTTTGGGGTGGAATAATTTATTGTCAATTTATGAGTGCTTTAAAGAGGCCAAGGTTGAGTGACCTTTTATTTGTTTTGTAGGAGAAGATGATGTAAACTGGTTCATCAGTGAAAAAGATATTGAGGTAAATCAAATTGTTTTTGAAATTCTGAATAATAGGTTAATAATTTCCTTTGAGTCGGTCTTATTATGATAACTTTTGGAACATTAATCAACTTTTTTCAAATAGCAGTGATCTTAAGTGGCTTTTAACAAAATGTTTGACTTTAGTACATGCGTGATTTAACTCTTCAGAAACGTGGTTCAGCCTTGGTTTTTGTCAGTCAGTTAATAGCCATTATCATTTAGCCCCCTTTCCCTCCTTGTTTCTTCTCTGCCATGGTGAGTCCCCTCAGCCCTTATGGCCTGGTATCACTAAAGATCAACACCGGAAATGGCTGCTGCTTTGGTGTAAGGAAATGGTTAGTCTATTTTTAGGATGTGACAGGTGTTTATCTTTGTCATTTATTATCCTTAATTGTGGCAGATGCTAAAAAGAGAGAGAATAATTAAAAGGTTTAAGAGATAGCTAGATTGTATCTACTTGTAGCCTACTTAGCCAGTTCAGCAGAATAACAAATAAAAGATGAAAACTTTTTCAAAGATGGAATTCTACGAAACAAGATAAAAGCATGGTTGGGATTTACGTATTCCTCTTTAGATATTCCATATGATATGCTTTGCTAAAGATAAAATTATAAAAACACCATCCCCTAAATAAAAATTTATGCAGGCCTCTTATTCAGAAAAATATGGTGAACATTCAGTTATAGATGTCAGCAGTGGCTTTTACTCTGAATGCTACTGGAGTGTCTAAATGATGCATAACAATACTCCTGCTAGACCTGAACCATAAGTAGACAAAGATACAAAAGGGATCATTTGGAGAAGTGTGAAAGAATGGGCAGGAGGGGCAGATAAAAAGGAGTAGAGTTATCTTTATGGCACCTCCTTTTATGTTTTTCTACCTCTTTTTAAGAGAATGGGAGAGATCGTGAAATTCCCTGTTGCTAGAGTCTATATTGTACAGAAAGGACTGTTATTTTTCTTGCCTTATCAGGGTAATGGAACTGACTTGAAGTTTGTTGTTTCTTTAGTCACTGATAGTTGTCTTTAAAAAGAAGAGTAGATGTTTTTTTATTAAACAGAGTGAAACAATTTTTTTTTAATTCTTGATTTTTTTTCCCCTTAGGCCCAGATAGCTAATAACAGATCACCTCGAAGATTGGCGCAGCGATACTATTCAGACTACAAAAATGTTATCTGTAGAAATTGTGACAAACGTGGCCATTTGTCAAAAAACTGCCCCTTACCACGAGTATGTAAAATATGTAATACTTCTTTTCACATTTTAAAAATCAAAATCATAGGGTTGGAAACTTACAGGTTTAGAATTCAAATTTTTTTGTAATATGTGTGTTAAATTTCATGTGGGTCACAGTCTAGTGTAGGGGAAAGAACAATCTATTTAGAGTCAGAAAAACCTGGAATTAATTTCAGCTTCCCATTACTAGTTGTATGACTTTGGCCAAATCATTTAACTTTTTGTGCTTTTGTTTTCTTATCTGTAAGTGAGAAGATTGAATCAGATGATTCCTGAGACCCCTTTCACTTCTAAACCTTCTACTTTATGACACAGCTTGTTTCATTGTGGGTTAATTTTCACTGTTAGAATATTATAATTTTAGTCATTTATAAATGCTTGTTGATATGAATTAGGTTAAGCAGGTACATTAACCTTTGCAACAACATGGAACTAAAGCTCTTAGACCATTTACTAACACATACTAAGCTCTTAACAAACATTCCTTCCATTACCTATTCCCTCATCCAAATGACTGTCTTTCAAATTCGTGAGATAGCTCTCATGTTTCCTTTTTGTTTGTGCTTCTCTAGGCAAAACAGCCTCTTCCGTGTCTGTTCCTCAAGTGACTTAGCTTCCAGATAACCTCATCATTCTATGTTCCCTCTAAGATACCTCTTACTTTGTCACTATCCCTATAAGACAAGGCATAAGAAATAAATGCCAGCCTGTACAGACTCAGTTTTTATGGCATCCACAGTGTACAGATAGCTTATATTAAAGCTCTAATTTCAACATTTTATTTGAATTATGCTCAAGATTGGACCTTGACTAGGGTCTCAAATTAGAAATAACTTTTTCTGGGATTATATACTAAGAGAAATAGCAATCTTTTATTTGAGATTGAAATGTTTTGCTAAAGAGATTTTATGTTTTTCTGCCACATAGAAAGTTCGTCCGTGCTTCCTGTGCTCTGAGAGAGGACACTTCCTGTATTCCTGTCCAACTGCCCCTTGCGTAAACTGCCCTTTGCCTGAGAAATTCAGCCACAAATGTCTTTTCAGATATTCCTGGGCTAAACAATGTGACCGATGTCATATGCTTGGCCACTATACTGATGTGAGTATCCTGCATATAACTAATTTATCAGGTATTGGGGGCATTGTGCCAATTTGTAACTAATAGTTAGCCTACCTAAAAGAATGTTTACTGGGCATCATACAGAACGATAGTTGTTCCTTTTGGCCACTGAACATGTAAAACAGGGCTCTAAATATCAGGGTTAGGATCCTACTGTTCATCAGGAGGCAGCATCAGCGAATATTTTCAGCCTGTGGTAGTCCCTTTGTTTGATGTGTTCACCAAGTAAATGTTAAAATTAAAGAGATATGTATTAACTAACATAAATTTGTGTATGTTTTAATTCATATTTAAATGAAAATATATGCACACTTAGTAGCTGTATACAAGCGTCTATATGAAGCTTGATTTGATGCTGCTTATTGATGGTTGCTGCTCGTCTAATAGTCTAAGAAAAGAAGGATAAGCCACCCAGTACTTTAAATATGCTTGTCTTATTAGCTCTTTCTTTAGATTTAAATAACAACAATAATTGCAGCACATTAAAAATGCTATTTTGGACATTGTTTGCATCATATTGTTAATGTGTATTGAGATCTAGTCATAATTTCAGAGACCAGAAAGGCTACTGAAATAAGTAGATACAGCTTTGATGTGGAATATGTAGTTTTCTACATTCAATTTACTCCTAACTCCTAATGAATGTGTCATTAAGATCTGTCATTTTAGGTCTTAATTGCATCTCTTACTACATAGTAACATATGTTTATTTTATATTAACAGCTAATCAGTACAGAGTCATTTTTCATATTCATACCTAGGTGCCAGTCCTAATTGGTTCAAGGGACATTTATGAAAGGGTTAGCTCTTACTCTCTTTTTTTCAAACATTACTTATCTATTTAAAAAAATAAGAAAAATCTTTTCCCTTTAATGTGTACTTATGAAAGACATGATATAAAAGCACAAACATTTTTCTGATTTTATTATATTAAAGTGTACCTATAGTCTTTTGCTCAGAAAATTAGTGTGGCTTTCTATTTAAGTGAATTTCAGATTAAAACAAATTAGGGTGTGAGTGTTTGGTATATGTGTCATATAAATATGACAATTATGGATTATAATTCTAGCAATAAATTTATGTTTAGATTGTCCATTTTTTAAATAAATGATGCTGCAGTAAACATCTTTTATTTGTGTGTGTGTATCTGTGTTTAAGAGTATTTTAGTAAATCAAATTCTATAAGTGGAATTGTGAAATTAAAAGGTATGTAAGTTTATGTCTGGATAAATATTGTCAAATTGCTCTTCTAAAACATTTATATCCACCTACCAGCAGTGTTTAGAGAAATGAGCCTGTAAGTATCAATGCTAAGTATTATCAGTCCTTAAAAATTTTGGCTAATCAAGTAAAGAACAAATGTTATTGTATTGTTTTAATTGATATTTCTTAGGTGACTAATGAGGTTGAATATGATTGATTAATTTGAATGTTCTGATCCTCAGGAATAAATATAGTGATAGAAGGTGTTCTTTCATTCCAAGGTAGTTTAAACTTATTTTTCAATATTTACCAAGTCTTAAAAATGTTAAGTCCTAAGTTGCCCTAGTATTATGTTGTTGTTATCTGCACTAAGTTGTCAATTATAATTTTCTTATCAAGACTTTCTAGATTGGCAGTTTAGGTTTAATAGTGTCTGTTTTTTACTTCTTTCTTCCAAAGAGCTCTCACCTGTGATAACAGAAGGGGGTCAGACATTATCATAAGCAGTTTTTTGAAACAAGAGTCTATAGTACAGAGCAGTTTAAAATTACTTGTGAAAGGTTATATAATGATCTGTGAGTTAATTCTCTAGCCTATTCTGCTTAACTTCTTAATTTTGGCCTCTAATGTATGTTAAACTCTAATCTAAAATGAGGATTAGTAATCCCAGTGAATATAAACTTTTAAAACACGGTTAAGATAGGGGTGTGCACCTGTAATCCCAGCTGCTTGGGAAGCTGAGGCAGGAGGATTGCTTGAGCCGAGGAGTTTGAGATCATCTTGGGCACCATTGCAAGACCCTACCTAATAATAAAATAAAATAGGATTAGGCTGTTACCAACTTCCGAGAAGGCAGTACCCTTTTCCCCAAATGTCCCAGGTTCTACTATTTTTGTTCTAATACATGATGAAGCTTCTGGATACTGGTCTGTTTCTAGCCTGCCCTGCTGGTATAAGATTCCCTTGGAGCCCATTCAAGCCTGGGCTCCACTGACTCCTTGTGGAGAAGCCGATAGTCCTTCCACCATCCTAGGAGCTCTTCATGAGGTTTCACTTGGAAGCATAGTCATTCTGGCCCTGGGTTGCTACAGCTGTTCATCCAGTCCCATACATGCTTTAGATTTGCCCTCCACAGAAGATAATTGTTGCCTCTGCAACTCTCTCAAATGCTTGCTGCTCATTCTTCCTTGATCCACATACTTCTGAATTAAGGGCTAAGATCAACCTCTTCCTCAATAGCCATGGCTACTTCTAAATCATTACTCCTCCCTTTTTATGTAGATATCTTTGGCTTATTTAATCCTCTGGCAATACTATGCTCTACCTTTTGTTTGTCATTTTCATCTTCCTACCTGCTGGACTTTCTGTTCATTCACAGAGAATTTCTGAAACTGTGGGTAACTGTAGATGCTCTATCCTTTTGTAAATTGAGGGTAGCATGAAATTTTCCCTTTTTACTTTATACATTTTTATAGCCACAGCCTGCACCTCTGTTTTGCCAGATTACTAGATATAAATGTACTAAGAGAATTTGTAATGAAAACTGATGAGTCACATTCAAATCCTTGCTGTAATGAAAGGCTCTTTCCTAAAATTTGTTGGAAATACCTTATTGGTTCACTACTTGTGTAAAAGTATTTGGTTGAAATTCTAGAGTTTTAAAAGGTGAAGGATAGAAAGATGGCTCAAGGCCTATTAAAGTCAACCTATATCATTAGTACCTTTCAGAGGACAGGAATCTGGAGTGTGGAAAGAATCCCAATTCTGAATCTGCCATAGATTTTCCCCTCTTGACAACAATTTTTAAATGTACAGAGAATTTTAAAGTGTGTATACACATTTAGCTTGCACACAGAGTGCCATTCCATTAGCTATAATCTGACATTACCAGGATAATAATGCTATAATTAATTGAGTACTTCCTGTGTTTTAAGCACTGTGTTCGGGGAGTGCTTTAACCACTGCTATATTCTCAGCATATACTAGGTGTTCAATAGATTTAATCCTCACAACCAGCATATGAGGTGGAGGCACTATTTCTCCCACTTTACAAAGAAAAAACTGAGACATTGCAAAGTTAATAAGCTTTGGTCAAGGTCTCAAAACTAAAATCATGCTATACTTTATGGATGTATGTAGAAAAAGCTTATATATTGAAATTCTAGCAATTGTCAGTTTACTGCTTAGATGATCTCAAATTTCTGTCTTAAATCTTCATATATTATAGATCTAATAAGCAACTTTGAAAACAAACTCATGATGTTTTAAGTATCAATATATTATAAAACACATGAAGAAAAATATTTTGCAAATAAAAATAAATTATAGTTTAGGTTTTCAGCTCTTTTTAAAGAACTTCTGAGGATTGAGAAAGCAGTATAGAATATTGATTTTTCAGCCACAGAACCAATTCTGTAATACCATGGGACTTTGTTGCTTACAAGAGACCATCCCATATTCAGCAATCTTTATTAATTGTTGAAATTGCTACCCTTTTCATTAAAACACAATGACTGAGTCAATCAGTGTGAAATATAATTGAAACCCAAACTTCCTACATTTTCTCCCATTCTTCGGCAATTTTTTTCTCAAATTCCCTGCTCAGTGCTTTACCCTAGTAGTCCATGCTAAATAGCTCCTTTAATTTGACCATAGCCACCTGCTTTTAGACAGCTCGACACTTGAGTCAATCTTTCAAGTCAAATTTTTAAATGCAATGGGAGATAATAATTCATAGGACGCATTTCATTAGATTCCTTTATTTGGTGCTAGAAAAAATGCTCTCAAATTATCATTGTATACTAAAATATTTTTAGCAATTTGAAAGTTTATTTTAAAAAGGATAACTCAGTGTAAACTGTGTAGTGTAGTCTTTAACATGCCCATTGGTGCTCAGCAAATATTTCTTCAATAAATATATACATAAAACTCAAAACTTATGTCTTTTAGTTTAATTTTTATTAAACTTGGAGATTTCCACCAGGAAATATAAGGCATATAAGAGTGAGTGTGTGTGTGTGTCTGTGTGTGTGTGTGTAGTATTCATATGCCTTCCTCCTCTTATCCTTTCCACAGTCTTACTGCGATATGACTGGCCAGAAAAAAGATTGACTCAAATACAATTATTTAGGTGAATAAATTAACCAAGATTTGAATTAAAGACTTGCTTAATTCAAATGTTTTGCTTCATGAAATGGTGATTAGTTCTACCTTTGTTCAAAGACGTCTCCAATGTTCTACCACCCAAATAAACTTTCTACATTTGTTCATTTATCAAAAATTTGTTGGTTGCCTACTGTATGCCAGGCAGTATTGCAAGTACTAGAAAAATAAAAGTGAGTAAGACGTTGTCCCTGCCCTTGAGATGCTCTGAGTATAATAGGAAAGGTGGACATGTTAAGAACAATATAAAAAGTGATGTGAAGGTATATCAGGGTGGTGATAATTAAATAAGAGAGTATCAGAAGACTCTAAGCTTAGTGACTTGCAGGTAATAAATACACGGAAAATGTAGAAAGTGACATAGACCATAGGAAGGAGCCATGTAACTATGTCTGTCATAACATGTAACCTATCTTTGGAAATAACAGCTACAAAGTAATGCCACAGAAGCTCTTGACCCAGGCTGAGTATTTTGTAATCATAGGGAATTGAAGCATTGATTAAGAGTCTATATCTTCTGAACACTTTCTGCTTCCCTACCTTCTCTTACCTTCGAAGACAGGGCACATTGCGGAAGGAAATCTCTAATTGTTCCTGGAGTGTTTCTCCTTTCTCATTCACTTGTGGAATGTACTTTTCTGTTATATCATAACTTAATACATTGTTTTCACCCTCAAAAGAATGATTCATAGCATAACCCAGAGTCACTTCTCATCATCCCTACCACTAACACACTTGCATAAGCCATGATCATCTACTGCCTTGATTATTGTAATAGTTTCCTAAACAGTTTCCCCATTTCCTTGCTCTTTCATAGGCTGTTTTCAGCATGTGGCTAGAGTAAACTTTTTTAAACAAAACCCAGATTACATCAGTCCTGTATCCAAACTCCTCAAATACGATTTTGCATCTCTCTCAGAGTAAAAGCTAAAGTCCTTACGGTTACCAACAGGGCCATATGTGATCTGGCTTCTTGACTTTGTCTCTTACAGTAATTCCTGTTGATTACTCTACCTGGTCTCCTTGCTATTCCTTAAAAAACCAAACGTGCTCTTGCCTCTACCTTCTGTTCTCCCTACTAGGAATGCTCTTCCCCCATTATCCACAATGGCTCCCTGTCTCATCTCTTTCTTGTCTTTGCCCAAATGTCCCCTTCTTAGGGAGGCCTTTCCTGGCCACCCTAATTAAAATACCAAATTTCCACAACTTTAACCTTCCCTGTCCTCCTTCCCCGCTTTGTTTTTCTCCACAACACTTATATCTTATGTTGTATTTACTTTTCTGTTTCCCCTTATTAGAATGTAGGCTCCATGTCTGTTTTTACACATGTTCATTGCTGTTATCTCCAGCTTCTAGAACAGTGCTTCCCACCTATAGGAGCGTTCCATAGGATTATTGAATAAGCAGGTGAATGAATCAGGGATACTAGATTCCACCCTCTAGTTAAATGCTTCTAAAAGTTGTTAAGTCGTGCACACCAACATACAGGCTGGGGCATTCTCAGCTTAACTCATTAAGAGGTAGACATTTCCCAGAATAGCTATGGCATACACAAAGTAAAATGAAATTTCTAAGGCAAAGGAAATCCCTTTTCTTATTTCTCTCCCATGATCTTTGGTAACCAACTTTAGTTTTTTAAAACATTTGCATTTTTATTAAATAATTTTCTTAAATATCTTCATTTTAAGGGAGTACTGTAGATATTTTTGCAGTCCTGTGTTTCTGGCCTATCAACTGCCAGCTGTCATATGGAAAAATCTCATCTATAACATTGTGATGAAATGGACTATGTAATCTTCAGTGGCTTGAAAGGACAAATTGAAGAAAAGAGATAAAATTACAATTCAGATAGCCTTTTACAAATAATCATGGACAAACTAATTTCCCTCCTGAACTTATTTGAAGCCAATACAAACCACTGACTTATATTCAGATCTTCTTAATGAAAATGTAAATACCTAAATAAGAGTAAATAAGTAAAAATTAACATGCAGTAAATATGCCCCCCCAAATTTTGTTTTAAGTTTTTCCCTTTACAACGTACCACAAAATACCATTGTGTAAAAACACAATGCTGAATAAAGAAGGGAATAATTTTGAAAATGAAAACTCATCTCTGAGAACACTAAAATATTAGAATTGTGATAGATTGATATGTACCTTCAGATAAATACATCATTCTGCTGACAGTGGAGCATTGCACCTATCTTTGAGAATAAAGAGGAAAATCAAACTTAGGTTAGATATACTTATTTTGCTCCACTTTTCACAAAATTTAAATGTTATTTACACATAATATTGGAACAAGGGGACAAGGCTGGAATTGATTGATTTTTTAAATAAAAGCATTGAATAGACTTATAAAATGCTTATTTACCTGAGAGACCAGAATACCCCCAAGAAAGTTAAGTAGCTTTCTATTCTTAGAGGTTTCCTCCTATCCTCTTGATAAATGTTTGCAAAACTCAAAACTATTCCCAAACCACCTGATAAGTTAATGTCTGAAATTTTTCATGATTGCAAATATATATAACCTTTATATAAATAAGTTATACATTTTAAACGTCAAAGTGTGGAATTTAGCACATTTTAAGTTTGGAGGAGAAACCAGTCCTTATTTTGAAATTCTACTAAATGGTTTCCTTTTTAGTCATTTCTAACTAACCTGAAAAATTGCCCCAGTCTTTCTAACTCTCCCTATAGTACATGCCTTGTTGCCTAGTATTAGTCACTTTCAGTGGACCTACCAGCTTGATAGCAAGTTTTTGTTGTCTTTTACAGAAACTGTAAGAATGAGTTTGTAGAGACAGTTCCCTTCTCCAGGCCCTTAACTTACAGTAAAGGGAAGGATTGGCCCCCTAGAGTCTAACTTTGCATATTTGTAAGCTCTCAAAATTAAAGGATGAATAACGTTAGTTTTTCTTTGAGAATCTTATGGCACTTAGGAATGGACTTATTCTTCAGTGCAATCACATTTGGAAAGACATGAGTCTCTGATATATAGAGCAGAAGACCACTAGGAATTTTGTTGAATTTCAAACTCATACCCCTCACCTTTTTTTTTTTTTTTTTTTAATCCTGGTTTTTTACGTCCAGGTAGACTTGAATTTTACTACTAAACCACTAGTAAGGACAAATTCTGGGACTATCTGAGCTATTAATTCGGAGGGAAATTAAGGAAGTCAGATTCTCTTTAACACTTATAAGGCTAATGGCTTTATTAAATATTACAGAATAAGGTCGACTCACCTGATTTTTCTAGATCCCCGGCAACTTTCTGATTGGGTTGTGAAAATCTCCCTCAAATGCTACAGTAGTGAAGCAAAATACAGCAACTGGGAGAGATTTTCAACCACAAAAACTATTCCAAGACTTATTTATGGGTGTTTGTTTGCCAGTTTACTAATCAATTCTGGGTATGTTCTTGTTGAACTCAAGATGCAGTTTATTCACTTTAAAAAAGAACATTTTTCTTCAGTTGTCTACTAGCTAATTAGGTATTCCATCTAAAAGGTACAGACAGTTCCTCTTAAAATTTTATAAATATCTGTAGAGTGATTCTATTTCAGTAAAAAAAAAAATGAGCCCTGTATAATCTGTATATGCTTGTGTATATATATTGATGAACAATGATAAACGAGATAAAAGAATACATACCAGGCTATTAACATTGGGTTGCCTCAGTAGACTGGGAAAAGGTTGGAAGAGGACTGAGAGACTCAATAATAATAATAAGTGTGATCTTGGTTTGTTATATAGTCTTCTACTGATTATTGCCTTGATAAAAATAATAATAAAAACAATAAACTATTTTAAGAACTTCAAGAAACTCAAGTAAATTATATAATAAAAAATGTGCTATTTGGCTTTTAGTTATACAACATTAAAATAGTTCTGTCTCTAATCACAGATATTAAAGGAAAAGTCTGTACCCTAAGGACACTAATTATTGTAGTGAGATAGTTTCAGAATACAGGTAGAAATGATGCAATTTTTAAATTAATTACTTCATCCAGTGTTTTTCTAAGCTTTTATTTATTTTTATTTATTTTATTTATTTTTATTTATTTTATTCATTTTTATTTATTTTTAGCCCATGGTCTTTCAGATAGGAATCAATCCTAAAGTAAGCTACAATACCTCAATATTAAACTCCTCTCTCTCACCCATCTCATCACCCCCACTACCCAGCACTACCTTCCCTGGTTTAGAGATGCTTACATAGAACCTTTACCTTTATGTTACCATTATAGAATCTTATTTTTATAAGAATCTGGGACAACAGGAAGGGTCTTTTAATGGAGTAGATAACAATTCCCAGTGGAGCAAAACATCTCTCCTTCTCAGGTTTCTGTAATTATAACTGTGTCCCTGTTCTTCACAAACAAACCAAAACTTGATCGTATCTAAACTTTTCCATGAATGAGTTGATGACAGACTTAAACAATCCTTGGCAGATACCACATCAGTTCCCAGTGTTTCCAAGATTCGCATAAGCCTCAATTTTTTTAAATTAACCAATAGAAAAGAAAAAATTACAGGCATATAAAAAGAATTAGTAGATCAAAAAAGGAATCAGAGATGTCCTCAAATGAAATAAACTCCCTATAGGAGATAGGATACTTGAGAAAATTCTAACTCATTCTTCACAGATAGTGTGAATACAGAAGAGAGAAAAAAAGCAATCCCAAGGAAAACGATAAAAGGAAATTATGAGCTCATACCCATTATGAGGGAGAAAAAGACCTATGTCTAGACATGCTGGTGAAATCGCTGAATGTCAGACAAAAATTAAAGATGTAAAGAACACTGGAAACTAAGAATGGGGGAGAGTTAGAAGCGGGTGAGAGATAAAAACTTACCAGTCCAATGTAATGAACATTAGTCCTGGTGGCAGTCACACTGAAAGCCCCGACTTCAGAATTATACATTGTATCCAGGTAACAAAAACATTTGTGCCCCCTTAATATTTTGAAATTTTTAAAAAATCTTACTAACATCCAGAGAGAAAAAGACACACACATACAAATCAGATGAATTTCAAATTGCTCCTGCAGGAAACTAAATGCCAGAAGGTAGTGGAGAAGTCTCTAGACGCTAGTAGATTCTGAGGAAATAAGATGAAATAGTCAATCTGTTGCTTATTTGTGAATTTAAGGGAAAAGTCAGGGAATAAAATCAGCAACAATGAACAGTGAAACCAAGAGTACATATCTGAATACTTCTTGTTAATCTCTTTTTAACCTTAACATACATATTTGCTGGATGTGACGGTTCATGCCTGTAAACTACTCGGGAGGCTGAGGCAGGAGGATTACTTGAGCCCAGGATTTCAAGACCAGCCTGGGCAAAAAAGAAAAAATAAAATAAGTAAATATAAATATTAGAGAAAAATTATTTTTAAGATAAATATAATGTGGGTCGTAGGCAAATCTGATAAAATGCAAGGTAAATTGTTTTAATAACAAGAAAAAGTAAGTCATATAACTTTAAGATTGTTTATTTAAAATGAGACTAAGGAAACTTACACATTATACCAGATCATATGAGAAAATGGAAACAATAAAAAACAAAAAGCATAAAGTATGAGAAAAATAGGACCAGATATATCAATTATAATAATAAATGTACTTCTATTAGATTAAACTCTTATATTACAAGACAAAGATATCAGTGTCAGAAACCATAATGGAAAAGAATAGATTTACCCCCAAGAAACATCAGTTCATTGCAAGAGACCATTAACAAAATTAAATGGCAAAGCACAGTTAGGGAAAAATTTTTGTTATATGTATGATGGGACAGTTATCTAAAATATATATATAATATATTAAAAGTGCTTACAAATCAATATGAGGAAAGGAAAATACCTCAATAGTAAAAACCAATGTTAGGGAAGGTGTACTATTAAAGTACATTTGAATGGCCTTTCTGGAATTCAGTGATGGATGTTTGCAAAGATACATAGCTATCAGAATGTTTATTTCCGAGTTGTTTATAATAATGAAAACTAGAAGCAACCCAAATATTTAACAGTGGGGATGGCTTAAGTAACTTACAATATGTTCATATAATGGGATACTATTCAGCCATTTAAAAAATGATGTAGAAATGAATATTGAAACCTAAAGAAGGTACTAGTACAATTAAATGAAATGCACAAATTACAACAGTATATGAAGTATAATCCTATTTTGATACAAATATGTGTAGTTGTGTTCATGTAGATTTGCATAGGAAAAAGTTTACAGTGAAATAATCCAAGTTATTTGCTCTTATTATGTCAGGAATTATAGAGGAGTTTTATGTTTTACTTCTATTGACCTTAATTTTCTATTTTTATATTAGCCATTCTAATAGGTGTGCAGTATCTATCTCATTGTGGTATTATTTGCATTTGCTTCATGGCTAATAAGGTTGAATGTCCTTCAGGCAGTTACTTGTCATCTTTATTATATCTTCTTTGGTAAAGTGTCAAGATCCTTTCCCAATTTGTAATTAGGGTGTTAATTTCCTTATTATTGGATTTTGATAGTTCTTTCTATATTTTGGATATAAGTGTTTTATTGAGTATGTGATTTAAAAATATTTTTTTCCAGTCCATAGTTTGTCTTTTCATTCTCTTGACAGTTCTCTGGCAGGGCAGACATTTTTAAATTTGATGAAGTCTAGTTTATCAATTTTTTTCTATTACATACCATGCTCTTGGGGCCATTTCTAAAAATTCTTTACCAACCCCAAGTCACAACGATTTTCTGCTCTGTATTCTTTCAAATGTTTTATAGTTTTATGTTTATATTCAGATCTGTGATCCATTTTGAGTTAATCTTTGTATAATGTGTGAGGTTTAGATCAAGGTTCATATTTTTACGTATGGATAACCAATTGTTTCAACACCGTTTGTTGAGAAGACTATCCATTCTCAATTGAATTGATTTTGCATCTTTGTCAAAATCAAATGGTCATGTATGTGTGGATTGATTGCTGGACTCTATTCTGTTGCATGGATTTATGTATCTGTCCCATCACCAATACCACATTTTCTTGATTACTGTAGTTATATAGTCATATAAGTCTTAAAATCAGGTATTATAAGTCCTTAAACTTTGTTGTTTTTCGCAAAATTAATTTCTCTAGTCCAATGACTTTCCCTTTTCAATTAAATTGTAGAATCAGCTTGTCTATACCTATAATAAATTCTGATTGGATTTTGATTGCAGTCATGTTCAGTTTATAGATCACTGTGGGGGCAATTGACTCTCTACTGTATTGAGTCTTCCAATTCATGAACATGGTATGTCTCTTTATTTGTTTAGGTCATCTTTAGTTTCTTTAACCAGCATTTTGTAGTTTTCACTGCTCACTTTTTCTACATATTTAGATTTATACCTAAATATTTTGTTTTTCTTGGAACTATAGTAAATCGTACTGTCTTATAAACGTGGTTTTCAATTGTTTATTGCTTCTATAAAGAAAAAAGTTTAGGATGAAATATCCTGAAATGTTTGCAATAGTTATCTCAGGTGGTGGGATTATAGGTAACTTATTTTTGTTTATCTTTATTTTTTATTTTTATAATGAATATGCAGTACTTTTATAATATTTAATGTTATTCCTTTTTTTGAAAAAAATAACTTTTTAGACTAAAATTACTACAGTATCACATGGAACAACTCTGGACCTAAGGGTGTTTACTTGTATCTCTGACATATCCTGGGTACTATCAGAATCTTGGGAGTAGAGGTAAAGGAACTTCCTCCAGGATAATGCCATGAGAATTAGAGAAGTAAAACTGGATGACAGGGCCTATTTATAAATAAAATGAATTTAATTTAGTTAACTAAGGTGAATTAGGATTTCTTTTGGTGGTTTTAAACAATTTTCTCTACTAGGTGTTTGTTCTTTATGATGGATTTTGTATAATTGGTTTGTAAATAAAGTTCTGAACTTTCATTTTAATATTATTTTACCTTTAATTTGTCTCTCATGAGTCTAGTTCAAACCTTCTGCTACCTACTATTGGGCTTAAGGAAACAGTGTGATGTAGAACCCTTGCAGACTTAGTTTACGATTCTCTCGGAATGTCAGCACCCAGAATTTCATTGTCCCAATCCCAAAGAGACAATGAAATCAGCTCATGGCAGTTATACTTGAGGGATGTCATCAACATAAGTTTTTATTGTTGTTGTTCAGGGGATGTTTTGATTGTTTTTTAAGAAATGAGAGATCTGAGTGAGCTGACCATTGTAAGATAGGAACTCAAAAAGAGAGAGTTAAAATGCTAAAGGGCAGAAAATAAGACCTCTTCCCCCTGTGCACATGGATTATATATTCAGTACTAAACCTGCTAGATGGATTCCCAGAATTATAGGGGTCTACCCCTCCATGCTGCTTCTTTCTGGTTTCCACTTACCCAGCCTTCAGGTCTGGTACAAAGGTAGTGAATTATTTCAATTGATTGTTCGCAGTCAGTTGCAGATCAAGCTCCTTGTTCTGCTCTTTACCCCCTTCTCACTACTCCACTTGGCTAGTCTTTAAAAAAAAAAAAAATAGAAGAAAAGGCAAATAAGGAAGCTGGGGCCATTATTGTTTAAACATTGTGGAAAAAAGGAATCAAGTAAGTTTGAATAAATTAGAGTGTCTCAACTTTGAGAATCGTGCGGAGTACTTTTATTTTTTATCAGTGATCAAAATGTTTTAAGACTTTTATATTCCAGAATTTAACTATGAAATATAAGCTCAGATTATCTGATCCAATATTCTTTTCTTTATTTTTGAACAAATACAACCATTATTGAGTAGACCATAGCTGAATGTAAAAATAGGTTCATTGCACATAGTAGGTGCTCATTGAAATTTCTTTTTTTATCTTCTGTGATAAAGGCGGCCATAAGCAGCTATATCCTAATAAAATTGTGGTTTTTATTTGTTTTTTCTTTTGGATTTTTTTTTCTTTTTTGTATCTTTATGAATAGCTCACCTAAGCTGTGAGTTTTTCCTTTCTTCTAGGTTTACACACATCTAAGAATTGACGGTG